>JAYESD010000008.1:99335554-100535554 GCA_036927565.1 Tuctoria greenei
AGTGTCTTGAGGCGGTCATACATGTCTTGGGGGTAATCACCATCCATGATGGTGAACCTCCCAAGCACTCCTTCGATCATCTCGATCTTTGCCTCCCTAATGACACAGTTGCCCTCGTGTGCCGTCTTGAGTGTGTCCCATATCTCCTTGGCAACCTCCAAACCCTCAATGCGGTTGAAATCCTCTCGAGTCAATGAGGAGGTAACCACTCCAACGGCTTGAGCATTGCGATGGAGGAGGACGGCTTGCTCCGGAGTTATGTCTTCCTCATTTTTGGGAAGATGAACACCTGTCATAATAATTTGCCACAAACTAGGGTTTAATGAAATGATATGCATCTTCATATTATGCTTCTACATAGAGTAATTATTTCCATCAAACTGAGGAGGTTTGCCAATGGGAATGGATAGATAGTGATTGCTTGCGGTAAGTTGCTCATAGTTGTAAGAATATCGGGAGTAGTCTTGTGAACTACTCCCATTGTCGACGTTGATCAAAGCAATTGACTTGATCTCCTTCTTGGGCACATTGAGCTTCTCATGAAGCCGTGCCTTGAGCATCTAAACTTCTTCGTCGTCATCTGGATCATCTTGAAGAATATCGATGTTCTTTGTCTTGGTGTCATCGACGACCACAGGAACTTCGTTGTCACCCCTTCCGACCATTTCTTCTCCGAGTTGTTAGACCCTTGGTAGAGAAGCCTGCTCTGATACCGATTGAAAGTCGCCTAGAGGGGGTGAATAGGCAATAAGACCTGAAATGACTTAATCAAACGAGATTAAACTCCTCAGGCCAGACTTGTCTGGACAAGGCTGGACTAGTCTGCTCAGCACAGGGTGAAAACCTAAAAACTTGGTTTCTACAGGTTATTTGCGTAATTTAAGTTCACCCAAGATGTAAGCAAAGTGTTTTAACCTAGTACAACTTAGATTATGAAGTTAAAACACTTAGGTCATAAGATTTCAACAAAGATCAAAGTGAAAAGCAATATGAACAATAAGAACCCTAATAGCAATGCTAGTGATTACGAAAAAGTAAAATTACAAGTGAGACAAGATTTATCCCGTGGTTCAGCTCCACGAAGAAGCCTACATCCACGTTGAGAAGTCCACACAAGGATTGGGTCTCACTTACCCTTCTCTCACCAAGCCACCACAATGGCTGACTTGGTTTCCACTATATCAATGGGTAATCACCAAGTTTGATTGGGGCTGCTCACAAGTTGAGGCTCCCACGAATTAATACAATGAGGAGCACACGAAGCTCAACTCACACAAGCCACAAAACACAACACAATGTGCAAAGAGATCAAACCGAGAGCCAAAGCGCGATGATCTTCCTTCACTCTCCTCCCCAAACCCTAATCTCTTCAAGATTTGGTCTTAAAGGGCTAGTAGGATGAGTAGAAGGCTTTGGATGACTCTAGGTCACTTGTGGCAGCGCTAGGGTTCAAGACTTATCAAATAGGGGCTGAGAGTCCTCTTTTTATAGGGGTCCCGATAACTAACCGTTGCCACCAGGACCAACCCAAACTAGTGTGACCCTGTGCCACGGACTAGTCCGGCCTTCTGGGACCACCGACAATTTTGCATCATCAATCGACAAAACTGATGACGTGTGCACCAACGTTTGAAATTTAAACGACCACTGACAACACGGACTGGTCCGGTTCACAACGGACTAGTCCGAAGTAGGACAAAAAGATTTGGTCTGTCTCAAAACGTACACAACTAGGTAGGCCCGGACTAGTCCGGCCCTCTAGGGTTTTCTCTCGGTTTATCACACTAAGTCTCAAATGGACTAGTCCGTATCACCACAGACAAGCCCGAACTTCTCCAGAGAGCTTTGGTCCGTTCCAAAACGGACAAGTCCGATCTCTGGGGACTTAGCTCCAACTCCACTAAGGGATGAACGGACTAGTCCGTACCCATACGGACAAGTACGAACTCATCCAGAGACGTTTAGTACGCCCCAAAGCGGACTTATCTGACTGGCCGGACTAGTCTGGCCTCCTAGGGTTTTTCCTCATTTTGGCTTCTCACTTAGGTTTTTCTCTCAACCACCACTTTGAGCCCTCAAGAATGATCTCAATGCACATGATACATCCACCCTCTCGCATGACATGACTCATATAAGCTCAACACCATATAAACCCTAAATTCTACGCTTGAGCATTTGACGTCCGTTTTTATCCTTTTCCTTTTTGAGGGGTTTCATATCATTTCATCTGTGATTCATGTGCTTAAGATCAACTCAGCTCATTAGTCTCTTAATTGTCATCATCAATCATCCAAAACCCACGGGATGCCTAGATGCACTTTCAAAGACACATCCCAAGAGCTCAAGTCTTTGCGTAGGGGTAAGGGCTTAAAAACACCTAAAAGTTCACTGAGCACCGGACTAGTCCGTTCATGGACCGGACTAGTCCGTTTAACTCTCTATTGTCCAAATGCACTGTGCATCGGACTAGTCCGACCATGGACCAGACTAGTCTAATATACTTTCTGGAACCAAATAACACAGTGCACCGAATCAGTCCGATCATGAACCGAACTAGTCCGCTCAAGTCTCTGTAAACTCTTTTCAGTACACTCCAGACAAGTCCGTCCTCAGGACAGGAATAGTCTGTTGAACTCTCTGATGTTCAATAACACATAGCACAAGACAAGTACGTTCTTAGATCGGACTAGTCCGTTCAACTCTCTGGAGTCAAATTTCACTTGGCACCGAACAAGTTCGGACAGCAACCGGACTAGTCCGGTATACCTCACACAATTAGAGTTTCTAGTATGCTGCAAATTTCATGCCGTCTTTTACACAGCACACCGGACAAGTTCGGACCCCAGGGCGGATTAGTCCGGTCGTCGGGATCCCTAACGGTAACTTCTTTGGAAATCCTAAAAATAGGAGATCCATGACCCCACAACACATAACATGTATTCTACTATTCAAAACTCAAACCCTAGCACCGTCACTTGTCCCAAGAGCCCAAAATCACATCTCCCCATACATCTAATGTGCCAAAAGGTGAAAATCAATTGAACACTCAAATTTGGGGTTGGGAGATCTGTGTCTACACGTTTTTGAGCTTTTGGGTTTGATTTCTTTACACTCGTGCTCTTTCTTGTAATCTTTTCGAGTGTATTTAATAATTTTCTCATTGTAATTCTTGTGTGAACCCTCAACGTGTGAGGTTGCCCCATAAACTCGGTGATTACCCGTGATAGTAGAATCAATTCGGCCTTGTGTGGTGACTTGACGAGGGAAAGGGTTTGAAGAGATCCGGCTCTGTGTGGGCTTCCTCAACAAGGAGTAGATCTCTTTGGTGAGATCGAACCTCGGTAAAAATCGTTGTCTCGCGTGCTTCTTTATTTTTGCATCTTAATTGATTAGGGCACATAGTTGATCAATATTATAACTTGAATTGCAAATTGCTTCTCACGTGTAACTACACAACATCAATTGTTAATTCAAGCGATCTTATCTGTTGATCACATTTCTGCTGCTATAAAGTTTAAATCTTGGATCAACACTTAGTCAAATTGACACGCACCTAGTACATTGGACTAGTCCGCACATACAACCGGACAAGTCCGTTCTGTCAAGCATTTGACTATTTGATTAATGTGCAGGAAATTTTCAAAGCCTATTCATCCCCCTCTAGACCGCATTCAATTAACTTAATCTGACTATTCATTCATCCCTAAGAATCGTCCTGTTGGAATTCCCAAGTTGCCAACACTAATGCACGCTGGATACTCATTCTATCATTGTTTCAGTTGATACATCAGCTTATGTTTGGATTTATTAGAACCATATGTTCAAAGTTGTGAACCTGCATACTGTGATTTTGCAATGAACCTGCATGTTTTTGAGGACATTAAAAAGCCACTGTTAATCACTTCACGTCAATACTATCCTTGTCCCTTGCTGATCACCTTTTTCCTGTTATAAGTGTTGTTGATGGCAAAAGAACTGATCATTGTTTTGCAATTGTTGCTGATAACATAAAGGGGCTGGTAATTCTCTTAGACAAAATATGCTTGCCAACAGGACTTAGATGTCATAAATTTATTGTTTCTTTGTTTTTCTTCCATTTTATTCATCAGTTTAGTGAAGGTTTAACAGAAGGAGAGGCACGGGCTTTACAAGAGTATGGTTGGATTCGTAACTGTGAGCTTGACACCTTGTTCAACTAAAGGGATCGTGTTCATGACTAATGGACTGAGAAAAGTGTTACTGATTGGAGGATGAAGATTGCAAAGCTTCTAATGGCTGGATATTGAAATTGATAAAGACAGATGATCCTTTTTGAGAGATCCGTTGTACATAGATATGTGACATGTCCTACCGAGTCGCTATTTGCTGTTGGTTGTAAAAAAATTGTGATGTAAGTCTAGTCCTATGGTGTATTACTTTTTTTATTATTTGTTTTTAAGGTGTCACAATGTACTGATTTATATTTGTGGTTTCACATATATTACATGCAAGAAATAAATTGTATTGAAAACAATGTAAACATGGTTTTATTTAAGATGAAAAATTTTCCATATCAATTCTCATTAATAAGAAGGTTGTGGAGTTGTACCAAAAGAGCCCTAAGTGCATCAACCTTTTTTTATTCTAAAAAACATGTAATCACTGTCAAAAAGGCAGGACGATCAACATTCTGATTACAGCAGAACACTATTTTTTGCCTGATTTTTTCATACGAGAATACTGATGACATGTCATCAAATGGTTGCAACAACTTTGTTTTTATCATACTTTGGAACAAAGAGTCTCTGTGTATATGATGTCTGACAATATTGTATTTATAACATATGAGTATATGTGTTTTTAGACAACAGTTTAGAACGGAGGGTAGTATAGACAATCTTTTCAAACAATTCTCCTCGAGGAGTCAAGAATTAATTTTCTTGCCAAATGTTTTTTACAAACAGATTTTGATTCTTCGTTGAATTTAGAGAATCAACTTCACTAGAGAATCATAAGTGAATCCAAAGAATCAGTAGGTGAGAGCTGTGCCAAAGAGATCATAGTTTCTCCTGATTTTATAAAGTGATTCTTTGTTCTGATTATAAGAGTTTATTCTAGACAATCATAGAGATATCAGATTGTGGAGCTCTAGCAAAGGGGTCCTTATAAAGAACCCAAAAGATGTTAAGTGAATCAAATGAAAGATTAAATAGTAAACTCTTGACATACTTTAGGAAGTAAAATAAACTTACCATTTGCTTAACATTTCCACTTGTATAAATATGATGTTTTGTTACGTCATAAATGATCTTATGCTAGTTCATTTTAATGTTCTACTAGTTATGATGTCGTGCTACTTATGATGTGATGTATAGCATGTCAGTATCATTTCAGAGAACATATATTCCATTCTCCATCGTGCAAGTGAATAAAGTTCTAATAGTCTATAATCCAATAAAAAAATGAATGGAAGATGTCATTACATATTTGAACAGGAATGTATAAATGTCTTGTTTGGTCTAGTTCTAACTCTCAAAATTGTAACTATAAGATTCATGCTGGATTTCGAGTGTATAAGTTAAGGTAATGTACGTGTGTTACATTTTTATTTTAGTAAGTACAAAATGACTCAACCAAAGAGTCTTTAATATATCCATAGCTTCATAATACGAAGTTTATGTCGCTAGTATAAGTGGTCGAATGGGTCAGACCAATCGGTCGGTCCGAAACCCAGCAAAAATTGCCTGACACGAGCACGGTCCGACACGAAAAAATCATGCTCGAGTCGCCCCGAAGCCCTGTGTGGGCCGTACTCGGGCCTTGACCTCCGTGCTCAGCACGACCAGTTTAGGCCCGACATGGCCGTCCTGGTGGTATGACCCAGTTAGCCCACGGGGGTCCAGCCCAACACAACCTGTTTAGGCCCAAATAATATATATTTTTGCTTTCTTATTGTATTTTAAAAAAACGTGTCACGGGCCAGGCCGGCCCGATTACGGCCCGACACGCCTAAAATTAACTCGGGTCATGCGCGGGCCTCGACCTCCTGGCCGGACGGCATGACCCGATTTATTTCCAGGTTAGCCCGACACGACCCGTTGGCCACCTATAGTCGCTAGATGTGAGCAGCTCAAAGAAAATCATTGATTATCAGCTGGTCCGGACCTTTACAATATGTGTTTTGATGCAATCAAACAATTTGTCATCATCATTCATTAGATCTGCATCCTACGATTGTTACATCTTTTTTACTTAACCTCCTCCATCTAAGTGGATCATGTGGAGAGGGTTAAGTAAAAAAATACAACAACTGTATGATGTACATCTGATAAAAGAGAATGATTGATTGCACAATTGCACTATAATTTAGATTGTATTCTTGTCACTCTCCTAGATAAAACATTAAAAAATGACTAGCTACTTAAACCATTATATTGGCCCATCAATGCAACCTAACCAGCCTAAAACATACCCCTGGGCTGAAAATGCATCGCGCATAGAACATGGGCATGCATCCTCCACCAAAAATTCAGGTTTCTTTTGAAATACGAACTTCTAAACGGACATGTGAAAAATGTGGGTTGTTTCAAACAATTGTAAAATAGGCATAAATTGCACTCTTAGAGGGTGAATCATCCACCATAGCGATTTTATGTCTATTTTGCAATTGTGTGAAACAACCTCCATTTTTGAAATTTACGTTTAAAAGTTCATATTAAAAAAATATAAATTCAGAAGCCAAGTTAGCGCCACAAAAAGAAAGCCCACGATGACCCAACACAACCCACACACGAAAGCAGGGATGGATGGGATTAGTAATAGTGTTTGGTAACTGTACAGTGACTACAATCTCATACCTTGACTCATTGACTGAGCACATGACCTTGGCGATTAGGGTTTGGAGGGCACCACCGGTGGTTAGCTGGCCAGGAATTCCGACGCTGGTCCGACGACGCAGGCGCTCTTTCTATATGCGCAAGTTCTTGGCGCGCTCCGCATACAACCTGCAGTTTGAAGGCGATTTTCGGTCCTGGTTCCCGGCGAAGATCTGGAGTGCTGGGGCTCCGCCCAAAGCAAATTTTTCAGTTAGCTCATGGTGCAAGGGCGACTGTGGGCGGTGTACAGACTACAGAGGCGTGGATGGCCGAACCAGTATCTATGTGTGAATGGCTGAACCAGTATCTATGTGTGTTGTGCTACAGGAATTTGAAAACGGCCTTTCACCGCCTTTCACTTGTTTGACAAATGTCCTGTGTCGCGGGGCATTTGGTCACTTGTCTCACGCAGCCTGGGATTGCAAACAATGGATCTGGCCAACTGGTCTATGCCGAACGACATTGCTAGTTGGTTTCAGCAGCTTAGCGCTTTTGGCAAGGGTAGGCGAACTCAAGGTTCGCGATCTGTTGCACTGCTCATTTGTTGGGCTCTCTGGTGTGAACGAAATCGACGGTTGTTTGATCAACGGGAACAAACCCTCCAACAACTCCTCAATGACATATCAGAGACCTCTTCTATATGGACCATGGCTGGAGCTAAGGGACTTCAAGGACTTCGTTCATTAGTTTGATTTGTTGTTGTTCAGCTTGTACGCTCTGTCCAGCCGGTGTACCCCTAGTACACCACAGGCTTAGTATCTTCTATATTGTAATCACATAACACTATCTTTTCTTGCTTATTAATATATGCAGACTCACTCAGATCTTTCCAAAAAAAGATATGTGCAAGTTCATGCAGAGGTTAGGAGGTTGGACCAGATGCCATCATGCAAATAGTTTCAAAGGTCACTATTTCTTTCACTGACAACAAGGTGTACATTTTATTTCTTCATTGTTTCAAAGGTCCTTTTTTAAGAGTAAAGTGCATCAATGGTCATTGAACTTGTCCGGGTGTGTCATCTAAGTACATATACTAAAGTGCATATTGTGTCTATATACTTGCTAAAGTGTGTTATCTGGGTTCAAAATACCAAAAATGCCTCTATGTATATTAGCATAACTATTAATTGAGCTTTGTGTTTCATACATGTTCTCTTACCAAATCAGCTTTGTTAGCTTTCAATATGAATTAGGATAACAATGTTGATTTTGGAAGAGAACAACTATGAAAAATGAAGCTAATATAACAGTTATGTCAATAGTTATAGAAGCATTTTCGTTATTTTAGACCCACATGACACACTTTAAGCCTTATTTAGTAGTAAGGGGAGGGGTAACCCAGGGAAGTAAATCACTTCCCCCCATGTACCTGTCCGCTTTTCTTCTCAGGGCCTACTCCCCTGGGTGAGGGGTTCATTTGGTGGGTTAGGGAAAAAAATCCCAGAGTTTTTTTTTTGAAAATTAGAAAAATCTAAAAAAATTTGAAAATTCGAAAATAGACTATGAAAATGTGGATAAAAAACTTAGAAAATAAGAAAATGCTAAGAATATCCGAAAATTCCAAAATACACTTTGCAAATTCAATAAAACTCAGCAAAATTAACCGACACTGATTGTTCCTTTATTCATTCCATATTATGAAGGAAAGTTTTTGTCCCACCATGTGACATAGATACATATATCTACCATAAGAAAATGCTAAAAGTATTCAGAAAATTCAAAAATAAGGTTCTTGAAGTTGTAGTCAAGAAAAATTGAACATGGAGTATTTGGATAGGCACGGAATATTCATTTTGCAACAGATTGTGATGAAATACAAATAGAGTTTCAAGCTACGTCGACAAAGTTAACCACTCTGTCTACAAACATCAATACGGACGATGTCGATCCCTGTATGCGGCTGCTGGTCGCCTTCCACACGAGCTTGATCCTTGCTGTGTGTGGAAGTGAAACCACATACATCGGCTGATGACCTGCAGGCTGTTGTCTGCCAAATGGACAAGTGCTAACAAAAAGTTCAAAATAAAGGACTGGACTTAGCATTTAGGTACAAGGAACAAAGAAACAACAGCTCAGTGAACAATGCAAGTTTCCAGAGTGACCACTTCACTTAAAACTCCTGATAAAACAATATGGTCTGAGTTTATATGTTTCTGAAAGGAAAAATGTGGACTGTACAAAGAATCTGGAGGAGTGAGGTGAACCGAAGAACAGATTGAAATCATAATTGTCTTCTTATATTCGTTGGAACAGTGTGAAAACATAGTACGAATAGCTAGCTAGCATGATCTGCTTTAACACTGCCTACATATCTTTGTTGGTGGAACGGGGCCAGAAATCTGCAGATTAAGCATTGTTTTGAAGTGTTAAACAGCAGGGAACCCATGCATGGGGCATGTCACGAGTCCCCCTCGATTTGGCTAAAAAAAGACAGCGTGATGTACCTAGCAAACCATTGAATAATGTACTTAGATGCATAGGCCGATCTTTCAAGCCAAAGAAACTCAGAAAGTGTTAATCAAGCATAGACAGTCTTTGGTTTCATATGCATAAACAAGGTGTCAATAGGTTAAACTTTCACCTTTCTCAGCTCCATCCCCGTGCACAACACAGCATAATTATCATTCGACTCTGGAACTTAAAGGCCGAGGCATGGACTGCACCAAACCGTTGAAAAACTGCGTCTACTCATCGCCGGCGACGGCCTGACAAAGATTCACGGATGAAGTTTTCGATCCAGGAGGGAGGGGGGATGCAAGCGGTATGGGGCGGCACGAAGGAGAGCGGAGAGACGGCTGGGTGGGGGCGTGGAGGCGACGGTGTAAGGACCGAATGCTCAAAAGGAGGGTGAATTAGACTTTCTTCAAAAAATTCTAAGCAATGAAACTTAATTTCTAAAGCCCAATTCCCTACGCAAACTATCTATGCATTCTAGTAGATAGAAACTTCGCGGAATATAAAATGCATAAAAGTAAGGGAAATGAGAAGGATGCAAACTCCCGAGGAGACAAGGATTTATCCCGTGGTTCGGCAAGATCGTCAAGATCTTCCTACATCCACATTGTGGCACCCACCAAGGGGTTTTGCCACACTCAAGTCACCGAGATGAGGGATATTCACTATTCCTCTCCGTTCGCCTCCCTTGGCAAGGTGGAGCTCAAGCCTTGTACAACTTCGACCTTCCGGGCTTCCACACACGCCTTGGCAAGCTCCGGAAGTCTTCTCACAGTTACAAACACCAAGAGCATTCCCTTGATGCTCTCACACTATCCTAGAGAGTCCACTCACCCAGAATGGAGGCACACAAGCTCTCTCTCTAGCTAGTTCTAGCCTAAATCTTGGTGTATAGATGATCGAAATGATGTGGAAGTGATTGCTCTTGGTCTTGAACGCTTGTGGATGTGTTGATGGTGTCTGGTTATCAAGACTTAACGAAATGACAGGATTAGGGGGTTTTTATAGCCAGCCTCCCCGAAATAGCCGTTGGAAAAGTAGTCTGACAAAACTTTACTTGAACATCGGATGATCCGATGTCTCCCCTTTAGTTATGATCGGTCAAGTTACTTTAGCTGACGTCATTGTGTCAGATATGACCGTTGTTAGACCGATGTTGATCCTGTCTTCTCATCGGATGATCCGGTGAGTCTTCCTCCAGAATTTACTCAAACTTGATGCTTACTGGAGTAATCGACCGATGTGTGCTTCTGTGTACATCGGATGATCCGGTGAGTTGATTTTGAGAATTGGTCCAGAAATAATTGCTTCTGTTGAATTAGACCGATTGTGCACTTTGCTTCATCATCGGATGATCTGGTGTGTACTTCTCCAGAATAGTTGAGAAATTTATCCTTCTGTTGAATTGGACCGATGTACCACTTCCTACATATCGGATGATCCGGTGTGTACTTCAGTTTTGAGGTCTTCTTCTTCTGTTGACACAACTCGACCGATGTAGTCATTTCACAAAACATCGGATGATCCGGTGTGTTTGATCTTGTTTGCTTTGAGTTGTTTTAAGTTGATCTTTTGGAATTTGCTTGAGTGACCTCTTTGACATTTGTTGGGAATGTTCTTCTGATGAATATTGATTTCCTTGTGTTGCCAATTTTGATGGAATTGCGTTGACGTATGAGTTCTTCTTTTAGTCTTCATGAAAATCGATTAACCCCTTAGAATAGTTTGTTGAGGGGTCTCCATTTGTATCAAATGAGCAGTAGATGATATGAATAGATAGTTCATTACGTTTGATGTGTTATACGTGAGACCTCGCAACCACAAACTCATTAGTAATATCTAACGGTTGTCATTAATCACCAGAACCATACCTCATGGGGGCCTAGATGCTTTCAATCCCCCCCTTTTTGGTGATTGATGACAACACAACAAGTAGAGCATAGAGGTAATGAAATTAAGAACGCAATGCTCATAAAAGGATGTAACAAGTACAAAATTCAACACAAGAAGCTCGAAGGCTCAAACAAAGATCAATAAATCATAAGAGCATAAAGTAGCACACACGGATACACAATAATAGCAAATGATAGTAAATATAACAATAAGTCCAAAATAGATAGAACTCCCCCTGCAACTAAGACTCCCCCTATGACTGAGCTAACCTCCCCCTGACTCTAACTCTTAGCTGAGCTAACCTCCCCCTGACTCTAACTCTTCTCCCCCTTTGGCATCAAGACACCAAAAAGGGAGGTCGAGTGCCTAAGACTCCGGAGCGCTCGGGGCGATGGTGAAGCGGTCGCCGTCGGGGGTGCTGTCGTCGGAGCTGGAGTCGGCGGTCGCTGGTGCTGGAGCGGAGGAAGCTGGGGGATCCGCTGACGGTGCTGGGGGCGCCGGTGGAGCTGGAGCAGCTGGAAGAGGTGTACTAGCCACCGAAGTCAGAGTCTGCAGGAAGGTAGACGGTGCCAGCACTGGAGTGTGAATCGGTGCGCTCTGAGCAAGCAGCGGGGACATGCTGATACTCGGTATTGGCGAAGTCGGCACTGGAGCCGCGACGGGTGCCAGAGAAGGTGCACCTGGAGCCTGACCAAGTCTCGTCTGCTGAGGGGGAAGGGCGATCCCGGTCTGAGTGTAGAGGTTGGTGATCAACCCTAGGATGCCCATCATCGCCTGCTGAGTCTGCTGCTGCTGGTCAAGAGTGCGCCGGTGCATCTGATCAACTAGGTTGGTGAGCCTGTCAGTGTCCTCTCACCTCTGACGGGCTATCTCTAGCTGCAACTCCTGCTGCTGCCGCTGAAGCTCTACAAGTCGTGCAGCCTGCTCTGCTCTGGCCTGCTCAGCTGCAAGCCTGTCCTGGCGCTGCTGCTCAATCATGTGCTGAAGTAACGAAGTGAGCTCAGACGGCTGAGATACCTGCGCCTCGGACACAGGCGGTGGTGTAGGTGGTGGAGCAGCTGAACCTCCCGCCTCTGCGTCGTGCTGCCTCGGTGAGGGAGGAGGAGGTGGGAAGTACTCCTCGACGCTGTCACTCGTGTCGCTGTCCGACCAGACGTGCTGAAGGTCTCCTCCCTGAGCCTCTGCATGTGCAAGCGCCTCGTCCTCCTGAGCCAACTCTATCCAGTCCTCCTTGGAAAGTCGCGCTCGGACCTGACGCTCAACTGGACGACCAAGGCGGCGGTCTCCAGGAGCGGGAACTCGATAGTGGCTGAACCGAGTAGCGTGCAACTCAGTCAGGGGAGCAGTAGCTGGAGAACCCTCTGGAGCTAGCAGGTAGAGCAGACGCCTGATCCAGTGTCCAAACACTAACTGCCTCAGCATCCCGACTCCGTCAGTGATCACGTCCTCCATCTCACAGATAAGGATATCCACAATATCGAACTCCATCCCGTTCATGACGTAGAACAGGAGAGTCTGCTGCAGGCTAGTGAATCCCTCCAAGTATCCTGATCTGGGCAGAAGGGTACGCCGAAGTATGTGGTGAACGGTGCGAGCAGCTGGAGTGAGCAAGGCAGGGACCCTCGGCTGGTCAGGTGTGAATGGTGGAGCGAACAATCCCCTGATCTCCTCAAAAGGCGGTGCCACTCCTCCAGTCTGTGGCCTCCTCGGTGGGTCAGCCCCTCCGTAGACAACCTCGTGCAGACAGGTGGTGTGAAGGTCCACACCTAGCAGCTGAGCCAGTCTCACTCGCATCAAGTCGTGACGCTGCCCCAAGAACATGAAGTGGATCGACCTGCGGCCCTCTGAGACGTAGAGTGTGGCGTAGAACACTCTGACCCACTCCTCCACGTAAGCACTCCTCTAGTGAGATAACAGCTCCACGAGTCCTCTGTATCTCTCGAAGTAAGGTATGATCCCGTGGCCGACTGTTGCTGCTAACTGATCCCAGTCGATGTAAGTGTGCTGAAATAGCTTATGGCCCCGACGGCTGTAAGTCTCGTACAACGACGCCTGTGTCAGGGTCCAAAAGCGAGGGTCCACTCGAGTGTCCCTGGGCTGCGGGAACCACTCCTCAGGCAAGGCTGTCCATCTGAGCTTCCGAAGCTGCTTTGCCTTCAGTTTTCTATAATCTGTCAATTGGACGTCCTCGGCAACTCGGACTGCTGTGTCCATCTCGTACACAGCTCTCTCAGCCGCTCTGTCCTCCTCGCGGTCAGCTGCAGTGGGGCGCTGACTCGCGGTTGGGGTCTGACCTCCTCCACGGGTCCTGACGGTGCGCCGACGAACGAGTGGCGGCACCTCAGGCTCCTCCTCGTTGAGTCCTCGGGCGGCACATGCTGAACCTGTGGCTGCTGCTGCCTCTGCCGAGACTCGCGAATCCGAAGGGATCCGCGATGGCCACGCTCACGCTCCTTAGCGGCGTGAGCGGCCAACTCTGCACGTCGAGCCTCCTTCCACAATTTCTGCTTCTTCGCGGCGGGCTCCTCAATATCCTTGCCTTTGCCCTTCCTGTCGTGGCCCATCGCGATGAGATTTCCGGCTAGGGTTGACAACGACAACGAATCCGCAAGGGCGATGAAACCCTAACGGCGACGGTGGCGATCGACGCGAGAAGAGGCGATGCGGTGGAGAGATAGAGTGGTGTGGTGATGGTGAGACGGCGGCGCGGCGAGGGAGGCGGCGGCAGCGACTGCGGTGCAGAGGAGAGGCGGCGGCGCGGCGAGGGAGAGGGCGGCACGGCCTTGGGATGGCAGCGAAGGCCGAGCGACAGCGGTGGCGGCCGAAGGACGGCAGTGGCGGGCCAGAAGACGGCGGCGGCGACCGGCGGTGGTGGGTGGAAGGCTCGGAGCGGTGGCGGCGGAGAAGAGGTGAGGGCGTCTGGGAGAGAGGAAAAGAAAACTGGGAGGCGGCTGAAACTTTTTAAATAGGTACAGGCAAACCCTAGCCGCGACAAGAACATCGGATGATCCGATGAACACGTGGGTGGAGCATCGGTCGAGTTCAACAGAGAGGTTGTTCCAAAGACCTCTTAAGCACCGGATGATCCGACGTTGAATGGTCGATCATTGGTCAAATTCTGCAAGACTTCAGAAAATTGAACACAGGATGCTCCGATGTTTCTCAGAATGAACTCATCGGTTGATTTATGATTCTGACTGATCTGATCCTTGAACTGAAGCACAAACTGATCCGATGTTGCTGCTGCCCTAGCATCGGATAATCCGATGACTACAGAAGTTCTAAAACTGCCCATATATGTCCTTTGACTTAAACACACAAAGAGAAGCACGAGTCTTAGGACTTTTTGGGCAACCCCTTACCCATCAAAAATGCTAATATGCCAGTAACTTGGCTAATCCTTAAAGCAAATAGAACACCGAAGGAAGAAAATGGGAAGGAAATTATCCAAATAAAATGTAAGGCCCATGCTTTGTGAGCTAGAGTATGAAGACTTCTATCTCTTTAAAGCATGTTCCTCTAGGCATTAACGCACCTAACATTTTGTTCTTTCCACCTTATATGAGTTGAGATATTGCATTTCAAACAAGTCTCTTTCTCATGAGGTGGATTCCCCTTTGTGACAATCTACCGTATACAATGCCAAACATTTTATAATGCAATAAATTATAAGTCTATATGGCAGGCATCATGCAAGGCATAAAATAAATCTATCTTGCCAAATTTGAACCTTTCAAAGACTTCTTCAGGGAGAGCTACTCTCCAAACCTTGGGACAACCCAAAGGAACCTCCATCCCAAACTAACCCTTGCTCACCCCTATCCTTTGAGAGTTAGGCAAGACCTATATGAAGTGCATTCTTACATGACGTTCATTGCATCTAGCACATTTAATTCACTTCTTAGCCTAGAAAAAGTTTTCTCATCAAGTGGTTTAGTGAAGATATCCGCCAATTGTTCTTCGGACCTAACACCTCTCAAGGAGATGTCTCCCTTAGCTTCATGGTCCCTTAGGAAATGATGGCGAATATCAATGTGCTTAGTGCGGGAGTGTTGAACGGGGTTTTTAGCTATCTTAACCGCACTTTCATTGTCACAAAGGAGAGGCACACAACCAAGTTTAATACCAAAGTCCAAAAGGGTTTGTTTCATATAAAGAATTTGAGCACAACATGCACCGGCCACAATATACTCCGCTTCCGCCGTGGACAAGGCGACAGATTTTTGCTTCTTGCTTGACCAAGATACTAGGGAACGCCCAAGCAAGTGGCACCCACCGGAGGTACTCTTGCGATCCACGCGGCATCCGACAAAGTCCGAATCCGAGTATCCCACAAGATGGAATTTTGCACCTTTAGGGTACCACAAGCCCACACTAGGGGTATGCTTAAGATACCTAAGTATCCTAAAGACCGCCTTCCTATGCGATTCTTTAGGTGCTGCTTGAAAGCGAGCACACAAGCATACACTAAACATGATATCGGGCCTAGATGCGGTAAGGTAAAGCAATGAACCAATCATAGAACGGTAGTTAGATTGATCAATAGGTTTACCATCCTTATCTGCGTCGAGATGACAATTGGTTGCCATTGGAGTGCTTCTTGAGCTACAATCTCCCATCTCAAATTTCTTCAAGAGGTCCTTGGTGTACTTCTCTTGATAGACGAAGGTCCCCTCTTGAAGTTGCTTGATTTGAAATCCAAGGAAGAAGTTGAGCTCTCCAATCATTGACATCTCGAATTCCCTAGACATCATTTTGCCAAACTCATGGCTAAGAGCTTCGTTAGTTGAACCAAAAATAATATCATCAATATAAATTTGACAAATGAACAAATCTCCGCTGATGTCCTTGGTGAAGAGTGTGGTGTCCATCCTCCCGATCTTGAATCCTTGCATGATGAGGAAGTCCCGTAGTCGTTCGTACCACGCCCTAGGTGCTTGCTTGAGCCTGTAGAGCGCCTTGTGCAACCTATACACATGATTAGGATTCCTCGGATCTTCAAACACGGGAGGTTGTTCAACATAAACAAGCTCGTTAATGTAACCATTAAGAAAGGCACTTTTCACATCCATTTGATAAAGCCTAATGCTATGATGTGATGCAAAGGCAAGAAGTATACGGATGACTTCTAGCCGGGCGACCGGGGCAAATGTCTCCCCAAAGTCTAGTCCTTCAACTTGCGAGAACCCTTTGGCCACAAGTCTTGCCTTGTTACGGAGCACAACGCCATTCTCGTCTTGTTTGTTGCGGTACATCCACTTTGTTCCGATGACGTTCTTGTCCTTGGGTCGCTCCTCCAACACCCAAACTTCATTGCGGATGAAGTTGTTGAGTTCTTCTTGCATGGCCATCACCCAATTTGGGTATTGGAGTGCTTCCTCAATGTGAGTGGGTTCTACACACGAAACAAACGAGTAGTGCTCACAAAATGAAGCAAAGTGGCGAGAACGTGTGCTTACACCCCTTGACGGACTTCCAATGATTTGGTCCATTGGATGCACCTTGGAGATGCGTTCATGCCTCATAAGTGGTTGTGAAGCACTTGGCGAAGGTGATGCGTGTTGCTCCTCTTGTGGTTGGACTTGATCATGGACGTCTTCTTCTTGATGTTGTTGTGCTTGTGAGTCTTGAGTCGGCAATGGATCATCCTTCTCTTCTTCGTCAACTTGAGGTGCCATGGAGGTGTTGTTGTTGGAACTTGAAGCTCCCCCTTGATCATGGCTCTCCTCAACTTCCGGCTTGATGTCTCCAATGGTCATGTTCTTCATGGCTTCTCGTAGAGGCTCATCATCTATTTCATCATGACCAAAACTCTCCTCTTGGGAGCCATTAGATTCATCAAACTCAACATCACAACTTTCCTCAACTAAACCGGAGGTTTGGTTGAATACTCGATATGCTTTTGATTTTGATGCATAACCAAGAAATATACCAACATCACATCTTCTTTCAAACTTACCGAGCCTTTTCTTGCGGTAGATGTAGCACTTGCATCCAAAGACTCGAGAGTAGGAGATGTTGGACTTTCTCCCAATGAGAAGCTCGTACGGGGTCTTTTGAAGTAGGCGATGTAGGTAGACCCTATTTGCGGCATGGCACGCCGTGTTGATCGCTTCGGCCCAAAACTTCTCCAACGTGCCGTAGTCATCAAGCATTGCTCTTGCAAGAGTGATGAGTGTCTTGTTCTTCCTTTCAACGACACCATTTTGTTGAGGAGTGTATGTGGCCGAAAACTCATGTTTCACTCCTTCACGGTCACACCACTCCCCAATGTTATAGTTCTTGAATTCGGTGCCGTTATCACTCCGGACCTTGATGATGGGAAGTTGAAATTACCTTTGAGCGCGGTTGGCGAAGGTCTTGAACACTTCCAGAGTTTCACTCTTGTCTCCTAAAAATAGAGTCCAAGCATAGAGAGAATAGTCATCAACAATAACGAGACAATAGAGGTTACCGCCAAGGCTTTGATATGTGGACGGTCCGAAGAGGTCCATGTGGAGTAGTTCAAGTGGCTTGGAGGTTGACACCATTGTCTTCATTGGATGGTGTGAAGCAACTTGCTTCCCGGATTGACAAGCGCTACAAAGCTTGTTCTTCTCAAATGTGACATCCTTCATGTCGGTCACCATCCCAAGCTTGAATGACTTCTTGAGTTTGCTCATCCCTATGTGCGCTATGCGTCGGTGCCATAGCCAACCCAAGCTTGTCTTAGTGAAAATACAAGTGGTCAAGCTAGCATTCTTGTTGGCGAAGTCCACTAGGTAGAGATGTCCATGCCGAAATCCTTTGAAGACTATGTCTTGGCTAGTTTCACTACTCACAACAACATCATTTTTGCTAAATGTGCACATTAGTCCAAGATCACATAGTTGTGCAATAGAAAGTAAATTAAAGCTAAGTGACTTAATGTACAAAACATTAGAAATGGATAAATCATTTGAAATAGCAATTTTACCTAACCCAAATACCTTTCCCTTAGAGTTATCACCAAAGGTGACTTGTTCATGATTGTCGGGGTTTTCTATGGTGGTGAACATACCATCATTGCCGGTCATATGTTGGGTGCACCCGCTATCGAGTACCCAATGCTTTCCTCCGGCTTTGTAGTTCACCTACACACATGAATTCAATTTTTAATTTTAGGCACCCAAGCCAACTTAGGTCCTTGTATGTGTGATACAAGTGTCTTTGGGACCCAAAGTTGCTTGGGGAGCTTCCCCTTCATGTCCTTCATGTCCTTGCCAATGAACCTAGCCTTCACCTTGCCATCTACTTTACTTAAGAGATAATAACGATCATTGAAAGTAGATTTGTAATTAGTAGGAAGCTTGGGAGAGAGTCGGTTAGGAAGAGGACACTCCCTTGTGTGGTGACCGGTGACCTCACAATGTTGGCAATAAGAACCAACTTCTTTGATGAAGCTTGTTCTTAGCTCCGGTGAGGGCACCTTTCCTTTGTTGGGCACCGGGAAGGATCCAAGTCCTCTTTTGTTGAAGGCCTTTGCTTGTTGGAAGAGGATTTCCTTGTGTTTGACCTCCCCTTTTGAAATTCTAGCCACACTAGTGCGGAGACTCTCAATTTCTTCCAACAAGTCCTTCTCCTAGCATTAGCTTTCAAAGGCAAAGACTTGTGCAAAGCATTAGTGGCATGAGAAGTAATGGATATCTTATCATTAAGAGTTTGCTTCTTCATTTTTTTCAACTCTTGATCAAGCATGTCATGAGCAAGGTTAAGTGTTTGATGTTCTTGTATTAACTTGTTGTGCTCTTCCAAGAGTGTTTGGTGTGCTAAGTTAAGTTCATGATCATCTATCTTGATTTTAGCCTTTTCTTCCTCAATTTGCTTGACATGGGATTTGAGCGTGTCATGCTCTTTGAGTATGCTTTCATACTTGTCAAGCAAATCAAGGTTAGCACTCTCAAGTCTAGCACGAGTTTCTTCAAGCACTTTAACCTTACTCTTTTCCCTCTTAATGGTAGCATGGTATTCATTTATCAAAGAAGTTAAATCATCGGGGGAAAGCTCATCATCGCTAGAGTCATCACATACCTTGGTGTTACCTTTCGCCATGAGGCACATGGGCGGTGGATGAAGAGGTGCATAATCATTGTTGGCGATGGCGAGGCCGGCCAAGCTTTCTTCTTCCTCTTCACTCTCTTCATCACTTGTTTCTTCGTCGGTGACCCATTCATTTGCCTCACACATGAACACCTTTTGTGGGCCATTTCTCTTCTTTGGGAAGAGCCTTGCCTTCCTGCCCTTGTCATGTTTCTTCTTCCCAAAGGATCTTGGCTTTGGTTTGGCTTCTTCTTCATCATCATCACTTCCTTCAAGCTTGCGATGCTTGCTCTTGTGGTTCTCTCTTTGTTTGTCCGGTCTTGGACAATCATAGGAGATGTGGCCTTGATCACCACAATTGTAGCAAGTCTTGTGATCATCTCTCCTTGGTAGAAATGCTCTCTTCTTAGGATCAAATGTGTATCCCTTCTTAGTGATCTTGGAGTTCAAGCGTGAGAACTTTCTCATCATCAATGCAAGCTCATCATCATCATCATCTTCACTTGATGCTTGTTCTTCTTCACTTGAGCTAGGCTCAACCACCTTCTTCTTCTTGTGGCTTGTTTTCTTGGTGGAGGCCTTTAGAGCAATTGTCTTTGAAGATGATTGCTCCATCATCCCAAGTACACTCATCTCATGAGCGTGTATTTCTCCAATGAGCTCCGAAACTTCAATGTGGTCAAGTGACTCTTTTTGGAGCATGGAGTTGATGATGTTGTACTTTGGCTTGGGAAGGAGCATGAGGATCTTGCGGTTGATGAGTCCCTTGCCAAGAGAAGCAATGTCAAGAGCATTTATTTCTTCAATAAGCACATTTAAGCGAGAGAACATCTCATTAACATTTTCATGAGGTAGCATCTTAAATTCATCATATTTTGCTTTAAGCATGTGATATTTAAGTTCCTTAACCCTAGAAGAACCTTCATGAATCTCTATTAAGCAAGCCCAAATTTCACAAGCCTTTTCCTTGCTAGCAATTCTAGAAAACACATCTTGACTAATGCATTCATAAATATCATTCCTAGCTTTAGCATCCCACTTAATTTGATCACCAACATAATTGTGTTCTCCAAACCCCGCGTGTGTCGCTTCCCATACTTCGGGAGCAATAGCCTCAAGATAAGCGCACATGCGTGCTTTCCAATAGGCAAAGTTCTTGCCCTCGAAGATAGGAACCGAACCCCCAACCTTGGCCATTTTAGCTCTCTAGCGGTGAAGCTAGAATGATCCTATGAGCAACCTGGCTCTGATACCAATTGTAAGGACCGAATGCCCAAGAGGGGGGATGAATTGGGCTTTCTTCAAAAAATTCTAAGCAATGAAACTTAATTTCTAAAGCCCAATTCCCTACGCAAACTATCTATGCATTCTAGTAGATAAAAACTTCGCGGAATATAAAATGCATAAAAGTAAGGGAAAGGAGAAGGATGCAAACTCCTGAGGAGACAAGGATTTATCCCGTGGTTCGGCAAGATCGTCAAGATCTTCCTACATCCACGTTGTGGCACCCACCTAGGGGTTTTGCCACACCCAAGTCACCGAGACGAGGGATCTTCACTATTCCTCTCCGTTCGCCTCCCTTGGCAAGGTGGAGCTCAAGCCTTGTACAACTTCGACCTTCCGGGCTTCCACACACGCCTTGGCAAGCTCCGGAAGTCTTCTCACAGTTACAAACACCAAGGGCACTCCCTTTAGGCTCTCACACTATCCTAGAGAGTCCACTCACCCAGAATGGAGGCACACAAGCTCTCTCTCTAGCTAGTTCTAGCCTAAATCTTGGTGTATAAATGATCGAAATGGTGTGGAAGTGATTGCTCTTGGTCTTGAACGCTTGTGGATGTGTTGATGGTGTCTGGTGATCAAGACTTAACGAAATGACAGGATTAGGGGGTATTTATAGCCAGCCTCCCCGAAATAGCCGTTGGAAAAGTAGGATGACAGAACTTTACTGTGAACACCGGATGATCCGATGTCTCCCCTTTAGTTATCATCGGTCAAGTTACTTTAGCTGACGTCATTGTGTCAGATATGACCGTTGTTAGACTGATGTTGATCCTGTCTTCTCATCGGATGATCCGGTGAGTCTTCCTCCAGAATTTACTCAAACTTGATGCTTATTGGAGTAATCGACCGATGTGTGCTTCTGTGTACATCGGATGATCCGGTGAGTTGATTTTGAGAATTGGTCCAGAAATAATTGCTTCTGTTGAATTAGACCAATTGTGCACTTTGCTTCATCATCGGATGATCTGGTGTGTACTTCTCCAGAATAGTTGAGAAATTTATCCTTCTATTGAATTGGACCGATGTACCACTTCCTACATATCGGATGATCCGGTGTGTACTTCAGTTTTGAGGTCTTCTTCTTCTGTTGATACAACTCGACCAATGTAGTCATTTCACAAAATCTCGGATGATCTGGTGTGTTTGATCTTGTTTGCTTCGAGTTGTTTTAAGTTGATCTTTTGGAATTTGCTTGAGTGACCTCTTTGACATTTGTTGGGAATGTTCTTCTGATGAATATTGATTTCCTTGTGTTGTCAATTTTGATGGAATTGCGTTGACGTATGAGTTCTTCTTTTAGTCTTCATGAAAATCGATTAACCCCTTAGAATAGTTCTTTGAAGGGTCTCCATTTGTATCCAATGAGCAGTAGATGATATGAATAGGTAGTTCATTACGTTTGATGTGTTATACGTGAGGCCTCGCATCCACAAACTCATTAGTAATATCTAACGGTTGTCATTAATCACCGAAACCATACCTCATGAGGGCCTAGATGCTTTCAGACGGGAGCGAAGTCAGCCGGGGGTGGAGGCGAGCGCAGAGGTACGAATCGGGGCCGACAAGTAGGGGTGGACATTCCGTTAATTCGGTTAATAGAAATCGATAACCGAACAAAAACATTAATCACACAATTCGGTTACGATTAATTCGGTGCGATTAATCGGTTAACCGAATTAACCGCATATAGATTAAAACACAATTTAAACATAAAATTAAATGAAGAAAGTTTGAATAATAAATCAACATGAAATGAAATCAAACATAAAAAGACCAATATATAAGTTAACGTACAAGCATACATCCATGTTTGATAAATTATAAACTAACAGAAACAAAAATAGACATGAACAAATCACATAAAATTCGGTTAATTCGGTTAATCGGAGTAAAAACTGAATGATTAACCGAAAACCGAATAGCGAAAAAATCATAACCGAACCGATAATCGAAAACCGAATTAACCAAAAATTTCAGTTAATTCAGTGCGGTTAATTTTGGTTAACGGTTATTCGGTTAACCGCGCTCACCCCTACCGGCAAGGGGGGCAACGTGAGAAATTTTCCTGGCGGCGCCTCAAATTTTCCTGGCGGCGCCGGAGTCGGGAGTGGGAGGCGAGCAGCGTGTTGGCATACGAGCGAGGCAAGGTTTTCCCCAGAATTCCCTGGGCTCCCCCGTGGATCAGGCCGGTAACTTGGGCAGCCAAATGCATCGAGAGAAAATTTTGGCCAGTGGTTTTTTGGACCTAAATTTGGCATAGATCTGTCCGAGTTTTGGAGCTACCAGATAGGCCCTTAATGAGTTTATGGACTCAAATATACACTTTAAAAGTTCATAGACCTATATAAACAAGTTCATGAATCATTAGTGTGCTTTACTCTAATTAGCACATGGACTACGGATTACCACAGCAAATTACCAAAATAATACTCATGCCGCTATTTGTACTCCATCTCGTGTTGTAGCAGCCTCTGTTTCTTCTGAGATAAATAGAATCAAAACAACACAATAATAATAACAACAACTTTTTGGATAGGCTAGAAATAAGTCATAAAAAAACAAAAATCCGGAGCTGAACGTAAAAGAGTTAAGAATCAAGGTTCTAACATGTGAATTGTTAATTTCCACTCGCACCATATAATCCGTCAGAATCTTAATTTTTAACTTACCTTTTTTTTAGCTTAAGATTGGAGTCTTTGATTTTTTTACCCCCGTCCTCCATTTGTTACCTTTATTTTCCTCTTTTTCTTTTCTTGTTTTAATGACTTTTTATTGTGAGTTTCAAAACAACGCAGCCGTGAGAAATAAATAATCACCGCATTGAAGCCTAAATTGAGTTATTCTAGTCAGCGGATTCATCGCCAGCGGTTACAAGAAAATATAGCAGGCAGATACGATACGTAAAGAGGACAGGAGGCCGCAAGACAACAAACTCTAACCTGCTCTGCATTATTCCCCGTCTATAAGGTAGCTCATAGCATATCACAACAGAGCAGCTGTACAATTGACATGTATCGCTTATTCTCTTTGCAAAAGCAAGACCCACAAGTTCACTACATGAATATATTGACCCAGCAGAAAATCAAAAGCTGTATATCGGTAGTGGATGAGGCTACAGCATCCCATGCTGCTACGTTTAGTCTGTAGAAAATGCTCCCTCACAATACCTGCGACAGGGACACAAAATGAGAACAGGAGGGCTGCTATAGTAACAGGTATGACATCGGTGAATCGCATCGTGATTCTTCCCACATGTAATAGGCATATGTTACTCAAACTAATGACGGAAAGACATCCAGAATGTGAAACTGGAACTAGCCAATACAAAGCAAAAGAATACCTGTTGCTGAATTTCTCTACGGCTGTGGATGCATAAAGAAGTGTTTCACCACCCTTCTCTAGAGCCATGTAAAGCTCCTTTCCTCGAGTAACTTTAGCAATAACCCATGCATTATTTTTTGTCCTGATGCACGCTTCAAAATCCTTATCATGACTAGGGTCACTTCTCTTGTGTCTTGACTTCTCTAAGTCTACTTCTTGTCTTAGTCTGTTCAGGGAAAGTAGAGAATCCTGCATAATTCCATCACAGAAGATAAGTGAAAAGGATGACATAGGCCAAAAAACTGTCAGACCTAATAAAAAAACATCTACTATCATCAGTCTAACTCTTATGAGTAGAATATGAAAAGACATGTTTGACAATTGACAGACCATCAAATAGAAATGTACCCAATGCAAAAAGGACATACCCTTGACAGAGTGGTGACCTTCCCAGGTGGCGATGCTCTTGATACTCTTCTCTCAGGATCAACGAGCAAGTAACGATATCCACCAACATGATAAGCATTTTCTCCTCCCCATCCTCGTGCCAGTTTCTGTTCAACGGTGACAATCTTCTGTGATGCCTGCAAGATTGATCAAATTATTATGCATGCATTCACAGCCACATTTTCCTCTTTAGAAGTACAACAAAGGACATGGGCAGCTTCATTGCATTAAACAGTGTATTTCTTCGAGTGGATCAAGAAATTCAGAAAGTTAATTACACATAGATATAGATCACACACATTTTCGAGTAAATGTTTCTTCACATGAGCAATGCCTTCTTCTCCATTTACTAACGCGGAAGCAGGAATAAGTAGTAGGATACTGAGATTCTTGTGCTGATAAATGCATAGATGCATTTGCTCCTCTGCCTGCTGGAACCACAGTATTGGCGTCAAAGGTACAGCAGCACGCACTTCAGTAGCTGCAAAATCAGCAACCACAAAACCATCCTTTCCCTTTGACAATTTCCCTCGCAGCAGGGGCCTGAAATTATTAAACATCTGATTTTGTCCACCAGGAGAAGTATCACGAGATCGACTAGGGTACCTTTCTCCCGCAGTTGTCCCATTTGACGAACTTGCAGTAAGGCCAGCACTAACCGAACTCCCTTTCCGCAAATAGGACCAGGAGCTCGCATTGGAAGAGAAAGCACGTGGAGTTAGCCTCAGGACAGCATAAGTATATAGATTTAAAGTATCATCCTGCAGAAACAGAGAAAACAAAACTATCCTTAACAACAAGGGCATGACATGGCCACAAATTAGCCAAAGAAAATAAAATTCCAACCAAAATATTGATTTAAGGGAGGTAGGTCGTACCGGGGGCATTGTCGTTGACACCAAGAGATCTTCAAATAGTACAAGTGATTGGCAGGTGACATTTCCAAGACATGATCCGAGTACTGTAGCGAGTGACTGAAACACTAATACATCAATAGTTGAAATGAATAAAAATAAATCTATAAAACTATTGCAATTTGCAATCAACATGATTCTTAGTAATACAAAACAATGTCATTTGCACACTACTTTTTGAGGCTAAGGCTAGACTAAAAGTTGGAGACTAAATTGGTTATGGAAGATTTTGCTCAGAAAGCAAACTTCAAATCATATATAATATATATGCTTTGAACTGATCAGGGGAGTAAGGAGATGGATGTTGTTTGTATTGAACATTCTTTTAAGTTTTAAGAATAGATATACAGCTTACCTGGACTTCAAGTGCCACTTCCCGTGATACTGTTAGCATTTGGACTGTTCCCTGCTCCCTTAGGCTGCCACGGAAGGTTGGCAATTGTAGCTTTTTACCAACTGTAAATTCTGTTCCACAACATTAAAAGAAAAAGGTAATTCCCTTTTCAACAGGGGACAACTTTGCTTGTCCTATTTTAGCATAGCAAGTTGCACGACATCATGAAACAATGAGCATAATCCAGACAGATGCAAAATTAATGAAAAAATAGACCAACCACTCAAATAATCTGTGAGAAATGTCCGTAGGTGACCACGAGCAAGCTCAGCACTGGGTTGTCTGTCAAGTAAAGATCGGATCGGTCCATGAAACATTAGGAAGAGTGAATGAGCCTCTTTAAGTATCCCGTGTAATGCGCCACAGCGCCAAGTTGGTTCATTGTCATTGGTTTTCTCCACCACCTACATATCAAATGCACCCTAATGGTTCAACAGTACAAGAGATACAATCAATCAACTTATGCTGCTGATCATAAATCGCAAAATGAAGTCATATCACTGTCAGATCAAGATCAAATTTCTTCACAACAAGCTTCATGCAGTTCTGGCAGTGCGAACTTGAAGAAGTGCTAACTATGTTCTGCATGACATCGTTGTATCAAATGACTATGCAGATGCAGGGAAGGTTTTCGTTCAGCAGAGACAAATTCTTCTTACAAAACTCTAAAAGCTGCATATTAGGAGGCTTCATGAAAAGCAAAATTCACGGACAACAGGGACCAGTTAGTATGTTCTTTACATGAACTAGCAAGTAACAAATATCTGTTGTAGATACAATAGAAGTGGTACCCAGAAGTGTACTTACTCGCAAGGCAACAATAAAGCATTATGAACAACTAGTGGCAAACCAAAAGAACCAGCAAACAAACTGAATGCATATAAAACTCTAAGAGGCAGGCTATTAGTATAGTGATGAAACATTACCAGAACCATCCAAATATCTTGTTCAGCTTGGTAAAATACATGGGAGTGTTTCTCTGATTCAATAACCTCACAATCCTCTTCAGGAGAAAATATTCTGCACATGACTAGAATTTGAGAGGTAAGATAACTATACACAGTGGAACTAGGCAGTAACTAAATCAGCATAAGAAAAGACCCAAGGATATTTGAATGACTGTTAAAGATGAATACTACTAGCACATACAAATAGAAGATGTAGTCTAACCAAAATATATGAACTCAAACAATGTAGTTTGCGGAGTCATTAATGGGTGTTTGTTTGCGTACTCCCTCCGTCCCACAAAGACTGCCATTTTGGGTCTTTAGACTTGTCCCATAATGACTCTCGTTTTAGAATAAAGATGTACCAAACTTTCTCTTTCTTCATTGAGTGCCTCCAATAGAAAATCAACAGCAGCTTTGGTTCCCACAGCCAACGCATTTCATTGGTGCTAGTACTTTAGAAAAGTTGCTAACCACATTAAATCGATCCATTTTAATGAGGGCACATGCGTCATTATGCATCTCTCTAAATCTGTCTTAGAAATCTCAAAACGACAGTCTTTGTGGGACGGAGGGAGTAGTCATTACCGCTATTTGTGGTTGTGTAGTGATCTTCTAGAATACAACAACTCAAACGAAATAGACCAAATGCACAAATGTTAGAAACTAAGATTAGGATGTATTGAATAAATGTGCAACTCTTTGATCGCTACATGCAAAAGGTGCATGTGAGAGCATTAAAACTTTCACTCAGGTCCAGAAATGGTCCTATGTTCCTTCTTCCTTGACAAATTATGGTGGGTCTCATGCCACATCTATCCACATATATTCTCAGTGGCCGAAGAACCAGGCCAGTAGGGCGGGGGGAGGCTCGAGCCCTCCTACTAGTGGGTGCACCAGCCCCCCTTCAGCCCCTCCTACTGTTTTGGATATGGAAGTGACACATTGAAGAGCTGGAGGTTGAAGACAACCCAATATATGGCCGGTGACGCCAGTTGGGCCGAAATTTTTTCCACATTTAGTCCATCTCATAAATCAATCAAGTCCATTAGCACCTGGCATCTAGCCTAATAGGAAAACGAGAGCAATAACCTATTCCAATCTCGTGCAGTATATGAAACTTTATGCCTGTAAGGCTGCGTACTTGTTCACGATACGGCCAGTGCGGGGGCTAGATGACGTGCTGCACCGTGACAGACACAAACAAGCGAGCTGGATCTGCCGAGAGGCACAACAACGTGCAAGTCGTCAACCAGCCAGCAAACAAAGCAATGCCGTGACGCTAAGTCCCAAATGTCCGATTTATCTACTTTAGCCTACGATAATAACAGTTCAATTTTTTATTGTAAAAATATAGATTTAGTATGTTGTTTAAAAGAACATTGTCCGTATGGTTTTTATGTTTAGTCAACACTAGTAATTTGACAAAATTGTATCCTCTCTTGTTCTTTTTATTTGATACTGATAACTTTTAGTATCATTTTTAATCACCTGTTTTATTCATAAGATTAGTTCAAATATGTAAAATTGTAAATCATGCTTCAAATACCTTTAGCGATAAAACATATCATAACAAAATATATGATACTTATTAGATTTTTTGAATTAGTTAAAAGATCAAATGTAACTTAAAAATAAACTGTGTCAAATAAAGAGAACAAATGGAGTACATAAGTTTGATGACATGAAAAACATGATATTTCTACTCCAATTTAAAAACACGGTATTTGAAAGTTATTGATATTATTTGTTTTTTTCATCTGACATATGTAGCTCAGCCTCCCTACAGTTGTAGTCTGGATCCGCCACTGTATATTCTACAGAATTCAAACCTTGAGCTCAGGGACTCGAGACTTACCTACTGACGTACTGTTGTGCTACTCAGCAAAGTTGAGTGCAAATTTTAACCAAATTATAAGTTGCATCGAGAAGCAACAAGATTATAAAAAACACCAGCAATTTCGTTAATCAGTCTAATATTGGTGAGCAAGAACAAATCCAGAGCTTCAATTTGAGCGAAACTAGGAGATAAAAGACGAAGGAGAGAGAGGGCGACCTTGTGAAGGTGACGATCCCCTCGCAGAGGCCGATGACGGAGAGCTGGAGCAGGATGGGGCACTCGGCGGGGTGGAAGAAGAGGATCTTGTCGAGCTCCTGGCCTTCCTGCTGCCCCCTCCGGAGGTCGAACACGCATAGCTGCGCCCCGTCGCCAGCGGCCGCCGACGTGAGCCCCATGCCGACTGATCCGCCTAAGAACACCCACGGGAGAGGAGACGAGGCGACGCGAGCCGAGGCCGGCGAGAGCCGGGGCGACCACGCACGCGACCCTAGCTGATACCGGTGAGGAGTTCTTCCTCACTGGTGAAAGATCTGGTGGGCCGGGGACCACGGCGGCGGTGGGCCAAGGGGTGGGGTGGCCTGAGGCGGCAGCCGGGGAGAGGAGGGGGCTGCGGACGCCGACGTGGACTGGTTGGTTGCGACTCAAGGGCGTAGGTGCGCCGGTGGGGTGTGCCGTGTGCGGCTGTGCGCAGGTGAGGCAGGCGCCGGTCGGGTGGGGCTAGGGCCGCTTGCCAGGACGCACAAGGATTCGGGCCCAAGTACTGGTCTCCCTCGGTACTTGAATTGCCGGGCCGAGTCCGTTTCACGGATCAGCAGATGCAGCTTGCATGCTTTCATTCATGCTTTTAGGTGTGATGTGTTATCGTCTTATTAGTTCTAGATAAATTAAACATTATGTTTAGTAAATAAAGGAATCAATAAAATTATAACATGTCAGCGGAAGCACACATGACATCGCTGAACGGGAGTATACAAGCGTGTTTGGGACCAAAGAGCCTCTATGGCTCTATACCAGAGGCGCCGGGTAAGCGCCCCCGTAATAGAGGTAGTAGCTAAACAGAAAGTTTTGTTTTACAGTAGATCGGGGAATTTTACATGAATTTGATCGGTAAGCACCATTTCGAGGAGCGAGTTAGTTAGCTCCCGCGCGGTTTGTGGATGGCGATGATAAGTGGGTGAGTGGGGTGAAAGAGAGGGTGCTGGTCAACTTGGGGCGGCGGCGCCTGCGCGGAGAGAGGTGGTACAAGGTGATTGCAAAGTGAGAGGCGACGGTGCGGGGTGCACAAAGAGGGGAGGCGCGGTGACGCGGACAGTGGCTCGGTGAGAAGAGAGAGCATCAAGTGAAAAGAAAGGTTTGAGAGACAAATCTAGTGTTCGTGAGAAGCTAAGAAAAGGGTCCGAGAGAGATATAAAACAAAAAATGAAGGGAAGAAAAAAGGAGAGGAAAAAAAGAAAATAGAGAAAAAAGAAAGAAGATAGGTGGAAAGGAGAAAAGGGAAATAAAAATTTGAGATAAAAGAGGAAAGAGAAGAGAAAATAGGAAGAAAATGTAAAAAATTAAGAAAAGGTAGTTTGGTGCTTTTTGTACATTGTAAACATAATATTAGTGAAATATAAGTATATACATGATACGAAAAAACTAAAGATAGTTGTTTGATTTGATATAAAATAGAATGTAGCTGATATAAAAGTTCACAAGTGCATAAAATTGAACTGTAAAATTGATAATATATATATATATATATATATATATATATATATATATAATTGTTGGTACCTTGCGTATCGGATACCCTTTGGGACTGCAAAGAGCTCAAAGGAACTCCACATACCTGAGTTGAAGACCTCCAAAGGCCCCACGTGTCATACAGAACCGGACCTACCTCTCTTATATGGTTAGTCCTAGTGCCGCCACGTGTATCATAAAACCGGAGCTACATTCCTTACCTGGTAAAGCTCCAGGTTAAATACATGTGCGGCACCCCCAGACCTAACCTCTAACGGAGGGAAGCTCTGGTACCAACACGTGTACAACAGCACCAGACCTACCCGTCCAAGACGGTAAGCTCCGGAGCTGCCACACGTCCAACCGCCGGACCTTCAACTTCAACAAGCAGACTGGTGGACCTCCAACGGCTCGGACCTTCAAGGGACAATTAAAGACTTCAAGACCCGAAACTTCAAGACCCGATTAAGTGTCATTAATGCTATCTTAATGACATACAATCGGAGGGCCCTTAATACCAGTAACGCCACGGTCAAGGCGCGTTACCACACTATTAAGGGTAATTAAGCTCATTAATTGTATATTAAACATCAGTAACCGCCAGGGCCACATGTCGAGCCAGGCTAACGATGTAACGGCCAGCCCTTGTACTATAAAAGGACTGACCGAGCGATACACAGGGAGATTTCGAGACTCTGCTCAGACACACGCCCACAAGCGCTCAGACGCTCAATACAACAACTACACACCTCGTGGAGTAGGGTATTACGCTTAGGCGGCCCGAACCACGTAAATCCTTGTGTCAACTTGCCATCGTGTTCTGAATCTCTGCGCGCCCACAACCGAACTACAAACTCCGCGGGCTGCCAACGGAAGTACCGGGAGAAATGCCGGAATCACACTTCGACAGTTGGCGCGCCAGGTAGGGGGTGCCCGAGATTCTAGGATGGTGAACTCTGCTGCTGGATCGTCCAATGGCAACCCAGCTACGCATCCTACTGGAGGCAACCCCTCCAACATGCAACAGCCAGCAAGTGTTGTGGCTCCAGCAGGAGTCATACCACCACTACCACCGTCCGCACCGGCGAATCAAGCTGGACAGCGACATGGGGCGTCCGCGTCGGTCACTGCATCGGCGAACAACAATCCTGAACACGCGCTCCATGCTGCGCGTGCTCTTCTCCAATGTCCACTGCGTCCAGGAGCATCCCAGGGTACAATGGAGTAGTGGAGAGCTGATGTGGAACATTTGGTTGCAGCAGCAGCCGATCGCATCGGCAACCAAGGTCCTCCCCCCTCGGGGCGGGCCCCATCGCAGCATTGGATCGTGTCGGGTAGACTTGGTCCGCACGCTTCACAGCACAGGAGGCGTGCTGCGTCTCAACAGGCGATGTTGCTGCCTTCCGGGGCGCGACGTACCCACACGGTAACCAGGCTTTCGACTCACGACCTCCGAACGGAGCTTGATCGTCGTTACCGTCAACAGGACGACCGCGTCCATATCGAGCGCGCTCGCGAGAGGCGAGAGGCTCGGGACAGTCCTGGTCCTGAAGGAATAGGAGGAGGCTGTTCTGCCCTGGCCATGCACCTACGCATGGTCAGATGGCCGCAGAAGTTTCAGCCTCATCTACCGAAGAAATTTGACGGGACTGTCAATCCCGCTGAATTTCTCCAAATCTACTCCACTATCCTTGCGGCTGGAGGCAATGAGGCTGCGATGGCCAATTATTTTCCCGTGGCTTTAACTAGGACCGCCAGGTCTTGGTTCATGAGCCTTTCGCCTGACTCCATCAACAGTTGGGCAGAGCTGTGTCAATAGTTCACCGCCAACTTCACGAGCTCATACACCCGACCAGGCACGAAACTAGACCTTTTTGCTGTCAAGAAAAAGGGGGAGAGTCCCTGCAATCCTTTATCCAGAGGTTCTCCCAGGTACGAAACACCATTCCTTCAATCTCAAGCGCTTCTGTTATTGTGACATTCAGACAGGGCGTGCGAGACAAGAAGATGTTGGAGAAGCTGGCGACCAAGGAAGTCACCAGCGCCACGTAACTCTTCAGCTTGGCAGACAAGTGTGCCAAAGTTGCAGAGGGCCGTGAAATGCACTCCCAACCACCTCTGGAGGACAACAAAAAGTCCTCCAAGGTTGAAGCCTCTACCCCCGGGAGTGGCAAGAAGAAGAAAAAGTCCAACGGCAAGAAGAAGTCGTCGGCCGGCACACCCACTGATGCTGCTACCGCAGCTCCGGGTGGCCGGGGGCCACGCCCCGAGAAGCAACCTCGGCCGTCGTCTGAAGACGGTGGCAACTCCAAGATGTGGTGTCCTATACACAAGACGAACAACCACAATCTGGAAGTCTGCCGAGAGGTCCAGAACCTTGCCGAGCGCTACAACAAGCGTCGGGAAGAAGTTCCTTTCCGTCAAAGGGAAGGAAAACAAAAAGTCGACGAAGCTCTGGCTGAAGAGGAGTTAGGCTTTCAGGACCCTAAAATTGTCTTGAAGGCTGTTTACACCTCCATTGATGACGACTCCGACGTCTCCGACAACGAGCGCCGGAAGACCATGAACACCATCTTTGGTGGTTCGTGGGACATCACCTCCCGCTGTGTCTTCAAGATAATGTGGCAGGACATGGCCTCAGTAGCTCCCACCGCCAGGGCAGAGCCGCACCGGAAGTGGATGGACACTACCATCACTTTCGACGCTTCGGACTGCCCTCATAACATGATTGGAGCTGGCCAACTCTCACTGATGGTATCTCCGACCATCAACAACATCCAACTCCACTATGTAATGGTGGACGGAGGTTCGGGGCTGAACCTCATAAGCTTCAAAGCTTTCGTCAAACTTCAGCTCCGACCTTCGGATCTTCGCCCCTCTCGACCTTTCTCCGGAGTAGGTACGGGGACCATAACTCCACTCGGTGCCATTACTCTCCCGGTGACCTTCGGGACTCGGGAGAACTACAGGACCGAGAAGTTGGTCTTCGACGTGGCGCAGATCAACTTACCATTCAACGCCATCTTGGGCAGGCCAGCCTTGTACAAATTCATGGCTGCTGCTCATTATGGCTACTTGGTGTTGAAGATGCCAACACTAGTAGGTGTTCTCCGGATCCGCGGAGATCGCACCGCCGGAGTTACTCCTCTGGAAGAACTCCATGCACCTGCTACAGCACAGGAGGAAGAATCCAAAAAGGAGCAAGCTCCAAAACCCCGTAGCATTCGTCATCGAGGCTCAACCTCTGCACCTCGTGTGCAACCAAGCGGCGACACCGACATTCCCGTCAAAGTCGTCCAAATAGGTTCCGACGCTGCTCAGACCACCCTTATATTGGGAGGTCTGAACGACAAATAGGAACTCGCGCTCATCACTTTCCTCCGGGCTAATGTCGACGTGTTTGCCTGGCAACCGTCACAAATGCCTAGGATCCCTAAGGAAGTGATTGAGCACAATCTGAAGATTTATCCTGATGCTTGGCCTGTACACCAAAAGCCTCGAAAGCAATTAGTAGAGCGACAAAACTTCATACGTCAAGAAGTGAAGAAGTTGCTCGAAGCTGGATTCGTCCGAGAAGTCTTCCACCCAAAATGGCTGGCAAATCCAATCGTTGTACCTAAGGCCAGCGGGAAGCTTCGGATGTGTATCAACTACACTACACTGAATAAGGCATGTCCTAAGGACCATTCCCACTACCTAGAATAGATCAGATAGTGGATTCCACCTCCGGGTGTGAATTACTGTGTTTCCTAGACACATATTCTGGGTATCATCAAATCAGAATGTCTAGGGAAGATGAAGAACATACTTCTTTCATCACAGTAGATGGATTATATTGTTACACTACCATGCCATTCGGTCTCAAAAATGCTGCTTCAACATTTGTACAAGCTATGTACAAAACTTTTGGAGAGCTTATCAGAGACGTAGTGGAAGTGTACGTCGATGACATCGTCGTCAAGATCAAGAACAAGGAGTCATTCCTTGACACCTTGCAAGCTGTATTCGACAAGTTGCGAGTCACACGCACGAAGCTGAACCCATACAAGTGTGTCTTTGGGGTTAGCTCCGGAAAGCTTCTTGGATTCTTGGTAAATCACCGAGGAATAGAAGCGAATCCAGCGAAGATTAAATCTATTGAAGACATGAGGCCACCAGCCCACATCAAGGACGTCTAGAAACTGACTGGATGTCTAGCTGCCCTCAGCCGGTTCATCTCAAGACTGGTGGAACGAGCGCTACCCTTCTTCAAATTATTGAGGAAGTCCGGACCATTCCAATGGTCTAAAGAAGCAGAAAGGGCTTTCCAAGAGCGAAAACAGCTCCTCACCACTCTACCAACTTTGGTAGCTCCGAATCCTGGTGAGCCACTTCTGCTTTACATTTCGACAACTAATGAAGTTGTCAGCATGGTCCTGGTTGCGGAAAGACTAGAACCATAACCACTTCAGGAGTCCAGACCCCTCTGGGAGGGTCTGGATCTACCTGAAGGCGAGTCTGGGTCCCAGCTCCCAGACCCAGATCCTCAAGGCGAGATGCCAGAGGAGCCACCTCCTTCAAGTGGAGGAGTCAATATTGCTGAACAAGAAGACCCGGACCCCTCCGGGAAGGTCCGGGTCACTTCAGAAGAAGCTCTGGGTTCCTCCAGCAGAAACCCAGAGGTCCCCAAACAAGGTCCTGGACGCCTCTGGGAGGGTTCGGGCTGATGAGGAGGAAGCTCCGGGCCCCTCCGGGAGGGTCCGGACAGTCCAACGACCAGTGTACTTCATCAGTGAAGTACTCCATGATGCCAAGACTCAATACCTTGAGGTGCATAAGCTGCTCTACGCAGTTCTTATTGCCTCTAGGAAGCTTCGACATTACTTCCAAGCTCACAAGATTTCAGCGGTAACTTCTTATCCACTGCGTGCAATCTTGCATAACCCCAACTCTACTGGGAACATTGCAAAGTGGGCAGCGGAATTAGCTGAGTTTGACCTTGAATTCGTCCCAAGACAAGCGATCAAGAGTCAAGCATTGGCGGACTTCATGGCGGAATGGACCCCCTCTCCATCAAATCCCCGGGGGCCCCAGTGAGCAGAAGCTGGAACCCAAGGTTCCGGTCTTCATCGAGCCTCAGTGGACTCTCTACTTCGACGGCTCCGTGCAGAAGCAGGGGGCCAGAGTTGGAGTCCTTCTCCTCGCTTCGACCGGGGAGAAGGTCAAATACATGGTTCACCTTGACTTCAAGGCGACCAACAACATGGCGGAGTATGAAGCACTAATCTATGGGCTGAAGGTGGCACTATCATATGGTGTCAAGCAGCTGTTAGTAAAGGGTGATTCGCAGCTCGTCATAAAGCAAGTCAAAGGTGAATTATGCTGCATCAACCCTCAACTAGCTGCATACCTACTTGAAGTCCACAAGCTTCAGAAGGACTTCGACGTCCTAGATCTTTGCCATGTCCAACGTCTTAACAAAGCTGAAGCCGATGAACTATCGACGAAAGCTTCAACCGGAGCTCCGGCTCCTGACGGAACCTTCGTCCGGAGATTGTCAGCTCAGCGTCCCGAACTGAGCGAAGGGGGCGAGACTAGCACCTCGAAGCTGGCGGTCCCGATGGCCCTGTTACCATGGCGTCCATCAAGGGTCGTAGGTGCTGCAGGAAGCTCCGAGCAACCCAGCACGCAAGACTCAAATGCTCAAGTTAGCTCTGATGCATGGATCTCAGAGATCCGGAGCTACTTGAAAGACAATTTCCTTCTTGAAGACAATGTATCCACTGACCGTATAGTCAGATTGGCTAAAAGATACACACTGGTAGAAGGGGATCTCTACCGGTGTGGTGCCAACGGCGTCCTAATGCGCTGCATTACAAGGGAAGAAGGCTGCGAGCTCCTAGTAGAAATCCATGGAGGCGAGTGTGGGAACCACGCGTCTTCCCGCACGCTAGTCGGTAAAGCCTTCTGGCATGGTTTTTACTGGCCTACAACACTCCAGGATGCAACCGAGCTAGTGAAGAAATGTGAAGCATGCCAGTTCCATGCAAAGCAAATTCACACACTAGCTCAACCTCTACAATTGATACCTCCTACATGGCCATTCACTGTGTGGGGGATGGATATTTTGGGACCTTTCCCAAGAGCCATCGGAGGTTACAAGTTCCTGTACATTGCCATCGACAAGTTCACCAAGTGGCCAAAAGCAACTCCAATTGTGACAATAAACAAGCAATCAGCTATCAACTTCTTGCAGTCCATAGTATGTAGATTTGGAGTCCCAAACAAGATCATAACTGATAATGGGACCCAATTCACAAGCGCTACATTTCAAGGATATTGCGAAGACCTCAGCATTCAAGTCAGCTATGCTTCCGTAGCTCACCTGGCAAGCAATGGCCAAGCTGAGAGAGCAAATGCAGAAATCTTAAAAGAACTCAAGACGCGCACATATAAGCGCCTGAAAAAACATGGAGCCAACTGGATTGAAGAGCTTCCGCCCACCTTGTGGGCAAACAGGACAACTCCAAATCGGTCAACTGGAGAGACACCCTTCTTCTTGGTGTACGGAGATGAAGCAGTCCTTCCTTCGGAAATCACCTTGGAGTCGCTCCGGGCTCGGACCTTCGACGATGCCACGCAGGACCAGCTCCGGCGTGAAGACCTTGACCTCGTTGAAGAGGGAAGGTACCGAGCAGCTGTTCGGAATGCCCGATACGCCAAGCTCTTTAGCGTTATCACCAAATGCATGTTTACAGCCGTCAGCTCGAGGAAGGCGATCTGGTGCTATGGAGAATACAAACTCGAGAAGGGTTAAAAAAACTCTCCCCCAGCTGGGAAGGACCCTTCCGAGTGATCAAAGTATCCCGTTCCGGATGCATTTGCTTGGCAACCAAGGATGGAACAGTGCTCCCTAATCCTTGGAACATTGAGCACCTCCATAAGTTCTTTGCTTAATATCACGGTGGTGAGTCTGTACTTACGTGTGATGTAGGTTATAGCGTCATTGTACAGAGTCGGGTAGCTCCTCTGGGAGGACAGTCAGACCTTCTCCGGAAGGTCCGCAAAGTCCAGGCAACACTTGACACAGTCTCAGAACTAAAAGTGTAGCTAGCTACCTTGGGTCAAACAAGAAATGCAACACACTTAGCCTGGTTCCATACCCTAAGAGTGTACTTGTTTCCCCTGTACCCCTGACCTATAATGAAAGACATCATTATGAAAATAGACTCCACATGCATTTATTTTGTACAGGCTCAATATTTTTATTTTCTCTTTCTTGTCTATAACAAAGTTGTGCAATTCTCAAGAAACTTTAGCTCGACCAATTCATATATAATTCAAGTTGCTTTGTTAATTCTTTTGGGTCTTAATATTGTTGAATGGCCTACTCTCTTGAATGCCGCCAAGCCAATCTAGGTCCGGAGTGTGCTATCGACTTAGCCTGGTCCTGCACCCTAAGTATGCCACTCTACCTACACACCGACAGGCCGAAGTAAGGCGAGTCCAGAAACGATTGGTCCCGAAGAAAATAAACAAATGCGCTTGATTGTATACAGAATTGCTGTCGATCTAAAATCTCTTTCGAGAATAATAAGCCGCAAATGAGTTATAGATAAGAAATGGATTTTACTATTTTTCTTGACTTCAGTGTGCAGGAAAAATAAAGATCTCATAATGATGATGGATGAAGCCGGAGCTATCAAAGCTCCGACAGCCCCTAAGGTGACCTGTTGTCGATGTTTTAAACATTGATAGCAGGTGTCGCCGGAGCTACCAAGTTCCGGCAAATCGAGGGGGCCAGCCGTCAACGTGAAGAAAAGATGGTGGGAAGACTCCCCAGTGGGGTCTACTGTCGACGTACCGCGTGTTGACAGTAGTCGACGCCGGAGCTACCAAGCTTCGACAACCCTAGAGGACTAACTGTCGATGCTCTACGTGTTGACAAGGGTCACTGCTAGAGCTACTAAGCTCTGACAACCTCAGGGGGCCCCTACTATCGATGACTTCAGACCTACAAACTACAAGTTCGAAGCACTCAAGGCTTCAACAAAATGCTACATCCTCTTAGTACATGTTCACAATCAAATTGTGTACATCTACCAGGGGGACAAGTGGGACAAAGGTGTTGAAGACAAAAAAATGAAATTCATAAAATTCTTGGATTTCATTAATCTGGAGACAAGAGATTACGAAATTGGAGAAAAGAAGAGATGATACAAGCAGGAGCTACAAAGAGAAAGTCCTAAACCCTATGGAAGAATGAGGCGACCTTCTGGGCAACCTCCGACATGCTGGCCTTGACGGCATCTCCCTCTCCGTCGATGGGACCTTCAAGCACCGGGTCCAGTGGGAAGTGAGGATCCCGACTTGTGTAGCACGTCAGCATGTACTCTGCGACGTTCTTCACCAGGGATTGTCCTTCAGTTTCCAACCGGTCCGCGATGACATCACCCATCTTGTTGAGTTTGCTGCCCGCCGAGCTCAATGCCTTCAACGCCAGGTCCAGCTCCGGCTCCAGATCATCTGGGCGCACCGGACTGAAGCCCAGTGGTGCCAGCGCATCATTGGCTTTGTCCAAGAAGTCCCATACTTATTGGGACTCCGCAACCCTTGAGCCTCACACCTCTTCCAAGGACCTCTTGGTCGTCGCAAGCTCCGAATCCTCCCGGGCAAGGCGCGCGACCTCTTTGGCATTCTGTTGAATCTTTTGAGCATCCTACCTTTCGAGTTTACCAAGATCCTCTTCCCGGAGGTGGATCTTGTTCCGGCGGTCAACCAGGTCTTTCTCCCGGCCCCGTACTTTCTTCTCCCTGGCAGCAATTTCATTCTCCCTCTTGGTGAGGTCTTGTCCCCACTGCCAGGCCTTCTTCTCCTCTTTCTCACAGCGCTCTTCCAACTTCTTGGTGCGCTCCGCGAGGCTCTTAACACCCAGAGTCAGCCTCTGAGTAAGCTCCTCCTCCCTCTTCACGAGGTCATCATGCAGCTCCAGGAGTTTTTGCTCTTCATCTTCGAGCTTTTTCTCCCGCTCCTCAAGAGCCTCCCGACGCTTGACGAGGCTGTCGTGGATGGCGCTGAGCTTCTCTTGGCGGTCATTCACTGATTCATTAGAAGCCACAACCTGTTCGTGGATGGCCCAGGACTGGTTGTCGAGGGATCGTGTCATGCTTTCCCTCTCATCCAGCAGCTGACCCCAGTACTCCAACCGGACCTTCTCCCTTTTCACCCACTCCTTGTCGTCAGCCAGCCTCGTCTGCGCCAGCTTGGTCTCGAATTGGAGCTGGTTGCGCCACCTCCTAAGGGTTTGGCGCTCCTCCTCGAGGGCCTTGCTGTCGTGGTAAAAGGCCAGCTGGACCTAACGAAGGCTGGAGCAGGCATTGTCGATAGACAGCGACAAAGGAATTGGCTCCGGACCTGCCAGGGTCTTCTCCGCTGGCTCCAGCGGGTTCTCTGTAACAAAAATTGGGTCCCACTCTATAAGACTGGTCCCCTGAGCTTCCGCGACACTAGGGCCGCCCTCCGGGATAGCTTCGGTCGCCACTGAGGAAGGTCCTACAACGGAAGTTTCTACCTCCGGAGTCGGCTCCGAAGGTCCTGCCGCCAGGTCATCAACAGCTGTCCCTCAGGCAGGGGACCGGTGGCTTCGTCTTGGCTTCGGGGCGGGAGCGGAACCACCCTTTGAAGCTCTGGGGATCACCACCCAGGAGGTTGATCGCCTCTCCATCAGGCCCAAGTCGTCCAACAGCGACATCTTCCTCCGGAGCTCTCTGAACTCCTTTGGTATCATATTCAGAGGAAGGAAGGCCGCTGGTGGAGACATGTCGCTAGGGCCGATGTTCCCAGGCTGGAACTTCTTGAGATGGGTCTTCAAGGCTTCATCGTTCAAGTTGGTGCCCAAACCAACCTCAATGCGGTTGGTGTCCATCTCACTGTTGAAGGCCCAAGCATGTCACCCCCTAGCCCTTAGCAGGACCCACTTGTTCGTCAAGAAGTTGCCGAAGACCATCTAGGGGTCACCCCACCTTCGACACACTCCTGGATTCTGTCCAGAATGGGCATGTACTCCCTCAGCAGCTCCGGCATGTCACTCCAAATGTCGATGTCGACGCGGGGGAGGCCTTCAGGCAGTTCCAGCCTCTCGTGTCCCTCGACGGTGATGATCACCCAGTCTTTCTTCCAGTCGTCCCACTTGCCGGAAGGAAAGGACCTCAAGTACTTGAGGGGGGGTTCCGCTTCACGAAGTAGTAGAAGCCGATGAACTCATCACTCTTCCCAGTGTGGTGGACAATGAAGAAAGTCCAGAACAACTCCACGCAAGGGGGCACGCCCACCCACATCTCGCAAAAGTGGACGAAAGTCGCCACCAGCAAGATTGAGTGAGGGCCAAGATGGTGGAGCTACAAACCATATAAATCTAGCAGCATCAGAAAGAAAATGGAGAAATGCGGGATCAAACCCGCCATGGCGTACCCAAGGAAGTACACCATATCTCCGGCTCTCTCCTTCTCGAAGGGATGCTTGCCACAGCGAATGTCGTTGTCGAAGGAGTCACTGGACCAACCCATGTAGGTCCGGACCCTGGACATATCCTTCTTGCTCCCAATGTGGCTCTTGGGGAGTCCCAACTTCATCGCAACACAACGGGGCGAGAGATGAAAAACAGGCGAAAGTTTGGAGGATTCGAGCGCAAGTTCAAATGAAGGCATAAAGAATCCCCAAACAGTGCATGCTTTCCTTCTTAAGTAAGCCCCCGCAACGCTTAGATGAAAACAGCAGAGGAGTCGATGATACAGTTCAAAAACTTCACCATGCCAATGACAAGGGGACCCGGGTCCACCCTGACGATCAAGTCGAGGTCCTTACCCCAGGAGAACAGTTGTCATCATGAGAGGCGGGAAGCCCGAGGGCGGCGGCCTGACAGGGCGCGTGGAACCGATCTGTTGCCACAATTCACTAGTTCGTGGCATTAGCATCTATCGCCACGGAACATGATCGTTGCATTAGGATCTGTTGCCACGATTCACTAGTTCGTGGCATTAGGATCTATCACCACAAATATGTTGCCATGATTTACTAGTTCGTGGCATTATCATCTATCGCCACGGAACACGATTGTTGCATTAGGATCTATTGCCATGATTCACTAGTTCGTGGCAATAGGATCTATCGCCACGAATCTGTTGCCACGATTCACTAGTTCGTGGCATTAGCATCTATCGCCATGGAACCCGATCATTGCACTAGGAGCTGTTGCCACGATTCACTAGTTCGTGGCCTTAGCATCTATCGCCACGAATCCGTTTCCATGATTCACTAGTTCATGGCATTAGCATCTATCACCATGGAACCCGATCGTTGTATTAGAATCTGTTGCCATGATTCACTAGTTCGTGGCGTTAGCATCTATCGCCACGAACCTGTTGCCACGATTCACTAGTCGTGGCATTAGCATGTATAGCCACATTACACGATCGTTGCACTAGGATCTATTGCCATGATTCACTAGTTCGTGGCGTTAGCATCTATCGCCATGGAACCTGATTGTTGCATTAGAATCTGTTGCCACGATTTACTAGTTCGTGGCATTAGCATCTATCGCCATGGAACGCGATCATTGCATTAGGATCTGTTGCCACGATTCAATAGTTCGTGGCGTTAGCATCTATCGCTGCGGAACACAATCGTTGCATTAGGATCTGTTGCCACGATTCACTAGTTCGTGGCATTAGCATCTATCGCCACGGAACGCGATCATTGCATTAGGATCTATTGCCACGATTCAATAGTTCGTGGCGTTAGCATCTATTGCCGCTGAACACAATCGTTGCATTAGGAACTTTTGCCACGATTCACCAGTTCGTGGCGTTAGGATCTATCGCCACAAAACACAAATGTTGCATTAGGAACTTATGCCACAATTCACAAGTTCGTGGCAATAGTATCTATCGTCACGAAACACAATCGTTGTATTAGGATCTGTTGCCACGGAATACCAGTTGGTGGCGTTAAGATCTATCGCCACAGAACACAAACTGCATTACATATCGTGTTCATGTACAGCTAGCTCACACAGTACCTATATGAAAAAATCATCATCTTCGCTGTCCTCTGTCAATATTGGAGGTGCAATACCATCATTGATATATGTATCATCATCGTCGTGGTCGTCGTCATCGTCATCTTCATTTGAAAGAGCGAAAGCATCACCGGTTGCTCTGTCAATATCATTCCCATCCCATGTGGTCATATCCTCATTTATATCAGTAAGTCGTCGATCATCAAATAATGTCTCAGCCTCCATCGTCTCAGTGACATTATTTTCACTGTCTCCAGGGGGCATGGCAAAAAGGTTTCTTGGCATCGTTTTGACAACTGTAGCCCATTTAGGTTGCTTCACACTTCTAACGTAAAAAACTTGTTCTGCTTGGGTGGCTAGAATGTAAGGCTCATACTTAAATTGAGAAATAGTAGTGTCCACATCTATCATTCCATATCGATCCATTTTGTAGCCTCTACTTTGGATCTGACCGGAACGAGGCCGATCAAACCATTCACATTCAAATAACAGAACCTATTGATTTTTTTTCAAAATCAACATAAATCATTTTCTTGATTACTCCATACCACTCATGATCACCATCCCGAACAACAACACCACTGTTTTGCGTCCGTAAATCTTTTTCCACCTCTGTTGTTCGAAAGAAGAAGCCATTTATGAATGATCGACTAAAAAACGTGCCCGACGATCAGGTCCTCTAGATAGTGCATACAAATAATCGGTTACTTTGCCTTCTTTGTGTAATGTCGTAATCTGTACACATTAATTAGTATAAAAGGGGTCATCGATAAACCAACTTCAGAACAGATATTTCTTCAATATTTCATCAAAGTAAAAACTTGCATGTACTTACTCATTTCTGAAAATAATAAACAAACTCATCTCTATGGCATTTTTCAACATCACGAGAATGAATCTTTTTCAGCTCTTCAAAATGCTCACTAAAAAGGGTACAAAATTAAATTAGCCATCTACAATAAGCATGATCCATTAATATAGTATAGAACATATGAGTGTTATACGTACTTGATCCATGGAGCGGCCTCTTCAACATTAGAAATAATATAATGCCTGATGTTATGTAGTTCCACCATAGTAAGTTCGCCACATTTAAACCCTTTTTAGAATCATCAACTTGTCTAAATATATTAGACTCGAGAGAAGGTTCATTCCTAGCTGCAGCTTCATGACGTTCTGGCCTATTAAGCTTGATGCTGATGTTATCCAAAAACTGGCTACAAAAAGTCATACACTCTTCCATAATATATCCCTCAGCTATAGAACCCTCCGAGTGAGCTCTGTTACGCACATACCTCTTCAATGTACCAAGGTACCTCTCAATTGGATACATCCATCTGTAAGAAATAGGTCCACCCAAGCGAGCTTTTTCGCCAAGATGGATACAAGATGTACCATGATATCAAAGAAAGCGGGAGGAAGCAACATCTCAAGCTTACAAATTGTTTCAGGAAATTGTTCAATCATCTTATCCAAATCTGGTTCTGCCAATTCTTTAGAACAAATTCCAGAAAAGAATGTGCTAGGTTCAACAACCTTTTCAAGCAATATGTCATGTATTGCAATAGGAAGGAGATTCTGAAATATAATATGACAGTCATGAGTTTTTAGACCAGATACCTTACGTGCTGTTATGTCCACACTTCTCTTGATGTTTGAGGCATAACCATCGGGCATCTTCACATCTGCCAAAAACTTGCACAAGGTGGTCTTCTGATCTTTTTGCAAAGTATATGATGTTGATGGACAATCATACTTCCCTTTCATACCCACCGGATGTTGCTTTGGCCGTATACCCATTTCATGCATATCAAAACGAGGTTGTAGACTATCTTTTGTTTTACCATCCATATTAAGCAATGTACCCAATATGCTATCACAAATGTTTTTCTCAATGTGCATGACATCCAAATTATGCCTTATTAGCAATGTCTTCCAATACAGGAGTTGAAAAAATATACTTTTCTTCTTCCAACTATGCCACCTATCTTCCTCAGTGCACTTTCTCTTATTATTTGTCTTTCCAAAACTCACTTGATCAAAAGTCTCGTATTGTTGGAGTACTTCATGACCAGAGAGTGATGTTGGAGCCTCTCTATTCTCTATTTTGTTGTTGAAAGAAACTTTGTCCCGACGCCACTGGTGATCCTGAGGTAGGAAATGACGATGACCCATGTAGCAATACTTTCGTCCATGTTTCAACCACAAGGCATCAGTGTTTACATGGCAGTATGGACATGCTAGCCTACCTTTTGTGCTCCATCCACATAGCATTGCATATGCTGGAAAATCATTTATTGTCCACAATATAGAAGCTCGCATGAGAAATGTCTCTTTCTTTGAACTGTCGTATGTTTCAACACCATCAGACCATAATTTCAGTAGCTCATCAATCAAAGGCTGCAGATACACATCAATGTTGTTTCCAGGTGACTTTGGCTTGGGAATTATCATTGACATCAACCAATAAGGCTGATTCATACACAACCAAGGTGGTAGATTATAAGGGATTAGAATCACAGGCCATGTACTGTAAGAAACATTCATTACTCCAAAAGGATTGAAACCATCAGATGCTAGCCCAAGTCTTATGTTGCGAGGATCAGATGAGAAATTTGTGTGAATGCTATCAAAATGCTTCCATGCTTTCGAATCTGTAGGATGGCGTAATATTCCATCATCAATACGTTCTTCTTTGTGCCAGCGCATGTTTGATGTCATTGATTCTGCCATATAAAACCTTTGAAGATGGGAAATAAGAGGGAAGTATTGTAGAATCTTGCGTGCTACAAGCTTCTTGGCTTTTCCACAAGGTAAAGCCTCTCTTGCATCCCCACCAATACTATTTTTCCATCTTAATTCACCACATTTTGGGCATCGATCCAGCAGAGAATAATCCTTCCGGAATAACACACAGTCATTGACACATGCATCGATCTTTTCGTAGCTCAGCCCGAGGTCACAAACAACCTTCTGAACTTTATCAACTGTATTAGGAATGCAATGGCCCTCTGGAAGCACATATGAGAATAGTTCAAGGATGAACTCACATGTGTTTTTTTGCTCAAACGAGTTAAACACTTTATCTGGTACAACCTGACAATGAAGGATAATTGGATCACCTTCTCACAACCTGGATACAACTCCTTTTTGGCATCATTTAATAAGTCATAGAATTCCTTTGCACACCCAGTTGGCTCCTGCTGGTTTATAGCATTTTCTGTATCATCAACACCTGCTGAAGTACCACCATGATCACCAATGCCTCTAAGAAGGATGGACAACATATTTTCCATAGTAGCATCATCAGAAATTATCTCCTCATTATTTGCTGATTGCTCAGCAATTTTTTTCTCAACTCATTTTTCTTCATGGTGTACCCAACAAGTATAATCAAATGACATCCCATTACGAAGCAAGTAAAAATGAACTTCCTTGCGTCTCCCGTGGCAAATATTACGACATTTCATGCAAGGATAAGGCTTAGTTTCTTCTTCACGAGTGCTCTGGAATGCTAAATTTAAAAATGACTTCATTCCATCCTACCACTCCTTCGTACGCATGTCTTTTCCCATCCATATCTTATCTTCTGACATCGCTTCCTACAATTCAATCAGCATATTCGTAAGAGGATTGAACTACAATAACATTATGTGATAAATTGTACCTAGCGCTGTTGCTCCTCCACGTGCGGCGGCCGGCGGATGCTCCTCCACGCCGGTGGATGGCGGATGCTCTTCCAAGAGCGTGGCGTCCAGCGGATGCTCCTCCAAGAGCGTGGCGGCCGGCGGATGCTCCTCCAAGAGCGTGTCGGTTGGTGGATGCTCCTCTAGGTGCGTTTCGTGCAATCGGGAGAGGGGGCCGTTGTGGATCGAAGGGTCCGACGGGGAGGCAGCCATGACAATGCGTACGTGAAGCTATCAGAGTAGGCCCAACACTGCGCTGGGCCGCTTGTTATTCGTGGGCTGAAACTGCACTGAGTCACTTTGTATTCCTGGGCTGAAACTGCGCTGGAACGCTTGGTGTTCGTCCCCATGTACGCGTGAGCCCATGTACCGAAATTCGGCATCGTTAAAGGAGCTATTTTTCGATAAAAGGAGAAATTTTTAATTTGACACGCGAAGGGCCTATCGTATGCAGGGAAAAAATATGCTTTAAAAGGATACGATTCCTTGGCGTTATCCCTGTCATGTCTGGCCATCATACGACCTCGTTCGTTCATGTGCACACATGTCACAGTCATGCAACTGCTTCATCCGTCCGTTCATGTGGACACATGTCACAAATGTGGAACTGCTTCATCCGTCCGAATCCGACCTTTATTTTTCAATAATTTATATTTTCTTCCCGAAAAGTACCCGATACCCGATATTTCGGTCTTTTTGGTTCCGGTCTTGGTTTTATCGGTTTCGGTTTTTCGGTCTCGGTTTATTTGCCCACCCCTAATTTACGTAGTAGTAGCATATGGGATATACATATTTCTCCTCCATGTTTTTTTGCAAAACTATTTAGTGATATATCCTATGTGCATATTACATATGTAAACTAATGTAAAGTATAAAACTTTTTCAAAGGGAAGTCTTAGGTTTCGTCAAATCTATCTTTGAGATTTACAGAATTTTGATCTGTTTTAACAACACAAGAATTGTACTTTTAGATTCACCATGAAAATATTTCCATAATATACAATCTAGTACTACATGTTATTGAAGTTAATAAATTCCATATAAATCATTGGTCAAAGGTAATTAGTTCGACCAAAACAAAAATAGAGTTGAGTTGGTGCGGAGGAAGTATTATACGTTGCTATTTGCCGCAGAAGGTTTGATCCTTCGTTCAAGCTGTAGCCATTTGTATAGGCGGCTGATGCGACCGGGTGCACTGAGCTTACGTGCGCGCCAGTCATCGAGGCGCCTTAAACGCGCACAACACATGCGCATCTTTGAATTCAATTGGAACCGCTCCGCTTCCCATCACTACTACTACGCATGTCCGTTCATGTGGACACATGTCACAAATGTGGAACGATATGCATAGCCTTGGATATGCATACCGTATCCATAAATTTTTTTCCTCGTTTGGTTAGGAGTGGTTCCACTTAAATCCAAGTGGATTGGAGAGTGTCCGGCCATCATACGACCTGGCGTAATGAAGATTTTTGAATCTGATATACTCCTCTTTTTAATTATTATCGTTATGACCACAAGTTGCATTGTCTCAACCAAACACCACATACAACAACAATGACTGAGCGGAATCGGGAACTGGCCAATTAAAATGGAAGTTAGCAGTCTCGTGGTTCATAGATCGAAACGCGCGCCATCCTTTTTCTTCTTCCTTTTTTCTATCCATAACTGTGAGACTGTTGATTTCCATCTTCACCGGCACATATGTACGGTCCGGGTGTGCCGGTGTGTACCTTGACCCCCCTCGTGTGTCCCCGGTGGTGGTTGGAAGACCCCTACAGGTATGTTCTGATTTCTGTCCTCTAACTACATCTAGGTTTCCGATGACGCATGTGGTTCACCACCAGACAAACCAGCAAAGCCTCGGTGATGAGCGGCATACAAATTTTTTATGACAAACTGGCTGTGGGGGCCTCCCGTTCGGATGCAACTTTGGTGCTCCCGTTTGTGCTTCCATGCGTACTCCCGCTTATGTGTCATCATCTAATTGGTTGAAGTTAAATCTTGCATTATGTTAGGTAAATGAAAGGGCCAATAAAGTCATGACACTTAAGTAGGAGCACGCATGGAAGCACTGAATGGGAGTATACAAGCCGTGCCTCCTGTTTGGATGCAACTTTGGTGCTCCCGTTTGTGCTTCCATGCGTACTCCCACTTATGTGTCATCATCTAATTGGTTGAAGTTAAATAAGGCATTATGTTAGGTAAATGAAAGGGCCAATAAAATCATGACACTTAAGTAGGAGCACACATGGAAGCACTGAATGGGAGTATACAAGCCGTGTCCTCCCGTTCGTATGCAACTTCGGTGCTCCCGTTTGTGCTTCCATGCGTACTCCCGCTTATGTGTCATCATCTAGTTGGTTGAAGTTAAATCAGGCATTATGTTCGGTAAATGAAAGGGTCAATAAAATCATGACACTTAAGTAGGAGCACACATGGAAGCACTGAATGGGAGTATACAAGTCGTGTCCTCCCGTTCGGATGAAACTTCGGTCCTCTCGTTTGTGCTTCCATGCGTACTCCCACTTATGTGTCATTATCTAATTGATTGAAGCTAAATAAGGAATTATGTTAGGTAAATGAAAGGGCCAATAAAATCATGACACTTAAGTAGGAGCACACATGGAAGCACTGAATGGGAGTATACAAGCCGTGTCCTCCCGTTCGGATGCAACTTCAGTGCTCCCGTTTGTGCTTCCATGCGTACTCCCACTTATGTGTCATCATCTAATTGGTTGAAGTTAAATCAGGCATTATGTTAGGTAAATGAAAGGGCCAATAAAATCATGACACTTAAGTAGGAGCACGCATGGAAGCACTGAATGGGAGTATACAAGCCGTGTCCTCCCGTTCGTATGCAACTTCGGTGCTCCCGTTTGTGCTTCCATGCGTACTCCCGCTTATGTGTCATCATCTAGTTGGTTGAAGTTAAATCAGGCATTATGTTCGGTAAATGAAAGGGTCAATAAAATCATGACACTTAAGTAGGAGCACACATGGAAGCACTGAATGGGAGTATACAAGCCGTGTCCCTCCCATTCTGTCCTCCCATGCATCATCCCGCTGATGTGTCAAAATGTTATTGGTCCCTTTATTAATGCTTAGTTTAACTACCATACCTTCACAACAAATAATGTTGGCGTAGTCAACCTCGCACATCTTCCGCGAGTCGGTCACCTTCCAACGGAAGCCATGCAGGTGCTTCCACAGCCGGAACACCGTTCATTTTCACCGGCACATATGTACGGTCCAGGTGTGCTGGTGTGTACCTTAACCCCCGTCGTGCGTCTCCGGTGGTGGTTGGAAGACCCCTACAGGTATGTTCTGATTCCTGTCCTCTAACTACATCTAGGTTTCCGATGACGCATGCGGTTCACCACCAGACAAACCAGCAAAGCCTCGGTGATGAGAGCGACATGCAAATTTCTTGATGACAAACTGGCTGCAAGCCGTGTCCCTCCCGTTTTGTCCTCCCATGCGTCATCCCGCTGATGTGTCAAAATATTATTGGTCCCTTTATTAATACTTAGTTTAACTACCATACCTTCACAACAAATAATATGATGACACATCAGCGAGAGTGTCATAAAAAAACTAGAGATGGATGTGTCAGCAGGACGCAGTCAGTTTTTCATCAAAAAACTTGCATGCCGCTCAACCTTTTTTGGTTTGCCTGGTGGTGAACCGCCTGCGTCATCGGAAACCTAGAGATGAAGTAAGAGGTCTGGAATCAGAGCATACCTGTAACACTCTTCCCAACAACCACCGGGGATGGACGACGTACGGGGGGTTAAGGTACACCGACACACCCGTACCGTACATGTACCCGACCAACCGTGTAGTTTCCTTCGAACCTCCGGCAGAAGAAAGCGGCATGCAAGTTTCATTCCGTATGGAGAATGTTTGTTGTGTATTCATCAGGGAACACATATACACTTTATATAGGCTAACTAGTGTAGTGTGAAAACAAAACAAAACCCTTTTGCACTACAAAGATTCAAAAGCTAGGTTAATGACTAAACATAGGCCTACGCAGTCAAACAATGACGTTAGACCAACGCAGTCAACAATGACTATTACATGTGTTCGTGCTTATCCTTTCTACAGTCTGGTGGTGAATCACCCACGTCATCGGAAGCCTAGATGGAGTTGGAGGACAGGAATCGGAGCATACCTGCCTGGACCAGGATCGCCTGACGTAGTGACATTTTGCTGCGGCTGCATCCACCATTTGTTTTGATCCGACGGTTGTACTTCCCAACTATCCAACTAAGGGGTCCATTCAAATCGTTTCTTAAACTCTTGTCTGCTTTCTTCAACATGAGAAAGAGTTTACATGCATATAATGATGCATACTTTAAACATTTAAATAAAACAAACTTCTATCACAAATTAATAGGATTAAAAACACATTAACTATCTTATGTAGCATGCCAATGTGTGGATGTCCAACTCAGAGTAAGGATGAAAGTGAAACAGTTTTTTGAAGTTGATGGACTAAATAATTGACCGATTTGAAAGTTGAAGGACCAAACTTAGTTTTGATTGAAAGTTTGAGGATGAAGTTGAGTATTGCCAGCTTGATGAGCTCAAGCTCGAAAGGTTCGAGTAAGCTCATTTGTAAAGTTGCCTGTACGATACTTTAGCCGCTAGAGGTGCCAAGAGATCGTCCGCAGCGGGGCCTGCAAAGCGGTCTATAAAGTAGTATACAATACTAACAGGTAGCGACAACTGGAAAGAAAACTGGAGACAAACAACAGAGAGAAAAGAAAAGAAAGGACGAGAAAAATGTTAGAAAAAGATAGGTAGAACTCCAACGTACCACTGGCCCTATGCCCCTATATGCGGTGTAATCATTACCACTACTCCTATACGCGGCCAGAAGTTATTACCATTGCTTCAAGGGAAGTGCTGCGGACTAGATGCGCCAATTAGTTTATTTTGTGTTTATTGAGAATTATGTAATAGCTAGTTCTGTCGATTAGCGATGACTGGAATGAAAAGTGGAGACAATGAACAGAGAGAAGGGAACACTGATTTCCTTCGTTACAAACTACTGTATGATTGAATGTATTCATGTATTCATTTCCAGAAGAATCCATTTCTTTAAACTGTCCCGTGAGTTTCCTTTGATGCAAACGGGGCTAAACATAAGACGAGCGCACAGAGGGGAAACACAACAAGTGCAACATTCATCAGAGACGAGCGGGCATAGGGGAAACACATATACTAGTACAAGTCTATTTTATATACTCCCTTTGTTCTCTTTTAATTGGCGTTGGGAGAACTAGCGGTGCATCCAAACGGGAATTGAGGGAATATAACCCATATAATATAACGCCAGACGGTAGAACAGGTCATGCTCATGCTTAATCCTACAGTTCTCTGTACAGAAGACTCTCCACTCCTCCCACATAGGCCTGCCGCAACGGGCAGTTCCCTGGTTCCCCCCTATTGAGCAGTCCCAAGCGTCATCATCAATGTTGGGCACCGCCACCGGCGGCGCTTCTGGACGAGGCCTGCCCAGGAACCTCGAGGCGACATCATCGATACTATTCATGGCTTCACGCCAACACCGGCAGCACTCCTTGTTGGTCCACTTCATGGCAACGGACCCGACCGCGTTGTAGCCGACGTGGGCCTCACCTTCGACCTGCCGGATATACTCGAAGGCATCACATGCCCCACTGTCGGCATCGTAGTGGAGCATGGCGAGGACGTAGGCTGCCACCATGTGGCTGTTCGCGGCCGCCCGGGCAAGGAACTGGGTGCCCGGCTGCGCGCGACCGTGCAGGAAGACGAGGTCGAACCCGGTGACATAGCACGCATGAGGGTTGCCAACGATTGCCAGGCGTTCCACGAGGCGGTCGTAGCTCCGGTTATACTTCCAGATGCTCACCTACTCCAGCGCCACGTGCCTGCCCACAACGCGATCCCGGCACGTCGCGTGCATGGCCTTGCAGGTGGCGCGCAGACTGGAGAGGTCGTCCATGTGCTGCGGGGAGGTTGCGGCGACCCAACCCGTGATCAGGACCGCAATATCGTGCGGCAAGGGGAACTCCATGGGCTTCGAAGGGAACCAATGAGGGCGCGCGCGATGGAGACGAAGAGGAAGAGTACGCGCGGAGAAGAGGATGGCATGTGTGTGTTGCGGAGAAGTGGTGTGTCTTTATTAGTACACGCGGAGAAGACGATGAGACGTGCGGAGAAGACGATGGGACTCGCACAGTGATGGTTATGGCTTCTAAAGTGCACCGTTTGGAATGCTACTTGCAAAACTGGGGTTAGGGCTTCTAAAGTGCAACTGTACGCTACTTTAGCCGCTAGAGTTGTCAGCAGGCAGTAGATCACCCGCAGCGGGGCCTGCAAAGTGGTCTGTAAAATGTACTCCTCCCTCCGCCCCAACTCAACTCTATTTTTAGCTTTGGTCAATTACCTTTGACCAATGATTTCTTGCTTGGTCCTTATCCTGATCATCAAGGTCCTCCGCCTGCTGACCCAGATGACTTGGGGCAGAATAGGGATGAAAACGGTCGGAATTGAGCTTATTACCATTGACAACTCCTTATTCAAACTGGTGTCTGAATAAAAAATTTAAAGAATTGAGCTTAGTACTCCCCCCGTCTCTAAATACTTGTCGCTTTGTAGTTCAAAAATAAACTACAAAGCGATATTTACTACGGCCCCATTTGGATCGTAGGAATCCAAATCAGAGGAATTGGAAAAAACATAGGAATAGACAAAATGCAGGAACGAAGAAAGTGAGCAACTATAAAAAAATTCTTTAGAATCTTAACTATCATTATTTGTAATACATAAATCAAAGTCATAAACTCTTGCCAAAATGAACTACCAGTTTGCTTCATAAACAACTTCATTCCTATATTTCTAACATCAAAACGTCTATTGCATTGCAGTAGCTCAGAAATAATTATTCCCTTGTTTCGAAAAAATAAATAATTATTCCATGCAAATCATTAGGTTAGTTAATTTGACTTTTAGCACCCTATATATTCCCTCCATAGCCAACCAGCAGACCACAAAGAACTTGGACTGAATTATTTCATTCCTCCATTTTACATAGGAAAGGAAGTCTTTCTACAGGAACGAAATATGATTCCTGTGTTCCAAACACCTGTGACATAAGCACAATGTAGGAATGAATTCCTTTGAAGTTTCCTTTAAAAATCCTCTATTCCAAGGGACAGAGAGAGTACATATTAGCCCATTAGACCCAACCTACTATTTCAAAAGTATTCGGTTATTGTTCGGAAATTTTCTATTAAAATATGGTATTCCGACAATTCGGTCGGAAATCAGTCTAAATCGTTTCCATTCCGTTTACCAAATTTCAATGTCTGATAAAAACGGTAATCGGATCAAAAATTTCGGAAATTGTCGAAAATGGTAATCGCATCGGAAGTTTTTGAAAACGGCGTCGGACGGTTCGAGAATTTACCGTACCGTTTTCATCCCTAGGGCAGAATGATCCTGGCAACCAGAATGAAGTGTCGGATATATGTTGTCCATGGCGCAGGTTTATTCAACACAAGCAATAGGTAGCATATCCTAATCTTTCTCCTCATATATAGCGTGTTAACTAAATTTTCGACCCCAAATGATCTAGAAAAAATACTCCAGATTTGATAATGCCATAAATTAATCGCTGCTCAAAACAATGACGGTGCTCATCAAGGTCGCAAGCTCAACTTCATTCATCCTCAAACTAGCTAATTATTTCGGATGGATTTACGTTAAGGGGTGTGCATTCAGTCTACCCGATATTTTGGTTCGGGTATTTCGGACTTTTTCAAAATTTGGTTTCTTGAAATCACTACCCGAATTGTTGTAATAATATTAGGTACCCGAACATTTTGGGTACCAAAATTCCGATTCGGTCTTCGGTCCTACCTGATATATCTGAATTATACATTATATCCATGTCATGTTTGCACAAATTTAATATGATTGATAAATTTAATCCCATGAGGTCATTTATTATAAATTGAGAAATGAAAAATAAAAAATAAACGTTTAAATCCAACAACTTCACACATCACAACTTGAAAATAAAATATCTAAATTTGAATTGTTCATAGTTTAGTTATTTGATGGACCGACTATTCGGTTATTTCAGTTACCCGAGAGTGGTACCCGAACCTGACATTTGTTTTTCAGTTATTTATATTTGCTACCCGAAAAGTACCCGATACCCAATATTTCGGTCTTTTCGGTTCTGGTCTCGGTTTTATCGGTTTAGGTTTTTCGGTCTCAGTTTATTTGCCCACCCCTAATTTATGTAGTAATAGCATATGGGATATACATATTTCTCCTCCATGTTTTTTTGCAAAACTATTTTGTGATATATCCTATGTGCATATTACATATGTAAAACTAATGTAAAGTATAAAACTTTTTCAAAGGGAAGTCTTAGGTTTTGTCAAATCTATCTTTGAGATTTACGCAATTTTGATCTGTTTTAACAATACAAGAATGTACTTTTAGATTCACCATGAAAATATTTCCATAATATACAATCTAGTACTACATGTTATTGAAGTTAATAAATTCCATATAAATCATTGGTCAAAGGTAATTAGTTCGACCAAAACAGAAATAGAGTTGAGTTGGGGCGGAGGAAGTATTATAAGTTGCTGTTTGCCGCATAAGGTTTGGTCCTTCGTTCAAGCCGTAGCCATTTGTATAGGCGGCTGATGCGACTGGGCGCACAGAGCTTACGTGCGCGCCAGTCACCGAGGCACCTTAAACGCGCGCAGCGCATGCGCATCTTTCAGTTCAATTGGAACCACTCCGCGTCCCATCACCACTACTGCGCGCGTCGAGAGACGAACAACCAGGCGGGTTCAAATCCCCTGCAGTACTGCAGGTGCAGTAGAGATGGCTGACATGAGGGCCCCACATGGTTTGGGACCCACATGTCAGCCACCTCTACTGCACCTGCAGTACTGTAGAGGCCCCACCACTCAGTTGCAGTAACCGCATTGCAGTTACTGCAGGGGATTTCATCTACGCTATAAGATCACCCGGGCACGCCATCGTCTTCTCTGCACAGCCACTCTTCCTCTCTTCCCAAAACTGCGCCAAGAACACCATGGCTGACAAGACAACGCTGCCGCCAAGCCCGCCGAAGGACGCCAAGGGGAAGCGTCCCTGACCGGACTCCCCCCCCCCCCCCGGACATGGAGTGGGCTCTCCGGAAGATGGCACACAATGTATTTGACAATACATCACGCTCCATGCGTCGCCTTGGGCTTGGTCCCCTTCCAGAGTATGCTGCCATGGGGACCACGAGACACTATGTCTTCGGCATGACACACTTGGCCGGTCGCCTCGACATCCTCTGGGAGACGCTGGTGGACGAGCTCGGTGTCGTCGGCCACGACAACCTGGTGGCAGAGACTTCCAGGAAACTGGGCTTTCCGTCTCCGCCGCGAGAGGCGCCCCCGCCCAGCCAGGAGCCCAAGGAGGAGGAGGAGAAGGAGAAGTAGGTGGAGCGAGGTGGAGAAGTAGTTTCTTTCTTGTTCTTAGTTGTGTTGTTTATCTTTTCTTGTTTGTAGTTTGTGTTTTTCTTTTTTTCTGTTTATAATGTATCGTCTTAAGGTAATGAACTTTATATTTCTGTTCATTGGTACACAAAAATAGTTCTAATGTTGCTGTTCTAACGATAAACTAGTGGAATATTTATCTCTTTTATCTTTTAGAATGGAATATATTTCCACTTCCAACTCTACTGAGCTGGAGATCCAGAAAGTGACTATCACCTACTAGTTTATCTGACAGGACCAGCAGGGAGAAGCCCACTCTCTGTTCAAACCCAACACAGATCCAACATAATGAGCAATCAAACAACAAAGCACGTAGTAAATTACAAAAAATGCAACAACAGTTTCTGGAGTATGTATCAACTTTAGCCCAGATTAGATGCTCGTGGGCGTCATTGCAAAAGGGTGAGACAAAAAAGACTTGATTCCGGATGGCTTGCAAAAACAAACTAGAAGTCAGGGTCATCGAAACTTTTGCCCGATTTGGATTGAGTCTTAGTTATAGACTTCCATAATATTAAAATGTATCAGGTATTTTACTTTCACAAGTGTGTCATAAAATGTATCAGGTGTTTTACTTTCACTAGTGTGTCATAAAGTGTACGCCGGCCACGTATCCTGATCCAACCATGCAACTTCAAATAAAGGAGGGTTAGAGCATCTCCAACCCCTTTGTTATTTTTGGTTTGCTATTCTTTCAAATGACAAATATGCTATCCACATTTAGCATCTCATTCCATGAGCATCTCCAACCCGTTTGCTATATGATGTGCTATATTAAAATTTTTTCATATTTTATTAGTATATAATAATTTTAAAATTCAAATAACATTGTTGCAATGGCTATATTGTAACGGTTGTATTTATAACGGCTATTTTTCAATGGTCATATTTCTAATGACTATTTTTCAACGGATGTATTTCCAACGGCTAATTTTCAATGACTATTTTGCAATAGAACGATGATAATGTACCGAAAATCAGAAATAGCAAACCGGATAGCATTTGCTACTAGTAGCACACCGAGAGCTCCATATAGCAAATGGCTAAAAGTAGCAATCCTAATAGCAAACCGGTTGGAGATGATTTTTGCTCTAGATTTGCTAAATAATAGGATAGCACATCATATGCTACCATGTATATATATATTTCTATATTTATTATATTCTCTACCGTGCATGTGTGTATGCTCTCAACCTACAGTATATGGCAGTTTAACTACCATACTAATGAAAAATATTATTCTGTCATCAATAGAGATAACAAATTTGACACAAGGATGTTCCCTCGATGGTACGAGGATAGAATGTGGACTACGTCTAATAAGCACACAGCTCTCACTATGTACGTACGTGGTTCATCCAATTAATCGATTGCATGCTGCCATTACGTATCGCTGTACTCGTCTTTTGAAGAAACAACAGGCGTAGGCGCTAGCCGCTACGTGTTCTGATTTTAGGAACAAATGAACACACTTGTGAAAACACTTGTGATAACCGAGAGGAGGCGAACCGCAGTTTGGAGTAACTCTGACCAACGATTCAAAAGCACAATTTTTGAAGCGTCCGATCATCTCCACTCACGCGCTTAGACGACGACCCGCTATAAAGGCACACCTTCCGCTTCTTCTCCGCCGCACCCCTCGATCGATTTTAGCCTCCAATGTTCTTCTCTTGCTTCTCTGCTGCACCACCGTCGACCACCTCTCTCTCTTTGTTCGCACCTCCGTCACCGCACAAATGGGTAGCCCCGCACCGAAGCGCTTCAGGTCATCGACGTCCTCCGAACCTCCTTCTCCGTTTCCGTCGCCGCCATGAGGCGGCGCCCACACCTCCTCCACTCCCGTCTCCGCCCGCGGTGCCCGCACCTCCTCCACTCCTGTCTCCGCCCACGGCGCCCGCACTTGTTCTGTCTGACTATGATGAGACTGTCCGCATCATGGAGGAAAGCATCGACAAACTCGACGCCAAGATTAAGGAGGTCACCGACAGCCTATTCACCGCCGACGTGCAAGCAAAAGCGCTCGACAAAATGGCGCAGGATGTATTTCACAATACATCTCACTCCTGTCGCTGACTGGGACTTGGTGTCCTTCCCCACCACGCTAGCATGGACTCCGTCGGATACTACATCTCCGGGTTAGGCTTTGTTGCCGCTCGTCTCGACTGCCTCTACAAGACGATCGGTGAGGAGGCTGGGGAGGGGTTTTGCGAGCAACTCGTGCAGGCCGTCAGCCGGAAGAAGTTCGATCTGATGTTGGAGGATGCTCCGCCGGCGGTTGCAGCAGAGGCGCTGCCGGCGGAGGCGGAGGCAGCGGCGGAGGTGGACAAGTCCTTCTCCGAGTAGAGTAGGATGAGTAGTAGTTTTTTCTTTTGTTTTGTATGTGTTTTTTTCTTGTTTGTAATATATGTGTTGTTTTTATGTTAATGAAAAATGTTTTTTATTTTATGTTCATGAACAATGTGTCCTACTCCAGTACATGCACTAACGAAAAACTCCACCTTTTATCGAAAAACATTGCATATGGAAAATTAACACATTAGTAATATTATACTGTATCTAATAAATACTCCCTCCTTATTCTTTTATTTGACGTTTTGGACAAAGCATTGAACTAACATTAGTAGGACGTGACCACCCCCACCCACCGGCCTGGCCCTAGGCAGTAGCCCACAAATTTTCTGCGACACACCTCGCACACCGTCCGATCAAAATCGCATAATCGTGGGAGTGGGACACGCAGGATTTCCATCCTTCGGTGTCCAGACAACAAACCCAGCGTGAAGCGAATGATCTCAACGGGATTTCCATGCGACAGTGTGCGGGGCGGGGGCACACGCGCGACATTGTGCGGCATGGACGCAGAAAATTTATTTCCGTCCGCCTAGGCCCAGAGCCGGGCCTGCCTTTAAGACCATCTGCAGTGGTTCACGGTAAAGCTTTAGGCTGTGTTTGGGAGCACAATTTTTCAATACTAAAGTTTTGGAAACCACAATTCTTAAAATGACATGGCAATACCAAAGTACGTATTTCAGTAACACAGTTTTGTAATACCACGATTTTGCAATACATAGGACTGTTTGGTTAACAAACACCATTCTGTAAAAAATACCATAGTAATCTCAAATATCACGGTATTGCTAATTGCTCTAAAACTCCAAAAATACCGTGTTCCCAAACACCAAAATCGAATTCTCTGCGGCCCTTCCGCACAACCGTCTCTGTGCGACCATGCCCAGATGGTTGCCACGTACGTTCACACTCCAAATCTTACAGCCAAAGGTGCACTGCATGGTTCCCGTGACTGTACCACCCTGCCCTGATGATTGCCATGTACGCGAGCGCACCTTATCTTGCAGCGCGCACGGGCACACAAACTTCACGTCCGAACTTTGCTCAGCGATCCGAATAACTCGGCGCTCGGCGTGCATGATCCATCATCATGCGCACGAATAATATTATGAAATTATCAACTTTGATGATTCAATAATCCAATCAAGTTTCATCCAACCTACCAACAAAAAATTGGATCGTCCAGTCCATCCAACCAAATGTTAATTTGGATGATCCAAGACATAAAGAAATGGATGATCTATCTCCAATCGAACTTCGACGTCAAACCAAACGCAATTGATGACTGAGCACTTTGTCACATGTCACTAGAGTGTACGCACAAATGACAAATATACGGCCTCAACACCAGGTTTAGGGTGCATCGTGGACTAACCACATGACCCGACCAAACGCTCACGTAATTACCATACACCTGCAAGAGCAACCATCTGGCCGCATCCACGAACGCATCCCGACCCTGCGAAAGGATGATGAGCAGCGGTAGGTGAACACGTTGCAGCGGCGGCGCAATGGAAAATGGTGGCAGCAGACGGCGACGTACCTAGATGTTGGCGTAGTCGACCTCACACATCTTCCGCGAGTTGTTCACCTTCCGCGGCGAGCTGAACCACACTGGCAGGAACTCCTCGGTTTCGCAGTCGAAGCATGACTTGGAGAAATGGGCCACCAATGCATCCCGATCCTGCGAAAGGATGACGAGCAGCAGCAGGTGAACACCATGCTGCGGCGGCGCAATGGAAAACGGTGGCAGCGGACGGCGATGTACCTGGATGTTGGTGTAGTCGACCTCGCACATCTTCCACGACTCGTTCACCTTCCAACGGAAGCCATGTAGGTGCTTCGTCCACAGCCGGAACGCTGCATTTCGCGATGTGACGTTGACAAAGCAGTAGCCCTTGTTGTCCTTGGACCTTGGCAAATGCAACAAACGAGGTTAAGTATCAATTAGTAAAAGACCAGAGCTTGATTAGTATAATCATATATTTCAAAGCATAGGCGTGGTACTTGAAGTCAAATGGAACATGAATAAAATCGTAAAACCGACTTGACGCGGCCCACTGCAATTTTTGCGTTCTCCTCGGCGCAGTGCTGATCAATGATGTTCATTACTTTTTGCCTTCTGTGGAAAACGATGTAAAACATCAGGTATTAACGCGTCAACAAATATGAGGGGGAGAATACCAACACGCAAATTTAAAAGTATGTTGGGGATCATCAGCGTCGTCAGTCCAGAAGCAGGGTCTAAGCGGCGCCGTGGCCGCTGCGAACTCGAGAATGGATTAGGAGAAGGCTCATCGCCAACGGATCGAGGGAACAGAAGCTACACGACCACTATGGGCGATGAGCCTTCCCCTCGATCCGTTCTCGAGTCGGGGGCGGGCCGGCGGTGGGGGCGCAGGGGTGGCGGGACGGTGGCGCGGTGGCGGGGGCGCGACAGTGATGTTGTGTGGCAGGGCCGCAGAAAATTTATTTCTGCCCGCCTAGGCCTAGAGCCAGGCCTACCTTTAAGACCATCTGCAGTGGTTCACGGTAAAGCTTTAGGCTGTGTTTGGGAGCACAGTTTTTCAATACTAAAGTTTTGGAAACCACAAGTTTTAAAATGACATGGCAATACCAAAGTACGTATTTCAATAACACATTTTTGTAATACCACAATTTTGCAATACATAGAACTGTTTGGTTGACAAACACCATTCTGTAAAAAATACCATAGTAATCTCAAATACCATGGTATTGCTAATTGCTCTAAGACCATCCGCAGTGGTTCACTGTAAAGCTTACTGGACTGGAAATATAGAGTAGATTACTGGAAGTATAGAGTTAGTGTCCAGAGTGAAATGCTGGAAGTATAGAGAATATACTTGAAGTATAGAGGGATATAGAGTAAGTTTTAGAGGAAACCGCTGCAGATGGTCTAAAACTCCAAAAATATCATGTTTCCAAACACCAAAATCGAATTCTCTGTGGCCCTTCCGCACACCCGTCTCTGTGCGACCCTGCCCAGATGGTTGCCACGTACGTTCACACTCCAAATCTTACAGCCAAGGGTGTACTGCACAGTTCCCGCAACTGTACCACCCTGCCCTGATGACTGCCACGTACGCAAGCGCACCGAATCTTGCAGGGCGCACGGGCATATACGAACTCCACTTCTGAACTTTGCTCAGCGATCCGAATATCTTGGCACTTAGCATGAACGAACCATCATCATGCGCATGAATAATATTATGGAATTATCGATTTTGATGATTCAATAATCCAATCAAGTTTCATCCAACCTACCAACAAAAAATTGGATTGTCCAGTCCATCCGACCAAACTTTAATTTGGATGATCCAAGACATAAAGAAATGGATGATCTATCTCCAATTGAACTTCGACGTCAAACCAAACGCAATTGATGACTGAGCACTTTGTCACATGTCACTAGAGTGTACGCACAAATGACAAATACACGACCTCAACACCGGATTTAGGGTGCATCGTGGACTAACCACATGACCCGACCAAACACTCACGTAATTACCATACACCTGCAAGAGCAACTACCTGGCCGCATCCTTCGCGTACGACGGCAACGCCGACCAACTTATACTTTTTGTACTAGGTACAAATAATTTTCCTTGTCCATGAGCCAATAAACAAGCTCTTCTGATGCATCTTTTGTAGTTAAAAAATGAACTACGACAAAGCGACAAGTTCATGGAGACGGGGGGAGTACATATGATCATCGACGTCTCTCTCACATGCATGTTATAGTTGTCCATGCATGCTACCCTGCGCCCCAAACATAGGATCAACGAGCCAAACTATATATATATATATATATATATATATATATATATATATATATATATATATATATATATATATATATATATATATATATATATATATATACATACATATATATATGTGTGTGTGTGTGTGTTTGTGTGTGTGTGTGTGTGTGTTATGTGTTAATGAATGCATGAATGTGTGTGTGTGTGTATATATATATATATATATATATATATATATATATATATATAACGATCTTTCAAAAAATAAGAGAAAACGCGTAACATCATGAAACATGATGGAGGTATTTTGCGTGACAAACTGAAAAAACTGGAACATTGCATATACCTTGGGCCGGTGGGCCCTTTGCGTGTCAAATCTAAAACTGGAGCTGAAAAACTGAAACACCGCCGGACGAACCTACAAAGTATGCCAGGTGGGCCACTGCATGCCCTGGACCCTTTGCATGTCAAATTAAAAAACTGCGTGTGAAGCGGATATGGAAGCCAACCACGGTTTGGATTAATTGGAAAGCGCAGCTTTCGAAGCGTTCGATCATCTCCACTCGCACAGAACGAGGACCCGCTATAAAGGCACACCCATCCTCTTGCGTCTCCGCCGCACCACTCCATCTCCGTCGATCGTAGCCTCCAAACTTCTCTTCCTTCACCGCCGCACCATCGCCGACCACCTCTCACTCTTTCTCTGCAACTCCGTCGCTGCACAAATGGGTAGCCCCACACCGAAGCGCTTCAGGCCGTCGATGTCCTCCGAACCTCCTTCTTCTCCGTTTCCGTCACAGCCAATGCCGGTGGAACTGGAGGCAGCGCCCGCATCTCCTCCGTCCCCTTCTCCGCCCGCGACACCCGCACCTCCTCATCCCGTTTGGGTTCAGGAGACTATCCGCCTCGTTGAACACCGCTTCGATGAACTTGATCGGCGCCTGAAGGAGGCCACCAAACACCTTTCTACCAACGCCGGGCGAGCAAAAAAGCTCTACATATTGGCGCAGGATGTATTTTCCAATACATCTCTCTCGTGTGAGCGTCTGGGTCTTGTGAAACTTCCCGTCTGCACCAGCATGGACATCGCCGGCCACTACTGCTTCGGGTTAGGGTTTGTGGCTGGTCGTCTCAACGTCCTCTATGAGACGATCGGGGAGGTGGCTGGGGTGGAGGGCCGCCAGCATATTCTGTGAACCGTCGCCCGGAAGCTTCGGACTCAATTGCCAGAGGAGGCGGCAGCAGCGGAGGAGGCAGCGGTGGCAGCGGCGGAGGAGGCGGCGGTGGCAACAGCAGCGGAGGAGGAGGTGGAGGAGATCTCCTCCGACTCCGAGTAGAGTAGTATTTGTAGTTTTTCTTTTTCTTGTCTTCTATGTGCTTTCATAGTTCTTATTTGTAATATATGTGTTGTTTCTATTTTAATGATAGATGTATTTTCTGTTCATGAACAATGCGTCCTATGCAGTATCGAAAAACATCTCCTTTTTGAAAAAGGGGCGAGATAACTGTTTTTCAATGTCTAGCCAAGAATTCGTTGTGTTGCAACAATCAACGACTCTTGGTTGAAACTCCATTGAGATCGTGGTTGAGGCTGCATTTCTCCTCTTTTGTGTTCTTTCACTCAATTTTTTTCATTTGTAGTCGGCACATGGGATAATGTATTTTTAGTATGTAGTAGTATATACTACATGTTATCATTTCATTGTGATTAATGTTACAAAATGCTGATTGTTTATCTTCGTTTCGTGCACTTGGCTGTATTTGCATATCGTTTGCATTAGCACATACATATACATTTGGCGATTCATATTATTTTTTCGTATTTTTTTGGAATGTCCCACTAGCTAGCAGATGACTGCTTTTAGATTTTGATCTCCATGCATGGCAACAAAGATGAATTAAGAAGCGAGCAAGTTGTCCTAAGACGAAGTCTACCCCGCTAGCTATATGCACCAGCCATGTGCAGGAATCGACGCGACATGAGATGTAATTAATCACGATTGGATGCGTGCACAAGGGCATGGCTTGCGTCAAATTCTCCACTCCCGCGAAAATTTTATCGTTCTACTTGGCGCGCCACATTTGAGATTTTGACAATTCAATTTTCACTACCTGTGCCTCCAATGTTAGTCCCGCCTATTATTGTAACCCTATTTCAGCCACGATGAGTATAAATGGAAACACTAGCCTCCATTCCCGACACACCGCTGCCCCGCCCTTCCGATGATCTCGCAGTACTCCAAATGTGTTGTCTCTCTGTCCTGTGTTCCATACTTGTATTCCTGAGAAATTCCCGTGTTTTCATTTCCCACAGTTTTTACAATTTTTCCCCCATGGATCTCGCAGTGACGCATCGAAGCTCTTGGTGGTGTTGACTCCTGGGTACAACGCCGGGTGACCAAGTTTGACGGGCTCTATCGAACCTCTTCGTCGCCGACACCTCCCTGCGACATCGCATCCCGGACTCCAGTTTTGTGCTAGGTAAACTACACGATCCATGCCGTCTTTTTATAGAGCTATATTGGCTTGGTTCTACACGATCCATGCAGTTTTGGCCTAGTTAAGTTATACACGATCCATCCTGATATACGAAGATTAAATAAATTAACAAAGAAGAAATGTGGTCTTCTGTTTCATGAATTTAGTTATATATATATATATATATAGATATATATACATACATACATACATACATACATACATACATACATACATACATACATACATACATACATACATACATACATACATACATACATACATACATACATACATACATACATACATACATACATACATACATACATACATACATACATACATACATACATACATACATACATACATACATACATAGATACACTACATCTGTCCCTAAGTAAATGTTGCTCCGACAGCTTATTACGGTAGTGTATTTTTAGTTCAATTCCTCGCCGGGAATGACAAATTCTAAAAACCAGAGGTAATAGTATGTAATTTCTGGATTTAGATGTAAGTGACGCACGGGTTATCTGATCAACCACTCCAAATGTTGTACTCTCATTCCTGTTTTACAAATTTGTATTCCTAAGATTTTTAGTTCCTATGGTTTTCACTTTTTTCTTTCTTGTGGCTTTCTCGGATCGTACGTTTTTTTCGATTCTTTATTTTCTAATTCCTCCATTAGTAACAAACACTGCAATTTATAGAAAGCACACCGTCCGATCCAAAATCTACGTCGGTCATGTAATCTGACGTTATCACTGTTATTTGGAATGACTACTTACAATGCTCTTTACATTAGGAACAACACATCAAACCGTGATGTCGTCTACAAGCATTCATGGTGGCCAACAAACACCTGGTATAACTATAAATGTGTTTACTATCAAGATTAAACAAATTTAGACAACATTAAATTATTTGCATGGTGCGCAGAGAATATTGTAGCACATGATGTTCAGGAACCCCGAGGTTCTTCACTCCCTGGTACTACTACGATGCATGAATCAACAACAGGTATAGATATACAAACCAGAAATACTCCTTCTACCCCAGCGTAATTTTACTTTTGGAGCTTAAAAAATGTCCCACTCCAACTCTATCCTCGGTAGTAGCTTCCAACTACCCATATCACATCACATTACTACCTGCCTCTCTACCGTGCCATTTGTTTTGGCAGAGCGTGTTATTTTTTTACTCTACTCCTTTGGCATTGAATTTGGAGCATTTTGAGAGACTACATTATTTCTTTTAGATGTATTGATGATGGGTGTATCATGGTCATTTGCATTCTTTCCTAGGCTCTACTAATTGTTTTACCATGCCTTGCGATTCTACTTTCTTATTAGTACTTAGTCTTTATAGTTAACAGTTCATCACCCTGTGTGATGGCGTGATTTTTTTATGCCTCCGCGCTGTGCTCTCTCGCCACCGGCCACTCCGGCCGGCACTGGTGCCCATGCCCACGCCCACGCCCTGCTGCTGGTCACTTCAGTGTCCTCCCCGACGCGTCTCCCTCGCCCATCGCCACATCCCATCCTTTGCGTTCCATGATTACCCCGCCGCCCGCAAATCCCTGGCCATTACTCACCCTGCCACCAATCCTCCTCGAGAGTTCGGCGAGATCGAACCCTCACTTTGTTGAGTGTCGCAAGCTGGCACTATGCAGTACTGCACTTGCAGTAGCCGCCACTAACAAGTAGACCCGATGTCTCATGGGCCCACATGTCAGTGGCAGCTAATGCAGGTGCAGTACTGCGGAGGATTTCAATCCCGCAAGCCGCCTGCCTTATCTCTCTTGCTTTCGCCACCTGCTACCGCTGGCGTTCATTACTTGCCCTGCAACTAATAATTCTCTTCGAGACGCGCTCCGGCTGATGTCAGTCAGACCGAACCGGCAAACCCTATCTTTGTCTAGTCTAGCGTTGCCAACTGCATGCCCGCTCACAGTATTGCCTGCTTCGCTCATGGGCTGAAAATCCTCTGCAGTACTACGAGTGTGTACCGCCACTGACATGTGTACCTGATGGCTCAGTTTAGGGTATGAACAACAACAAAGAAGTCAATAATGTAACCCCCCCATCAAAATAGGTGTCGTTAGGACAGTCCTAACTACTGTAGTAGTTCATTTTTAATTTATTTGTGGGTGACAATTAATATAAACCCGGAGGGAGTACTATAGAACAAAATGGTGCTGGCACGACGCGGTCCTCCCACGCTCGTATTTGCCGCACTCGTCCTGAAGATGGTATGACCATCAGACTTTTCTTCTTTTCACACTATTTGTACATGATACTAAACTTGTTCAAGCGGTAATTTGCTTTAATCTTGATCATTTGAATCAATGTAACAGAAGGAAGGAAGCTAGGAAGAAGTGTGGCTAAAGGACTTAAGGTTGCCAGAATACGCTATACATCCCAAGTTAGTAGAACGCAGCATGTGAAACTATAATTCAGTTCTCCACTAGGTTGGGTGCTGCGGTTGGTATTAATCAGCGGCACTTTGTTGATGATGTGATTATGTTTACAAAAAGACATGCATCCCTCACTAGTGCAACGAAGTGGGCAGAGGTTGGACATAGTAACAAGAGAGATATAGTACGAGAAATTCTGGTTAGTGTTGTCACACCCCCACACAAGTATTTTTTTTCTTGCAATCTCCATCCTGTACATTTACAACAACTTGTTATACAATGTACAGGATTCCTGGGACATGGAGGACACACCGGAGAGCGCAAGAAATTTTTTTAACATTGTTGGTGATCGCTACAAGGGGTGGCGCTCGACTTTGCATGCCACCTATAAGAGTTATTCTACCGATGAAGAACATATACAAAACCAGCATGCTGACGTAACGACGCCTGAGTGGTTGCACCTAATAGAATATTTTGCGTCTGAGTGATTCAAGGTCAGCTAACTTTTTAATAGCTTTGCATCATACAAAAATATTTCATTTACTTCCATTCGTGGAATTAATTCTTAAAATTATTGCAGTCAATAAGCAGGACCAATTCTCAAAATCGAAGAAGACAAAAGGCGTGTCACTTGCTTGGCTCCAAATCCTACGCCCAACTTAGTTACGAGAAGGTATGAAAAATAAATCATGCTTTTACTTTGCGCTGCAAACAATATGTATACCGACATGTTGAAGTTTACTTGTACTTTATGTAGCAAGACCCAGAGACCGGAGAAGAACCCGATGACATACATCTATGGGAGGCAAGTCATTTGTTGAACGGTAACGGGACAAACAAGCTGGCAGAAGCTGTACATGTGAGTAACACTTCAAACAATCCCCAATTAAATAAATATTTGGAAATTACCTGTGACTTTTCTTTTCGTATATAGATCCAGGCACGTGCCCAAGTGGAGGACATGGAAGCTAAGCAGGGAGGCCCAATTCCAAATGAGGAGAGAAACCACATCTTCCAGCGTTGTTATAGATCCTCAATTGGTTGTGCAGGATCACAGGTTCGGGGGCGTGGTTATATGGCTAACCCAACTGGTCCCGAACGTGAACATATGCGTATCCAGATGTCTAAACACCTCAACGACCAAGTTCGAAACTTAGAAGTTAGAAATGCAGGCCTCAATGAAATAGTGCAGGACTTGGAAGGAAGAAATAATAGCTTAAACACCCAGATGGACTGCATAAACCAGAAGAATGAAGAGTTAATCGTTGAAGTCCAGAACTTACAAGGTCAGATAGCAGCTGATCGTGAACAGACAGCTAAGGACATGCAGGACATGCACGCCTCATTGGCTGAAATGCACAAAATGATGATGGCGACCACTCCACAGAAGGTCCAACAAATAAGGAACCGCCAAAAGCCACCTGCTCCAACAATTAGTTCCGATCAGCTTAGGAAAACTCTTAGCATGCAAACACATCGCTTAAGTAATCCTTGAGTGTTGTTATGCGTGTTGTAAAATTGATGGATGTTTATTGTTAAACTTGTGATTCTGTTGCCACTAATTTTCAAACCTGGTGCATTCGGGTTCTACTGCCACTAATTATAAAATATGGCATTACAAATTTCTTGTCATGAATGATAAATTGTTGCAATAGGAAGCTATTACCAATACGGATGATAAAACATGGCAATAGAATGACAAAACGTTGTAGTATAAACATTTGGCAACGACTCAAAAAACGTTGCATTAAAATACTATTGCCACAGATAAGAAATCATTGCAATACCAAACTATTCGCCACCGATGCGAAATTGTTGCGGTACCATACTAGTTCCAACGGATTTGAAATCGTTGCAATACGTTACTATTCGCCACGTTTGTGGACTCGTTGCAATACCCAACTATTCGCCACAGATACGAAATCATTACAGTACCAGACTAGTTCCCATGGATCTGAAATCGTTGCAATACGGTACTATTCGCCACGTTTGTTGACTCGTTGCACTAACCTACTATTTTTCACAGATGTTAAACCGTCGCAGTATCATACTATTTGCCACGGATGTGAAATCGTTGCAATACCGTGATATTCGTTGCAATATGGTGAATCATCGCTACACCATAACTCGTTGCAATATGTTACTATTTGTTACGGCTGTGAAAATCGTTGCAATACTGTAGTATGTGCCACGAATGTGAAAATTGTTGCAATCACGTACTATTACCATGAACGCGAAATCGTTGCAATACAATGCTATTCGTTGCAATACGTTAAATCGTCGCAATACGGTAAACCGTTGCAATAACATACTATTTTCCACGAATGTGAAATAGTTACAATACCATACTATTGCCAGCCTACGAAATCGTTGCAAAACAATGCTATTCGTTGCAATATGTTAAATCGTCGCAATACACTAAACCGTTGCAATAACATACTATTTGTCACGAATGTGAAATCATTATAATACTGTACTATTGCCACGCTTGTGAAATCGTTGAAACCACATACAATCACCACGAATGTGAAATCATTGCAATACCATGCTATTTGTTGCAATACGTTAAATCGTCGCAATACGCTAAATCGTTGTAACAACATACTATTTGCCACAAATATGAAATCGTTGCAATACCAAACTATTTGCCATGATCGTGAACCCGTTGCAATACCGTACAATTCGTTGCGATACGTTAAATCGTCGCAATACATGAAACCGTTGCAATAGCGTCCTATTTGCCACCGATGTAAAACCGTTGCAATAGCGTCCTATTCGCCACGGATGCCAAGGCATCGCAAATAACCTATCGCCGCGGGAATTATTACGAAGATTCGTAAAAACTATCGCCACGCTCTTTTTCATTGCAATAGCGACCTATTGCGACGAAAAACAACCTATTGTGACGAATTTTTTCGTTGCAATAAAACGGAATCCTTGCAATGCCACCTCCAGCAGAAGGACTTAATCCAAAAAGTCTCTCCCAGAGGTGGGCCCAGGGGGCCACTGTCGGTACCCTGCGTAACGAATACCCTTTGGGACTACAAAGAGCTCAAAGGAACTCCACATACCTGAGTTAAAGACCTCCGAAGACCCCACGTGTCATACGGAACCGGACCTGCCTCCCTTCTATGGTTAGTCCTAGTGCCGCCACGTGTATCATAAAACCAGAGCTACATTCCTTACCTGGGAAAGCTCCGGGTTAAATACCTGTGCGGCACCCCCGGACCTAACCCCCGATAGGGGGAAACTCCGGTATCGGCACGTGTACAATAGCACCGGACCTACCCGTCAAAGACGGTAAGCTCCGGAGCTGCCACGCATCCAACCGCCGGACCTTCAACTTCAACAAGCAGACTGGTGGACCTCCAACAGCTCGGACCTTCAAGGGACAATTAAAGACTTCAAGACTCGAAACTTCAAGACCCGATTAAGTGTCATTAATACTATCTTAATGACATATAATCGGAGGGTGCTCAATACCAGTAACACCACGGTCAAGGCGCGTTACCACACTATTAAGGGTAATTAAGCTCATTAATTGTGTATTAAACATCAGTAACCGCCAGGACCACATGTCGGGCCAGGCTAACGATGTAACAGCCAGCCCTTGTACTATAAAAGGACTGGCCGAACGATACACATGGGGATTTCGAGACTCTGCTCGCACACACGCCCACAAGCGCTCAGACGCTCAATACAACAACTACACACCCCGTGGAGTAGGATATTACGCTTAGGTGGCCCGAACCACGTAAATCCTCGTGTCAACTTGTCATCGTGTTTTGAATCTCTGCGCGCCCACAACCGAACTACAAACTCCGCGGGCTGCCAATAGTAGTACCAGGAGAATTGCCGGAATCACACTCTGACAAATAATGGTTCACGAGTGCGAACATCCTGATATCTTGTGCCATGATAGAAAATTCCAACATCTCGAGTGAGAAGATAAATCGGAATTTATTGCTACATCCTCTTAGTACATGTTCACAATCAAATTGTGTACATCTACCAGGGGGCCAAGTGGGACAAAGGTGTTGAAGACAAAAAATGAAATTCATAAAATTCTTGGATTTCATTAATCTGGAGACAAGAGATTACAAAATTGGAGAAAAGAAGAGATGATACAAGCAGGAGCTACAAAGAGAAAGTCCTAAACCCTATGGAAGAATGAGGCGACCTTCTGGGCAACCTCCGACATGCTGGCCTTGACGGCATCTCCCTCTCCGTCGATGGGACCTTCAAGCACTGGGTCCAGTGGGAAGTGAGGATCCCGACTTGTGTAGCACGTCAGCATGTACTCTGCGACGTTCTTCGCCAGGTATTGTCCTTCAGTTTCCAACCGGTCCGCGATGACATCACCCATCTTGTTGAGTTTGCTGCCCGCCGAGCTCAACGCCTTCAACGCCAGGTCCAGCTCCGGCTCCAGATCATCTGGGCGCACCGGACTGAAGCCCAGTGGTGCCAGCGCGTCATTGGCTTTGTCCAAGAAGTCCCATACTTATTGGGACTCCGCAACCCTTGAGCCTCGCACCTCTTCCAAGGACCTCTTGGTCGTCGCAAGCTCTGAATCCTCCCGGGCAAGGCGCTCAACCTCTTTGGCATTCTGTTTAATCTTTTCAGCATCCTGCCTTTCGAGTTTACCAAGATCCTCTTCCCGGAGGTGGATCTTGTTCCGGCGGTCGACCAGGTCTTTCTCCCGGCCCTGTACTTTCTTCTCCCTGGCAGCAATTTCATTCTCCCTCTTGGTGAGGTCTTGTCCCCGCTGCCAGGCCTTCTTCTCCTCTTTCTCACAGCGCTCCTCCAACTTCTTGGTGCGCTCCGCGAGGCTCTTGACACCCAGAGTCAGCCTATGAGTAAGCTCCTCCTCCCTCTTCACGAGGTCATCATGCAGCTCCAGGAGTTTTTGCTCTTCATCTTCGAGCTTTTTCTCCCGCTCCTCAAGAGCCTCCTGGCGCTTGACGAGGCTATCGTGGATGGCGCTGAGCTTCTCTTGGCGGTCATTCGCTGATTCATTAGCAGCCACGGCCTGTTCGTGGATGGCCCGGGACTGGTTGTCGAGGGATCGCATCATGCTTTCCCTCTCATCCAGCAGCTGACCCCAGTACTCCAACCGGACCTTCTCCCTTTTCACCCACTCCTTGCCGTCAGCCAGCCTCGTCTGCGCCAGCTTGGTCTCAAATTGGAGTCGGTTGCGCCACCTCCTAAGGGTTTGGCGCTCATCCTCGAGGGCCTTGCTGTCGTGGTAAAAGGCCAGCTGGACTTGACGAAGGCTGGAGCAGGCATTGTCGATAGACAGCGACAAAGGAATTGGCTCCAGACCTTCCAGGGTCTTCTCCGCTGGCTCCAGCGGGTTCTCCGTAACAAAAATTGGGTCCCACTCTACAAGACTGGTCCCTTGAGCTTCCGAGACACTAGGGCCGCCCTCCGGGATAGCTTCGATCGCCACTGAGGAAGGTCCTACAACGGAAGTTTCTACCTCCGGAGTCGGTTCCGAAGGTCCTGCCGCTAGGTCATCAACAGCTGGTCCCTCAGGCAGGGGACCGGTGGCTTCGTCTTGGCTTCGGGGCGGGAGCGGAACCACCCTTTGAAGCTCTGGGGATCATCACCCCGGAGGTTGATCGCCTCTCCATCAGGCCCAAGTCGTCCAACAGCGACATCTTCCTCCAGAGCTCTCTGAACTCCTCTGGTATCATATTCAGAGGAAGGAAGGCCGCCGGTGGAGACATGTCGCTAGGGCCGATGTTCCTAGGCTAGAACTTCTTGAGATGGGTCTTCAAGGCTTCATCATTCAAGTTGGTGCCCAAACCAACCTCAATGCGGTTGGTGTCCATCTCACTGTTGAAGGCCCAAGCATGTCACCCCCTAGCCCTTAGCAGGGCCCACTTGTTCGTCAAGAAGTTGCCGAAGACCATCTGGGGGGTCACCCCACCTTCGACACACTCCTGGATTCTGTCCAGAATGGGCCTGTACTCCCTCAGCAGCTCCGGCATGTCACTCCAAATGTCGATGTCGACGCGGGGGAGGCCTTCAGGCAGTTCCAGCCTCTCGTGTCCCTCGACGGTGATGATCACCCAGTCTTTCTTCCAGTCGTCCCACTTGCCGGAAGGAAAGGACCTCAAGTACTTGAGGGGGGGGTTCCGCTTCACGAAGTAGTAGAAGCCGATGAACTCATCACTCTTCCAAGTGGGGTGGACAATGAAGAATGTCCAGAACAACTACACGCAAGGGGGCACGCCCACCCACATCTCGCAAAAGTGGACGAAAGTCGCCACCAGCAAGATTGAGTGAGGGCCAAGATGGTGGAGCTACATACCATATAAATCTAGCAGCATCAGAAAGAAAATGGAGAAATGCGGGATCAAACCCGCCATGGCGTACCCAAGGAAGTACACCATATATCCGGCTCGCTCCTTCTCGAAGGGATGCTTGCCACAACGAATGTCGTTGTCGAAGGAGTCACTGGACCAACCCATGTAGGTCCGGACCCTGGACATATCCTTCTTGCTCCCAATGTGGCTCTTGGGGAGTCCCAACTTCATCGCAACACAACGGGGCGAGAGATGAAAAACAGGCGAAAGTTTGGAGGATTCGAGCGCAAGTTCAAATGAAGGCATAAAGAATCCCCAAACAGTGCATGCTTTCCTTCTTAAGTAAGCCCCCGCAACGCTTAGATGAAAACCACAGAGGAGCCAATGATACAGTTCAAAAACTTCACCATGCCAATGACAAGGGGGCCCGGGTCCACCCTGACGATCAAGTCGAGGTCCTTACCCCAGGAGAACAGTTGTCATCATGAGAGGCGGGAAGCCCGAGGGCGGCGGCCTGACAGGGCCCGTGGAACCGATACGATTTTCGTATCGGGAACCGGCGACCTTCAATTGTGTGAGATCCACACGCTCAGATCTCACCTGTCGCATCCTGGATATGCCAATTGGCGATGGTTTAACTGCGAACTACCACCAACGACACATCCAAAGACCCTTGAAGACACGACGCAAAAATTGAAGAATGGACCCACACTACAAGGATTCCATCCTGTTGCAACGATTGTACTACAACAAATACTAAATCGTTGCAGTAAGCTTGGTCTTTTGCCACGATTCACTAGTTCGTGGCATTAGCATCTATCGCCACGGAACACAATTGTTGCATTAGGATCTGTTGCCACGATTCACTAGTTCATGGCATTAGGATCTATTGCCACGAATCTGTTGCCACGATTCACTAGTTCGTGGCATTAGCATCTATCGCCACGGAACACGATTGTTGCATTAGGATCTGTTGCCATGATTCACTAGTTCATGGCATTAGGATCTATCGCCATGAATCTGTTGCCATGATTCACTAGTTCGTGGCATTAGCATCTATCGCCATGGAACCCGATCGTTGCACTAGGATTTGTTGCCATGATTCACTAGTTCGTGGCCTTAGCATCTATCGCCACGAATCTGTTGCCACAATTCACTAGTTCGTGGCATTAGCATCTATCGCCACGGAACACGATCGTTGCATTAGGATCTGTTGCCACGATTCACTAGTTCGTGGCATTAGGATCTATCACCACAAATCTGTTGCCATGATTTACTAGTTCGTGGCATTAGCATCTATCGCCACGGAACACGATTGTTGCATTAGGATCTATTGCCACGATTCACTAGTTCGTGGCAATAGGATCTATCGCCACGAATCTGTTGCCACGATTCACTAGTTCATGGCATTAGCATCTATCGCCACGGAACCCGATCGTTGCACTAGGAGCTGTTGCCACGATTCACTAGTTCGTGGCCTTAGCATCTATCACCACGAATCCGTTTCCACGATTCACTAGTTTGTGGCATTAGCATCTATCACCACGGAACCCGATCGTTGTATTAGAATCCATTGCCATGATTCACTAGTTCGTGGCGTTAGCATCTATCGCCACGAATCTGTTGCCACGATTCAGTAGTCGTGGCATTAGCATGTATAGCCACATCACACGATCGTTGCACTAGGATCTGTTGCCACGATTCACTAGTTCGTGGCGTTAGCATCTATCGCCATGGAACCTGATTGTTGCATTAGAATCTGTTGCCACAATTTACTAGTTCGTGGCATTAGCATCTATCGCCATGGAACGCGATCATTGCATTAGGATCTGTTGCCACGATTCAATAGTTCGTGGCGTTAGCATCTATCGCTGCGGAACACAATCGTTGCATTAGGATCTGTTGCCACGATTCACTAGTTCGTGGCATTAGCATCTATCACCACAGAACGCGATCATTGCATTAGGATCTATTGCCACGATTCAATAGTTCGTGGCGTTAGCATCTATTGCCGCTGAACACAATCGTTGCATTAGGAACTTTTGCCACGATTCACCAGTTCGTGGCGTTAGGATCTATCGCCACAAAACACAAATGTTGCATTAGGAACTTATGCCACAATTCACAAGTTCGTGGCAATAGTATCTATCGCCATGAAACACAATCGTTGTATTAGGATCCGTTGCCACGAAATACCAGTTGGTGGCGTTAAGATCTATCGCCACAGAACACAAACTTCATTACATATCGTGTTCATGTACAGCTAGCTCACACAGTACCTATATGAAAAAAATCATCATCTTCACTGTCCTCTGTCAATATTGGAGGTGCAATACCATCATTGATATATGTATCATCATTGTCGTGGTCGTCGTCGTCGTCATCTTCATTTGAAAGCGCGGAAGCATCACCGGTTGCTCTGTCAATGTCATTCCTATCCCATGTGGTCATATCCTCATTTATATCAGTAAGTCGTCGATCATCAAATAATATCTCAGCCTCCATCGTCTCAGTGACATTATTTTCACTGTCTCCAGGGGCATGGCAAAAAGGTTTCTTGGCATCGTTTTAACAACTATAGCCCATTTAGGTTGCTTCACACTTCTAACGTAAAAAACTTGTTCTGCTTGGGTGGCTAGAATGTAAGGCTCATACTTAAATTGAGAAATAGTAGTGTCCACATCTATCATTCCATATCGATCCATTTTGTAGCCTCTACTTTGGCTCTGACCGAAACGAGGCCGATCAAACCATTCACATTCAAATAACAGAACCTATTGATTTTTTTCAAAATCAACATAAATCATTTTCTTGATTACTCCATACCACTCATGATCACCATCCCGAACAACAACACCACTGTTTTGCATCCGTAAATCTTTTTCCACCTCTACTGTTCGAAAGAAGAAGCCATTTATGAATGATCGACTAAAAAACGTGCCCGACGATCAGGTCCTCTAGATAGTGCATACAAATAATCGGTTACTTTGCCTTCTTTGTGTAATGTCGTAATCTGTACACATTAATTAGTATAAAAGGGGTCATCGATAAACCAACTTCAGAACATATATTTCTTCAATATTTCATCAAAGTAAAAACTTGCATGTACTTACTCGTTTTCGAAAATAATAAACAAACTCATCTCTATGGCATTTTTCAACATCACGAGAATGAATCTTTTTCAGCTCTTCAAAATGCTCACTGAAAAGGGTACAAAATTAAATTAGCCATCTACAATAAGCATGATCCATTAATATAGTATAGAACATATGAGTGTTATACGTACTTGATCCATGGAGCGACCTCTTCAACATTAGAAATAATATAATGCCTGATGTTATGTAGTTCCACCATAGTAAGTTCGCCACATTTAAACCCTTTTTAGAATTATCAACTTGTCTAAATATATTAGACTGGAGAGAAGGTTCATTCCTAGCTGCAGCTTCATGACGTTCTGGCCTATTAAGCTTGATGCTGATGTTATCCAAAAACTGGCTACAAAAAGTCATACGCTCTTCCATAATATATCCCTCAGCTATAGAATCCTCCGGGTGAGCTCTGTTACGTACACACCTCTTCAATGTACCAAGGTACCTCTCAATTGGATACATCCATCTGTAAGAAATAGGTCCACCCAAGCGAGCTTTTTCGCCAAGATGGATTGGAAGATGTACCATGATATCAAAGAAAGCGGGAGGAAGCAACATCTCAAGCTTACAAATTGTTTCAGGAAATTGTTCAATCATCTTATCCAAATCTGGTTCTGCTAATTCTTTAGAACAAATTCCAGAAAAGAATGTGCTAGGTTCAACAACCTTTTCAAGCAATATGTCATGTATTGTAATAGGAAGGAGCTTCTGAAATATAATATGGCAGTCATGAGTTTTTAGACCAGATACCTTACGTGCTGTTATGTCCACACTTCTCTTGATGTTTGAGGCATAACCATCGGGCATCTTCACATCTGCCAAAAACTTGCACAAGGTGGTGTTCTGATCTTTTTGCAAAGTATATGATGCTGATGGACAATCATACTTCCCTTTCATACCCACCGGATGTTGCTTTGGCCGTATACCCATTTCCTGCATATCAAAACGAGCTTGTAGACTATCTTTTGTTTTACCATCCATATTAAGCAATGTACCCAATATGCTATCACAAATGTTTTTCTCAATGTGCATGACATCCAAATTATGCCTTATTAGCAATGTCTTCCAATACAGGAGTTGAAAAATATACTTTTCTTCTTCCAACTATGCCACCTATCTTCCTCAGTGCACTTTCTCTTATTATTCGTCTTTCCAAAACTCACTTGATCAAAAGTCTCGTATTGTTGGAGTACTTCGTGACCAGAGAGTGATGTTGGAGCCTCTCTATTCTCTATTTTGTTGTTGAAAGAAGCTTTGTCCCGACGCCACTGGTGATCCTGAGGTAGGAAATGACGATGACCCATGTAGCAATACTTTCGTCCATGTTTCAACCACAAGGCATCAGTGTTTACATGGCAGTATGGACATGCTAGCCTACCTTTTGTGCTCCATCCACATAGCATTGCATATGCTAGAAAATCATTTATTGTCCACAACATAGAAGCTCACATGAGAAATGTCTCTTTCTTTGAACTGTCGTATGTTTCAACACCATCAGACCATAGTTTCAGTAGCTCATCAATCAAAGGCTGCAGATACACATCAATGTTGTTTCCAGGTGACTTTGGCCCGGGAATTATCATTGACATCAACCAATAAGGCTGATTCATAAACAACCAAGGTGGTAGATTATAAGGGATTAGAATCACAGGCCATGTACTGCAAGAAACATTCATTACTCCAAAAGGATTGAAACCATCAGATGCTAGCCCAAGTCTTATGTTACGAGGATCAGATGAGAAATTTGGGTGAATGCTATCAAAATGCTTCCATGCTTTCGAATCTGCAGGATGGCGTAATATTCCATCATCAATACGTTCTTCTTTGTGCCAGCGCATGTTTGATGTCGTTGATTCTGCCATATAAAACCTTTGAAGATGGGAAATAAGAGGGAAGTATTGTAGAATCTTGCGTGCTACAAGCTTCTTGGCTTTTCCACAAGGTAAAGCCTCTCTTGCATCCCCACCAGTACTATTTTTCCATCTTAATTCACCACATTTTGGGCATCGATCCAGCAGAGAATAATCCTTTCAGAATAACACACAGTCATTGACACATGCATCGATCTTTTCGTAGCTCAGCCCGAGGTCACGAACAACCTTCTGAACTTTATCAACTGTATTAGGAATGCAATGGCCCTCTGGAAGCACATATGAGAATAGTTCAAGGATGAACTCACATGTTTTTTTTGCTCAAACTAGTTAAACACTTTATCTGGTACAACCTGACAATGAAGGATTGGGTCACCTTCTCACAACCTGGATACAACTCCTTTTTGGCATCATTTAATAAGTCATAGAATTCCTTTGCACACCCAGTTGGCTCCTGCTAGTTTATAGCATTTTCTGGATCATCAACACCTGCTGAAGTACCACCATGATCACCAATGCCTCTAAGAAGGATGGACAACATATTTTCCATAGTAGCATCATCAGAAATTATCTCCTCATTATTTGCTGATTGCTTAGCAATTTTTTTCTCAAATCGATTTTCTCCATGGTGTACCCAACAAGTATAATCAAATGACATCCTATTACGAAGCAAGTAAAGATGAACTTCCTTGCGTCTCCCGTGGCAAATATTACAACATTTCGTGCAAGGATAAGGCTTAGTTTCTTCTTCACGAGTGCCCTGGAATGCTAAATTTAAAAATGACTTCATTCCATCCTACCACTCCTTCGTACGCGTGTATTTTCCCATCCATGTCTTATCTTCTGACATCGCTTCCTACAATTCAATCAGCATATTCGTAAGAGGATTGAACTACAATAACATTATGTGAGAAATTGTACCTAGCGCTGTTGCTCCTCCATGTGCGGCGGCCGACGGATGCTCCTCCACGTCGGTGGACGGCGGATGCTCTTCCAAGAGTGTGGCGGCCGGTGGATGCTCCTCCAAGAGCGTGGCGGCCGGCGGATGCTCCTCCAAGAGTGTGTCGATCGGTGGATGCTCCTCTAGGCGTGTTTTGTGCAATCGAGAGAGGGGGCCGTTGTGGATCGAAGGGTCCGGCGGGGAGGCAGCCATGACAAAGCGTACGTGAAGCTATCAGAGTAGGCCCAACACTGCGCTAGGACGCTTGTTATTCGTGGGCTGAAACTGCGCTGAGTCACTTTGTATTCCTGGGCCAAAACTGCGCTGGAACGCTTGGTGTTCGTCCCCATGTACGCGTGAGCCCATGTACCGAAATTCGGCGTCGTTAAAGGAGCTATTTTTCGATAAAAGGAGAAAATTTTAATTTGACACGCGAAGGGCCTATCGTATGCAGGGAAAAAATATGCTTGAAAAGGATACGATTCCTTGGCGTTATCCCTGTCATGTCCGGCCATCATACGACCTCGTTCGTTCATGTGCACACATGTCACAGTCATGCAACCGCTTCATCCGTCCGTTCATGTGGACACATGTCACAAATGTGGAACTGCTTCATCCGTCCGAATCCGATATTTATTTTTCAATAATTTATATTTTCTACCCGAAAAGTACCCGATACCCGATATTTCGGTCTTTTTGGTTCCGGTCTCGGTTTTATCGGTTTCGGTTTTTCGGTCTCGGTTTATTTGCCCACCCCTGATTTACGTAGTAGTAGCATATGGGATATACATATTTCTCCTCCATGTTTTTTTGCAAAACTATTTAGTGATATATCCTATGTGCATATTACATATGTAAACTAATGTAAAGTATAAAACTTTTTCAAAGGGAAGTCTTAGGTTTCGTCAAATCTTTCTTTGAGATTTACACAATTTTGATCTGTTTTAACAATACAAGAATTGTACTTTTAGATTCACCATGAAAATATTTCCATAATATACAATTTAGTACTAAATGTTATTGAAGTTAATAAATTCCATATAAATCATTGGTCAAAGGTAATTAGTTCGACCAAAACAAAAATAGAGTTGAGTTGGTGCGGAGGAAGTATTATACGTTGCTGTTTGCTGCATAAGGTTTCATCCTTCGTTCAAGCCGTAGCCATTTGTATAGGCGGCTGATGCGACTGGGTGCACCGAGCTTATGTGCGCACCAGTCATCGAGGCGCCTTAAACACGCACAGCACATGCGCATCTTTGAATTCAATTGGAACCGCTCCGCTTCCCATCGCCACTACTACGCACGTCCGTTCATGTGGACACATGTCACAAATGTGGAACGGTATGCATAGCCTTGGATATGCATACCGTATCCATACATTTTTTTCCTCGTTTGGGTAGGAGTGGTTCCACTTAAATCTAAGTGGATTGGAGAGTGTCCGGCCATCATACGACCTGGCGTAATGAAGATTTTTGAATCTGATATACTCCCCTTTTTAATTATTATCGTTATGACCACAAGTTGCATTGTCTCAACCAAACACCACATACAACAACAATGACTCAGCGGAATCGGGAACTGGCCAATTAAAATGGAAGTTAGCAGTCTCGTGGTTCATAGATCGAAACGCGCGCCATCCTTTTTCTTCTTCCTTTTTTCTATCCATAACCGTGATACTGTTGAGTTCCATCTTCACCGGCACATATGTACGGTCCGGGTGTGCCGGTGTGTACCTTAACCCCCCTCGTGCGTCCCCGGTGGTGGTTGGAAGATCCCTACAGGTATGTTCTGATTTCTGTCCTTTAACTACATCTAGGTTTCCGATGACGCATGTGGTTCACCACCAGACAAACCAGCAAAGCCTCAGTGATGAGCGGCATGCAAATTTCTTGATGACAAACTGGCTGTGGGGGCCTCTCGTTCGGATGCAACTTCGGTGCTCCCGTTTGTGCTTCCATGCGTACTCCCGCTTATGTGTCATCATCTAATTGGTTGAAGTTAAATCATGCATTATGTTAGGTAAATGAAAGGGCCAATAAATTCATGACACTTAAGTAGGAGCACGCATGGAAGCACTGAATGGGAGTATACAAGCCGTGTCCTCCTGTTCGGATGCAACTTCGGTGCTCCCGTTTGTGCTTCCAGCGTACTCCCGCTTATGTGTCATCATCTAATTGGTTGAAGTTAAATCAGGCATTATGTTAGGTAAATGAAAGGGCCAATAAAATCATGACACTTAAGTAGGAGCACGCATGGAAGCACTGAATGGGAGTATACAAGCCGTGTCCTCCCGTTCGGATGCAACTTCAGTGCTCCCGTTTGTGCTTCCATGCGTACTCCCGCTTATGTGTCATCATCTAATTGGTTGAAGTTAAATCAGGCATTATGTTAGGTAAATGAAAGGGCCAATAAAATCATGAAACTTAAGTAGGAGCACGCATGGAAGCACTGAATGGGAGTATACAAGCCGTGTCCTCCCGTTCGGATGCAACTTCGGTGCTCTCGTTTGTGCTTCCATGCGTACTCCCGCTTATGTGTCATCATCTAATTGATTGAAGTTAAATCATGAATTATGTTAGGTAAATGAAAGGGCCAATAAAATCATGACACTTAAGTAGGAGCACACATGGAAGCACTGAATGGGAGTATACAAGCCGTGTCCTCTCGTTCGGATGCAACTTCAGTGCTCCCATTTGTGCTTCCATGCGTACTCCCGCTTATGTGTCATCATCTAATTGGTTGAAGTTAAATCAGGCATTATGTTAGGTAAATGAAAGGGCCAATAAAATCATGACACTTAAGTAGGAGCACGCATGGAAGCACTGAATGGGAGTATACAAGCCGTGTCCTCCCGTTCGGATGCAACTTCGGTGCTCCCGTTTGTGCTTCCATGCGTACTCCCGCTTATGTGTCATCATCTAGTTGGTTGAAGTTAAATCAGGCATTATGTTCGGTAAATGAAAGGGTCAATAAAATCATGACACTTAAGTAGGAGCACACATGGAAGCACTGAATGGGAGTATACAAGCCGTGTCCCTCCCATTCTGTCCTCCCATGCATCATCCCGCTGATGTGTCAAAATGTTATTGGTCCCTTTATTAATGCTTAGTTTAACTACCATACGTTCACAACAAATAATGTTGGCGTAGTCAACCTCGCACATCTTCCGCGAGTCGGTCACCTTCCAACAGAAGCCATGCAGGTGCTTCCACAGCCGGAATGCCGTTCATTTTCACCAGCACATATGTACGGTCCGGGTGTGCTGGTGTGTACCTTAACCCCCGTCGTGCGTCTCCGGTGGTGGTTGGAAGACCCCTGCAGGTATGTTCTGATTCCTGTCCTCTAACTACATCTAGGTTTCCGATGACGCATGCGGTTCACCACCAGACAAACCAGCAAAGCCTCGGTGATGAGAGCGACATGCAAATTTCTTGATGACAAACTGGCTGCAAGCCGTGTCCCTCCCGTTCTGTCCTCCCATGCGTCATCCCGCTGATGTGTCAAAATATTATTGGTCCCTTTATTAATACTTAGTTTAACTACCATACCTTCACAACAAATAATATGATGACACATCAGCGAGAGTGTCTTAAAAAACTAGAGATGGATGCATCAACAGGACGCAGTCAGTTTTTCATCAAAAAGCTTGCATGCCGCTCAACCTTTTTTGGTTTGCCTGGTGGTGAACCGCCTGCGTCATCAGAAACCTAGAGATGGAGTAAGAGGTCTGGAATCAGAGCATACCTGTAAGGCTCTTCCCAACAACCACCGGGGACGGACGACGTACGGGGGGTTAAGGTACACCGACACACCCGTACCGTACATGTACCCGACCAGCCGTGTAGTTTCCTTCGAACCTCCGGCAGAAGAAAGCGGCATGAAAGTTTCATTCCGTATGGAGAATGTTTGTTGTGTATTCATCAGGGAACACATATACACTTTATATAGGATAACTAGTGTAGTGTGAAACCAAAACAAAACCCTTTTGCACTACAAAGATTCAAAAGCTAGGTTAATGACTAAACGTAGGCCTACGCAGTCAAACAATGATGTTAGACCAACGCAGTCAACAATGACTATTACATGTGTTCGTGCTTATCCTTTCTACAGTCTGGTGGTGAATCGCCCACTTCATCGGAAGCCTAGATGGAGTTGGAGGACAGGAATCGGAACATACCTGCCTGGACCAGGATCGCCTGACGTAGCGACATTTTGCTGCGGCTGCATCCACCATTTTTTTTGATCCGACGGTTGTACTTCCCAACTATCCAACTAAGGGGTCCATTCAAATCGCTTCTTAAACTCTTGTCTGCTTGCTTCAACATGAGAAAGAGTTTACATGCATATAATGATGCATACTTTAAACATTTAAATAAAACAAACTTCTATCACAAATTAACAGGATTAAAAACACATTAACTATCTTATGTGGCATGCCAATGTGTGGATGTCTAACTCAGAGTAAGGATGAAAGTGAAACAGTTTTTTGAAGTTGATGGACTAAATAATTGACCGATTTGAAAGTTGAAGGACCAAACTTAGTTTTGATTGAAAGTTTGAGGATGAAGTTGAGTATTGCCAGCTTGATGAGCTCAAGCTCGAAAAGTTCGAGTAAGCTCATTTGTAAATTTGCCTGTACGATACTTTAGCCGCCAGAGGTGCCAAGAGATCGTCCGCAGTGGGGCCTGCAAAGCGGTCTGTAAAGTAGTATACAATACTAACAGGTAGCGACGACTGGAAAGAAAAGTGGAGACAAACAACAGAGAGAAAAGAAAAGAAAGGACGAGAAAAATGTTAGAAAAAGATAGGTAGAACTCCAACGTACCACTGGCCCTATGCCCCTATATGCGGTGTAATCATTACCACTACTCCTATACGCGGCCAGAAGTTATTACCATTGCTTCAAGGGAAGTGATGCGGACTAGATGTGCCAATTAGTTTATTTTGTGTTTATTGGGAATTATGTAACAGCTAGTTCTGTCGATTAGCGACGACTGGAATGAAAAGTGGAGACAATGAACAGAGAGAAGGGAACACTGATTTCCTTCGTTACAAACTACTGTATGATTGAATGTATTCATTTCCAGAAGAATCCATTTCTTTAAACTGTCCCGTGAGTTTCCTTTGATGCAAACGGGGCTAAACATAAGACGAGCGCACATAGGGGAAACACAACAAGTGCAACATTCATAAGAGACGAGCGGGCATAGGGGAAACACATATACTAGTACAAGTCTATTTTATATACTCCCTTTGTTCTCTTTTAATTGGCGTTGGGAGAACTAGCGGTGCATCCAAACGGGAATGGAGGGAATATAACCCATATAGTATAACGCCAGACGGTAGAACAGGTCATGCTCGTGCTTAATCCTACAGTTCTCTGTATAGAAGACTCTCCACTCCTCCCACGTAGGCCTGCCGCAACGGGCAGTTCCCTGGTTCCCCCCTATTCAGCAGTCCCAAGCGTCATCATCAATGTTGGGCACCGCCACCGGCGGCGCTTCTGGACGAGGCCTGCCCAGGAACCTCGAGGCGACATCATCGATACTATTCATGGCTTCACGCCGACACCGGCAGCACTCCTTGTTGGTCCACTTCATGGCGACGGACCCAACCGCGTTGTAGACGACGTGGGCCTCACCTTCGACCTGCCGGATATACTCGAAGGCATCACAGGCCCCACGGTCGGCATCGTAGCGGAGCATGGCGAGGACGTAGGCTGCCACCATGTGGTCGTTCACGGCCCCCGGGCAAGGAACTGGGTGCCCGGCTGTGCGCGACCATGCAGGAAGACGAGGTCGAACCCGGTGACATAGCACGCATGAGGGTTGCCGACGATTGCTAGGCGTTCCACGAGGCGGTCATAGCTTCGGTTATAATTCCAGATGCTCACCTGCTCCAGCGCCACGCGCCTGCCCACAACGCGATCCTGGCATGCCGCGTGCATGGCCTTGCAGGTGGCGCGCAGACTGGAGAGGTCGTCCATGGGCTGCAGGGAGGTTGCGGCGACCCAACCCGTGATCAGGACCGCAATATCGTGCGGCAAGGGGAACTCCATGGGCTTCGAAGGGAACCAATGAGGGCGCGCGCGATGGAGACAAAGAGGAAGAGTACGCGCGGAGAAGAGGATGGCATGTGTGTGTTGCGAAGAAGAGGATGGTGTGTCTTTATTAGTACGCGCGGAGAAGACGATGAGACGCGCGGAGAAGACGATGGGACGCGCGCAGTGATGGTTATGGCTTCTAAAGTGCACCATTTGGAATGCTACTTGCAAACTGGGGTTAGGGCTTCTAAAGTGCAACTGTACGCTACTTTAGCCGCTGGAGTTGTCAGCAAGCAGTAGAACACCCGCAGCGGGGCCTGCAAAGCAGTCTGTAAAAAGTACTCCTCCCTCCGCCCCAACTCAACTCTATTTTTAGCTTTGGTCAAACTTACCTTTGACCAATGATTTCTTGCCTGGTCCTTATCCTGATCATCAAGGTCCTCCGCCTGCTGGCCCAGATGACTTGGGGCAGAATAGGGATGAAAACGGTCGAAATTGAGCTTATTACCTTTGACAACTCCTTATTCAAACTGATGTCTGAATAAAAATTTAAAGAATTGAGCTTATTACTCCCTCCGTCTCTAAATACTTGTCGCTTTGTAGTTCAAAAATAAACTACAAAGCGATATTTACTACGGCCCCGTTTGGATCGTAGGAATCCAAATCAGAGGAATTGGAAAAAACATTGGAATAGACAAAATGCAGGAACGAAGAAAGTGAGCAACTATAAACAAAATTGTTTAGAATCTTAACTATCATTATTTGTAATACATAAATCAAAGTCATAAACTCTTGCCAAAATGAACTACCAGTTTGCTTCATAAACAACTTCATTCCTATATTTCTAACATCAAAACGTCTATTGCATTGCAGTAGCTCCGAAATAATTATTCCCTTGTTTCGAAAAAATAAATAATTATTCCATGCAAATCATTAGGTTAGTTAATTTGACTTTTAGCACCCTATATATTCCCTCCATAGCCAACCAGCAGACCACAAAGAACTTGGACTGGATTATTTCATTCCTCCATTTTACATAGGAAAGGAAGTCTTTCTACAGGAACGAAATATGATTCCTGTGTTCCAAACACCTGTGACATAAGCACAATGTAGGAATGAATTCCTTTGAAGTTTCCTTTAAAAATCCTCTATTCCAAGGGACAGAGAGAGTACATGTTAGCCCATTAGACCCAACCTACTATTTCGAAAGTATTCGGTTATTGTTCAGAAATTTTCTATTAAAATATGGTATTCCGATAATTCGGTCGTAAATCAGTCTAAATCGTTTCCATTCCGTTTACCAAATTTCAATGTCCGATAAAAACGGTAATCGGATCAAAAATTTCGGAAATTGTCGAAAATGGTAATCGCATCGGAAGTTTTCGAAAAAGGCGTCAGGCGGTTCGAGAATTTACAGTACCGTTTTCATCCCTAGGGCAGAATGATCCTGGCGACTAGAATGAAGTGTCGAACATATGTTGTCCATGGCGCAGGTTTATTCAACACAAGCAATAAGTAGCATATCCTAATCTTTCTCCTCATATATAGAGTGTTAACTAATTTTTTGGCCCCAAATGATCTAGAAAAATTACTCCAGATTTGATAATGCCATAAATTAATCGCTGCTCAAAACAATGATGGTGCTCATCAAGGTCGCAAGCTCAACTTCATTCATCCTCAAAATAGCTAATTATTTCGGATGGATTTACGTTAAGGGGTGTGCATTCGGTCTACCCGATATTTTGGTTCGGGTATTTCGGTCTTTTTCAAAACTCGGTTTCTTGAAATCACTACCCGAATTGTTGTAATAATATTAGGTACCCGAACATTTTGGGTACCAAAATTCCGATTCGGTCTTCGGTCCTACGTGATATATCTGAATTATACATTATATCCATGTCATGTTTGCACAAATTTAATATGATTGATAAATTTAATCCCATGAGGTCATTTATTATAAATTGAGAAATGAAAAATAAAAAATAAACGTTTAAATCCAACAACTTCACACATCACAACTTGAAAATAAAATATCTAAATTTGAATTGTTCATAGTTTAGTTATTTGATGGACCGACTATTCGTTTATTTCAGTTACCCGAGAGTGGTACCCGAACCCGACATTTGTTTTTCAGTTATTTATATTTGCTACCCGAAAAGTACCTGATACCCGATATTTCGGTCTTTTCGGTTCTGGTCTCGGTTTTATCGGTTTTGGTTTTTCGGTCTCAGTTTATTTGCCCAACCCTAATTTACGTAGTAGTAGCATATGGGATATACATATTTCTCCTCCATGTTTTTTTGCAAAACTATTTTGTGATATATCCTATGTGCATATTACATATGTAAAACTAATGTAAAGTATAAAACTTTTTCAAAGGGAAGTCTTAGGATTCGTCAAATCTATCTTTGAGATTTACGCAATTTTGATCTGTTTTAACAATACAAGAATGTACTTTTAGATTCACCATGAAAATATTTCCATAATATACAATCTAGTACTACATGTTATTGAAGTTAATAAATTCCATATAAATCATTGGTCAAAGGTAATTAGTTCGACCAAAACAGAAATATAGTTGAGTTGGGGCGGAGGAAGTATTATAAGTTGCTGTTTGCCGCATAAGGTTTGGTCCTTCGTTCAAGCCGTAGCCATTTGTACAGGCGGCTGATGCGACTGGGCGCACAGAGCTTACGTGTGCGCCAGTCACTGAGGCGCCTTAAACGCGCGCAGCGCATGCACATCTTTCAATTCAATTGGAACCACTCCGCGTCCCATCACCACTACTGCGCGCGTCGAGAGACGAACAACCAGGCGGGTTCAAATCCCCTGCAGTACTGCAGGTGCAGTAGAGATGGCTGACATGAGGGCCCCACATGGTGTGGGACCCACATGTCAGCCACCTCTACTGCACCTGCAGTACTGTAGAGGCCCCACCAGTCAGTTGCAGTAACCGCAATGCAGTTACTGCAGGGGATTTCATCTACGCTATAAGATCACCCGGGCACGCCATCATCTTCTCCGCACAGCCACTCTTCCTCTCTTCCCAAAACCGCGCCAAGAACACCATGGCTGACAAGACAACGCTGCCGCCAAGCCCGCCGAAGGACGCCAAGGGGAAGCGTCCCTGAATGGACTCCCCCCCCCCCCCCCCCCCCGGACATGGAGTGGGCTCTCCGGAAGATGGCGCACAATGTATTTGACAATACATCACGCTCCATGCGTCGCCTTGGGCTTGGTCCCCTTCCAGAGTATGCTGCCATGGGGACCACGAGCCACTACGTCTTCGGCATGGCGCACTTGGCCGGTCGCCTCGACATCCTCTGGGAGACGCTGGCGGACGAGCTAGGCATCGCCGGCCGCGACAACCTGGTGGCAGAGACTTCCAGGAAACTGGGCTTCCCGTCTCCGCTGCGGGAGGCGCCCCCGCCCAGCCAGGAGCCCAAGGAGGAGGAGGAGAAGGAGAAGTAGGTGGAGCGAGGTGGAGAAGTAGTTTTTTTCTTGTTCTTAGTTGTGTTGTTTATCTTTTCTTGTTTGTAGTTTGTGTTTTTCTTTTTTGCTGTTTGTAATGTATCGTCTTAAGGTAATGAACTTTATATTTCTGTTCATTGGTACGCAAAAATAGTTCTAATGTTGCTGTTCTAACGATAAACTAGTGGACTATTTATCTCTTTTATCTTTTAGAATGAAATATATTTCCACCTCCAACTCTACTGAGCTGGACTATCACCTACTAGTTTATCTGACAGGACCAGTAGGGAGAAGCCCACTCCCTGTTCAAACCCAACACAAATCCAACATAATGAGCAATCAAACAACAAAGCACGTGGTAAATTACAAAAAACGCAACAACAGTTTCTGGAGTATGTATCAACTTTAGCCCAGATTAGATGCTCGTGGGCGTCATTGCAAAAGGGTGAAGACAAAAAAGACTTGATTCCGGATGGCTTGCAAAAACAAACTAGAAGTTAGGGTCATCGAAAATTTTGCCCGATTTGGATTGAGTCTTAGTTATAGACTTCCATAATATTAAAATGTATCAGGTATTTTACTTTCACAAGTGTGTCATAAAATGTATCGGCTGTTTTACTTTCACTAGTGTGTCATAAAGTGTACGCCGGCCACGTATCCTGATCCAACCGTACAACTTCAAATAAAGGAGGGTTAGAGCATCTCCAACCCATTTGTTATTTTTGGTTTGCTATTCTTTCAAATGACAAATATGCTATCCACATTTAGCATCTCATTCCATGAGCATCTCCAACCCGTTTGCTATATGATGTGCTATATTAAATTTTTTTTCATATTTTATTAGTATATAATAATTTTAAAATTCAAATAACATTGTTGCAATGGCTATATTGTAACGGTTGTATTTATAACGGCTATTTTTCAATGGTTATATTTCTAATGACTATTTTTCAACGGATGTATTTCCAACGGCTAATTTTCAATGACTATTTTGCAATGGAACGATGATAATGTACTGAAAATCAGGAATAGCAAACCGGATAGCATTTGCTACTAGTAGCACACCGAGAGCTCCATATAGCAAATGGCTAAAAGTAGCAATCCTAATAGCAAACCGGTTGGAGATGATTTTTGCTCTAGATTTGCTAAATAATAGGATAGCACATCATATGCTACCATGTATATATATATATATATATATATATATATATATATATATATATATTTCTATATTTATCATATTCTCTACCGTGCATGTGTGTATGCTCTCAACCTACAGTATATGGCAGTTTAACTACCATACTAATGAAAAATATTATCCTGTCATCAATAGAGATAACAAATTTGACACAAGGATGTTCCCTCGATGGTACGAGGATAGAATGTGGACTACGTCTAATAAGCACACAGCTCTCACTATGTACGTACGTGGTTCATCAAATTAATCGATCGCATGCTGCCATTACGTATTGCTGTACTCGTCTTTTGAAGAAACAACAGGCATAGGCGCTAGCCGCTACGTGTTCTAATTTTAGGAACAAATGAACACACTTGTGAAAACACTTGCGATAACCGAGAGGAGGCGAACCACAGTTTGGAGTAACTCTGACCAACGATTCAAAAGCACAATTTTTGAAGCGTCCGATCATCTCCACTCATGCGCTTAGACGACGACCCGCTATAAAGACACACCTTCCGCTTCTTCTCCGCCGCACCTCTCGATCGATTTTAGCCTCCAATGTTCTCCTCTTGCTTCTCCACCGCACCACCGTCGACCATCTCTCTCTCTTTGTTCGCACCTCCGTCACCGCACAAATGGGTAGCCCCGCACTGAAGCGCTTCAGGTCATCGATGTCCTCCGAACCTCCTTCTCCGTTTCTGTCGCCGCCATGAGGCGGCGCCCACACCTCCACCACTCCCGTCTCCGCCCGCGGCGCCCGCACCTCCTCCACTCCCGTCTCCGCCCACGGCGCCCGCACTTCTTCTGTCTGACTATGATGAGACTATCCGCCTCATGGAGGAAAGCATCGACAAACTCGACGCCAAGCTTAAGGAGGTCACCGGCAGCCTGTTCACCGCCGACGTGCAAGCAAAAGCACTCGTCAAAATAGCGCAGGATGTATTTCACAATACATCTCACTCCTGTCGCTGACTGGGACTTGGTGTCCTTCCCCACCACGCTAGCATGGACTCCGTCGGCTACTACATCTTCGGGTTAGGCTTTGTTGCCGCTCGTCTCGACTGCCTCTACAAGACGATCGGTGAGGAGGCCCGGGAGGGGTTTCGCGAGCAACTCGTGGAGGCCGTCAGCCAGAAGAATTCGATCTGGTGTTGGAGGATGCTCTACTGGCGGTTGCGGCAGAGGCGCTGCCGACGGAGGCGGAGGCAGCGGCGTAGGTGGACAAGTCCTTCTCCGAGTAGAGTAGGATGAGTAGTAGTTTTTTCTTTTGTTTTGTATGTGTTTTTTCTTGTTTGTAATATATGTGTTGTTTTTATGTTAATGAAAAATGTTTTTTATTTTATGTTCATGAACAATGTGTCCTACTCCAGTACATGCACTAACGAAAAACTCCTCCTTTTATCGAAAAACATTGCATATGGAAAATTAACACATTAGTAATATTATACTGTATCTAATAAATACTCCCTACTTATTCTTTTATTTGACGTTTTGGACAAAGCATTGAACTAACATTAGTAGGACGTGACCACCCCCACCCACCGGCCTGACCCTAGGCAGTAGCCCACAAATTTTCTGCGACCCTGCCGCACAGCATCGCGCGTGCGCCCCCACCTCGCACACCGTCCGATCAAAATCGCATAATCGTGGGAGCGGGACACGCAGGATTTCCATCCTTCGGTGTCCAGACAACAAACCCAGCGTGAAGCGAAGGATCTCAACGGGATTTCCATGCGACACGGTGCGGGGCGGGGGCACACGCGCGACGTTGTGCGGCATGGACGCAGAAAATTTATTTCCGTCCGCCTAGGCCCAGAGCCGGGCCTGCCTTTAAGACCATCCGCAGTGGTTCACGGTAAAGCTTTAGGCTGTGTTTGGGAGCACAATTTTTCAATACTAAAGTTTTGGAAACCACAATTTTTAAAATGACATGGCAATACCAAAGTACGTATTTCAGTAACACAGTTTTGTAATACCACGATTTTGCAATACATAAGACTGTTTGGTTGACAAACACCATTCTGTAAAAAATACCATAGTAATCTCAAATACCACGGTATTGCTAATTGCTCTAAAACTCCAAAAATACCGTGTTCCCAAACACCAAAATCGAATTCTCTGTGGCCCTTCCGCACAGCTGTCTCTGTGCGACCCTGCCCAGATGGTTGCCACGTACGTTCACACTCCAAATCTTACAGCCAAGGGCGCACTGCATGGTTCCCGCGACTGTACCACCCTGCCCTGATGATTGCCATGTACGCGAGCGCACCTTATCTTGCAGCGCGCACGGGCACACGAACTTCACGTCCGAACTTTGCTCAGCGATTCGAATAACTCGGCGCTCGGCGTGCATGATCCATCATCATGCGCACGAATAATATTATGAAATTATCAACTTTGATGATTCAATAATCCAATCAAGTTTCATCCAACCTACCAACAAAAAATTGGATCGTCCAGTCCATCCAACCAAACGTTAATTTGGATGATCCAAGACATAAAGAAATGGATGATCTATCTCCAATCGAACTTCGACGTCAAACCAAACGCAATTGATGACTGAGCACTTTGTCACATGTCACTAGAGTGTACGCACAAATGACAAATATACGGCCTCAACACCAGGTTTAGGGTGCATCGTGGACTAATCACATGACCCGACCAAACGCTCACGTAATTACCATACACCTGCAAGAGCAACCATCTGGCCGCATCCACGAACGCATCCCGACCCTGCAAAAGGATGACGAGCAGCGGCAGGTGAACACATTGCAGCGGCGGCGCAATGGAAAACGGTGGCAGCAGACGGCGACGTACCTAGATGTTGGCGTAGTCGACCTCGCACATCTTCCGCGAGTTGTTCACCTTCTGCGGCGAGCTGAACCACACTGGCAGGAACTCCTCGGTTTCGCAGTCGAAGCATGACTTGGAGAAATGGGCCATCAACGCATCCCGATCCTGCGAAAGGATGACGAGCAGCAGCAGATGAATACCATGCTGCGGCGGCACAATGGAAAATGGTGGCAGCGGACGGCGATGTACCTGGATATTGGTGTAGTCGACCTCGCACATCTTCCACGACTCGTTCACCTTCCAACGGAAGCCATGTATGTGCTTTGTCCACAGCCGGAATGCTGCATTTCGCGATGTGACGTTGACAAAGCAGTAGCCCTTGTTGGCCTCGGACCTTGGCAAATGCAACAAACGAGTTTAAGTATCAATCAGTAAAAGACCAGAGCTTGATTAGTATAATCATATATTTCAAAGCATAGGCGTGGTACTTGAAGTCAAATGGAACGTGAATAAAATCGTAAAACCGACTTGACGCAGCCCACTGCAATTTTTGCGTTCTCCTCGGCGCAGTGCTGATCAATGATGTTCATTACTTTTTGCCTTCTGTGGAAAATGATGTAAAACATCAGGTATTAACGCATCAACAAATATGAGGGGGAGAATACCAACACGCAGATTTAAAAGTATGTTGCGGATCATCAGCGTCGTCAGTCCAGAAGCAGGGTCGAAGCGGCGCTGTGGCCGCTGCGAACTCGAGAACGGATGAGGAGAAGGCTCATCGCCAACGGATCGAGGGAACAGAAGCTACACGACCACTATGGGCGATGAGCCTTCCCCTCGATCCGTTCTTGAGTTGGGGGCGGGCCGGCGGTGGGGGCACAGGGGCGGCGGGACGGTGGCGCGGTGGCGGGGGCGCGACAGTGATGTTGTGTGCCAGCGCCGCAGAAAATTTATTTCCGCCCGCCTAGGCCTAGAGCCAGGCCTGCCTTTAAGACCATCCGCAGTGGTTCACAGTAAAGCTTTAGGCTGTGTTTGGGAGCACAGTTTTTCAATACTAAAGTTTTGGAAACCACAATTTTTAAAATGACATGGCAATACCAAAGTACGTATTTCAATAACTCAGTTTTGTAATACCACGATTTTGCAATACATAGGACTGTTTGGTTGACAAACACCATTCTGTAAAAAATATCATAGTAATCTCAAATACCACGGTATTGCTAATTGCTCTAAGACCATCCGCAGTGGTTCACTGTAAAGCTTACTGGACTGGAAATATAGAGTAGATTACTGGAAGTATAGAGTTAGTGTCCAGAGTGAAATGCTGGAAGTATAGAGAATATACTTGAAGTATAGAGGGATATAGAGTAAGTTTTAGAGGAAACCGCTGTAGATGGTCTAAAACTCCAAAAATATCGTGTTTCCAAACACCAAAATCGAATTCTCTGTGGCCCTTCCGCACACCCGTCTCTGTGCGACCCTGCCCAGATGGTTGCCACATACGTTCACACTTCAAATCTTACAGCCAAGGGCGTACTGCACAGTTCCCGCGACTGTACCACCCTGCCCTGATGATTGCCACGTACGCGAGCGCACCGAATCTTGCAGGGCGCACGGGCACACACGAACTCCACTTCTGAACTTTGCTCAGCGATCCGAATATCTTGGCACTCAGCGTGAACGATCCATCATCATGCGCATGAATAATATTATGGAATAATCGACTTTGATGATTCAATAATCCAATCAAGTTTCATCCAACCTACCAACAAAAAATTGGATTGTCCAGTCCATCCGACCAAACTTTAATTTGGATGATCCAAGACATAAAGAAATGGATGATCTATCTCCAATTGAACTTCAACGTCAAACCAAACGCAATTGATGACTGAGCACTTTGTCACATGTCACTAGAGTGTACGTACAAATGACAAATACACGACCTCAACACCGGGTTTAGGGTGCATCGTGGACTAACCACATGACCCGACCAAACACTCACGTAATTACCATACAGCTGCAAGAGCAACTACCTGGCCGCATCCTTCGCGTACGAACGGCAACGCCGACCAACTTATACTTTTTGTACTAGGTACAAATAATTTTCCTTGTCCATGAGCCAATAAACAAGCTCTTCTGATGCATCTTTTGTAGTTAAAAAATGAACTACGACAAAGCGACAAGTTCATGGAGACGGGGGGAGTACATATGATCATCGACGTCTCTCTCACATGCATGTTATAGTTGCCCATGCATGCTACCCTACGCCCCAAACATAGGATCAACGAGGCAAACTATATATATATATATATATATATATATATATATATATATATATATATATATATATATATATATATATATATATATATATATATATATATATATATATAACATGTTAGTTGTCACGCCCCAAACATGATCAATGAGTCTCAAACTATATATGACGATGTTTCAACAAAAGACAGAGAAAACACGTAATAATGTTGTTATCAAACATGATTGTCGCAAGGTTTTCAAGTGCATATGTTACTTGTCCATGCATGCTTGCTACAACCCCAAACATGATCAACGAGTCTCAAATATGATGATCTTTCAACAAAATTAGAAAACACCTAACGTCATGAAACATGCATGATCGAGGTCTTTTGCATGTCAAACTGAGAAAACATGAACGAGGGTTTGTGATATATATATATATATATATATATATATATATATATATATATATATATATATATACATACATACATACATATACATATACATACATATACATATACATATATATATATATATATATATATATGTGTGTGTGTGTTTGTGTGTGTGTGTGTGTGTGTTAATGAATGCATGAATGTGTGGTGTGTTCATTGTCTTGTACTTTATATATATATATATATATATATATATATATATATATATATATATATATATATATATATATATAACGATCTTTCAAAAAATAAGAGAAAACGCGTAACGTCATGAACATGATGGAGGTATTTTGCGTGACAAACTGAAAAAGCTGGAACATTGCATATACCTTGGGCCGGTGGGCCCTTTGCGTGTCAAAATTTAAAACTGGAGCTGAAGAACTGAAACACCGCCAGACGAACCTACAAAGTATGCCAGGTGGGCCACTGCATACCCTGGACCCTTTGCATGTCAAATTAAAAAACTGCGTGTGAAGCGGAGATGGAAGCCAACCACGGTTTGGATTAATTGGAAAGCGCAGTTTTCGAAGCGTTCGATCATCTCCACTCGCACAGAACGAGGACCCACTATAAAGGCACACCCGTCCTCTTGTGTCTCCGCCGCACCACTCCATCTCCATCGATCGTAGCCTCCAAACTTCTCTTCCTTCACCGCCGCACCATCACCGACCACCTCTCACTCTTTCTCCGCAAATCCGTCGCTGCACAAATGGGTAGCCCCGCACCGAAGCGCTCCAGGCCGTCGACGTCCTCTGAACCTCCTTCTTCTCCGTTTCCGTCACAGCCAATGCCGGTGGAACTGGAGGCAGCGCCCGCGTCTCCTCCGTCCCCTTCTCCGCCCGCGACACCCGCACCTCCTCATCCCGTTTGGGTTCAGGAGACTATCCGCCTCGTTGAACACCGCTTTGATGAACTTGATCGGCGCTTGAAGGAGGCCACCAAACACCTTTCTGCCAACGCCGGGCGAGCAAAAAAGCTCGACATATTGGCACAGGATGTATTTTCCGATACATCTCGCTCGTGTGAGCGTCTGGGTCTTGGGAAACTTCCCGTCTGCACCAGCATGGACACCGCCGGCCACTACTGCTTCGGGTTAGGGTTTGTGACTGGTCGTCTCAACGTCCTCTATGAGACAATCGGGGAGGTGGCTGGGGTGGAGGGCCGCCAGCATATTCTGTGAACCGTCGCCCGGAAGCTTCGGACTCAATTGCCGGAGGAGGCGGCAGCAGCGGCGGCAGCGGAGGAGGCAGCGGTGGCAGCGGCGGAGGAGGCGGCGGTGGCAACAGCAGCGGAGGAGGAGGTGGAGGAGATCTCCTCCGACTCCGAGTAGAGTAGTATTTGTAGTTTTTCTTTTTCTTGTCGTCTATGTGCTTTCATAGTTCTTATTTGTAATATATGTGTTGTTTCTATTTTAATGATAGATGTCTTTTCTGTTCATGAACAATGCGTCCTATGTAGTATCGAAAAACATCTCCTATCTGAAAAAGGGGCGAGATAACTGTTGTTCAATGTCTAGCCAAGAATTCGTTGTGTTGCAACAATCAATGACTCTTGGTTGAAACTCCATTAAGATCGTGGTTGAGGATGCATTTCTCCTCTTTTGTGTTCTTTCACTCAAATTTTTTCATTTGTAGTCGGCGCATGGGAAAATGTATTTTTAGTATGTAGTAGTATATACTACATGTTATCATTTCATTGTGATTAATGTTACAAAATGCTGATTGTTTATCATCGTTTCGTGCACTTGGCTGTATTTGCATATCGTTTGCATTAGCACATACATATACATTTGGCGATTCATATTATTTTTTCGTATTTTTTTGGAATGTCCCACTAGCTAGCAGATGACTGCTTTTAGATTTTGATCTCCATGCATGGCAACAAAGATGAATTAAGAAGCGAGCAAGTTGTCCTAAGACGAAGTCTACCCCTCTAGCTACATGCACCAGCCATGTGCAGGAATCGACGCGACATGAGATGTAATTAATCACGATTGGATGCGTGCACAAGGGCACGACTTGCGTCAAATTCTCCACTCCCGCGAAAATTTTATCGTTCTACTTGGCGCGCCACATTTGAGATTTTGACAATTCAATTTTCACTACCTGTGCCTCCAATTTTAGTCCCGCCTATTATTGTAACCCTATTTCAGCCACGATGAGTATAAATGGAAACACTGGCCTTCGTTCCCGACACACCGCTGCCCCGCCCTTCTGATGATCTCGCAGTACTCCAAATGTGTTGTCTCTCTGTCCTGTGTTCCATACTTGTATTCCTGAGAAATTCCCGTGTTTTCATTTCCCACGGTTTTTACAATTTTTCCCCCATGGATCTCGCAGTGACGCATCGAAGCTCTTGGTGGTGTTGACTCCTGGGTACAACGCCGGGCGACCAAGTTTGACGGGCTCTATCGAACCTCTTCGTCGCCGACACCTCCCTGCGACATCGCATCCCGGACTCCAGTTTTGTGCTAGGTAAACTATACGATCCATGCCGTCTTTTTATAGAGCTATATTGGCTTGGTTCTACACGATCCATGCAGTTTTGGCCTAGTTAAGTTATACACGATCCATCCTGATATACGAAGATTAAATAAATTAACAAAGAAGAAATGTGGTCTTCTGTTTCACGAATTTAGTTATATATATATATATATATATATATATACACATACATACATACATACATACATACATACATACATACATACATACATACATACATACATACATACATACATACATACATACATACATACATACATACATACATACATACATACATACATACATACACTACATCTGTCCCTAAGTAAATGTTGCTCCGACAGCTTATTACGGTAGTGTATTTTTAGTTCAATTCCTGGCCGGGAACGACAAATTCTAAAAACCAGAGGTAGTAGTATGTAATTTCTGAATTTAGAAGTAAGTGACACACGGGTTATCTGACCAACCACTCCAAATATTGTACTCTCATTCCTGTTTTACAAATTTGTATTCCTAAGATTTTTAGTTCCTATGGTTTTCACTTTTTTCTTTCTTGTGGCTTTCTTGGATCGTACGTTTTTTTCTATTCTTTATTTTCTAATTCCTCCATTAGTAACAAACACTGCAGTTTATAGAAAGCACACCGTCCGATCCAAAATCTACGTCGGTCATGTAATCTGACGTTATCACTGTTATTTGGAATGACTACTAACAATGCTCTTTACATTAGGAACAAGACATCAAACCGTGATGTCGTCTACAAGCATTCATGGTGGCCAACAAACACCTGGTATAACTATAAATGTGTTTACTATCAAAATTGAACAAATTTAGACAACATTAAATCATTTGCATGGTACGCAGAGAATATTGCAGCACATGATGTTCAGGAACCCCGAGGTTCTTCACTCCCTGGTACTACTACGATGCATGAATCAACAACAGGTATAGATATACAAACCAGAAATACTCCTTCTGTCCCAGCGTAATTTTACTTTTGGAGCTTAAAAAATGTCCCACTCCAACTCTATCCTCGGTAGTAGCTTCCAACTACCCATATCACATCACATTACTACCCGCCTCTCTACTGTGCCATTTGTTTTGGCAGAGCGTGTTAGTTTTTTACTCTACTCCTTTGGCATTGAATTTGGAGCATTTTGAGAGACTACGTTATTTCTTTTAGATGTATTGATGATGGGTGTATCATGGTCATTTGCATTCTTTCCTAGGCTCTACTAATTGTTTTACCATGCCTTGCGATTCTACTTTCTTATTAGTACTTAGTCTTTATAGTTAACAGTTCATCACCCTGTGTGATGGCGTGATTTTTTTATGCCTCCACGCTGTGCTCTCTCGCCACCAGCCACTCCGGCCGGCACTGCTGCCCATGCTCACGCCCACGCCCTGCTGCTGGTCACTTCAGTGTCCTCCCCGACGCGTCTCCCTCGCCCATAGCCACGTCCCATCCTTTGCGTTCCATGATTACCCCGCCGCCCGCAAATCCCTGGCCATTACTCGTCCTGCCACCAATCCTCCTCGAGAGTTTCGGCGAGATCGAACCCTCGCTTTGTTGAGTGTTGCAAGCTGGCACTATGCAGTACTGCACCTGCAGTAGCTGCCACTAACAAGTAGACCCGATGTCTCATGGGCCCACATGTCAGTGGCAGCTAATGCAGGTGCAGTACTGCGGAGGATTTCAATCCCGCAAGCTGCCTGCCTTATCTCTCTTGCATTCGCCACCTGCTACCGCTGGCGTTCATTACTTGCCCTGCAACTAATAATTCTCTTTGAGACGCGCTCCGGCTGATGTCAGTCAGACCGAACCGGCAAACCCTATCTTTGTCTAGTCTAGCGTTGCCAGCTGCATGCCCGCTCACAGTATTGCCTGCTTTGCTCATGGGTTGAAAATCCTCTGCAGTACTACGAGTGTGTACTGCCACTGACATGTGTACCTGATGGCTCATTTTAGGGTATGAACAGCAACAAAGAAGTCAATAATGTAACCCCCCCATCAAAATAGGTGTCGTTAGGCCAGTCCTAACTACTGTAGTAGTTCATTTTTTATTCATTTGTGGGTGACAATTAATATAAACCAGGAGGGAGTACTATAAAACAAAATGGTGCTGGCACGACGCGGTCCTCCCACGCTCGTATTTGCCGCACTCGTCCTGAAGATGGTATGACCATCAGACTTTTCTTCTTTTCACACTATTTGTACATGATACTAAACTTGTTCAAGCGGTAATTTGCTTTAATCGTTGACCGTTTGAATCAATGTAACAGAAGGAAGGAAGCTAGGAAGAAGTGTGGCTAAAGGACTTAAGGTTGCCAGAATACGCTATACATCCCAAGTTAGTAGAACGCAGCATGTGAAACTATAATTCAGTTCTCCACTAGGTTGGGTGCTGCGGTTGGTATTAATCAGCGGCACTTTGTTGATGATGTAGTTATGTTTACAAAAAGACATGCATCCCTCACTAGTGCAACGAAGTGGGCAGAGGTTGGACATAGTAACAAGAGAGATATAGTACGAGAAATTCTGGTTAGTGTTGTCACACCCCCACACAAGTATTTTTTTCTTGCAATCTCCATCCTGTACGTTTACAACAACTTGTTATACAATGTACAGGATTCCTGGGACATGGAGGACACACCGGAGAGCGCAAGAAAATTTTTTAACATTGTTGGTGAGCGCTACAAGGGGTGGCGCTCGACTTTGCATGCCACCTATAAGAGTTATTCTACCGATGAAGAACATATACAAAACCAGCCTGCTAACGTAACGACGCCCGAGTGGTTGCACCTAATAGAATATTTTGGGTCTGAGCGATTCAAGGTCAGCTATCTTTTTAATAGCTTCGCATCATACAAAAATATTTCATTTACTTCCATTCGTGGAATTAATTATTAAAATTATTGCAGTCAATAAGCAGGACCAATTCTCAAAATCGAAGAAGACAAAAGGCGTGTCACTTGCTTGGCTCCAATTCCTGCGCCCAACTTAGTTATGAGAAGGTATGAAAAATAAATCACGCTTTTTCTTTGCGCTGCAAACAATATGTATACCGACATGTTGAAGTTTACTTGTACTTTATGTAGCGAGACCCAGAGACCGGAGAAGAACCCGATGACATACAACTATGGGAGGCAAGCCATTTGTTGAACGGTAACGGGACAAACAAGCTGGCAGAAGCTGTACATGTGAGTAACACTTCAAACAATCCACAATTAAATAAATATTTGCAAATTACTTGTGACTTTTCTTTTCGTATATAGATCCAGGCACGTTCCCAAGTGGAGGACATGGAAGCTAAGCAGGGAGGCCCAATTCCAAATGAGGAGAGAAACCACATCTTCTAGCGTTGTTATAGATCCTCAATTGATTGTGCAGGATCACAGGTTCGGGGGCGTGGTTATATGGCTAACCCAACTGGTCCCGAACGTGAACATATGCGTATCCAGATGTATAAACACCTCAACGACCAAGTTCGAAACTTAGAAGTTAGAAATGCAGGCCTCAATGAAATAGTGCAGGACTTGGAAGGAAGAAATAATAGCTTAAACACCCAGATGGACTGCATAAACCAGAAGAATGAAGAGTTAATCGTTGAAGTCCAGAACTTACAAGGTCAGATAGAAGCTGATCGTGAACAGACAGCTAAGGACAAGCAGGACATGCACGCCTCATTGGCTGAAATGCACAAAATGATGATGGCGACCACTCCACAGAAGGTCCAACAAATAAGGAACCGCCAAAAGCCACCTGCCCCAACAATTAGTCCCGATCAGCTTAGGAAAACTCTTAGCATGCAAACACGTTGCTTAAGTAATCCTTGAGTGTTGTTATGCGTGTTGTAAAATTGATGGATGTTTATTGTTAAACTTGTGATTCTGTTGCCACTAATTTTCAAACCTGATGCATTCGGGTTCTACTGCCACTAATTATAAAATATGGCATTACAAATTTCTTGTCATGAATGATAAATTGTTGCAATAGGAAGCTATTGCCAATACGGATGATAAAACGTGGCAATAGAATGACAAAACATTGTAGTATAAACATTTGGAAACGACTCAAAAAACGTTGCATTAAAATACTATTGCCACAGATAAGAAATCATTGCAATACCAAACTATTCGCCACATATGAAAAATTGTTGCGGTACCATACTAGTTCTAACGGATTTGAAATCGTTGCAATACGGTACTATTCGCCATGTTTGTGAACTCGTTGCAATACCCAACTATTCGCCACGGATACGAAATCATTGCAGTACCAGACTAGTTCCCACGGATCTGAAATCATTGCAATATGGTACTATTCGCCACGTTTGTTGACTCGTTGCACTAACCTACTATTTGTCACAGATGTTAAATCGTCGCAGTATCATACTATTTGCCACGGATGTGAAATCGTTGCAATACCGTGATATTCGTTGCAATATGGTGAATCGTCGCTACACCATAACTCGTTGCAATATGTTACTATTTGTTACGGCTGTGAAAATCGTTGCAATACTGTAGTATGTGCCATGAATGTGAAAATTGTTGCAATCACGTACTATTACCATGAACGCGAAATCGTTGCAATACAATGCTATTCGTTGCAATACGTTAAATCGTCACAATACGGTAAACCGTTGCAATAACATACTATTTGCCACGAATGTGAAATTGTTACAATACCGTACTATTGCCAGCCTACAAAATTGTTGCAATACAATGCTATTCGTTGTAATATGTTAAATCGTCGCAATACGCTAAACCGTTGCAATAACATAATATTTGTCACGAATGTGAAATCGTTACAATACTGTACTATTGCCACGCTTGTGAAATCGTTGCAACCACATACAATCACCACGAATGTGAAAACGTTGCAATACCATGCTATTTGTTGTAATACGTTAAATCGCCGCAATACGCTAAATCGTTGTAACAACATACTATTTGCCACGAATATGAAATCGTTGCAATACCAAACTATTTGCCACGATCGTGAACCCGTTGCAATACCGTACAATTTGTTGCGATACGTTAAATCGTCGCAATACATGAAACCGTTGCAATAGCGTCCTATTTGCCACCGATGTAAAACCGTTGCAATAGCGTCCTATTCGCCACGGATGCCAAGGCATCGCAAATAACCTATCACCGCGGGAATCATTACGAAGATTTGTAAAAACTATTGCCACGATCTTTTTCGTTGCAATAGCGACCTATTGCGACGAAAAACAACCTATTGCGACGAATTTTTTCCTTGCGATAAAACGGAATCCATGCAATGCCACCTCCAGCAGAAGGACTTAATCCAAAAAGTCTCTCCCAGAGGTGGGTCCAGGGGGCCACTGTCGGTACCCTACGTATCGGATACCCTTTGGGACTACAAAGAGCTCCAAGGAACTCCACATACCTGAGTTAAAGACCTCCGAAGACCCCACGTGTCACACGGAACCGGACCTGCCTCCCTTCTATGGTTAGTCCTAGTGCCGCCACGTGTATCATAAAACCAGAGCTACATTCCTTACCTGGGAAAGCTCCGGGTTAAATACCTGTGCGGCACCCCCGGACCTAACCCCCGATAGAGGGAAACTCCGGTACCGGCACGTGTACAATAGCACCGGACCTACCTGTGAAAGATGGTAAGCTCCGGAGCTGCCACGCGTCCAACCGCCAGACCTTCAACTTCAACAAGCAGACTGGTGGACCTCCAACAGCTCGGACCTTCAAGGGACAATTAAAGACTTCAAGACTCGAAACTTCAAGACCCGATTAAGTGTCATTAATACTATCTTAATGACATATAATCGGAGGGCGCTTAATACCAGTAACACCACGGTCAAGGCGCGTTACCACACTATTAAGGGTAATTAAGCTCATTAATTGTGTATTAAACATCAGTAACCGCCAGGACCACATGTCAGGCCAGGCTAACGATGTAACAGCCAGCCCTTGTACTATAAAAGGACTGGCCGAACGATACACATGGGGATTTCGAGACTCTGCTCGGACACACGCCCGCAAGCGCTCAGACGCTCAATACAACAACTACACACCCCATGGAGTAGGATATTACGCTTAGGTGATCCGAACCACGTAAATCCTCGCGTCAACTTGCCATCGTGTTTTGAATCTCTGCACGCCCACAACCGAACTACAAACTCTGCGGGCTACCAATAGTAGTACCAGGAGAATTGCCGGAATCACACTCTGACAAATAATGGTTCACGAGTGCGAACATCCTGATATCTTGTGCCGTGATAGAAAATTCCAACATCTCGAGTGGGAAGATAAATCGGAATTTATTGCGATTCTAACGTCAACTTAGATATTTCGCAAGTTCAGTGATGGTCCTATTTGTTTAGGCTGGAGTTCTTTTATTTTTGAAGAAGTTGACGATTGCCTAGCTGAAAAACTGTTTTTTGTAAAACATTTTTAACTTTTCTTTACACAAAAAGTCAAAAAACAACTCTGAGTGAGCTTTTCAACTTTTAATTCATTTTTTAAAAGCTGATTTTAGTAATAAAAAAAATCAGTTTTTTAGAACTATGTTTGTTTCAACTTCTAATTTTTCGATGAAAAATTTACAAAACCTAAAATATATAGGGCCTAAGAATACTCGCACTAGTGAATCTCTATATACAACCTCTAAATAAATATTTCTAGTCTTTTAAAGTAAACTCTAAAATATTCCTAACTTTAGAATTAGTTTTCTACACTCGTGCACCACTAAATTCAAACTCTATATCTACTGTCAGTTATTTTTGTTGTATAAGTAACTATGATATCTTTTTATATTATATTATGTAACTACTTCTATCTTAAAAATATTACATTCATTACATGGAAAAAATCCACTCAATTCCTTTTTCTTTTTTTTTTCTTTTTTCCTTCTCTGTCGTTATCTGCCCACCAAGCTCTCCTCTTTTATCCATTCCCCAACCCCGCTCGAGTCGCTCAATACCTCGCCACACTCCTACATATAGGCGTTCAGATGGGACGGACTCAATGGACCGACCCGAAAGACCACGGAAAAAGCATGGCTTGAGCACGGCTAGACCCGGTGACAACGGGCCCTAGCAAACCCAAAGCAAGGTACGGGCATGCTCGGGCCTCGGCTTAGGCCCGTAGTACTGGCTTGACATGGAATGTTTAGAGGCGGCCTGTCCGGCCTGACGATTGGCCCGATAAGCCCGCCCAGGCCGACCTGGCACGTGCACAACCAGTGTAGCTCACGCTTGTCTATAAGGGATGACTCGGCGAATTGCTAACCCTAATGCCTCTTGCGCACCCCATCGACGTTGCTATCTCCTCTTCTCGCCCCAGAACCCCGCCTCTCCTCCGCCACCATCTCTTTCTCCTCCCCCCTCCTCCCTCTTCCTTGGGCAGGTCCCCCTGACATCCCGACGACTCCGCGGCTCCGCCATTCGCATGGCGACTCTGCGATTTTCGTGTTGACCGTGACTCTCGCGACTCCGCGTCGACAGCTCGTGACACGTCGTGCATGAAGAGTTGTCTCAATCTAGATCCGCAGTGTCGGCATTTGCCTCGGGCCTTGGGCTGACTAAAGGCCTGTTTGGTTCTACGCCTAAGTTGCCTAAGCCTAATGTTAGGCATGCCACACTATTTTAGGCGGTTGTTTGGTTGTTGACTAGAGTTAGGCGCGCCATAAAAGTTAGGCAATTTTTGCATCCATTGCCTAACAAAAAATTGCCTCAACTGAGGTGCTCGAATCGACCGCCTAAACATGCTACACTTTCTTAGATGCACCTAAGCTTAGGCTACAGTAACAAACCAAACAATAGCTAACATTAGATAGCTTAGGCGTGCCACAAGTGTAGCAAGTGACTAAAGTTAAGCTTAGACAACTTAGATATACAACTAAACAGCCCCTAAGTATGGCCAGACACACCAAAGAATGGCTCGGACCGTGCCAGAGCCGAGGTCGCGGTCTGACACGCTTGCACGGCATGACCCGATCGATCCTTTCACAAGTCGTGTTAGGCCGAGAGTTTTTAGACTCGGGCACGGTCAGACTCAGATCGGGTAGCCCGAGACGACCCGTTAGTCACCTATCACCGGTGCTTAGTTGTCCCCGCGTTCTCCCAACCTCCCCGAGCTGCCTGTGACTCGCCGTCTCCCCACACCTCTGTGCCAAGCCCTCTCCCCATACTGCCTCCCCGCCCTGCCTCCCAACGACGCCACTGCCAAGCCGTCTCTCCGCGTGCTGCTGCCTCAACCGTTGCCTCATTCCCTGTCCTGGCCAGTTGCTACAGTGACATCTATGTTTACCGTCACACTGTACACCGGAGCTGCTACGGAGCGTTTCTACCGTCTGTCGGTGCGAGCAGGGTTTGCCAATTTATTACGCAGAGGCCTGCCTTAACGATGAAGTGGACCGAGGTGGTGAAATTCGCGGCTAGTGCAAAAACAAATGAACACAAAGAAAGTGAGCCGCTGAGCTAGGAATACCGATCTTATTTTTAAGTAAAAAATCACACCACTAGACCGAAACATTAATCAATATTCGATTTTTTTAGTAAAGTTGCATGTTATTTGAATACGCATGTTAGTACTTGTCTATGTCATCATGTGTATTCCCAAATAAAATTATTGTACATAGTAATGTTCTATTTGTGCCTCTAGGTCTTAATTACCAAATTGTTGTGCTACATTTCGCTTATCCCAAGATGCTAAATTTGTATTTTGTTGACGGCCTTAATATTCACTTTGAGGTTGGGTCAGTTTATTCTGTATATATCTTACTATGCCCTAGTGATCGACAACAATACGTCATGCCGTTTGTCGAAGTGTTTTTGCGACACTTTTCCCGAATCTGTTTTGGGAGCAGCTCACGGAGATTCTCGATCGGCGGTGGCTTAATCCTCAGGTGAGGCTACGCGTATGGGTGATGGGAGACGATTGTTTTACGTGGTTCGGACCACGGGAGCGTAACACCTTGCTCTACGGTCTGTGTGTTGTATTGCTTGAGAGTGTGTTCACTTGGGTCTAAAAATCTGTCTTGTAACGATGGCTACTTAGTCCTTTCATAGTAAGGTCGGGCACCTTACAAGTGATGTTCGGGGCCCGACATGTGGTCCCGGGATGATCTTATCCTAAAGATCTAAAGCTTCCCGGCTACGTTGCCTCTGACCGCGGCTTGAAGACTCGTCGTCTTGCAGCCTCAGGTGCCAGTGGCCCATGCGTAGTCGCTGATGGTGGCAGAGGATGCCCCGTCCATCTGTCTTATCGTTGTATGCTACCCACTTTGCAGAGTGGCGTAGGCCTGCGGTGCCTTCACTGTGATGTGATTGGGCACAACGGTACATGATAGGAGGCGTGCGCCGCATCTTGTGCAGGTGCGCTACTTTAATGCCCGTCTTGGACAAGGTGCACCACCTATTTACTCCCGCAACCTACCGGTCAGGACAAGCTGCAAGACGTGTGGCAGCACTGAAGCTAACCTCTTCTGGGGAGGTTGGGTCCTGTATTGCGAACCACGTGGCAGCCTTAGAGCTCATCTTTGAGGCGAGTCGGGGGTCCGTGATTGCTGGACACGCGGTGGATCCAGAGCCCGCTTCTGCAGGCAAGGCCGGCCCGAAGCCTCGGGCCACGTGGCAGCACCAGAGCCCACTCCTTTGGGGGAGCAAGGTCCCATTGTGCTAGACACGTGGCAGCCTAGGAGCCTGTCTCCTCGAGGGAGCTAAGTCCCGTCTTGAGGTCACGTGGCAGTATTAGAGCCCACCCCTATGGAGGGACGGGGTCCGGATCTGCTGGACACGGGGCACTGCCGGACCCTGCCTCAGTGGGGTGGCAGGGTACTTAGGAATTTTTATCCTGTGCGCGAAGGTACCCAGTTTGCTGGGTACTGACAGTGGCCCCTGGGTCCACTCTGGGGGGAGGTTATGAACCCGTGGGTGGAGTGCTAACCATGCTTTCCCGTGCCGCCTCTTGATTTTTTGTCTTGGCCAGCCAAAGCGGCACACGCCTCTGCCATCACGGCCACGCGTCCTCTCTCGGTTGAGAGGTCGTGGCAACGTGATCTGAGCTTGCTGCAATATCTTTGCTTGTCGCGGTTCCTTTAACCGCGCTGGTTCCCAATGTGGGTGCAGCGCTTCTGCTGCTCCGCCTTTATGGGAGTCGTCGAGTTGTCTTCTCAGGTGGCTGACCTCTCGGGCCAGTCCTTCTCATAGGGGACCTGGACCCTGTTGTCATGGGCGCTGTGGGTTGAGCAACGCATACTGGACCTAGGCGACCCGCACGATGTGCTCAAGCATCGTGGGGGTGATCAAAAGGAAACCTTTGTAGGTAAAGGCAGTTCCTTACTTACTCACTCCCCAACGCTCCAGCCTTCATCTTCTTCCTTGAGTGCTCGAGCATTCACCATTTGCAAAGTTTCTGGTCTTCACCTGCTCCAATGGCCTCCATGCTGCCTCCTCCCCACGCCAAGACAGAAGAGGAACTAATGCCGATGAGGTGACTGCTTGGTTTGCAGGCTACGGAGCAAAGATGGATGATCTGCTGCGGATCTCCCTCTGTTCATGACTTGCGCGAAGAAGAGACTGTTATCTTTGTTGCGTATGTGGCTATGGGACTCGAGCTACCGGTGTCTTTGTTCTTCCTCGCATTACTGGGGGAGTTCGACCTGCAGCTGCACCACCTATCACCGAACTCCATTGCCATGGACGCCGTATTCGTCCACTTCTGCGAGGCGTTCGTGGGCCTTCCTCCTACGGTGGAGTTGTTCCAGTTCTTCTTCATGATGAAGACCACCGGAAAGAGCTCAACAAGCCAGGTGGAGTCCTATTACTTCCAACACCAAGAGAAGACCTCCAAGTTTTACATCGCGCCCCTCAAAGGATCCAAGTGGAGCTGTTGGAGGGAGGACTGGGCGATCGTGCAGACCGAAGCCCATGCCCTTTTGAAGCTGCCCACTCAGGACCCAACTTTCGAGCCCTCTTCTTGGGAAGAGTTTCATAAGCTGGATGAGGAGTATAGGCTGGTGTTGAAAAGGATCAGGCTCTATGTACAAGGGTGCTTGACGTACCTGATGGTGTTGGCAGACTTCTTGTCCCACTGCATCGCCCCTCTCCAGTGACGCGAGTACGGGGCTTGGGTCTACTCCGGCGTGTACGACCCATGTCGGCTGGATGCTGCTTCTGACCTGATCCCTCAGATACTGGTGGGGATGCTGAAGACGGTGACTAGTGACCCGGTTGATGATGAGCACGTCTCCGTCCCGACTACTTGCTTGCCGCTTTACATGACCCCTTAACTGAGGAGCGAAGTGCAGCGCCATATGCTGAAGGTCAAGTCTTCGACCTTGTTCAGGCCAGAGGACCATCCCAAGCTTAAGCCGTCCCGGATCAGAGCCATGCCGGGGGCCAGCAAAGATCAGGGTCCACCGCACGTCCTTTAGCAGAGGTGGAGGAGAGGACCACAACGACTCCCGACAGGGGGAGGGATAGGCAGCCGGTGCCCATCCCCATGCTGGGGAAGAGACCTCGTACGCAGGCTAGGGGTTCCAGCCAACCATCCAAGCCGAGTGGTGAAGATTTGGCCGGGGCTGCAACCGCCTCCCAGGAGAAAAGGCGACGACTGATGCGAGGGGATCGTGCCCCAGTCTCCCATCAGAAGGAGCCCGGGGCAACTGGTACCTCCGTCATCGACCTGGAATCCTGTCCCAGCAACAGTTCCAGAGGTGCCTTAGCCGCTCAGTCCTTGGCATGGGGCCCCAAGCTGCAGGTGCCCCGGTGACGGGTGGGGAGAAGAACAATGGTGGTAGCTCCGAAGGGGGCGTGGAAGGGTCCACTCCGGTGATTGCATCAACGCAGAACGCTCGGGAGCGGGAGCCAGAGGTGGCGGCACCGGCCTTGGCGTCGAGTCCAAGAGGCCCCAATCAGCCATGCGAACTAGGAGGCTAAGGTCACTAGAGCTGCCAAGCCCGCCAGTAAGGCACAATTTCTGCATATGTTGTTTTCACTGCTTCTTTTGCTCTGACGAGGGTCATCTTTTGCTTTGCAAGATGTCGTCGGTCGACATAGCACCATTGGTGCTACTGGGGGAAAGCATGAAAACCCCGACCTCTTCTGGAACTAGAATGGCGCCTGTTCCAGAACAGCTTGTGCTTGAGAGCGCACCAGCCTGCGATGGCACTACGGGAGTTGTGGCTGATCCTCGCACTCCCACACCTGAAGGAGCGGACAGGGCTAAGGCAGTACTGTGCAACGAGGCGCCCGCCTCGGTCACCGCGGTTGCCCCGAGTGAGGCAGACATGTCCACTGCCAACAGGACGCAAGACCCTGGTATCGTCGGTGCGCAAAGCAGCGACTCGCTAGCGGTGGCTGGCAACACGCCCTGTGACACCCGGTTCCAAAAATGAACCAAGCGAACGCATATGTGTGCCCATGACGTTCAACACACATACACGAGTGCATTCACAAAAGGATATACAAAAAATTACCACAGAACAAGATTAATTAAACACTTTTATTACATAATTCATATTATCCTCGAATACAGACTCTAATGAATATTAATGACAAGTTTCAATTAATGTAGCGGAAATAAACTAATTAAGCAAACTAAGCAACTAAGCAGCATAAGCAAAAAGGGTATAGCGCAGCTCCAACACTCCACAAGCAAAGCTGATGGTAGACACGGCTTAGAACTCTGCATTATCATCGTTATACTCCCAATCTGACCTACAACTATTGGTGGGGGAATTGCAAGGGTGTGTACATGTCGTACTTAGCAAGTGTGGAAGGTATGACATGTAGCTGATTCAAATGACAAACATAATAATGGCTAAGTGCCGAAAAGTACATTAAAACATTTGAAAAGTAATATATTACATGTATGCGAAGTAAACCCATCATAAACCATAATTCTTAACATAGTGCAAGACCATATTCCCAATTCCATCACCATTATACCAGATTTCACCATTACCATTAATCATATCCAATACCAGAATTTAATCCATAACCAACCATAACCATACTATTAACCATAACCATTACCAAACCATCCCAATCCCAGATTCCCTCTAATCATGTAGGTCATCCAGGTACTCATAACCGGGAGCACAACTATCATGATCGTTTTATTAGACTCTGCATAGTTTGTACCACTTTACCCACGTGTTTGTGATTTCATCACCCGTCGGCGACTAAAGGAAAACCTCCATTATGCCAATTAAACTTCCTTTGGTGTATGGCCAAGAGATCACAAAATAGCCTTTACAAAGGTATTACTAGCCTATTTATACCCCACTGAGGTTTCACCGGTGGCGATGCCTCCAACTGAGCACATCTTCAACCAAGGACCCCCTCTTGAGCCATTCGGATCCCAGGGTAGTCCCACCAATCATCAACAACACAATCCGACCACCCCTTCCCCGAGCATCCTTAATGGTCCAAATAGCACTAGCAAAGCCCTAATTAATCAGCTATGCCGCACCCATACTTGGCCTCGTGGTGGCGCTGTAGTCCTGGCTTATTCTCGCATGAACCGGTCCTTAGATCTAAAGCAAGCAAACCACCATAACACCCAACCCATCCACATACCAGGCTTGCTTAGATCACCCATTACCATATCATATTAACCATAATATCATCAATGCATAATTAAATGTGTAGTGTTGTTTTCCCATCCCAAACAATTAAGCGAAGCAAAAAGGTAAAGATCCCATCCTGACTCTCTACCATGAATTCCAGGTGACAAGGGTGGTTATACAATGTTAGTAAACTTCCTATCATAGGATTCCCATCAAATTGACACAAGCATGCAATTTTGCAAACAAAACATTTACTTCAAAACAGGATCAATATGTTCAAGGACACTTGCCTTTCTCTTGGGATTGGTTCGGATCAAAGCCTTCAAACTCTTGGTGCTGGAGGTCCTCCGCAACACTCTCTAGCCCAAATCAATCTAAACCTCGCAACAAACATACAAGACAAGAATTACAATAAAAAAGTGCACAAATATGACTAAATATGACATGACATGCATGATTAATGCAAATACGAAGCAAACTAGTTAATAAGTTGTTAATGATGATCACTAACTAGTTCTAATAGCTTTTAACAAGTTTATAATGTTTGGAGTTGATTCGATCTAATTTTGGAAGTAATTCAACACAATTTAACTAGGAAAATCGGAGTAGTCTGCTAGGGACCGGACAAGTCCGCACTTCACGGAACTGGAGAATTAGGGTCTTCTAGATCGACGTGAATTTGGAGATTTGGGGTTGAATTCACGTAAGGAAAAGGAAGTAGAAGGTATACCAGGTGTCCAAGACTCTAAAGGATCAAGGGTATTGGATGCAACACTTGGATCTTGACGATCTAGGGTTGATGATGAACTTGGAGGTGAATTGGTGATGGAGAATGAAACTTGATGGAGATCTTGACCCTCTTTCGTTTCCTCCTCTTCTTCTTCTTGCTCTAGATCTCCTTCTCCCTCCTTGGTGGCGGCTATTCATGAACTAGGTTTGGGTGAGGCGAAGAAGTGGCAAATAGATGTCAAGCCAAGGGGTGGGGTTGTTTATATAGAGGTGGAGGCTAGGGTTGGATGGATTTCAAGTTTGAGATGAGTAGGGTTCAGTTTAGAGTCCCACATGGGCTCTACAAGAGTTAGGCATGACGTCCCTAGGCCCACTTAATGTAAAACCCAAGGAACATGTCGTGAAACAAAAGATCAACTCGGAGTTGCGATTTATCGGACAAGTCCAAAAAGGGCCGGACTAGTCCGAAGTTAGACATATAGAAATCGGACAAGTCCGGACTGGACATCAGACAAGTCCGAACTTATCCAACGGGGGAAACAGACAAGCCTAGCCAAAATCATACAAGTCCGACTTTAGTCAGAGGGGAAAATGGACAAGTCCGCTAGAACACCGAACAAGTTCTGGGACTTTGCAAAATTTCCAAGGAATTGGAACACCAGACTAGTCTGCAAGGGACCGAACAAGTCCGAAAGTGTCCAGAGAGAAAAACAGACTAGTCCACAGCAAAGCTGACAAGTCCGATAGAAGTCAGAGAGAAATCAGACTAGTCCGCACCAAAATTGGACTAGTCCGCACTTACCAGAATTCTTAAGTGCGGTTTTGTTTCTAATTCATTTTAAACTTGTTCCATTTTATGTGGATTAATGTTAGACATGTATAATGATGGATGCAGGGCATGATGCATGAAAAGGAGGATGTTACACGCCCGCAGAAGGGGAAGATGCCTCGGTGCTGAGTGGCGATGCGCCCCTTCCTGGAGCTTCTACCGGGATGTCTTTAGATTCCCAAGCATTGGTGGCTACTACCAAGTCGGTCAAAGAGGCTGAAAGGCAACCGTCTGCGGTGACGACCGCGTCGATTCCCCTCTCAGAGGCCATTGTTGCAGCCCAATCCATTTTGCACCAAGCATAGGCTGCGTTCAACCGGGAGTGCAAAAAGCTTGTGGAAGAGCGACACCTGATAAAGCTGGTTGACGCCAAGATGAGGGAGCTCTAGGAGAAGGCCTTGAAGGCTCATGCTAACGCCGACTCCCGCCTTAAGTCGTTCGAGGACACGCGGCTGGACTTGGTTTGCTGCGAGATTGCTGTTGCCAATCGGGAGCAGGGCCGTGGCGGAGAAGGATGAGGAAGCCTCTTGGAATCTCAACGTGTTGGAGGAGAGGCGCCAAGCCATTCAGGATTTGGAGCTCGCCATCAAACGCCGGGAGGACGACCTGGAGCGCCACGCTTGGGAGCTCACCGAGTGGTAGGAAGCGGCGCGGAAAGAGGTGCATGACCTCCAGGCCTTCCACGCAGCCGAGGCGCAGGGGGTCTGGGACTTCCTGAACCGTGCCGAGGCGATGCTGGAACCCCTTAGAATTGGTCCCGTGCCACGTGGGGAGCCGCCTCATGGGGTGAGCTAGCTGCTCCTAGCCCTGGACTCCATCTGCTCGAAGCTGAGGTCTGTGAACACCGTCCTCGTCGAGCGGCTGGAGGCTGAAGGGAGGGAATTAGTGGAGCAGGTGGCCTCCCACGTACTGGTGTGCTATCAAAGCTGGTATCCGAAACTCCCTCTGGATCCGGTAGACAAGGGCCCGTACGAGGTGCGGGAGGAGGCAAGGGCACATGTAAAGGACCTCGCTAAGCAGGTGGCTTCCGCGTTTAAGCGGGATTGAGGCCGATAGCAACCAGGCAGAGCGCCTTTGTATTCGGGGCTTGCCCCTTTGTAAAAATATTTAATGAGTTTGAATTCATGTTCAGTTTCTTGGCCTGTCTTATGCTTCTCAACTTGTCCACCTGGGTCCTTTGCAGCGTAAGGGCCCGAAGAACTTTACTTCCTTCGTTAGCTTTAAGGAAGCAACGGTCGCACACTTGACATAGCCGCTTTGCGCCGTTTTACGTCCTGCCTATGGAACCCCATAGAGCCCCCCCCCCCCCCCCCCCCCCCCCCCGTAGGTGTGGCCAACTAGTTGGGAATGCCTACCGCTTGATCGCAGGATGTCATCGACGGGCCCCTGGTAGAGCATGGGAGCTTGAGTAGTTGACACCGGCGTGCTCCCTGCGGAGCGTCAGATTTGGAAGTTGAGGCCAACGGGCCCCCTGGAGGGTGCCAGACTTGATTTGAAACGCATGGTCATCATCAAAGAAGTCTTCGGTGGTGGTGTCAACAAGGCAGCTATCGAGCCAGGCGCCTCCCACCGGCATGCTCTCTGGGGAGCGTCGGACTTGGAAGTTGAGGCCAGCGGGCTCCCTAGGGGCGCCGGACTTGATTTGAAATGCATGGTCGTCATCGAAGAAGTCTTCGGTGGCGGTGTCGACAAGGCAGCTGTCGAGCCAGGTGCCTCCCACCCTCAACATTATAGAAACATCGACGGTGGGCCCCCTGTGAGGTGTCGGAGCTGGATGCTCCGACGTCGCCCACCCATCAATGCGTAGAAAACGTCGACGGTGTTGATGGTCCTTAATTGCCAAATCCAATCGTCAATTCCTTGCATAAAAGATATGGATTGGACAACCAACATAGCGGTAGGAGTTATTTACTAACTATTTCCATAAGTGTTGGTGCAATTTTGTCTGCAGGTGAATTATGCCCATAATTAGAGGTATTTCCAGGGGCAAATCCAAGAAACACACCTTCCGACCAATCAAACACAAGAACGAAGATTCATGGGCCCACTTGGAGTGGAAAACCAACTAAAAATCAACGGAATCACCCATACCCGTGTTGGGGCCCACATAACAGTCTCACGGAGAAGTTTCAATGTGATTGGAGCCGTTGGCACTTCGGGCGAACCACGAGGTCGCCCGACCTGGTATTCACACCAAACGCGGTCAACCACCACGTGTTGGCTCTTCACGGCTTGGAGATCACGATGGCGACTGATTCCCTCACTTTTTCTAGCACCAAACCGACCTTTGGAGGGTATAATTTGGGGGTAGGGGGCTCACTCACTCCACACACCAAAAGCTTGAGTCTAGTACTCCACTCCAAAGGCGTAGCCCTGCCTAAGTTCTTAGAAAATAGGGAGAGAGTGAGAAAGAGGAGGAGGAGGAGGAGGCTCTGGCTTGTCGGGCTTCTTCCACTTAAGGATAGGGTTCGGGCTTGTTGAACCCTCTCCATGTTTGTACCTCGACAGTTCTTTCCATATCAAGTAAGGTACATGATTTCCAATTGAGTTCATTTATTTAATTCAAGTAAGTTAATTCCTTAGTTGCTTGATTGTTCATTGGTCTATTCATTTAGAGGCCCTAGTCTTTGCGCGAGAGGTTAGGGAAGTAACTGATAGCATAGGCGTGGTGTCTAGGCTCAATGTTACCTTTGATTATCTCGTAGTCCACATGTTGTAGAGGTAGGCAGTAGGTGGTGACAGCCCTATCCATCCGTTGTAATCCTCCACGTTTGACTACGACGTAGGCTCTTGCCGGGAGTCGCCTGGCAGACCAGGGTAAGCCCGTGCCCAACCCAAGCTGCTATTGATCGTCTTGCTTTGAATTAGGACCCCTCCTCTTAGGAAATCCACTCTATCCCTTGCATACCACCAAGCTTTGTTTCCTTGGGTGAACCAGTTAGAAGATTAGCACACACGTTCCTTGGATTCCATACCCATGGGAATACTCTTTAAGGGAAAGTGCTACAACGGTTTCTCCGTGCACTTGCCGATTTTCATATGTGACATACCAACATCAACAAGCATTTCTAGCATCGTTGCCGAGAACGATTGCTATTGATCTTCGAACCTTGTTCACCATCATATCTATTTTTATATTTATTACTTATCTTTCGACCATCTAAACTATGGAGGAACCCACCATTCTTTCCCTATCTGCTTCTAAGGGTGAGTTCTGTGAGCCTCCGCTGTCGGTGGATCCCATTTGCTCAACTAGCTATGAACTCCACCCTGGCTTTATAGCCATGGTTCTAGAGCAATCCTTCTTAGGGACGGATTGTGAGAATCCCTAACATCACCTATGGGAGTTTGAGCAATTATGTTCATGCCTTCTAATCAAGGGCATGACACAAGAAACACTAAAGTGGAAATTGTTTCCCTTTTCCCCCAAGGGAAGAGCAAAGCAGTTGTACACTCATACTGTTGGGAGTGCAAATGTAAAATGGAAAGAACTTCAAGACAATTTTTGTGTTGCATTCTTTCCACCCTCCCAAGTTGCCTCTCTACGAAGGGAAATTCTCAACTTTCAGCAAATCGAGAAGGAATCTATAGGTGCAGCCTGTGCTAGATTCTCATTGCTAACCAAATTAGGCCCAGACTTGTCTATTCTTGAATATGTGTTATTACAACACTTTTGTTTTGAGCTTGACAAGGATTCTGCCCTATACCTCGACATAATGGCTAGAGGCTCCTTCCTCCATAAGACACCGATTGAAGGAAGGGAAATTCTAGACCGCATTCTAGAAAATACATCCTTCATCGCTGATCTTGATGGAAGTCCTCAAGAGGAAGCCGACTTGAGACATGAGGATCCCCCCATAGTCACCCCGGAACCCATACCATGTTCATCTCAAGTTGTGACTATGAGATCCTCACCCGAACCAAAGACACTGAAGGAAGAAGAAATTCGACATTCAAAGTTTCCATTGTTCTTCGAGGAAGACCTTTTTGAAGATTTTAGGAATGCCTCAAAGTATTGTTATGGAAGGAAACCATCATTACATCCCTCACTCCTTGATCCGCTAAAAGGAAAATTCCTTCAGGAAAGGATCAAGGAGTTGACCTCAATCATAAATAGGGAATGGACGGCAAAGGTTGAGCTTTCACCTGAAATAATTCGGGTAAACTCACCCCCAGCAACCATTCGATGTCTTATTCGAGGGGTAATGGTGAATGTCCATTATAATCCCACTGTTGGGGCCAATATTATTTCTAATAATTGTGCTTTAGCCATTTTGGATGATCTACCCTGGGATCCAACAAGAAAATCCTTCAGAGACTCCTATGGAAACATCATGGAAGGATATGGGATTTTACAAATCGTGTCTATAAGACACGAGAGCATCAAGTTCTGCCTTGATTTTCATGTCTTCGAAGTCCAAGACTTTGATGTAATGATAGGGTTACGATCGACGTTTCTTACATCACAGTGAAAATCCACAAGCGCACGAAAACTATCGTGTAACACTTCCCCTCAAAGAGTATTCCCAAGGGTATCGAATCCAAGGAACGTATGTGCTAATCTTACGAACTAATTCACCCCAGGACACGAAGTTATTTTGTAGGCAAGGAAGAGAGAGGAATTCAAAGTATTAATGATAATTCAAAGGAATTTGCAGTAGCTACTTGTGTTGTTACCCCGCTTACCAGGTACCCCCTCATACCGCACTTAAAACCAAGAGTTACTATGTCCAAGTTTAAGACTTCCGAAGGCAACAGACGTTTGACAGCACTGGGCCCTCATTCGTCATTTTGGTAGCTCCGGTGCTACCACGTGTTTTGCGGGACCGAACCTACCTCCCTTCATAGGGAAGATCTGGTCCCGCCACGTGTCTAGCAACCCCGGATTTAACCCTTCGTAGATGGAAGCTCTAGTGCCGCTACGTGTCAAGAGGCTCCGGACCTACCTCTCCACAGAGGGAAGCTCCGGAGCAGCCACGTGTTGGACCTCCGGACCTAAGCTTGCAACGACTATAAGATCTCCAACAACACGGACATTCAAGAGGCTATTAAACATCTGTTACAAGACTTGATTAATGTGTCATTAATTCAGCATTAATGACACACGATCAGAGGACCATCAAGATAGGTAACGCTGCCATTAAGGCACGTTATCACACCATTAATCACAATTATGCATGTAGATCATGTATAGGTGGATTATTACAGCCGAGGCCACCTGTCGGGCCAGGCATATACTGTAACGTCCAGTCCTTAGCATATAAAAGGGTTGTGTCGTACGGTAGAAAATAACTAAGCTCACACGCATACAAGCAATCACTGATACTCGCCACTGACACACATACTCAATCAACAATCACCCCGTGGAGTAGGGTATTACACTCATGCAATCCGAACTACGTAAAAACCTTTGTGTCATCATCTTGTTCTCGATCTTACGCGCCCCATCCGAATATGAACCTCCATGGAGTACACTTTAGTAGTATCGGGGGAAGTGTCGTTTACACACTTCGACATTTGGCGCGCCAGGTAGGGGGAGCTAAGATCTCCAGATGGTGAACTTTGCTACAACATCGTCCAACGGTTTCACTAAGTAACCTGCTAGAGGAAATACCTCCAACGTGCAGCAACCGGCCAATGCTGTTGTCCCGACGGATGTTGTTCCACCACCATCTCCACCATCTCAGCATGATGGTGTATTCGCTTCGGTCACTGCATCGACAAACAATCCTGAGAACGCGCTAAACGCAGCACATACTCTTCTTCAGCGTCCACCGGCACCTGGAGCTCCTCAGGGTGTGCAAGGGAACAGTGGCGCACTGATGTGGAGCATTTGGTTGCAGCCGCAACCGATGCCATAAGCAACCAAGGGCCTCCCCCTACTGGGCAGGCACCTTCAAGAAATAGGACCTTGTCTGGTAGACTTGGTCCTCAGGCATCATAGCACAGGAGATGTGCGCCCTCCCAGCAAGTGACATCACTGCCCTCCAGGGCACGCTGCACTCATACGACATCGAGGCTCCCGACACAAGATCTATGGTCAGAGCTCGATCGTCGATACACATGGCAAGATGGCCGCGTCCTTATGGAACGCGCCCGCGAGAGGCGAGAGGCTTAGGAAAACCCTTCTCCTTTGGGAGTGGGGGGCGCTGTTTGACCCTTGCCATGCATCTTCAAATGGCCAACTGGCCACCTATGTTCCAACATCATCTGTCAGAGAAGTACGACGAGATAGTCAACCCCGTCGAATTTCTCCAAATCTACTCCACCGCCATCCTTGCGGCTAGGGGCAATGAGGCCGTGATGGCCAATTACTTCCCTGTGGCTCTAACTGGGACAGGAGGGTCTTGGTTCATGAGTCTCCCTTCTGACTCCATCTATAGTTTGGGGGAACTTTGTCGCCAGTTCACTGCCAACTTCGGGAGCTCCTACACTCGTTATGGCACAGAGCTGGACTTATTCACCGTACAACAGAAGGCATGAGAATCGTTGCGATCATTCATCCAACGGTTTCTCTGGTACGAAACACTATTCCTTCTATCTCCAACGCCTTTGTCGTTGTTGCATTCCGGCAGGGAGTTAGAGACAAGAAGATGCTGGAGAAGCTGACAACCAAAGATGTCAGTAGCGTCACGGAGCTCTTCAGCCTAGTTGATAAATGTGCTAGGCCTGCAAAGGGCCGTGAGATGCACTCCAAACCAGCTGCGAAGGCCGGTAAATCCTCCTACAAAGCTGAAGCTACTGCCTCCGACAGTGGGAAGAAGAAAAAGAAGTCCAACGGCAAGAAAAAGTCGTCGGTCGACACACCTACTGCTGCTGCTACAGCTGCAGCTCCTGGTGGTCGGGGGCCACGTCCCGAAAACGACCTCGACTGTCGGTACCTTACGTACCGGGTACCCCACGATACCGCAAGAAAAGATATGGAGTTCCACCTCTCCGAGTTGAAGACCTCCGAAGGCTCCACGTATCCTTCGGCCTGCCTCCCTCATTTAGGTAGCTCCAGCACCGCCACGTGTAACACAAGGCCAAACTTACCTCCTTGTATAGGGAAGCTCCGATCATGCCACGTGTCTAGTGTCCTGGACCTAACCCCCAGTAGAGGGAAGCTTCAGTGCTGCCACGTGTATAGCAGCTCCGAACCTGCCCCCCCCCCCCCCCCCCCCCCGGCAGAGGGAAGCTCCAGAGCTGCCACGTGTCGAGCCTCCGAACCTAATCCTGCAACAAGAAGACTGCCAGATCTCAGACTGTGCAGACATTCAAGGGACAGTTAAAGCTACCATTACAAGACCTGATTACGTGTCATTAATGCCATGTTGATGACACACGGTCATAGGACCATTAGTACTGGTAACGCCGCCATTAAGGTGCATTATCATACTGTTAGATGTACATAATACATACAGATTGTGTATTAGGTAATAATACACCGCTGGGGCCACATGTCGGGCTAGGCTGACAATGTAACGGCCAGTCCTCGAACTATAAAAGGTCTATACCATATATGGAGGGTCCTGGGATATCACCCCCGCCGCGTCCTCATGACTATGCGTCGGGAGATGGCTGCCACAGCTCCTATCGCCAAGGCAGAACCCCATCGGAAGTGGATAGACACTCCCATCACTTTTGATGCTTCGGACTGCCCAAGAAACATGATCGGAGCTGGACAACTGCCGTTGATGGTGTCTCCTACAATCAATAACGTCCAGCTCTACCATGTCTTGGTGGATGGAGGGCGACACTTAACCTTCTTAGCTATGAGGCGTTCGTCAAGATCCAGCTGAAACTCTCGGACCTTTTCCCTCACGTCCTTTCTCTAGGGTAGGTCCGGGGGCCATCAGTCCCCTCTGCTCAATTACACTCCCGGTGACCTTCAGGACTCGGGAGAACTAGAGGACCGAGAAGCTGGTCTTCGACGTGGCGCATATTAGCTTACCCTTCAACACCATTCTAGGCAGGCCAACCCTCTACATGTTTACGGCCGCAGCTCACTATGGCTATTTGGTGTAGAAGATGCCGACACCTTCAAGCATTCTCCAGATCCGCGGAGATCGCACTGCAGGAGTCACCGCACTGGAAGAACACCACTCGCTTGTAGCAGCGCAGGAGGAAGCATCAGGCAAGTAGCTAGCTGCTCAACCTCCGAGCACTCGGCATCGAGGCTCAACCTCTGCACCACGCGTGCAGCCTAGCGGCGACACCGACATCCCCATGAAAGTTGTCCAAATTTGTTCCGATGCTGCCCAGACCACCCGTATATCAGGAGGTCTGGACAACAAATAGGAACTCACGCTCATCACTTTCCTCCGGGTGAATGTTTACGTGTTTTCATGGCAGCTGTCACAAATTCCTGGGATCCCTAGGGAGGTGATTGAGCACAATCTGGAGATATACCCTGACGCACGACCAATACCCCAGAAGCTCCAGAAGCAATCAGCCGATTGGCAGAACTTCATCACACAAGAAATCAATAAGCTGTTCGAAACTTGTTTCATCTGCAAGGTTCATCATCCATGACGGCTGGTAAAACCAGTCGTTGTACCCAAGGCCGGCGGGAAACTTCAGATGTGTATCGATTACACCACTTTAAATAAGGCATGTCCAAAAGATCCATTTCCACTACCTAGGATAGACCAGATAGTGGACTCCACCTCCGGGTGCGAGCTATTGTGTTTCCTAGACACATATTCTGGATATCATCAGATCCAAATGTCTAGGGAAGATGAAGAGCATACTGCCTTCATAACAGTAGATGGGTTGTAATGTTATACTTCCATGCCTTACGGTCTCAAAAACGCTGCTTCAACTTTTGTGCGGGCCATGAACAAATCATTTGGAGAGCACATCAGGGACTTGGTGGAGGTCTACGTTGATGACAAAATCGTGAAGGTGAAGAACAAGGAGTCACTCCTTGACAACCTGTAAGCCTATTTCGACAAGCTGCGCGTTACGCGCATCAAGCTAAACCCGGACAAATGTGTCATCGGGGTTAGCTTTGGGAAGATCCTCGGATTCTTGGTGACCCATCGAGGAATTGAGGAAAACCCGGCGGAGATCAAGGCTATTGAAGACATGTGCCCCCAGGCCGCATTAAGGATGTCCAGAAGCTAACTGGATGTCTAGCTGCGCTCAGCCGATTCATCTCAAGACTGGAAGAAAGAGCGCTTCCCTTCTTCAAGAGCTCAAGAAGCTCCTCACCACACTACCAATCCTGGTAGCTCCGAATCCTGGTGAGCCTCTTTTGCTTTACATTTTGGCAACTATAGAGGTTGTTAGTATGGTCCTGGTCATGGAATGACTGGAACCACCTACAGTTTAGGATCCCCGACCCATCTGGAGATTCCGGAGCTATGTGAAAGCGAGTCTGGGTCCTAGCCCCCATGCACGGATCCTCAAGGCAAGCTCCCCAAGGATCAACCTCTCTCATCTGAGGGAGTTCACACGGCTGAAGAAGAAGTTCTGGATCCCTCCAAGAGGGTCCGGGAAGCTCAAGAAGAAGATCTGGACCCCTCCGGGAGGGTCCGGGTTGATGAATAAGAAGCTTCGGGACCTTCAGGGAAGGCCCAGACTGTCCAACGGTCAGTGTACTTCATCAGTGAAGTACTCCATGACGTCAAGACTTGATACATTGAGGTCCATAAGCTGCTCTATGCAGTTCTCATGGCCTCAAGGAAGCTTTGTCATTACTTCCAAGCCCACAAGATATCAGTTGTAACCTCCTATCCACTGCGTGCTATACTGCATAACCCAAATTCTACTGGGAATATTACAAAGTGGGCAGCAGAGCTGATAGAGTTAAATCTCGAATTCTTGCCTCGACATGCTATCAAGAGTCACACATTGGCTGACTTTGTGGCGGAGTGGATACCTTATTCATCAAATCCAGGGGGCCTCAGTGAGCAAAAGCCGGAACCCAAGGTCATGGTCTTCACCGATCCTCACTGGACTCTCTTCTTCGACATCTCTGTACAAAAGCATGGGGCCAGAGCTATAATCCTTCTCCTCGATCCTACCTGGGAGAAGGTTAAGTAAACGGTACACCTTGACTTCAAGGCAACCAACAACATGGCGGAGCATGAATCTCTCATCTATGGGCTCAACGTGGCGCTATCATATGGTGTCAAGCAGATGCTAGTGAAGGGTGATTGGCAACTCATTATCAAGCAAGTCAAAGGCGAATGCAGCTGCAACAACCCACAAGTCGCTGCTTACCTCCTTGAGGTCCAGAAGCTCCAGAAGGACTTCCACGTCCTGGACCTCTGCCATGTCCAGCGTCTCAACAATGCTAAAGCTGATGAATTCTCGACGAAGGCTTCAACCGGAGCTCAAGCTCCCAACAGAGTTTTTGCCAGGAGATTGTCAAGACCTACCGCTCAGCCTGTCGAACTGAGTGAAGGGGGCGAAACCAGCACCTCAAGCTGGTAGTCCCGGTGGCCCTGTTACCATGGAGTCCACCAAGGGTCGTAGGCGCTGTAGGAAGCTCCGAGTAACCCAGCGCGCAAGAGCCGGAGGCTCAAGTTACCTCCAATGCATGGATCTCGGAGATCTGGAGCTAATTGAAAGACAATATCCCTCCTAAAGATGGTGCATCCACTGACCGGATCGTCAGATTGGCTAAAAGATACACGCTGGTAGTAGGGGATCTCTACCGGCGCGGGGCCAATGATGTCCTAATGCGGTGCATTGCACGGGAAGAAGGCCGCGAGCTCCTCGCAGAAATCCATGGAGGAGAGTGTGGGAACCACGCATCTTCCCACACGTTGGTTGGTAAAGCCTTCCGACATGGTCTTTACTGGCCTACAACTCTCCAGGATGCAGCTGAGCTGGTAAAAAAGTGTGAAGCGTGCTAGTTCCATGCGAAACAAATTCACACACCAGCTTAGTCGCTGCAAATGAGACCTCCTAGATGTCCATTCGCTGCGTGGGGGATGGACATTTTGGGACCTTTCCCAAAAGCCGTCGGAGGTTACAGTTCCTGTACGTCGCCATCGACAAGTTCACCAATTGGCCGAAAGCTACTCCAGTTGTGACAATCAACAAGAAATCGGCTATCAAGTTCTTGAAGTCCATAGTCTGCAGATTTGAAGTTCCGAACAGAGTCATCACTGACAACAAAACCCAATTCACAAGTGCAGCATTCCAAGAATATTGCGAAGACCCCAGCGTACAAGTCACCTACGCATCAGTAGTACACCCGACAAGTAATGGCCAAACTGAGAGAGCAAATGAAAAAAATAGTAAAAGGACTCAAGATGCGCACTTACGAGCGCCTCAAGAAACATGGAGCCAACTGGATAGAGGAGCTTCTGTCCGCACTATTGTCGAGCAGGACAGCCGGTCAACTGGAGAGACACCATTCTTTCTGGTGTACGGAGCTGAAGTGGTCCCTCTTCTGGAGATCACCATGGGGCCACTCTGGGTCCGTACCATCGACGAAGCCGCGCATGACAAGCTCCAGCGTGAACACCTTGACCTCGTTGACAAGGGAAGGTGACAAACAGCTGTTCAGAATGCACAATATCGCTAGACGCTCCGGCGCTATCACCAAAGGCATGTGCGCAACCGTCAGATTGAAGAAGGCAATCTGGTGCTGCAGAGAATACTAACTCGTGAGGGATGAACAAACTGTCCCCCAGCTGGGAAGGTCCCTTCCGATTGATCAATGTATCCTGTCCCGAATGCATTTACTTGGCAATAGAGGATGGGATCTCGCTTCCCAATCCATGGAACATCGAGCACCTCCGTAAGTTTTATGCTTAGTTTCATGGAGGTGAGTCTGTAATTACACACAATGTAAGTTATAGAGTCTATGGACAGTGTCGGGTAGGTCCTAAAGGAGAACATCCGGACCCCTCCGCAAGGGTCCGGGCAGTTCAAGCACACTTGACTTGGTCCCTGTACTAAAACTGTAGCTTACCTACCTTGGGTTAGAACAAGATGAATAACACACTTGGCCTGGTTCCGTACCCTAAGTGTGTACTTGTGTCCCCTGTAAATCGGACCTATAATGAAATACATTATTGTGTGAAAGCAGACTCCATGGGCATTAATTTTGTACATGCTCGTTTCTTTTATTATTTCTTTTCCTTCTTGTCTATAACGAAGTTGTGCAATTCATTTTGAGATTTAGTCCAAGTTATTCATATGATATACAAGTTATATTGTTGATCTTTTTTGGATCTCAGCATTGCTAGATGGTCTACTCGCCTGAACACCAAAGCCAATGATAGGTTCGGGATGCGCTATCGACTTAGACTGGTCCAGCATCCTAAGTATGCCACTCTACCTATATTCTGGTAGGCCTCAGTAGGGCGGGTCCGGAAGGCATTCGGGTTTGAAGAGATTACAACGATATACTTGTTATTATGTTGAGTTCCTTTGGATCTAAAATTCAAATAAGAACAGTAAGTCGCAATCAAGTTATAGACGAGTGGACGGATTTTACTGTTTTTCTTGTCTTTAATGCGTAGGAAAAATGGAAAATTCATGGTGATGGTGGATGTTGCTAGAGCTATTAAGCTCCGACAACCCCCAGGGGGCCCACCGTTAACATTTTTATATGTTAAAAGTGGGCATCCTCGGAGCTACCAAGCTCCGAGAACTCCCATGGGGGCCCGCCGTCAACATGAAGAATAAATGACAATTTAACGAAGATGGTGGAGATAATACCCCGAGGGGGTCCGTTGTTGACGTATTATACGTTGATAAGTGGGCATCGTTGAAGCTAGGAAGCTCCGACGATCCCAGGGGGCCCGCCGTCGATGCTCTACGTGTTGACATTGGGTGTCGTCGGATCTACCAAGCTCCGACACCTCCCATGGGGCCTACCGTCGATGCTCTACGTGTTGGAAGTGGGCTCCATCGGACATACCAAGCTTTGACAACCTCTAGGGGGCCCGCCATCAATGCTCTACATGTTGGCAGTGGGCGCAGTCGGACCTACCAAGCTTCGACACCTCCTATGGGGCTCACCGTCGACATCACAAAGGGTTCCTGGAGTTGTTGAGCAAAATTCAGACCTAAGAGCTAAGCATTCTAGCTACAAGTTCGAAGCGTTCAAGTCCTCCAGACATTGTCACATCCTTTTTGTACATGTTCGCAATCAAATTGTGTACATCTACCAGGGGGCCAACAAGATAAATGACAATGCATTGAAGACAAATACAAAATGGAATTCATTGATTCAAGGAGATTAGATTTCATTCATTCAAAGGATTGGATTAAAAAATGAGTATTACAAGAGAAAGGCAGAAGAAAAAGGTCCTAGCTACTGCAGGTCCTAAGTCCTATGCAAAAATGAGGAAACTTTCTCAGCAGCTCATGAACATTGGCTCTGGCGGCATCTTCCTCTCCGGCAATGGGCCCTTCGACCACCGGATCCAACAATAGTTGAGGATCCCGACTTTTGAAGCACGTCAGCACATATTCAGCGACGTTCTTGGCCACAGACTTCCCTTCTGTCTCCAGTTGGTCGATGATGATGTTGCCCATCGCGTCAAGCTTGTTGCTGGTAGAGCTTAATGCCACCAACGCCTTGTCCATCTCCAGCTCCAGGTCATCCGGACGTACCGGACTGAAGCCAAGTGGCACCAGAGCTTTATTGGCGTGACCCAGAAAATCCCAGACTTGCTGGGACTCAATCACCCTCATACTCCTCAGTTCCTCGAGTGACCTCCTGCCGACCGCAAGCTCCAAACCCTTCCTGGCGATGCGCTCAACCTCTTTTGCATGCTGCTAAATACTCTCAGCCACCTGCTTTTTGCGGTCTGTAAGCTCTGACTCCCGGAGGTGGATGCGGTTTCTGCGGTTCGCCAGGTCCTTCTCCTTGCCTTTCACCTTCTCCCTACTGGTGGCGACATCAGCTTCCCTCTTGGAGAGCTCCTATCCCACCTGCCAATTCTTCTCCTGCTTGCACCGCAGCTCAAATTTTATGGTGCGGTCAGCCAAGCTTTGCTCCCCCAGAGACAGCCTCTGGGCGAGCTCCTCTTCCCTCCTCAAAATGTCCTGCTTCTCCAGGAGCTTCTCTTCCCTCTCATCGAGGGCCACCCGCTGCTTGAGGAGCACCTCATTTAATTCATTGAGGCTGTCCTGATGTTGTCAGTATCCTCATTGATCTCCTGAGCATGCTCAAGAATCTCCTAAGCCTTCTCGTCGAGAGCCTTAACAGCAGCCTCCCGCTTGTTCAGCAAGCAGTCCATCAGTGCTAGTCGGGCCTTCTCCTTGGCCACCCATTTCCACTGGTCAGCAAGACTTGACTGCGTCATCTTCGTCTCAAATTGAAGCCTGTTGCGCCAACGCTTCAAGGTGTTGCACTCTTCTTTGTGAGTCTTGCTTTCATAGTCGAAGGCCAGCTGAACCTGATGCAGACTGGAGCAGGCATTGTTGATAGACAACGCCAGAGGAATTGGCTTTGAGCCAGCCTGGATCTCACCCGCCGGCTCGAGTGGATCTTCAAAAATATCGATTGGGTCCTACAGCACAAGCGTGGTTCCCTGCGACTCTACGGCACTAGGGCCGACCTCCGGGGCTGATGAGGAAGGTCCCCCACCAGATCTTCATTCATTGGCTCTTCGTGTGGAGGACCTGCCGTTGATTCTTGTGGGTGCTCCGGCTCCGACATAGACGCCTTTGGAGTAATCACCTCCGGGGCGGATGCTGCAGCTTTGTCCGAAGCTCCCTCAACCTCCGGCTCAGGTGCCGAGACTTCAATTTCTTTCAGCTCAGGTGCCAGAGTTTTGATTATCTCTGGCTCAGGTGCCGGAGCTTCCGCAGTCTCTGGCTCTAAGGCCGGAGCTTCAACTATTTCCGGCTCGGGGGTCAGAGCTTCAGTTACGTCCGGCTCAGGCGCTCGAGCTTCTGCCATCTCTGGCTCTGAAGCAGGAACTTCAGTCGCCAACTCTGAGACCGACGACGCTTCATCTTGAACATCTTCTCCGTGGTCCAACGCTACCGCGGGAGCTTCAGGCATCATCTTTGGATCCAGATCCACAACAACTGGCGTCAGAGCTGTCGTGTCATCAGCCACCACTTGGGCAGGCACCGGGATCGAAGCTGGAGCTTCAGCCTGCAAAACATTAGTTGCTGCAACAGGTGCCGAAGTTTTGGTTTTCTTCTTCTACATCCTGGAAGCAAAGATCAAAAAAATTCAAAACAGAAAAACAATAAAAAACTGTAGCTCAGGGTGAGAAAACAATGCTTACCTTGGGAAGCTTCCACCCCAGTCGTCGCAGAACTTCTTCTTTTGAGGTCCGGAGTCAGAGCCAACCGGACCTGGTGAGGCAGAAACCTCGGACCTTGATCGGGAGCTTGCTGCAGCAGCTGGAGTCACCTCAGTCGGGACTTCCTTTGGCTGGGAAGGACCTCCGAACCTAGAGCCCAAAGCTGGCACTGGGATCGAGGTCGATTTCCCAGAGCCAGTACCCCTCGCGGAGGCTGGCTTCAAAGAGGGCTTGGCCGCCGTAGTTCTGCTTGGCCGGGGAGTAGGAGCTGCTGGAGATGGAGCTAACCTGAGAGAGCTCCCATCAGTATGTCTCAGCTTCCTCTTCCGGCTGGAAGATTCATCCGACTCCTTGCCCTTGCCCTTGCCCAAGATGGCGTCATCATCTTTCTGGCTTGGAGTAGTGGTTGGAGCCACCCTCTCCGAAGCTCCGAGAATAGCAACCCTGGAGGTCCTATGCCTCTCCACCAGGACGGGGTCGTCAAGCTCTGGCACCCACCTTTAGAGCTCCCTCCTAATCTTAGGAACCATGTTCAGAGGGAGGAATTCTATCAGCGGGGTCAATGCGTCGTGGGTGATGGCCCCGTGTTGAAACTTCTTGAGATGGAGTTTCAAAGCTTCATCGTCCAAGTTGGTGTGGAAACTGGCTTCTATTTGGTTATGGTCCATATCACTATTGAAGGCCCATGCGGGCCACTCCCTTGTCTTCAGCGGAGCCCACCTGTTCACTAGGAAGTTGCCGAAGACCATTTGAGGGGTCACTCTGCCCTCTACGCATTGTTGAATCCTTGTCAGGATGGGCTTGTACGCTTCAGACAACTCTGGAATTGCATTCCAGGCGTCAGTGTCGACATTGGGGAGGCACTTGGGAAACTCCAACCTCTCGTGCTGCTCCACTGCGATGATCATCCAGTCTTTCTTCCAGTTGTCCCACTTTCCGGAGGGGAAGGTCTTCAAGTAATGAAAGGGTCAATACTTGCACTTCACGAAGTAGCAGTAGCCAATCAACTCTGTCCCCTTCCCGGTAGTGTGGACCGTAAAGAAGGTCCGAAAGAGCTCGATGCACGGCGGCACACCCACCCACATTTTGCAGAAGTGGATGAAGGTCGCCACTAGTAAGAAGGAGTGGGGGCTGAGGTGATGAAGCTGGAGTCCATAGAAATCCAGCAGCATCAACAGAAAGCTTGAGAAAGGCGGGATCAGACCCACCATGGCGTACGCTGAGAAATAGACGATCTCTCCGGTGCGCTTTTTCTTGAAGGGAAACTTGCCAAAGCAGATATCGTTGTAGAAGGAGTCGCTAGACCACCCCATGTTGGTCCGAACCCTTTACATATCTTCATCTCTAGTGATCTTGCTGCGGGGAAGACCTAACTCCATCATGGCAAAGTGGAGCAAAAGTCGGGAAGGTTATGCAAAGGTGGAAAGGCTCTAAGCGCAAGTTCAAATGAAAGCGTAAGGAGTCCTCAAACCGTGTAGGCTTTCCTTCTTAAGTAAGCCTCTGCAATGCTTGGATGGAAACCACGTCGGGATCAAGATTTCATTTCAAAAGATTACCCCATCAATGACAAATGCGCCCGAGCCCACTTCAGCAGAAGAGTCGAAGTTATCACACCAGGCGAACCATTGTCATGATGGGAAGATGGAAGCCCGAGGGTGGTGGCCTGACGGGGCACTCAGAATTGATACAGTTTTTGTATTGGGAACCGGTGACCTTCAATTGCGTGAGATCCGCAAGCCAGGATCTCACCTGCCGCATCAAGAAGAGCCACACGACGGTGGTTCAACTGCAGACCATCGTCCCAACGGCCCATGAAAATAACTTTGATGCCGCAGCACGGGAATCAAAGATGGCCCCACATCTGGTAGAATAACTTAACCTAAAGGATTTCTCCCAGAGGTGGGCCCGGGGGCCACTGTTGGTACCATGCGTACCAGATACACCACAATACCGCAAGAAAGATAGTGAGTTCCACCTGTCCGAGTTGAAGACCTCCAAAGCTCCATGTGTCCTTCAGCACTGGGCCCCGCCTCCCTCGTTTGGGTAGCTTTGGTGCCACCACGTGTAATACAAGGCTGGACTTACCTCCCTGTATAGGGAAGCTCCGGTCATGCCACATGTCCAGTGGCCCCAGACCTAACCCCCACTAGAGGGAAGCTCCAGTGCTGCCACGTGGCAGCTCCGGACCTGCCTCCCCACAGAGGGAAGCTCCAGAGCTGTCACGTGTCGAGCCTCCGAAAGTAAGCCTGCAACGGGAAGATATCCGGATCTCCAACGGTGCAGACATTCAAGGGACAATTAAATCTACCGTTACAAGACCTGATTCATGTCATTAATGCCATGTTGATGACACATAATCAGAGGACCTTTAGTAAAGGTAACGCTGCCATTAAGGTGCGTTATTGAATGTGTCCTGGGGGGGCGTGAATAGGCTTTGAAAATTTACTGCACACTTAATCGAACGGTCAAAAACTTGATTGACTGGACTTGTCCGGTTGTGTGTGCGGACTAGTACGGTGTGCTCGGTGTATGCCAATTTGACTAAGTATCAATATAGGATTTAAATTCTTTTAAGCAGTGGAAATGTGAACAACAGATAAAATTACTTGAATTTACAATTGATGTCATGAAGTTGCACGTGAGAAACAATTTGCAATTCAAGTTATAATATTGATCAACTATTTGCCCTAATCAAGATGCAAAAATAAAGAAGTACGCGAGACACCAATTTTTACCGAGGTTTGATCCCATCAAAGAGATGTACTCCTCGTTGAGGAAGACCACACAGAGCCAGGTCTCTTCAAACCCTTTCCCTCTTCAAGTCACCACACAAGGCCAACTTGATTCCACTATCACGGGCAATCACCAAGTTTATGGGGCAACCTCGCACGTTGAGGGCTCCCACAAGAATTACAATGAAAAGATGATCAAATACACTCGAAAATATTACAAGTAAGAGTACAAGTGTAAAGAGATTAAACCCCAAGAGCTCAACGACGTGTAGATGACGATATGCCATTCCCAAATCTAAGTGTTCAATTGATTTTCACCTTTTTGGACTTTAGATGTGTGGGGAGATGTGTTTTTGGGCTCTTGGGACAGGTGGCGGTGCTAGGGTTTATGAGTTTGACAGTAGAACTCGAAAGTTATCATTGTGGGCCGTGGATATCCTATTTATATGGTTTCAAAAAAGTTACCATTAGAGATCCCAATGACCGGACTAGTCCGTATCGGGTACTGGACTTGTCCGATGTGCTGTGTAAAAGTCGACTTGGAATGCAACACACTAGAAACTCTAATTGTGTGAGGTATGTCGGACTAGTCCGGTTGGTGTCTGGACTTGTTCGGTGCCATGTGAAATTGAACTATAGAGAGCTGAACAGACTAGTCTGATCCAAGAACGAACTTGTTCGGTGCTATGTGTTATTGAACATCAGAGAGTTCAACAGACTAGTCCTGTCCTAGTCGGACATGTCCAGAGTGCAGTAAAAAGGATTTAAAGAGACATTAATGGACTAGTCCGGTACATGATCGGACTAGTCCAATGCACTGTGTTATTGGATTCCAGAAAGGTTAACGGACTAGTACGGTCCGTGATCGGACTAGTTCGGTGCACAGTGTACTTGGACAATAGAGAGTTTAACGGACTAGTTCGGTCCATGAACAGACTAGTCCGGTGCTCAGTGAATTTTTAGGTGTTTTTAAGCCCTTACCCCTATGCAAAGACTTTAGCTCTTGGGATGTGTCTCTCACACACATCCTATACATTTAAATCTACTTTGCGCTTCAGTTGTCAGTTGGGATTTTCTCTTTAGTACACCACTTCATTTTTCACCTTTTTGAGTGCACCAAAGTATGTCATTTTTTCTTAACCTGCAGTCATCTCAACAAATTCATTAGAATCTCATTTGTTTGTCATCAATCGTCCAAAACCACAAGGGATTGCCTAGATGCACTTTCAATCTCCCCCTTTTTGGTGATTGATGACAACCAACTGAGATATCACAATTAAGAGTAAGAAAAGTCAATTTTAATAAAGTGTGCATATATGAGAATAATGAATGAGTAACAAAATACTTCTCACATATATGCACTCTTTATGGTGGGGTGCCTAACAAGTGTGTGATCAAAAGATGTGATGAGCAATACGAAAGCATTTGACAGTTATAGCAACAATCATCACATTAACATTAACTAAGCATCACACATTAAGTAAATTAAGCACATCCAAAATAAATTACAATAGTTTGAAAATGAGTACATGTCCTTGATCACAAGTCCATAATGGCTTAAAAACTACAACCTAGACAACTAGTCTCAATCTCTCCCCCTTTGGCATCAAGGCACCAAAAAGGGAAAAATTGAGTGGAATCACTCATCGTCACTGCCTCTCTCACTCCCAGTCCTCTCTTCATCTTCTTCATCTTCAGGTGCTTGAGGAGGAGGAGGAGGAGGAGAAGCAGAGGCACCAACCAGTCCAAATGAGGTTAACTCTTGGTCAGTTAAAGGAGCCATCTCAGTGATATCTTCTTCAGATTCTTATGAGATCTGAGGTGACCCCACTGGCTCTATTTCTAGCTTCTCACAAATTGCTTTTATATTGACCTTCATGTACCTTTGATGCTTCTTTCTGGCCAGACTCTCCTTATGCTGCTTGATTTCCACTTTGCGATAGGAAGCAAAGATGGACGACAACATCTACAGAATTCCACTAGATGATTCTCTAGGAGATGGAGGATTAGGAGCTATATCCTCAGATCTTGTGCCTTCTTGAGCCCTTATGGAACAGTGTAGATAGTAGGCTTCTAGGGCCTAAGTCTGGTATGGGGCACATCCTTGACAAATTCCAGTCTTGTCACCTTCTCAATGTTCTGATGGTGCCTTGAATGGTCCCTGCATCTCCCTCTTTGGGAGCTATGGTCTTCCTCAGGATCCAGTTAAGGACATCATAGAAAGGCTTGAAAGACTTAGTGGTCGGAGACTTTAATGTCATCTTTGTATCATAGAGAAAGTCAAGCTGATCTTTGTCTAGAGGATCCAGATTGTGGATAATGATGTCATTCTCCAAAGAATCTTCTAGTGAAGAATTCTTGCAAACTCCTCATAAGTGACACTGTACTGTGCTCCATGTGTCATCCAAATCATCCTGTCACTGTCATCACGAGCAAAATAGAGAGTTGAGTAGAATTGAGTGATGAGCTCAATGTTCCAGTCCCACTGGAAAGAGACTAGATCCTTCAGTCCACGCAGCTCCAAGGCTTCCAGAACCTCTTGATAGGCTTGACATCTTTTGGATTAAAGATAGGTGATATCAACACATTGACTTTCCATGACATGATTCCTCATCTTTAAATACACATTCTCATAGTAGTCAACATGGAAATTACTCCAGAATCTGGGATCAGCTGACTGTTTGGGCTGACCATAGACTTCTACCTTCCTGAACTTGTCAGCCAGCTCACCCCCTTTGCCGGTGAAATCAGCACTTGATGGTTGTCTATTGTGGTGAGTTGGTGCTTTCATCTTCAAGGAGCCAATAGGACCACTAGCCAGTCCTTTTCCCTTCTTGAGGGCTCTCTTGGTCCCCAATGAGCTCCCAGGTGCATCCTTGCCCTGAGCCTTCTTTACTACAACTCTCCTTCTCTTAGGAAGGGTGTCGTCGGAAGGAGGAGAGTGGATATTGACATCATGTCTTTTCTTCATCATCCTCTCCTTGGCCCTTTGCACTCGAGCACACTCTACCTCTTCATCATAGTGAAAAGAACTATCCTCTAAACCTGAAGACATCATGCCTGACAAGGAGATTCAAGGATGATATAAGAATTGATTTGAGACTGTGCGCAAATAGGAGTTTTAGAAGTTCAAAGGGAGACTTGTCCGTTTTTAGAGTGCAGACTTGTCCGCACCTGAACACCGGACTAGTCCGATCTGGCATAAGAACCCTAACTTTCCTATTTGAACCAAATCTAGCTCGAATCGATTCACAAGGACTAGGAACCAGTAGGAATTCATCTAGAAGTGTAATTCATGCTCTAGGAGACAAGTAAACTAAGCAAGAATCAAGGAAAGTTGAGAGCTAGGGTTTTATTGAGATTTTACCGAAAAGTGAAGATTCGTGTTGAAGGAGTAGACTTGGGGCCAGATTAGTCCAGGGTGGACAAGCTCCGCGCCGAGAAGGAGACTTCCCTTGGATAAATCCGTGTTTTTGGTGGCTAGATGTGGAAATTTCCTTTGGAGCTCACTGAAGAGGAGAGAGAAACCAAATGAGGTTGTGAAGGGTGGAAGATGAGCTCGTGGTGGCGGATTAGGTTTTACCCCGATAAATCCGCACTAGTCCGGTTGACACCGGACAAGTCCGGTGTGTCGCACTAGGGCCTAACTAGTTTGTGTCAATGGACTAGTCCGGTGCTTACACCGGACAAGTCTAGTGTCAGCAGGACAAAACCGAATTGAAACAACTAGATTTGGTTGTTTGATCTAATAGTGATCTAAAGGACATTATTTCACAAATAATCTTGATGAACATGACCAGTAAGCAATCAACAATCGTACAATGGCCATAATTCACCAAGATTTACTCATTTAAATAGTTTTCTAGAGAAAATTGATAAAAGGGGGAAATTTTGGCAAAAATGAGTAAACTTTGAAATCACAATCAGATATGCAGTGTTTCAAGCCACATTTTGAGAGTCAAGTATATTTAGCTCATTTCTTAGCTCACAAAACTTTTTCTCATCTAATGGCTTGGTGAAAATATCTGCAAGTTGTTTTTCAGTCCTAACATGTGAAATTACAATATCACCTTTTAATGAATGATCTCTTAGGAAATGGTGACGAATATCTATGTGCTTAGTTCTTGAGTGCTCTACTAGGTTGTGTGCAATTTTTATAGCACTCTCATTATCGCATAGGAGTGGAATATGGTTCAGATTGTAACCATAATCCCTTAGAGTTTGTCACATTTAAAGTAGTTGTGCGCAACAACTACCGGCTGCAACATACTCTGCTTCAGCTATGGAAAGAGCAATGGAGTTTTGCTTTTTAGATGACTATGAAACTAGGGACCTACCAAGAAATTGACTGGTCCCCGACGTGCTCTTTCTATCGACTTTGCATCCTGCATAGTCGGCATTGGAATAACCTATCAAGTTAAACTTGGATCCTTTGGGATACCAAGGGCCCAAGTTGGGTGTGTGTACAAGGTATCTTAGGATTCCTTTTACAGCTACTAAATGGCACTCTTTAGGTGTAGCTTGAAACCTTGCACACATGCATACACTAAGCATAATATCTGGCCTAGATGCACATAAATAGAGTAATGAGCCAATCATAGACCGTTATACCTTTTGATCAAAATTTGGACCATCTTCATTGAGGTCGAGATATCCGTTAGTTGCCATGGGTGTCTTGATGAGCTTGGCCTTGTCCATATTGAACTTCTTGAGGATGTCCTGCGTGTACTTGGTTTGGCTTATGAACGTGTCCTCTCTTAATTGCTTCACTTGGAATCCCAAGAAGAACTTCAATTCACCAATCATCGACATCTCGAACCTATCGGTCATTATCTTGCTAACCTCTTCACAATATGACTTATTAGTAGAACCAAAGATAATATCATCAACATATATTTGACATACAAATAGATGATCATCAAAGTGTTTTGTGAATAGAGTATAATCAGCTTTTCCAATTGTAAACCATTTTGAGTCAGAAAATCTCAAAGGCACTCATACCAAGCTCAAGGAGCTTGTTTGAGGCCATAGAGAGCCTTACATACTCTATAGACATGGCTGGGTTACTGTTGATCTTCAAATCCTGGTGGCTGCTCCACATACACTTCCTCCTTAATTGGACCGTTGAGGAAGGCACTTTTGACGTCCATTTGATACAGCTTGGACTTGTGAGTAACCTTTAGCCACAAGTCTCACTTTATTTCTCGTTACCACTCCATGTTCATCTTGTTTGTTCTGAAAGACCCATATGGTTCCAATAATGTTCACCTTTGGTCTTTCCACCAGTTCTCACACTTCATTTCTCTTGAAGTTGTTCAACTCCTCTTGCATTGCAATCACCCAGTCTAGATTCTTTAGGGCTTCTTCTACCCTATATGGTTCCAGAAAAGAGACAAAAGAGTAATATTCACAAAAATTTGCTATGCGAGATCTAGTAGTTACTCCCTTAGCAATATCTCCAATGATGTTGTTGACGGGATGATCTCTTTGCACACTCTGATGTACTCTTGGGTGAGGGATTTGTGAAGTTGCTCGCTCTTCATTGTCATTGTCTCCCCCTAAATCATTGCTTCTGTGGTTATATGGATTTTCTTGATCTTACTGATTTTGACCTTGTGCATGAGCTCCCCCTTCATCATTGCTTCCTTGTTGAGGTTCATCTTGTGCACTTGAGTCTTGTGGTTGCTCTTGAGGTAGAATATCACCAAGTGCCATTTTCCTCAATGCTTCACATGGGGCTTCTTCTTGATCTAGCACACAATTATCAACTTGCTCTACATGGGAGCCATTAGTCTCATCGAACACTATGTCACATGATACTTCAACAAGGCCAAGGACTTTGTTAAAGACATGATAGGCGTAGGCGTTCGAATCATAACCTAGCAAGAACCCTTCATCAGATTTTGAAGCGAACTTTGAAGTCCTCAATTTCTTGTTCAGAATAAAACATTTACAACCAAATACTTTAAAGTATGAAACATTTGGTCTGTTACAGGTAAGAAGCTCATATGGCGTTTTCTTCAAGAGTCGGTGAAGATACAACCGATTTGTGGCATGACAAGTGGTGTTCAACGCTTCAGCCCAAAACCGGTGCGGTATCTTGTATTCATCCAACATTGTCCTCGCCATTTCAATTAGAGTTATATTTTTCCGTTCGGCCACCCCGTTTTGTTGACGGGAGTAGGGTGCCAAAAATTCGTGCTTTATTCCTTCTTCATCAAGGTACTCCTCAACTTGTGTATTCTTGAATTCTGTCCCGTTGTCAGTTCTAATGTTCTTCACAGTTGAGGAGAATTCGTTTTGCGCTCTTTTCAGGAATTTCTTGAGGATTCCCTGGGTTTCTGATTTACCATACAAGAAAAATACCCAGGTGTATCCTGAAAAATCATCAACAATAACTAAACCATATTTGTTATCGCCTATGCTTATGTAAGCAATTGGACCGAAAAGTTCCATGTGAAGAAGTTCCATCAGTCTTGTAGTAGTCATCACGTTCTTAGCGGGGTGCGGTGCTCCAACTTGTTTTCCCACCTGGCAAGCGCTGCATGGCCTGTCTTTCTCAAAAACAACATCCTTTAAACCTCTGATGTGACCACCTTTTAGAAGTTTTTACAGATTTCTCATCCCAACATGGGCTAGCCATCTATGCACATCCATCCCATGTTAGTTTTAGCAAGCAAGCAAGTGTTGAGTTTGGCTTTATCTTTGTTGAAATCAACAAGATAAATCTTTCCCTTCAACATTCCCTTGATTGCAAGCGAGCCATCTCTTCTTCTAAAAACAGTCACACCTTCATTAGTGAATAAACAGTTATAACCTTTGTCGCATAGATGAGATATTGACAGAAGGTTATAATCTAAAGAATCTACATGTAAAATATTCAAGAGAGTATGTTGAGAAGAGATTTCAATTTTACCGCTATCAAGGACCTTTCCTTGGCTGTTGTCTCCAAAGTATATCCCTTCACTTGGATCTGAGTTGTGCTCATACTCCACGAACATGTTCCTCTCTCCGGTCATGTGATTGGTGCATCCTCTATCTAGCACCCATTTTGATCCACCGGAGGAGTAGGCCTGCAAAATAGTATTCCTTGGTTTTAGGTGCCCAAGCTTGCTTGGGTCCACTTAGGTTAGTCACAAGAGTCTTGGGCACCCACACACAAGTATTTGAATTCTTGTGGCATGGCCCTGCACATTTAGCAAATACATTTCCATATTTGTCTTTCATAAATACATACAAAGCATCAAAAGTATGAAATATAATTTGCGAGTCATATTCATGCAAATTTTCTTTAACAAAAGTAATTTTATTTTTAGCATGAATAATGGTGGACATGTGTTTGTTCTTGTTAAACCCAAGGCCATCTTTGATGTTAGGAGGTCTAGTGACCAAATATGCACTACGTGCATATTTGATCTTCTCCTTGTCAAATATACAACTTTGGGAAGGATGCTTAACATGAGAAATTGAGGAAACAGGTTTGACAACATTTTTCTTAATAGAACATGTGCAGGTTTCAATTGTTGTCGGACTTACACCTTTGGAAGGTGAGCTTTTGGAGGAGTAGGAGTCACTTTGCTTGAGTGACTCAACTTGCACTTCAAGAATCTTGTTAACTTTTGACAAGTTAGCAAGTTCATCCTTGATTGCAAGGTGTGAGTCTTCTAGCTTTGAGTAAGTTTCCTTACTCACAGCTAGCTCATGCTCAAGTGACTTGCTCTTCTCTCTTTCAAGCTCAAGGAGTTTCTCAACCTCTTGATATCTCTTCATTTCATGGATGAGAATATCTTCTTGTCGGTTGATAAGCTCCTCTTTCTCAAAGATTTCATCCAACAATATTTTCATTTTCTTTAGTGCAGTTTTACTCAATCCCCTAAACATCTCCTTATTTTCTCTAGAACTGTCAAAATCATCAATAGAGGAATTTAGCGAGGGAGGAGTGAGTCAAACCTTTTTCTTGCCTTCCTTAGCCATAAGGCAAGTGTGATTGTGAGCCTCCTGTCCTCCCATGTTTGGGAAGAGTGTAGGCCTCTTTGTGGGTTTCTTGATGGCAATGATGGCCATCTCCTCTTCTTCATCGGAGGAGGACTCGTCGTTTGAGTCCCAGTCCTTGCCGATGTGCGCTTGATGAGCTTGTTGCCTTTTTCTGAAGATCCTCTTCTCTTGAGGCTTCATTTCCTTCTTCCTCTTATTCTCTCCATAGGTGCAGTCAACCATGAAGTGACCATACTCGCCACAGTTATAGCAAGTGCGTCGATCCTTGGATTTTCCTTTCTCTTTGCTCTTCCCTTCATTTGAGTTGTTGCCATGTCTTCTTTTCATCATGTGCTTGAATTTCTTGATGAAGAGTACCATCTCTTCATCATCTAGGTCAGTGCTCACGTCACTTGTATCTTCCTCATCTTGAGCTTCACGTGTTTCCTTTCCTTTAGGCCTGCATGTTGCTTTGAGAGCAACTTCCTTCTTTTCGGAGGAGGTGAGCTCAGCTAGATATTTGACGTATTGGGTTTCCTTCTCCATCATCTCAGGGTTTATGATCTTGCCCAATAGCTCATCCGGGGTAATTTTGTGGAACCCAGGACTTTCTCGCATCATTGAGCATAATGTGATGTTTCTTGGCATAAAAGCTCTAATCATTCTTTTAACCACCTCATGGTCTGTCCACTTCTTGCTTCCATAGGCGCAAATCTTATTGATGAGCCTCTTCATCCGGTTGTACATGTCTTGAGGTGATCCACCTTCCTCAATAGCAAATCTCCCCAACTCTCCTTCAAGCATCTCAATTTTGGCTTCTCGGACTCACTTATTTACCTCGTGAGCTGTTTTAAGTGTATCCTAGATTTCTTTTGTGCTTTCCAATCCATCAATATTGGTGAACTCCTCTCTGCTCAGTGATGAGGTGATCACTGCAACAGCTTCTGCGTTGCAGTGGATTTCTTGTTCTTGTTCCAGAGTGAGCTCTTCGTCTGTATCCGGAATATCTACATCTGTGCACACAATATGCCAAATACTTGGGTTCAAAGAAATTAGATGCATCTTCATATTGTATTTCCACATGGTGTAGTCATTTTCGTCGAATTGCGGAGGCTTTCCCATGGGAATAGAAAGATAATGATTATTTTAATTCAGACAATTGTAATTGTAAGGATATCGGGAGTAGTCGTGACGACCACTCCCCGTCGTCTTCTCGTCCTCTTTTCCCTTTTGTGCCAGAAGTGTCTTCCTCACAAGTGCCTTCAGTTGACGTACTTCTTCATCATCATGTGGATTTTCTCTTAGTACATTGAAGGCTTTAGTTTATTGCTCTTCCTCGGTGTTGGGCACCTTCAGGATCTCATTGTTCTTCTCAGAGGCCATTGATCTCTCCGAGCATTGAGTCTCGTTGATGGAGAGCCTGCTCTGATACCAATTGAATGTGGCCTAGGGGGGGTGAATAGGCTTTGAAAATTTCCTACACACTTAATCAAACAGTCAAAAACTTGATTGACCGGACTTGTCCGGTTGTGTGTGCGGACTAGTCTGGTGTGCTCGGTGTATGCCGGTTTGATTAAGTATCGATACATGATTTAAATTCTTTTAAGCAGCGGAAATGTGAACAACAGATAATATTACTTGAATTTACAATTGATGCACGTGAAAAACAATTTGCAATTCAAGTTATAATATTGATCAACTATGTGCCCTAATTAAGATGCAAAAGTAAAGAAGCACACGAGACACCGATTTTTATCGTGGTTCAATCTCACCAAAGAGATCTACTCCTCGTTGAGGAATCCCATAAAGAGTCGGGTCTCTTCAAACCCTTTCTCTCTTCAAGTCACCACACAAGGCCGAGTTGATTCCACTATCACGGGCAATCACCGAGTTTATGGAGCAATCTCACACGTTGAGGGCTCCCACATGAATTACAACAAAAAGATGATAAAATACACTCGAAAAGATTACAAGTAAGAGTACGAGTGTAAATAGATTAAACCCCAAGAGTTCAACGACGTGTAGACGACGATCCCCCAATCCCAAATCTAAGTGTCAATTGATTTTCACCTTTTTGGACTTTAGATGCGTGGGGAGATGTGTTTTTGGGCTCTTGGGACAGGTGGTGGCGCTAGGTTTTATGAGTTTGACAGTAGGAATCGAAAGTTATCATTATAGGGTTGTGGATCTCCTATTCATAGTGTACCGGACTTGTTCGGTGTGCTGTGTAAATTTTGGCGTGGAATGCAGCACACTTGAAACCCTAATTGTGTGAGGTATGTTGGACTAGTCTGGTTGGTGTCCGGACTTGTCCGCTGCCATGTGAAATTGAACTCCAGAGAGTTAAATGGACTAGTCCGATCCAAGAACGAACTTGTCCAGTGCTATGTGTTATTGAACATCAGAGAGTTCAACGGACTAGTCCTGTCCTGTGGACGGACATGTCTGGAGTGCACTGAAAAGGATTTACAGAGACATTAATGGACTAGTCTGGTGCACTATGTTATTGGATTCCAAAAAGGTTAACGGACAAGTCCGGTCCGTGATCGGACTAGTCCGGTGAACAGTGTACTTGGACAACAGAGAGTCTAACGGACTAGTGCGGTCCATGAACAGACTAGTTCGGTGCTCAGTGAATTTTTAGGTGTTATTAAGTCCTTACCCCTATGCAAAGACATGAGCTCTTGGGATGTGTCTCTTACACACATCCTATATATTTAAATCTACTTTGCGCTGCAGTGGTCAGCTGGGCTTTTCTCTTTAGTACACCACTTCATTTTTCACCTTTTTGAGTGCACCAAACTATCTCATTTTGCTTAACCTGCAGTCATCTCAACAAATTCATTAGAATCTCATTTGTTTGTCATCAATCGTCCAAAACCCACAGGGGATTGCCTAGATGCACTTTCAGTTATCACACTGTTAAATGTACTTAATACATACAAATCATGTACTAGGTAATTAAACACCGTCGGGGCCACATGTCGGGCCAGGGTGACAATGTAGCATTCAGTCCTTGGACTATAAAAGGGCCATGCCGCACGGCACAAAGGACAAGTCCAATGAACCCCAGGCAACTACACACTCATACATACAACAACCACCCATGGAGTAGGGTATTACGCCCAGGCGACCCGAACCACGTAAAAATCCCCATGTCACTGTCTCGTTCATAATCTCACGTGTGCCTTAACCAATTACGAACCTCCGCAAACTACGATCTAGTAGTACCGGGGGAAGTGTCGATCACACACTTCGACATCGACCATCAACTGAGGATGGTTACAGTGAGAAGATGTGGTGTCCGATCCATAAATCGAACATCCATAACCTTGAAGATTGTCGTGAGGTCCAGCGGCTTATTGAACGCAGCAATAAGTGCCAAGAAGAAGCCCCTTACCGCCAACGGGAGGGGAAACAGAAAGTCGGAGAAGATCCGTTAGAGCAGGAGCTTGGCTTCCAGGATGCCAAGATGTCTCTTAAGGTCGTCTACAACATGGTGGACGACGACTCTAACACCTCCGGCAATGAACGTCGGAAGACTCTCCATATGATATATGGAGGGTCTTGGGATATTACCTCCCGGCGTATTTTCAAGACTATGCATCGGGAGATGGCTGCCGCAGCTCCCACTGCCAAGACAAAACCTCATCGGAAGTGGATGGACACTGCCATCACCTTCGATGCTTCGGATTGCCCGAAGAACATGACTGGAGTTGGTCAGTTGCCCTTGATGGTATCTCCAACTATCAACAACATTCATCTCTATCATGTCTTGGTGGACGGAGGTGCAACACTCAACCTCCTTAGCTTTGCGGCTTTCACAAAGCTCCAACTCAGCCTATCGGACCTTAGGCCCTCATGTCCTTTCTCCGGAGTAGGTTCGGGAGCTATCACTCCTCTCGGATCAATTACACTCCTGGTGACCTCCGGGACCAGTGACAATTATAGGTCTGAGAAGCTAGTTTTTGACGTGGCACACATCAGACTTCCCTTCAACGCCATCCTAGGAAGGCCATCCCTGTATAGGTTCATGGCCGTAGCTCATTATGACTATTTGGTATAGAAGATGCTGACTCCTTTAGGCGTCCTCCGAATCCGTGGGGATCGCATTACTGGAGTCTCTGCGCTGGAGGAACTTCATGTGCTTGCAACAGCGCAAGACGAAGAATCTGGCAAGGAGCAACCAGCTCAGCTGTGACACCCGGTTCCGAAAATGAACCAAGTGAATGCATATGTGTGCCCAGGACGTTCAACACACATACACGAGTGCATTCACAAACAGATATACAGAAAATTACCACAAAACAAGATTAATTAACCACTTTTGTTACACAATTCATAATATCCTTGAATACAAGCCCTAATGAATATTAATAACAAGTTTGAACTAATGCAGCAGAAATAAACTAAATGAGCAAACTAAGCAAAAGGGATAGTGCAACTCCAATCAACACCACAGGCAAAGCCAACGGCAAACACGGCCTAGAACTCCGCATTATCATCGTTATACTCCCAATCCTGACCTGTAACTGTTGGTGGGGGAATTGCAAGGGCGAGTACATGTCGTACTCAGCAAGTGTGGAAAGTATGTCATGTAGCTGATTCAAATGACGAATACATTATGGCTAAGTGTTGAAAAGTACATTAAAACATTTAAAAAGTAATATTATATGTATGTGGAATAAACCCATCAAAAACCATGTAATTATCATAATACCAGTCCATATTTCATTACCATCAACCATATTCTAGAATCTACCCTTACCATTAACCATATCCAATACCATAATTCAATTCATAACCAGTCATAACCATATTACCAACGATAACCAGTACCAAACCATCCCAAATCCCGATTTCCTCTAATCATGAAAGTTGTCTAGGTGCTCATAACTGGGAGCACGACTATCATGATAGTTTTAATACTCTGCAAAGTTTGTACCACTATACCTATGTGTTTGTGGTTTCATCACCCGTCGGCGACTAAAGAAAACCTCTATTATGCCAAAACACTACCATAAGATCCAACCCATCCACATACTATGCTTGGTTATATCTCCATTACCATGTTGTTGACGGTCCTTAAGTACCACATTTTGACCGTCAATTCACCTCATAATGTGCATAAAAGAAACACAAAACATAGTGGTAGGGTTATACACTAACCCAATTCCACAAGTGTTGGTGTCTATTCGTATGCAGGTGAATTATTACCCAAAATACCAAAACATGCAGGGATGAATCCATGAAAATGGATTTCAACAAATCAGGCGATGACAGTGGCAACACATGGATCAAATGGCCCTTAAACAGAAGAATACGAGAAGATCCAACGGTTTTGCACCCATATACATCAACGTGGCCCACCTGGAAGCCACCTGGAGGAAGCACTCCCCGAGGGGAGCCTTGACCAGGGGTTCAGCCGACCTCTTCCTGGTGCCAAACTCGGTCAAATGACACGTGTTGGCTCCTCTCGACTCCCTGGAGTCAATGGTGACTGATTCGCGCGTTAATTGTGGCGGGAACCAACCCTTCTCCACCTATAAATAGAGCCCCTCACCTCACTTCTCAGAGACACCAAAAGTTGAGAATAGTGCTACACTCCAAAGGTTTAGAGTAGTCCTAGAGGCTACCAAAGTAGAAGGAGAGTGTGGTGAAGATTCTAGGAGAAGGAGGCTTGGGCTTGTCAAGTCCCTCTTCTACACTTGTACCCCTACAAAGATTTTACTCAATCAAGTAAGCCTTTGTCAATTCAATACAAGTTTGATCTTTTATTCTTAGTAGTTTGCACAAGTAGTTACTTGTGGGTTCACTGCTTTAATTCATTAGAGGCTCTAGTTGTAGCTTTGTGTTCGAAACAAGTAGAGTAGTGATTTAGAATGTAAGCGTGGTGCTTAGGTTATAAATCATCACTGGATATCTCGTAGACCCACATATTGAAGAGGTAGGCAGTAGGTGGTGATAGCCCTATCTGTCCTTCGTAATCCTCCACGTTCGGCTATGCCATAGGCTCTTGGCGGGAGTCGTCCTAGTATTGCTAGGAGTAATCCCGTGCCCGAAGCAAGCATCTACTGCAAAATACCTTGAATTAGGATCAATACTTTGAATTCCTCTCTGTTCCTTGCCTACCAAACAACTTTGTGTCCTTGGGTGAGCTAGTTCAAAAGATTAGCACACACGTTCTTTGGATTCGATACCCTTGGGAATACTCCATAAGGAGAAGTGCTACAACGGTATTTCCCTGCACTTGCGGATAACTCTGTGGTGTTAAGAAATACCAACAATCATTTTTGGTGCCGTTGCCAGGGAACGGTTGCTGTTAATCTTCGAACCAAGATCACCCTCGTATCATATCCCCCTTGTCTATCATCTTACCTTTCTTATTCTTACCTTACCTTCACCATATAAATGGAGCAACCCACCATTCTTTCTTATTCTGCTCCGAAGGGCAAGTTCTGTGAGCCACCACCTTCGGCGGAACCTATTTGTTCAACCAGCTATGAACTTCGCCCTCGCTTTATAGCCATGGTTCGGGAACAATCCTTCTCAGGAAAGGATTGTGAAAACCCTTACCACCATCTACGAGAGTTCGAACAATTGTGTTCATGCCTATTAATCAAAGGTATGACACAAGAAATTCTCAAATGGAAGTTGTTTCCTTTTTCCCTCAAGGAAAAAGCCAAACAATGGTACAACCACTACGTTGGGAAGACAAACGGTGATTGGAGTGAATTACGAGACAATTTTTGTCTTGCTTTCTTTCCAATTGCCAAAAATGTTTCCTTACGGAGGGAAGTACTATGCTTCCAGCAGATGGAGAAGGAATCCATAGGTGCAACTTGGGACATATTTTCTCTTTTGAAAAATTCTGGACCAGATTTGTTAATCCCTGATCCATGCTTTTGCAACATTTCTTCATGGGATTAAACAAAGAGTCTGGCCTATATCTTGACATTATGGCTGGAGGATCTTTCCTCCATAAGACTCCAGAAGAAGGCAAGGATCTTCTGGACAGAATTCTAGAAAATTCTTCCTTCATTATGGGTCTTAATGAGCCTCCCCAAGAGGAAGTCGTGTCAAGAACGGAGGATACACTCTTGGACAAGGATGAACCCATTTCTTGTTTACCCCAAGTCTTGCCAGAGGAATCCTCTCCTGAACCTGAGACTACGAAGGTGGAAGAAATTCAACCCTCGTAGTTTCCATTTTACTTTGAGGAAGAGCTTTTTGAAGATTATGGAAATACCTTGAAGTGTTGTTGCCATAGGAAACCTTCATTGCCACCAACTCCACCTGATCCACCTGACGGGGTGTTCGTCCGTCAGACGGTCAAGGAATTGACCTCTATCCTAAGCAGAGAGTGGACAGCTGAAGTCGAGAATTCACCCGAAATTCTTCGGATGACCTCACCTTTGGCTGCCATTTTATGTTCTATTAGAGGGACACCAATGAGAATCCTATACAACCCTACTGTTGGAGCAAATCTCATTTCCGATTCTTGTGCTCTCGCCATTCTTGGCAATGTGCCATTTGCACAAACACGCAAATCCTTCCGAGATTCATTTGGAACCATTCTTGAAGGATGTGGGGTTCTGCAACAAGTGTCTGCTAGACACAAAGATGTTGAGGCCCTCCTAGATTTTCACGTGTTTGAAATCCAAGATTTCGACATCATAAATAGGGATTCCCATAGAGAAATTTCTCATGGAAGTTCATTTGGAAGGAAGCCTCAATATCAATCTTGGAGGGAGAAATATCTCCATACCTATTCTGCGCTCAAAGAACACATATGCAGAATCTCCCATCCAAGATGAGCCAATGGAGGAGGTTAGGACTCTTCAATTTTTAGAACCCCCTGAAATTGAAGGAGAAGAAGACTTCTTCCAAGAGGAGGATGAATTTTAGGAGGAAATTGGATTGCCAAAAGAAGAGCCCTCCCCAAAACCTCCTGTTGAGCTCAAGATTCTACCCCCAGGCCTACGTTATGCCTTTCTAAATGGCGATTTGGAAGCCCCTGTCATCATAAGTGACAAGCTTTCAGATGATGAAACACTCAAACTCATAGCCATATTAGAAAGGTATAGAGCTGTTTTTGGATATTCACTTCAGTATCTCAAGGGAATTAGTCCAACGTTATGCACCCATCGTATTCCTATTGACCCTGAGAGTGTCCCTTCAAGGGAACCTCAAAGGCGATTGAATAATGCGATGCAGGAAGTTGTCAAGAAAGAAGTCTTGAAACTTCTGCATGACGGGGTTATTTACCCTGTTCCTCATAGTGAATCGGTAAGTCCAGTTCAAGTAGTGCCTAAAAAGGGAGGTATGACGGTCGTTCAAAACGAGAGGAATGAATTAATTCCTCAATGGACCGTCACGGAATGGAGGATGTGCATTGACTACCGAAAACTTAACAAGGCAACAAGGAAAGACCATTTCCATTGCCCTTCATCGATGAGATGTTAGAGCGATTGGCAAAACACTCCTACTTCTATTTCTTTTATGGGTATTCGGGATATCATCAAATTCCTATCCATCCCGATGATCAAAGTAAGACCACGTTCACATGTCCATACGGGACCTATGCCTACCGGCGTATGTTCTTTGGACTGTGTAATGCTCCTGCCTCTTTCTAGAGATGCATGATGTCTATATTTTCAGACATGATCGAGGATATCATGGAAGTTTTCATGGATGATTTCTCCGTCTATGGAAAAACTTTTGATCACCGTCTAGAAAATTTAGACAAGGTCATACAAAGATGCTAGGAGAAGGACCTTGTGCTTAATTGGGAGAAGTGCCATTTCATGGTCCGGGAAGGCATCGTTCTTGGACACTTGGTGTCCGAGAGAGGGATAGAGGTGGACAAAGCTAAAATTGAAGTTATTGAAAAACTTCCACCTCCTATCAATGTTAAGGGAATCCGCAACTTTTTAGGTCATGCGGGGTTCTACCAACGATTTATCAAGGATTTCTCCAAAATCGCTAGACCCCTCACCAACCTATTAGCTAAAGAAGCTCCCTTTGATTTCGATGATGAATGCCTTAAATCATTTGATATACTCAAAAAGGAACTCATCTTAGCTCCAATTATCCAACCTCCTGATTGGACGCTGCCATTCAAAATCATGTGTGATGCCAGTGACTTTGTTGTTGGTGCGGTCTTAGGCCAAACAAAAGATAAAAAGCATCACGCAATAGCCTACGCTAGCAAAACTCTGACAGGAGCCCAACTCAATTATGCCACAACTGAGAAAGAGCTCCTAGCAGTAGTTTTTGCTATCGACAAGTTTAGATCCTACTTGGTTGGAGCAAAGGTCATAGTCTACACAGACCATGCTGCTTTGAAATATCTGCTTACCAAAAAGGATGCTAAACCCTGGCTAATTCGATGGATTCTTCTACTCCAAGAATTTGATCTGGAAATAAGAGACAAGAAAGGAGTAGAGAATTCAGTAGCAAATCATCCTTCACATATGGAAGTCACACAAACCATGGACATACCTATCAATGACTTCCTACGAGATGATATGCTCCTCAAGGTGACAGACTCTCAACCTTGGTATGCGGATATCGTGAACTTTATGGTCACGAAATACGTACCACCAGGGGAGAACAAAAAGAAACTCATTTATGAGAGTCGTAGACACCTTTGGGATGACCCTTACCTCTATTGGGTATGTGCCGATGGCCTTCTTAGAAAGTGCGTCCCATCAATCAAAGGCACCAAAATTATAGAGAAATGCCATACTGGCCCCTATGGTGGTCATTACGGTGTTTACCGTACTCAGGCAAAGATCTGGCAGAGTGGATTCTATTGGCCTTCAATGTATGAAGATACCAAGGAATTCATTCCAGATGTTGGAAATGCCAGAAGCATGGAGGAATCTCTGCTCGCAATGCGATGCTTCTAACATAAAATCTCCAAGTGGAATTATTTGATGTATGGGGTATTGATTTCATGGGACCTTTTCCTAGGTCTTATGATTGCGAGTATATTCTGATTGCCGTTGATTATGTGTCAAAATGGGTAGAAGCATTGCCATGCAAAAATGCTGATTCCAAGCAAGCGAGGAAAATGTTCCATGAGATCATTTTCCCACGCTTTGGAACTCCCTGTATGGTCATAAGTGATGGAATGTCTCATTTCATAGATAAGACCTTCTGGAACTTTTTAAGGGAACTTGGAGTCCCGCTTAACATTGCTACCCATACCACCCATAGACAAGTGGTCAAGCAGAAACATCTAATAAGCAAATTAAGAATATTCTGCAAAAGACTGTCTTGGAAATAGGAACGAGATGGAAGCAAAAGCTACCCGATGCATTGTGGGCATATCGTACTGCCTACAAGACACCTATCGACATGTCTCCTTTCCAACTTGTCTATGGGTAGACATGCCATCTTCCCGTAGAATTGGAACATAGAGCGTATTGGGCCATCAAGCGATGGATCATGAATCTCAACGAAGCTGGAAATCACTGATTGAAGCAAATCTCTGAGTTGGAGGAATGGAGAGATAAGGCGTACTACAGTGCCAGCATTTATAAAGAGAGAACCAAAAGATGGCACGATAAGAGGATTACGCCGAAAGAGTTCAAACCTGGAGATAAAGTTTTACTCTTTAACTCTAGGGTTAAACTCTTTGGACATGGGAAGCTTAGAAGTAAATGGGAAGGACCCTTCACTGTAGTAGAGACTTCATCCCATGGAGCAATCACACTCCAAGGTGATGACGGTCAACTATTCAAAGTGAATGGGCACCGACTCAAATTATTTTTTGATTCCTTAAAGGATACATAAAAAGATTTTGACATGGTAAATCTAATCGATTTCCATGCCATTTCTTTCAATTCTGTTTAAATTCTCCACGTCCAACTAATGGGCCCATCCAATTCTTCTTCTAGAAGGCCCATTCAATTGACCCAAGAAAATGTGGCCCGAACGGAGCCAGTAGGGGTTCGGCCGAACCCTAGGGTCAGCCGACCTTCCCTTCGCGCCGCTCGCATACTGTTTTCTCATGTTAATCCTCCTCGATATCATCCACAAAATCCTCGGTGAAACGCGTCGTTCCCCGCCTATTTAAAGGACGGAAACAGAGAGGAAAGTCGTGCACCTCATGGAATCATCATCTTCCTCCCGTCCTCGTCATGGCCAGCAAGAAGATTGTGCCTCACGCCTCCTCCAACTCAACCTTCAACCTGAGCGAAGACATTAAGCCGGCCAACGACAAAACTTCCCTCGTTCGATAGCATAGGATGCTTACTACTTAGGATTTGATTCTTTTAAAAACATTTGTTTTCTAAAGCTAGGCCAAATAATGTAAGCATCCCCATATTTTGATTTCAATAAAGTGAACTTACCTGTTCATCTAACACCGGTAAAGTTCCCCCTTTAGTTTATTTTGTTGAATAAAGAATTCAGGAAACAAGTGTGGGAGAAACATGTTCCCAAGTCACGAAATCCCGACGTGAAAAATTAACGTTGCATATCAAAACACGTCGCGACCGAATGAGCAAAACGACCCGACGAGACAGAGGCATAGAAAAGCCACCAGGAGGTCGGCCGAACCCCCTGGTCGGCCTACCTGTCTTCTGCACCATACGACTCCGTTTCGCTCTAGAAAATCGGTTTGGATTTCCTATCCCCACTTTTATGCACTACCCTGCTGTTTGAGTTGATTTCATATTTTTCATTGCATATCTAAAATGAATCAACTCAACAAATTGAAATAAAATTTGGTAGTCAAGAATTTGCTTAAGCTGAAAATTTGAATACTTTATATTTCAATTCATTACCTTGTTTATGATTCCCATAATTCAATAGGAAAAAACACATCATCTAGGTATTTGACTAGTGTGATATGGTAAATGAGTTCTTTAGAAATCATCCTTTTGCTTGAAATTGATTTTGACATTTGTAACTATTTGAAGTCTTGAACTTTGCCTAAATCTCTCATTGGAAATTTATATACCCACCAAGGCCATATGATACATTCATTGAAAACCACAAGCATATGCCACTTTGCTTTTCATTGAACTTTGTCAAACCCGTGACCCAATTGAGTGACATGCATGAACTTTTTGAATTGAAAACACTTGTGCACTCCATTCATTCAAAATTTCTCACATTGAGAGTTTGCATCCATCAGTTACCCATCCGCCAAAAATAAACTCCATACAAGCCTCTCTAAAAATAAAAAGGGAGTAGAAGACATGGATACAAAAAAAAGCATCCACTCTTGAAAAAGAGTAAGAGTGCTAAAAAAAAGAAGTAGCCATGTTTCATCCTTAAGAGAGAGCAAATTCATGGGAGTTATCAGCTCACTTCTCCATCTCATTCATGTGCACAAGAATTTTCCCTTCACTTTGTTCATTGCATAGGTCTCTCATAGGATCAAGTTTTTGACTTAGTAACATATGAATTGCAAATGTGTGCCACATTCATCCCTACCAAGCTCCAGATATAGCCATTTTTAGTATAGGGACAAGAATTGGCAAAACATGCCATGGTGAGGACTCAAACACTTTGAGAGATTTGAGAGATTCCAATCGAGAAGGCAAGGGCAAATGTTCCTATGACTTTCAAATATAGCAATTGCCAAATCATTTCAGCAAAGAATGGTCCAAGGGAACTTCATTCTAACCGTTCCACTTTTCAAACACCCAAGATTGATGTGGTAGCCACATACACAAAGGGGATCCATGAATTAAGGTATAAGTTGAAATATCTAGTATCCTTATTTTCTACCTTATAGCAAATTCATGACAACACTCTAGCTCTTCTTGCCTTCACTCGAGGACGAGCAAAGGACTAAGTGTGGAGGAGTTTGTTGACGGTTCTTAAGTACCACATTTTGACTGTCAATTCACCTCATAATGTGCATAAAAGAAAAAAAAAACATAGTGGTAGGGTTATACACTAACCCAATTCCACAAGTGTTGGTGTCTATTTGTATGCAGGTGAATTATTACCCAAAATACCAAAAAATGCAGGGATGAATCCATGAAAATGGATTTCAACGAATCAGGCGATGATACGTGGCAACACATGGAGAAAATGGCCCACAAATAGAAGAATACGAGGAGATCCAACGGTGTTGCACCCATATACATCAAGGGGGCCCACCTGGAAGCCACCTGGAGGAAGCACTCCCCGAGGGGAGCCTTGACCAGGTCGGCCAAACCAGGGGTTTGGCCGACCTCTTCCTGGCGCCAAACTCGGTCAAATGACACGTGTTGGCTCCTCCCGACTCCCTGGAGTCAATGGTGACTGATTCGCATGTTAATTGTGGCGAGAACCAACTCTTCTCCACTTATAAATAGACCCCCTCACCTCACTTCTCACATACACCAAAAGTTGAGAATAGTGCTACACTCCAAAGGTTTAGAGTAGTCCTAGAGGCTACCATAGTAGAAGGAGAGTGTGGTGAAGAGTCTAGGAGAAGGAGGCTTGGGCTTGTCAAGTCTCTCTTCTACATTTGTACCCCTACAAAGATTTTACTCAATCAAGTAAGCCTTTGTGAATTCAATACAAGTTTGATATTTTATTCTTAGTAGTTTGCACAAGTAGTTACTTGTGGGTTCACTGCTTTAATTCATTAGAGGCTCTAGTTGTAGCTTTGTTTTTGAAACAACTAGAGTAGTGATTAAGAACGTAAGTGTGGTGCTTAGGTTATAAATCATCAGTGGATATCTCGTAGACCCACAGATTGAAGAGGTAGGCAGTAGGTGGTTACAGCCCTATCCGTCCTTCGTAATCCTCCACGTTCGGCTATGCCATAGGCTCTTGGCGGGAGTCGTCCTAGTATTGCTAGGAGTAAGCCCGTGCCCGAAGCAAGGATCTACTGCAAACTACCTTGAATTAGGACAATACTTTGAATTCCTCTCTGTTACTTGCCTACCAAACAACTTTGTGTCCTTGGGTGAGCTAGTTTGAAAGATTAGCACACACGTTCTTTGGATTCGATACCCTTGGGAATACTCCATAAGGAGAAGTGCTACAACGGTACTTCCGTGCGCTTGCAGATAACTCTGTGGTGTTAAGAAATACCAACACATGTCATATTAACCATAATCTCATCAATGCATAAGTAAATATTATAATTGTTTTCCCATCCCAATTAATTAAGCGAGACAAAAAGATAAAAAGCCCTTCCCGAGTCTCTACCATATCTTCCAGGTGTCAAGGGTGGTTAAAAAAATCTAGTAAACTTCCTATCATAGGATTTCCCATCAATTTGACACAAGCATGCAATTTTGCAAACAAAACATTTATTTTAAAAACAGGATCAATATGTTCAAGGATACTTTCCTTGCTCTTGAGCTTAGTTTGGATCAAAGACTTCAAATTCTTGGTGCTGGAGATCCCCCGCATCACCCTCTAGCGCAAATCCGTTTAATCCGCACAATAAATATAAAAGACAAGAATCACAATCAATAAGTGCACATATATTACTCAATATGTCATGACATGCATGATTAATGCAAATGCAAAGCAAAACTAGTTAATGAGTTGTTAATGATGTTTACTAACTATTTCTAATAATTTTTAACAAGTTTGAACAGGTTTGAAATTGATTCGAACCAACTTAGATTTAATTCAACAGGAAATAGATCGCAAAATTGGACTAGTCTGCTTGGGACCGGACTAGTCCGCCCTTCGCAAGAACAGCGAACTAGAGTTTTCTAGATTGACATGAATTTGGAGAAATGGGGTTGAATTCACGTGAGAAGTAGAGAGTAGAAGGTATACCAGGTGTTTAGAACTGCAATGAATCAAGAGTTTTGGAGGCAACACTTGGATCTTGATGATCTAGGGTTGATGAAGAACTTGAAGGAGAATTGTTGATGAAGAACGAAAACTTGGTGGAGATCTTGATCCTCTTTTGTTTGCTCCTATTCTTCTTCTTGCTCGGGATCTCCTTCTCCCTCCTTGATGGCGTCTCTCCACGAACTAGGGTTTTGGTGTGTTTCAGTTGAAGCAAAGAGGTAAAAAGGTGGGGTGTTGGGTTGTTTATATAGTGGTGGAGGCTAGGGTTTGATGGAATTCGAGCTGAAGATGGGTAGAGGCCATTTTGGGGCCCCGCATGGGCTCCAAAAAGAGTTAGAAACGACGTCCTCAGGACCACTTAAGGTAAAACCCAAAACTAAGTCATGAAACAGAAGATCAGTTCAGAATCACGATTTATAGGACAAGTTTGGAAAGGGCTGGACTAGTCCGAAGATTAACAGAGGCGAAAACGGACTAGTTCGGACTATATCGGACAAGTCCAAACGTTGTTAGAGGAAAATCAGACAAGTCTGGCCAAAGTCGGACAAGTCCGATTTTAGTGAGACGAGAAATAGACAAGTCCAGGGACTTAGCAAAATTTCAAGGAATTGGAATACCGGACTAGTCCGCAATGGACCGGAAAAGTCTAAAAGTGTCCAGAGGAAAAAACAGACTAGTCCGCACGAAAACGGACAAGTCCAACGAAGGTTAGAGAGAAATCGGACTAGTCCGCACCGAAAATGGACTAGTCTGCACTCATCAAAACTTTTGAGTGCAGTTTTGCTTCTAATTCATTTAAAACTTACTCATTTTTATATGGATTAATGTTAAACATGTATATGAACTTATGCAATGCATGATGCATAAAAATGAGGGTGTTACAAACCTACCCCCCTTAAAATGAATCTCGCCCTCGAGATTCGACGCGAAAGAGAAGAGATAGGGAAAACCCTTCTTGAGATCATCCTCCAGCTCCCAAGTTGCATCTGATTCTGTGTGATGCTTCCATTGAACTTTACACCATCTAAAAATCTTGTTCGTTGTGACGCTCTCCTTGGTTTCCAAGATTTTGACCGGTTGCTCGACATAAGTCAAATCTACCTCTAATTCGAATTCTTCCATTCGCACTTGTTCTTCCGGTACACTTAAATACTTCTTGAGCTGGGAAACATGAAAGACATCGTGAACATCCGATAAGTGACCTGGCATCTCCAACTTATATGCTACTTCTCCTCTTTTGTCCAAAATCTTGAATGGCCCAATGTATCGAGGTGCTAGCTTGCCTCTTATGTTAAACCTCTTATCACCTCTCATTGGTGACACCTTGAGGTAGACAAAATCTCCCACTTCAAAAGCTAGTTTCCTTCTCCTACTGTCCGCATAGCCTTTTTGCCTCGATTGAGCAACCCTCAAGTTTTCACGAATAATCTGAACTTGTTTTTCAGCTTCTAGCAACACATCCAGACCAAATACTTGAGTTTCTCCTGTCTCACTCCAAAACAATGGTGTCCTACACTTCCTCCCGTAAATTGCTTCAAAAGGTGACATCTTCAAGCTTGCTTGATAACTATTGTTATATGAGAATTCTGCATATGGCAAGCTCTTGTCCCAACTCCTTCCTTGCTTCAAAGCACAAGCTCTTAACATGTCCTCCAATCTGATTCGTTCTCTCGGTTTGCCCATCCGTTTGAGGGTGATATACTGAGCTTAAATTCAACCTTGTTCCCAATGCTTCATGTAGTTTCTCCCAGAACCTAGAGGTAAATTGAGATCCTCTATCCGATACTATTTTCTTTGGTACTCCATGTCAGCACACAATATGCTACATATATAGGTCTGCCAGTTGTATTGTAGTATACTTGGTCTTGACATGGATGAAGTGAGGTAACTTGGTCAAACGATCTATAATAACACAAATTGAGTCATAACCGGACTGGGTACGCGGTAAATCAACTATGAAGTCCATTCCAATTTCTTCCCACTTCCATTCTGGAATCTTTAATGGCTGCAATAATCCAGCTGGCCTTTGATGTTCCGCCTTGACTCGCTGGCTGAAGCGTCCCGACCCATAAGATCAGAACTGAACACGCAATATTATTACCAAAAATAAGTTCGGTACATAATATTACATTCCAAGTGGAGCTACAACCATAACTTTATGCATACACAACCTTATGAATGAACACAATAACTACCAACAAAGCTAATGTAATAGTCGTCAACAAGACTAGTATCTCCTTGTCATCCAATCCACTATACATGACTTGGGTGCGGATGCGACCCTACTCGAAATCCTCTGGCACGAAGTCAGGATCCTCTAAAAAACAATCGATCAACAACGTTTGAGTACAAAAGTACTCAGCAAGCTCCACCTCGCCCTTCAAGAGGGGAATAAACAAATATAAATGCAATGTACAAATAAATAGTAATGCAACCGAATGGAACCAGATAGCTTATCCATGAATAAATCTCAACTCCATCTCACCATAGGCGGCTTTCTAGTTGTTATGAACACACCATAACCCATCCTATACCGAGGACACGACCATTCGAATGGATTTTACACTCTGCAGAGGTTGTACGCTATATCCACATGCACGGACCATCAAAGATAGCTCGACACAACCGACACCCAGTCGAAACATCACCCAGACCAGTCGCCCCCAACCCAATATCAATTCATTAGTGAGCTCAATAATCTCTCGTACAAAACCCTCTCTCCACCGTGAAAGACTGTCGGGCTAGCCACTGGGGTTAGGCTGCGCCCCGCCTATACAGGGACATGTGGTTGTACTGAAAGTAAGTTAGGTGAGATGTCAAAACAACTCGATCTTTAAGGCTCACTAGGGCAGCCTCCATAAATCCATCCAAAGTCGTAAGTCTACCACCACGATAGCCTTACACCAACACCAACCCGTCTGCCCCGGTCTCAACTCGTATATGATCTCACCAGATGTACAACAAAACATCATCCTCAATCATCATGTCATCATCTCAATATGCAACAAAGGAACTAACATGGCTTCTCCCTATCGCTCGAGTCGGTAATACTCACAATGTAATAATCTAATCTACTGGCAACAATGGATAAACCTCACATAGGTGCAACATGAACGAAAAGGGGTTGATGAAACTTGCCTTCGCTACCGTCCGCGACGCCAAGTTCCTGGTCTGTTGGCTCCTCCGGGTTCTCCTCTGGCACTGAGTCTACTCCGACAGTATCACAAACAAATATACATGCAAGACATGCATATATCAATATATCATTCAAATTTAGGTATACCAAATAGATTATGATTTTATATGGATTTTTGTGAAAGATTCAAATTAATGAGAGCTCGCATGAGTGGGTTATAGAGTTTATAATGTGATGTTTGGGTTAATTATGGGAATTAATATTTAATTAATGGTTGGCTCATGGGTTGTGTATATGACTTAGAAATCAGCATCCTACTGCTGCTTGGACCTAGGCGTGGGGCACATGGCCTCGGCTTGGTCTAAAGGCTGATGGCATGCTGCTGTTTGGACTTAATCAAATCTGAATTGGAGATTAAAATATAATTTATGGGTTTGGTTTAAAGCTTGACCAGCCATGGCTGGGTGAGCCTGGCGTGGGGCACATCCGCACATGGCCTCGGCCTGGGTTCAGTGTTGAATGACTGTGGCTGCTGGCACTTGCACTTTTGTGCGTGAGGTGCAGGGCTGACGGGTGGGTTACAGTCCGGTTTAAGCCTCAGCTTTCCTTCTGGCTAGAATCGGGAAGACAGAGCTGCTTCGTCTTCCTCCCGCCGCCCAGCAAGGAAAGGCTTGGAGGTCCAAATGAGAAGGAGGAAAAAAAGAGGGAAAAGCTAGCCTGGTTGAAGGGAAAACTGCAGCTTGGGCTACAGCGAACTAGATGGATACATCAATTTGGGTCTCGATCGAGGGGGACTGCAGCTGCTCAGGAATAGAGCGGTCATGGCGGCCGGAGCTCGCAAAAGAGGGAGGGAAAGGATAAAGGAGGGTAGCTGCTCACCTTTGCGCGTTCGACCGTCGGTGCTGAAGCGAGGAGCGGCCAACGCGTCAATTTATTGGCGACGAAAGCAGGGGCAGCCGGCCTCGACGGGAAAAATTGGTCGGGCGCACTAATTTTGTTGTACCCACGCGCACGCCGATAGTGCGTCGTCTAGCCGAGATGCTGCACGACCCGTCGCGTCGTCCAGCTGCGGCTCAGTGAGGTGACGACCCACTGCTCGCGAGGACGGGTGACAGTACGAGGTGGTAATGGCGAAAGAGACCATTCACTCGGAGTTGTTCAAGCATTCGCGCAAAAGGGGGCGGGCGAAGTAACTGCATCGTACGCACTCGAGAGAGCTTCGCAGAAGAGAGGCTGGCTCCACTCCTGCCATGGCTCCATAGGCTACAGCTGGTAGGCTGTTGTTTGGGTCAGAAGAACGCGTAGCGCTGTGCCTGTCCGGAGGAAGAAGAAGGAATTTCTTTGCGGATAGAGGAAAGTAGGAGGGGGTTCCTGAAAAATGTGCTAGGTTGTGATGCTGTTTCATTCAGAGGGTAATGAAGCGAAGTGGATTTTGTAATTTCAGAAAAGGAAGAGGGTGTGGATGAAAAATGTATTTGGCTGACAAGAGTAATGTGAGGAGCCTGGGAAAGGCAGCGTGGGTTCTGGTCTGGCCAGTGACCACTTGCCCATTTATTCACTTCATTTTACTTATTTATTATATTTGTTTTTTTAATCAGTTCTCTTATTGACTCTAGATTTGATTATTGTTTACACGTATGTAATGATTACTTTTATTATTATTATTACTTCTCATATGATAGCACATTATTATTTTTCATTAAAGCACGTAATATGTTTGATGATTAATTTTATAATTGTGATTTATCGGCATACGAAAAATGGGACGTTACAGACCTACCCCACTTAGATGGAATCTCGTCCTCGAGATTCGACCGGTCTTCGAAAAGATGGGGAAACTCGGCTCGAAGCGCATCTTCTCTTTCCCATGTAGCTTCGGTCTCCGAGTGTCTGCTCCACTGAACTCGACAAAGTTTGACGGAGTTTGTTCGCGTTCTTCGAGTGACAGTATCCAAGATCTTCACTGGCACTTTCTGATAGCGCAGATCATCCTGCAAGTCTAGAGTGTCTTGCATCACTTGTTCTTCAGGCACCCGTAGGCACTTTCTCATCTGAGACACGTGGAAGACATTGTGCACACTTGACATTTCTTCGGGTAGCTGGATCATGTATGCCACTGATCCTATCCTTTTTAGAACTGGAAAAGGACCGATGTACCGTGGTGCTAACTTTCCGCGCACCTGAAACCTGCGCGTACCGTGGATCGGAGATACCTTCAAGTACACATGGTCCCCTACTTCAAAGCTGAGTTCACGCCTCCTCTTGTCCGCGTAGATTTTCTGGCGTGACTGAGCTGCCTTCAAATTGCGCGGATCTCCACTACCTTGTCTTCTGCTTCCATGATGAAATCTGGACGCTCTATAATACGGTCTCCAACCTCTAACCACATAAGCAGAGTCCCACACTTCCTTCCATAGAGGACTTCAAAAGGAGACATCTTGATGCTGGTCTGATAACTGTTGTTGTAGGAACACTCGGCATAAGGTAGACTGTCTTCCCAATCCTTGCCATAAGTAAGAACGACGACTCTCAACATGTCCTCCAAGATTTAGTTGATCCTTTCTGTCTAACCATCTGTCTGAGGGTGATACGCTGAGCTAAAATCCAACTTAGTACCGAGTGATTTTTGTAGGCTCGTCCAAAACCCTGACGTGAACTGGGTACCTCTGTCTGAGACTATCCTCGAGGGTACACCGTGTAGCTTCACTATACGGTCGATGTACAACTTGGCCAGCTTACCTCCATCGTAGGTAGTGCGTACAGGAATGAACTGTTCCACCTTTGTGAGATAGTCAACCACTACTCATACAGAGTCGTTACCATTGCTGGTTCTTGGCAACCCTGTGATGAAATCCATTCCTACTTCATCCCACTTCCAAACTATTATTGGTAATGGCTGGAGTAGGCCACTTGGCTTCTGATGCTCGACTTTCACTCTCTGACACACATCACAACATGCTAAAAATCTAGCTATGTCCCCCTTCATACCAATCCACGAATACTTTTGCTTAAGATCCAAGTACATCTTGGTGGTTCCGGGGTGGATTGAGTATGCTGAGTTATGAGCTTCATCCATGATCGTGTTCTGGTAATGTCCTTGTGTAGGCACACATAACCATTTCTTGAACCATAATATTCCATCTCTATCAACTCTAAAGTCTGGAGCCTTACCCTCACTAGTTTGTTCTTTGATCTCCATTAACTTTTCATCCTCATGTTGAGTCTTCTTGATTTGTTCATCCAAAACGGGTTGAACACTAAGGTTGTAGTTGTAGGAATGAGGTACCACACTTATGTTCAGCCTCATCATCTCTTCACATAACTGCGGTGCTTGAGTCACCATGTGATGACAGTAGGCCTTCCTGCTGAGAGCGTCAGCTACCACATTTGCTTTACCCAGGTGATAATGGATCTCCAAGTCATAATCCTTTATTAGCTACACCATTTCCATTGCCTTAGGTTGAGGTCAGACTGAGTAAAGATGTATTTAAGGCTCTTGAGGTCTGTGTAGATCTTGCATTTGTTACCGATCAAGTAGTGTTGCCAGATCTTTAGAGCATGAACTACCGCAGCCAATTCCAGGTCATGGGTCGGGAAGTTCTGCTTGTGCGGCCTTAACTGACGAGAGGCGTAGGACACCACTCGTCCTTCTTGCATTAGCACACATCCAAGGCCATTTCTTGAAGCATCACAATAGATGACGAAGCTCTTGTGAATATCTGGCAGGACTAACACTGGAGCTGTGGTTAGTCTCTTATTCAACTCACAGAAACTCCTCTCACAGGATTCAATCCACACAAACTTCTTGTCCTTCCTGAGTAGCTCCGTCATTGGTCGGGCTAGCTTGGAAAATCCTTCAATGAACCTCCGATAATAGCCCGCCAGACCTAAAAAGCTACGGATCTCCAAGACCGATTTTCTTTCGCCAAAAAATCAAGTAAAGCCCCAGCCCAAGAAATGCAGCAAAGCAAGTCGTCTTTGGTTTGGAGCGAAATTCCCGGATGTATAGGCTTGATCGAGTGCCTTACCTGAAATCGACGATCTAAAGTGGGCTCTTTAGCTTCCTCCGACAGAGGTCTCCTTCTCCCTTAGCAGCGAGACCAATCCCTACCTCTTTTCAATCAATCATTCATACCGTATGCCTTTTCTACGCCTAAAACAAGTTCATGTCTCTCCTCTCTGAAAAGTAAGTCGGACCTTAATGAAAAGTAGTATGCTTTCTTTCGTGGTGTTCAGGATCCCGTTGCTTCCATGATGACACAACTTCAACCTTTTACGGATCAACTGCAACTCCCTCAGCTGTCAGAACATGTCCAAGGAAGCTGACTTTCTGCAACCAGAACTCGCACTTGCTGAACTTAGCATAGAGTTTATGACTCCTAAGTCGTTCCAAACTAACACGCAAGTGTTGCGCGTGCCCTTCTTCACTTCGTGAATAGACCAGAATGTCGTCAATGAAGACCACCACAAACTTGTCCAACTCTTGCATGAACACCCAGTTCATCAGGTTCATGAAGTAAGCAGGGGCTTTGGTTAATTCAAAAGACATCACTGTTAACTCGAACTGGCCATAGCGAGTCACAAATGCTGTCTTGGGTATGTCCTCAGGCTTGATCCTTACTTGAAGATACCCTGACCTCAAATCCATCTTTGAGAAAAACTTGGCTCCCTTTAGTTGGTCAAATAGGTCATCTATCTGAGGTAGAGGATATTTGTTCTTGATGGTCACATCATTGAGGGATCTATAATCTATGCAGAGTCTCATGCTTCCATCTCTCTTCTTCACAAAGAGGACCGGTGCGCCCCATGGTGAGGCACTAGTTCTGATGTATCCCTTCTGTTGTAACTCATCTAACTGCTTCTTCAATTCCACCAGCTCTGGGGCTGCCATCCTATAAGGTCTCTTGGCAATGGGAACAATTCTTGGGACTAGAGCAATAGAGAACTCCACTTCTATTTCTGGTGGCATGCCTGGTAACTCCTCTGGAAACACATCAACATACTCCTTGACAACCGACGCTTCTTGGGGTGTTTCCGCCTTTAAGTGGCTTACCACTGGCTCAGATAGGCTAGATTTGACATGGCATGTGACAGTCTTTCCTTCATGGTTTGTCACAGTTATAGTCCTTTCTGCACATGCTATACTCCCTTTGCACATGGCTAACCAATCCATGCCAAGGATTACATCTATCCCATGGGAGTCAAGCACTACTAAGTTAACCAAGAATACTACCCCACTTAGGTTTAAAGGGGTGTTGTTAACTCCTAAGTGGCAAGGTATATAACCTCCCGGTGATCTGGTTAATAAGGGCCTCTTAAAGGCTACCGTTGCTATATCATGTGCTTCCATGAATTGTGATGATATAAAAGAATGTGATGCACCAGAGTCAAACAGTACTGTAGCCAAAATTGACTGGACTAGAAACTCATCGAGTAGAACTCCTAGTGCTGCATCTGCTTCCTCAGCATGCACGTGGTTCACCGTGGCCTTTCCGAAGGATTGCTGGGTCCTTGAGGGTGCTCCATGACTACCTGCAGCTGGCTGCCTTGGTCCATTAACAAAGTTGGAGACAACAGAAGGTCCTGGCTTGCTCTTGTAAGGACAGGTAACAGAGATGTGACCAGGCTCACGACAAATGAAGCAAATCCTCGGGTCACTAGTGTGACTCACTCCAGACTGCTGAGGACGGAAGGAGCCCTATGGGTTAGCGGACTGCACTAGCTGCTTGAATGTCATTACTGGTGCTCTGTAGGACACCCCGCTTTGGGTCTTCTGTCCTGAGTAAGCTGGCTGCTGCCTCGTTTGCATAGAGTAGGCTCGCTGCTGGGTGCTTTCTACAAAATAAGCAGACTGACTACTTTTCTGAAACTTCGACTGTTGGAATATATTCTTGGTCTCAAACTTTCTCTTCATCTCTCGCTGCTCATCCTCCATGTTCTTCATCGTGGTGATAGCCTTGTTGACCATAGTACTGAAATCAGGATAGACAACAGCTCCAATCAAAGTCCTGATCTCAGGGTTAATGCCACGAAGAAAAGCTTCTTGTTTCTTCTCATCCATGTCCATGGAGTGAGGGTCGTAGTGGGATAACCCAGTGAACTTGTGCAAATACTCTGTCATAGCCATACCCTTCTGCTTAAGGTTCATGAATTCTTCCTTCTTTAACTTAACCATACTACTAGGGATGTGGTGCTCTCTGAACAACTTCACGAACTCATCCCATATCATGATCTTGGCATCTGTGTGCATCTCTCTGTAGCTTTGCCACCATGCTAAAGCGGGTCCTCTCAATTGCTGAACTGCAAGCATAACCCTATCCTGCTCATTTGCATGGAAAACCTCGAGATTCGTCTCGATCTCCCTCTGCCAATCATCCGCCTCAATGGGGTCCTCAGATCTAGCAAACATGGGCGGGTTCATCCTATTGAAGTCCGCAATCCAGTGATTGTTCTGAGGTGCTGGCTGATGGTTGTTGATGCCATTGTTGCCCTGAGCAGCAAATGTGTTTGCCAGCATCTCGAGGAGTCGAGTCTGACAGTCTAAGATGGCAGTCAGGTCATAGGCAGGTGCTTGGGGAGGCGGTCGTTGGAGGACAGGGTTGCTCTCCACCGTGTCATGCTCATTCAGAACAGGGGGAATCTCTCGGAGTCCTTGCTCCACCTCCTGTCCATTCCTGGCTGGGCTCGATCGACGAGACATCTGTGACAAGGCAAGAGTGTGGTTTAGAATTTATTATTATTAGAGTGTATTATTAGGGGGTATAAATATGTGTCTTTATTACTATTTTATTATTATTATTGTTATTACTTATGTGTATTTATATATACACAAATTTATATACATAAATATTATTAATATTTTTTACCACACAAAGCACACAAACATCAAACATTGTAGGCAACACACATAACATTCATTCATTCAAGCAAACGGGTGCAAGATACATTGGGCATGTAGTCCCTAGGTCTGTCCCCTTAAGGGTCAGCCGGGACCTATGCCTAATTACTGGGTCCTACGTCCTGGTCTTCAGGGTCTTCGTGCAAGGCTTCGCGTGGTGAAGTCGGAGGAGTGGGCGGCACGTGCTCACAAATCCTCCTACTGGGGTTGGACAGATGGTACAATGGAGTTCCTTCAAGAGTGAGTGGTTCGGTCGATGCACATGCGTGAGGGTCTTTCCGCTTGGCCCGGTCTACGAGGTAGACACCTCTAAGGAGCTGACTGTGGCGGTCGGCTTGCTCCCTAAGGTTCTCCTCAGCCAAGGTGACACGGCTTTTAGTACTGGCAACACGGGCCTCAACCTGTGCTAGCGCTAGCTTAGCCTTTCACCAACGGGTCTCCAATGCCTCCGTGCGCTTGACGAGGCTCTTCACACACTGGTTCAGCTGGTCGCACAGGTCGTCCAGGCTCAATAAATAGCTGGACTTAGCGACAATGGTGGGGTCATCTTCGGTGCTACCAAGGCCTTCCAAGTTGTGAATTCTTGCTGTCCAGGCGGGACGACTATGATCCAGCAGTGGGAAGTACTTCATAGGTCTAGAACCCAAATGCCAGTCAAACATGTGGTACAAATACTTCAAGGCTTTGCGGGCCACCAGTTGGCAAGTATCCTTCATACGACATCCAGTGGCAGTGACGTTCCATGGCTTCATCTCCAGAAATCTCTCACTGGCACCGATGTGCACCGTGACCTCGCAACTTTCGGTGCCATGCTCCATGAACTCATGACCCACGTATTCCGGACGGTCTGGGATACCAAGTCGGTTCGCGGCGGCATAGAGCACCTTGGCGAAGCCGTCTTCATTGATGCAAAAGGTGGTGATACAATCATCAGACCTCTGGTTTAGAACAAGGCACAAGGGTTAGATGAGTGCAAAACCTATCACTAAGGCTCTACGGTCAAAGGGTCCTATAGGAAAACCATTCTACGGTCTCCTACGGTCACCTACGCCCTAGGGTCCGCATCCTACAGCCAAGTATGACTCTGATACCACTTGAAGCATCCCGACCCATAAGATCGGAATTGAACATGCAATATTATTACCAAAGATAAGTTCGGTACATAATATTACATTCCAAGTGGAGCTACAACCATAACTTTATGCATACACAACCTTATGCATGAACACAATAACTACTAACAAAGCTAATATAATAGTCATCAACAAGACTAGTATCTCCTTGTCATTCAATCCACTACACATGACTTGGGTGCGGATGCGACCCTACTCGAAATCCTCCAGCACGAAGTCAGGATCCTTTGAAGAACAATCGATCAACAACGTTTGAGTACAAAAGTACTCAGCAAGCTCCACCTCGCCCTTTGGGAGGGGAATAAACAGATATAAATGCAATGTAGAAATAAATAGTAGTGCAACCGAATGCAACCAGATAGCTTATCCATGAATAAACCTCAACTCTATCTCACCATAGGCGGCTTTCTAGTTGTTATGAACACACCATAACCCATCCTATACCGAGGACACAACCATTCGAATGGATTTTACACTCTGCAGAGGTTGTACGCTGTACCCACATGCACGGACCATTAAAGACAGCTCGACACAACTGACACCCAGTCGAAACATCACCCAGACCAGTCGCCTCCAACCCAGTATCAATATGATCAGTGAGCTCAATAATCTCTTGTACATAACCCTCTCTCCACCATGGACGACTATCGGGCTAGCCAATGGGTTAGGCTGCGCCCCGCCCATACATGGACATGTGGTCGTACTAAAAGTAAGTTAGGTGAGATGTCAAAACAATCCGGTCCTTAAGGCTCACCAGGGAAGCCTCCATAAATCCAACCAAAGTCGTAAGTCTACCACCACAATAGCCTTACACCAACACCAACCCGTCTGCCTCGGTCTCAACTCGTATATGATCTCACCAGATGTACAACAAAACATCATCCTCAATGGTCATGTCATCATCTCAATATGCAACAAAGGAACTAACATGGCTTCTCTCTGTCACTCGAGTCACAATGTAATAATCTAATCTATTGGCAACAACGGATAAGCCTCACATAGGTGCAACATGAACAAAAAGGGGTTGATGAAACTTGCCTTCGCTACTGTCCGCGGTGTCAAGCTCCTGGTCTGTTGGCTCCTCCGGGTTCTCCTCTGGCACTGGGTTACTCCGACGGTATCACAATCAAATATACATGGAAGACATGCATATATCGATATATCATTCAAATTTAGGTATACCAAATAGATTATGATTTTATATGGATTTGTGTGAAAGATTCAAATTAATGCGAGCTCGCATGAGTGGGTTATAGAGTTTAAAATGTGATGTTTGGGTTAATTACGAGAATTAATATTTATGGCATGCTGCTGTTTGGACTTGGTCAAATCTGAATTGGAGATTAAAATATAATTTATGAGTTTGGTTTAAAGGTTGACCAGCCATGGCTTGGTGGGCCTGGCGTGGGGCACATCCGCACATGGCCTCGGCCTGGGTTCAGTGTTGAACGACTGTGGCTGCTGGCATTTGCACTTTTGTGCGTGAGGTGCAGGGCTGACGGGTGGGGTACAGTCCGGTTTAAGCCTCAGCTTTCCTTCTGGCTAGAATCGGGAAGACAGAGCTGCTTCGTCTTCCTCCCGCCGCCCAGCAAGGAAAGGCTTGGAGGTCCAAATGAGAAGGAGGAAAAAAAGAGGGAAAAGCTAGCCTGGGTGAAAGGAAAACTGCAGCTTGGGCTATAGCGAACTAGATGGAGACATCAATTTGGGTCTTGATCGAGGGGGACTGCAGCTGCTCAGGAATAGAGCGGTCATGGCGGCCGGAGCTCGCGAAAGAGGGAGGGAAAGGAAAAGGGACGGCAGCTGCTCACCTTTGCACGTTCGACCGTCGGTGCTGAAGCGAGGAGCGGCTAGCGCGTCAATTTATAGGCGACGAAGGCAGGGGCAGCCGGCCTCGACGGGAAAAATCGGTCCGGTGCACTAATTTTGTCATACCCACGCGCGCGCCGATATTGCGCCATCTAGCCGAGATGCTGCACGACCCGTCGCGTCGTCCGGCCGCGGCTCAGTGAGGTGACGACCGACTGCTCGCGAGGACGGGTGACAATACGAGGTGGTAATGGTGAAAGAGACCATTCGCTCGCAGTTGTTCAAGCATGCGCGCAAAAGGGGGCGGGCGAAGTAACTGCATCATACCCACTCGGGAGAGCTTCGCAGAGGAGAGGCTGGCTCCACTCCTGCCATGGCTCCAGAGGCTACAGCTGGTAGGCTGTTGTTTGGGTCAGAAGAACGCGTAGCGCTGTGCCTGTCCGGAGGAAGAAGAAGGAATTTCTTTGCGAATAGAGGAAAGTAGGAGGGGGTTCCTAAAAAATGTGCTAGGTTGTGATGCTGTTTCATTCAAAGGGTAATGAAGCGAGGTGGATTTTGTAATTTCAGAAAAGGAAGAGGGTGTGGATGAAAAATGTATTTGGCTGACAAGAGTGACGTGAGGAGCCTGGGAAAGGCAGTGTGGGTTCTGGTCTGGCCAGTGACTACTTGTCGATTTATTTACTTCATTTTACTTATTTATTATATTTGTTTTTTAATCAGTTCTCTTATTGACTCTAGATTTGATTATTGTTTACACGTATGTCATGATTACTTTTATTATTATTATTAATTCTCATATGATAGCACATTATTATTATTTTTTTATTAAAGCACGTAATATGTTTGATGATTAATTCTATAATTTTGATTTATCGGCATACGAAAAATGGGACATTACATTGGCACACATCGCACAACGCTACATATTCAGCTATGTCTTTTTTCATGCTAGCCCACTAATAACAAGTCTTCAAGTCCTTTTACATCTTCGTACAATCGGGGTGAATTGAGTAAGGTGAGTCATATGCCGCCTTTAATATTGTCTCCCGAATATGCTTATCATTGGGCACGACGATCCTCTTTCCAAGCCATAAGGTACCATGGTCATCCTCATCAAATCTGAATTCTCTCCCCTCTCAGGTCCTTTCCTTGATTTCTTGGATTTCCTCATCCTTCGCTTGACCCTCTCGAATTTCTTGCTCTAAGGTTGGATGTAACTCCATTATTCCCATCTCATTCACAAATCCAAGATTCAACTGTTCAAACTCCTTACATAACTTGGATGGCAGCTCTCGAACTGCGAGCTGGTGACATACTCCTTTTCTACTCAAAGCATCGGCCACTACATTGGCTTTTCCCGGATGATAATTGATTCCCAAATCATAATCCTTGATTAGCTCCAACCATCTTCATTGCCTCAAATTTAGGTTTGTTTGTGTGAATATGTACTTGAGAATCTTATGATCTGTATAAATTTCACACCTATGTCCAAGGATATAATGTCTCCAAATCTTCAATGCGTGTAACACAACTGCAAGTTCCAAATCATGTGTTGGGTAATTCTGCTCGTGTTTCTTCAATTGTCTCGATGCATAGGAAACCACTTGACCTTCTTGCATCAGCACACATCAAAGTCCTTGTCTCGATGCATCACAATAAATATCAAAGCTCTTGCTCACATCTGGTAATATTAAAACTGGGGCTATGGTTAACCTTTTCTTCAACTCCTCAAAACTTTCTTAACAAGCTTGAGTCCATTGGAAAGCTTTTCCCTTCAGTAGAAACTCCATCATGGGCTTGGCTATTTTGGAGAAGTCCTTGATGAATCGATGGTAATCTCCAGCCGTTCCAAGAAAACTTTGGATTTCCTTTACATTTTGCGGGGGTTCCCATTTCAACACGTCCTTCACTTTCCCGGGGTCAACCGATACTCCTCCTCCATAGATGATATGACCCAAAAACGACACTTCTTTCAACCAAAACTGGCACTTGCTGAACTTGGCATACAATTGATGCTCCCTCAATTTCTGCAACGTGAGCCTCAAGTGTTCTTCATGCTCCTTCTCATCCTTCGAGTAGACAATAATGTCATCAATGAACACCTCAACGAACTTATCCAAGTACTTCATAAAGACCTTACTCATCAGGTACATAAAGTAAATGTAGGTGCATTGGTCAATCGAAAGGATATAATTGTATACTCATAGGATCTATACCGTGTCCGAAAAGCTATCTTGGGTATGTCTGATGGTCTAATCTTCATTTGAAAGTATCTCGACCTCAAATCAATCTTGGAGAAGACACGTGCACCCTTCATCTGATCGAACAAGTCTTCTATGTGTGGCAAGGTGTACTTGTTCTTGATTGTTACCTTGTATCATGGTCTACATGAGCTGGTTTTGCATAGCCAACAGCTGCTCAAGGTTGATAGTTACCTGGGCCGGTCCTTGTCCATTGTTGTTCTGAGGTACTCCATTGTTCTCCTCCTCATCATTGCCATCCCTCTGGTTGTGAGTCCTCACCATCTGAAGAAAAGCAAGAGAGAAGAATTTAGAAAACGTCCCCAACTATATGCATCAAGGGATATGAAACTAAACAACTACCTATACTAGCCTATGTGGACATGGCAATGCTAAAGCATCCCAAAATCATCTATTAGGCACACAAGCAACAATATGAAGCAAGCAACACACCAAGCAAAAACACATCGCTCCGTGAGTGTTCCTATGTGCTCTAAAGTGTCCATTCTATCTAGGCTGCGCCCTACGGTCAACATGTGGCTCTGATACCAATTTGTGACACCCGGTTCCGAAAATGAACCAAGTGAACGCATATGTGTGCCTAGGACGTTCAACACACATACACGAGTGCATTCACAAACGAATATACAGAAAATTACCACAGAAAAAGATTAATTAACCACTTTTATTACACTATTCATAATGTCCTCGAATAAAAGCTCTAATGAATATTAATAACAAGTTTGAACTAATGCAGCGGAAATTAACTAAATGAGCAAACTAAGGAAAAGGGATAGCACAAATCCAATCAACACCACAGGCAAAGCTGACAGCAGACACGACCTAGAACTCCACATTATCATCGTTATACTCCCAATCCTGACCTGCAACTGTTGGTGGGGGAATTACAAGGGTGAGTACATGTCGTACTCAGCAAGTGTGGAAAGTATGACATGTAGATAATTAAAATGACGAATATAATAATGGCTAAGTGCTAAAAAGTATAATAAAATATTTAAAAAGCAATATATTATATGTATGTGGAATAAACCCATCATAAACCATGTAATTATCATAATACCAGTCCATATTTTCTTACCATCAACCATATTCCAGATTCTACCCTTACCATTAACCATATCCAATACCATAATTTAATTCATAACCAGTCATAACCATATTACCAACCATAACCAGTACCAAACCATCCCAAATCCACATTTTCTCTAATCATGGAAGTTGTCCAGGTGCTCATAACCGGGAGCACAATTATCATGATAGTTTTAATACTCTGCAGAGTTTGTATCACTTTACCCACATGTTTGTGATTTCATCACCCGTCGACAGCTAAAGAAAACCTCTATTATGCCAAAACACTACCATAGGTGTATGGACAAGAGATCACAAAATAGTATTTACAAAGGGACTACTAGCATGTATGTACCCACTGAGGTTTCACCAGTGGCGATGTCTTCAACTGAGCACATCTTCAACCAAAGGCCCCCTCTTGTGCCATTCGGATCCTAGGGAGTCCCGCCAACCATATCCAAACCCAATCCGACTCCCCTTCCCTAGTGCGCCATCTGATCCATTCAATACTAGCAATACCCTAATTAGTCAGCTACGCCACACCCATACTTGGCCTCGTGGTGGCATTGTAGTCCTAGCTAATTCTTTCTTAAACCGGTCCTTAGATCTAAAGCAAGCTAACCACCATAAGATCTAACCCATCCACATACCATGCTTGTTTAGATCTCCCATTACCATGTCATATTAACCAGTTCATATTAACCATAATCTCATCAATGCATAATTAAATAGTATAATTGTTTTCCCATCCCAATTAATAAAGCGAGGCAAAAAGGTAAAAAGCCCTTCTAGACTCTGTACCATATATTCCAGATGTCAAGGGTGGTTGAACAAATCTAGTAAACTTCCTATCATAGGATTTCCCATCAATTTGACACAAGCATGCAATTTTGCAAACAAAACATGTATTTTAAAAATAGGATCAATATGTTCAAGGACACTTGCCTTGCTCTTGAGCTTGGTTTGGATCAAAGACTTCAAATTCTTGGTGCTAGATATCCTCCGCAGCACCCTCTAGCACAAATCCGTCTAATCCGCACAATAAACATACAAGACAAGAATCACAATCAATAAGTGCACTTATATTACTCAATATGTCATGACATGCATGATTAATGCAAATGCAAAGCAAAACTAGTTAATGAGTTTTTAATGATGTTTACTAACTAGTTCTAATAGTTTTTAACAAGTTTGAACAGGTTTGGAATTGATTCAAACCAACTTAGATTTAATTCAACAGGAAATAGAACGCAAAATCGGACTAGTCCGCTTGGGACCGGACTAGTCTGCCCTTCGCAGGAACAACGAACTAGGGTTTTCTAGATTGTCGTGAATTTGGAGAAACGGGGTTGAATTCACGTGAGAAATAGAGAGTAGAAGGTATACCCAGTGTTTAGAACTCCAATGAATCAAGAGTTTTGGAGGCAACACTTGGATCTTGATGATCTAGGGTTGATGAAGAACTTGAAGAATGAAAACTTGGTGGAGATCTTGATCCTCTTTCATTTCCTCCTCTTCGTATTCTTGCTCGGGATCTCCTTCTCCCTCCATGATGGTGGCTCTCCATGAACTAGGGTTTTGTTGTGTTTTAATTGAAGCAAAGAGGTAAAAGGTGGGGTGTTGGTTGTTTATATAGAGGTGGATGCTAGGGTTTGATGGAATTCGAGTTTAAGATGGGTAGAGGCCGGTTTGGGGTCCCGCATGGGCTCCAAAAAGAGTTAGACACGATGTCCTTAGGCCCACTTAAGGTAAAACCCAAAAAAAGTCGTGAAACAGAAGATCAATTCAGAATTGCAATTTATAGGACAAGTCCAAAAAGGGCCGGACTAGTCGAAAGATTGACAAAGGCGAAAACAGACAAGTTCAGACTATATCGGACAAGTTCGAACTTGGTTAGAGGAAAATCAGACAAGTCTGGCCAAAACCGGACAAGTCCAATTTTAGTTAGATGGAAAACGGACAAGTCCGCTGGAATACTGGACAAGTCCACAGACTTAGCAAAATTTCGAGGAATTGGAATACCGGACTAGTCCACAATGGACCGGACAAGTCCGAAAGTGTCCAAAGGGAAAAACAGACTAGCTCACAGCAAAACAGACAAGTCCAACGAAGGTCAGAAAGAAATCGGACTAGTCCACACCAAAAATGGACTAGTCCGCACTCCTCAGAACTTTTGAGTGCGGTTTTGCTTCTAATTCATTTTAAACTTACTCATTATATATGGATTAATGTTAAACATGTATATGAACTTATGCAATGCATGATCCATGAATATGAGGGTGTTACATCAACAACCCTCGAGCTCACGTCAACGTGGCTCAACCTCTGCACCTCGCGTGCAACCAAGCGGCGACACTGACATCCCCGTCAAAGTCATCCAGATTGGTTCCGATGCTTCCCAGACCACTCGTATATCGGGTGGTCTGAACGATAAATAGGAACTTGTGCTCATCAATTTACTCCAGGCGAATGTTGATGTGTTTGCATGGCAACCGTCCCAGATGCCTGGGATCCCTAGAGAGGTGATCGAGCACAGCCTGAAGATATATCCCGATGCATGACCAGTACATCAGAAGCCTCGGAAGCAATCCGTCGAGCAACAAAACTTCATCAGACAAGAAATTAAGAAGATGCTTGACGCTGTTTTCATCTGGGAGGTTCACCATCTACGGTGGCTGGCAAACCCAATCATTGTATCAAAGGCCGGTGAGAAACTTAGGATGTGCATCGACTACACCACCTTGAATAAGGCATGCCCAAAATACCCATTTCCACTTCCTAAAATAGATCAGATAGTGAATTCTACCTCCGGGTGTGATTTACTGTGTTTCCTAGATGCGTATTCTGGATATCATCAGATACAAATGTCGAGGGAAGATGAAGAGCAAACTGCCTTCCTTAAAGTAGATGAGTTATATTGTTACACTGTCATGCCTTTTGGTCTCAAAAATGCTGCTTCAACTTTTGTACGAGCTATGCACAAAACATTTGGAGAGGTTATTAGGGACTTGGTGGAGGTCTACGTCGATGACATTGTCGTCAATGTGAAAAACAAGGAGTCAATCCTTGACAATCTGCAAGCCGTCTTCGACAAGCTGCGCTTGACGCGTACGATGCTCAACCCGAACAAGTGTGTCTTTGGGGTCAACTCCGGAAATCTCTTGGTTTCTTGGTGACTCACTGAGGAATTGAGGCAAATCTGGCGAAAATCAAAGCCATTGAAGAGATGCGGCCCCCAGCCCACGTCAAGGACGTCCAGAAGCTAACTGGATGTCTAGCTGCGCTCAGCCGGTTCATTTCAAGGATGGCAGAGCGCACGCTTCCCTTCTTCAAGCTATTGAGGAAGTCTGAGCCATTTCATTGGTCCGAAGAAGCAGAGAAGGCGTTCCAAGAGCTCAAGCAGCTCCTCACCACCCTACTAGTTCTGGTAGCTCTAGAGCCTGGTGAGCCTCCTCTGCTTTACATTTCAACAATTACGGAGGTTGTTAGCATGGTCCTGGTCGCAGAGAGACTGGAACGATCTTAAACTCAGGAGCCTAGACCCCTCTGGGAAGGTCCGGCTACCTTAAGGCGAGTCTGGGTCCTAGCCCCCAGGCACGGATCCTAAAGGCAAGAGGCCTGAGGATCAACCTCTCTCAATTGAGGGAGTTCCCGCAGTGCAAGATGAAGCTCCGGACCCCTCGAGTAGGTCCGTGCTGAGGAAGAAAAAAATCCGGACCCCTTTGGGAGGGTCCGGGTTGATGGATTAGAAGCTCCGGGCCCCTTCAAGAGAGTCTGTACCGTCCAACAGCTAGTATACTTCATCAGTAAAGTACTCCATGACGCCAAGACTCGCTACATTGAGGTGCATAAGCTGCTGTATGCAGTCTTTATAGCCTCAAGAAAGCTATGTCATTACTTACAAGCCCACAAGATATCCGTGGTAATTTGCTTTCCACTGCGTGCTGTATTACATAATCCAAATTCTACTGGAAATATTGCCAAATGGGCTATTGAGCTAGCAGAATTCAATCTCGAATTTCTGCCTTGACATGCTATCAAGAGTCAAGTGCTAGCTGATTTTGTGGCGGAGTGGACTCCTTCATCATCAACTCTAGGGGGCCTATGTGAGCAGAAGCTGGAACCTAAGGTCCCGGTCTTCACTGAGCCTCACTGCACTCTACTTCGACGGCTCCGTGCAGAAGCAAGGGGCTGGAGCTGGAAACCTTCTCCTCGCTCCAACCGGGGAGAAGGTCAAATACATGGTACAACTTGACTTCAAGGCTACCAACAACATGGCAGTGTACGTGATGAGGACATCACTCCTATGGATATACACAACACTCCATTCAACATACAAGATGCAATCAATAGAATTCACACACACCAATTAATTTTAGATGTGAGCTCGTTCTTATATGTTTCCTTATATATTTTTAAGAATAGATTGCTACCTAATGACTTAATTGTGATTAGGATCCATGGAGAAGTTCAAGGAGTAATTGGAGGAAGATTTAGGGGCGTGGAGGACCAGATATTACGTTCAAAGAAGATGGAAACCGACCCCAACTCTAATTCGTGTCCAACTCGGAGTCCAGGAGCAGTTGGCACTAAAACGGACGCCTAGGACGCATACAAACTCCGTTTTGAACGTTCTATATATGCACAGAAAGGGGAGAGGATATCCTTTCCAATGGAGCTGGACTCATGTCATAATTCCTTGGGAGTCGACAGTTATTGTCAAAACAAAATCGAGTTCAAAATCTGTCACGGTGGTGCGCCACCGTATTAGGCCATTGGGCCTTGTATCAAGTCTAAGTCAATTATTTTCGTGTGTTACGGTTAGGTCACGCCACCAACACCCCCTTGGACGTCCTTCCACCTATATATACTCCATATTAGCCGCCATGAACAATTGGGTTTTGCTTAGATCAATAATATCACCGTTCTACAGTTTGTGAGACCCCAAGTTTGCGATTTCAGATCGTGTCTTCTACGTTCTTGCTTGTGTTCTCGGTTGCACTTGTAGAGATTAGCCTTCTTGGCAAGGTCAATCGTGTGCTGCACGGTTGATAACCAACGGAGTGGTGGTGTAGTGATTGCAGGGGTACTCGAACCGCTCAAGTGCCGTAGATCATCAACGTCGAGTTCTCCATCCCAATCGACATACCTTTCAGAAGATCGGGCCTAAACCTACTCATTAATTGGTATCAGATTTCCAGGTTTCCCATTAGGTAATTCATCTATCCATTACATTAGTTTTGTTTTTCATACCTGGAGTCCACAAAAAAGCCAAAAAAAACTTGCAGTTTAGTAGATCTGTTCATTACTTTGTCCAAACCAAATTGAGCCTTTGCAACTTTGTTATTCAATTTGGTTTTGTTGATTTTGTGCTCTTGGTTGAGTCATATTGCTGGTTTAGAAGTGTTTTTGGTCTTAGTGTGAGTTTTTCATTGTGTGATTCATCCATTTGAATCACGTCATCACGTCCAGATTAGATTTATCTCTGTACAGTTCAAGATTTTCATCATATCACGCTCATATGAACTCATATTTTTGTGGTCTTGTACTTCCTGGAAAGCTTAAGAAGTTCTCTATAACTTTTGTATTCATCAGTTTCTCATAAAATAGAGTTATCGAGGTCAAAATTGCATTAGATCCGAATCTGTTATTGACCTAGAAATTCTGAAGAGTCTGTATTTCAGGGGCAATATCTCCTATTGTTATGATCCAAAATAGGTCTTCCATATACTGAAATTAAAGAGGATAGATATATCTATAATCTTTCTGTTCAAAGTTTTTAGATTTGGGGCCTCTAAAGGTGCTTAATTGTCCTTAGAAAGTGAGCAAAAAATCTGTGATAGGGCAACGAGATATCTTTGATTGCTTTGCATTGTGTTCTTCTTTTGCAGCACATTCTGGAAAAAAAGGACAAAAGAAAGAGGCAAGTTCAAAACAAGATACAAAAGCCACACAAGAAAAAAACAAAAGAAAAAAAAACAAAAATCAGAAGTGCTTGCAACTTTTGTGTCCTTAGCGCTTTGATGCATGTCTTGCTAGCTTAAACTACTAGAAACATATTTAGACCAACAACTTTGACAAGTACTTTGGACACTTATTCAACTTTACTATATGATTTCATTGTTGCTAATCCTCGCTACATATAAAGTGCCATCCAAGCTACACTTTACTCTTGAGCAGAATCGATACACCTTTGCAATCATCCAATGCTTCATTGGTTTCTTCATACCGTCCACCATTTGCCACCTGCAGTGTCGGTAAGAACACTTGTAAGAGCATGGTAAGATGCTTGAGAGTGTGTGATTATACTTCCACTTTGCTATTATCCTTTGTAGTTGATAGAGATAACATACTTTTTTGTTGTCTTCTGTTTGCTACTAACAATATTAGGTAAAAGCAAGAATCATGCAATATATACTGAGATGATTGACATGATGAAGACGACGATGGAGTTGCTCGCTAAGAATAAAACATCAACCAAGGTTTCACATGACATTCAGACCATCTTTACAACTCCTTCCACAGAAAGTAATTACATTCTCTTATCTTTCCTTCTTATGATGGTTTTGGTTACGATGAATATATTGCTTGGGAAATAGAGTTGGATAAAATTTGGACAATGTCATATGTGTGAGAGGATAAAGATTAGAAATGTTGCAAGTGCATTAGTAGGTTGTGCATTAACTTGGTGGAACAATTTAAATGATATAGAAAAACCTCGAACATGGAAGGATATGAAAATTTGTATGCGAGAAACTTTTATAAATGTATCTAATTGCAAAGATGAAGTGCATCAATTTGAGGAGAAATTTCTTGTTGTACCTCCTTTTGTGTTTAACATTTTGCAGGACAATATAGAAAATAATATAGATGATGCAAAAGAGAACGAGAATTTCAACAACACTTGTGAAATTTTATATGGATCAACTCATAAAGCACTCGAAATCTTTGCTGAATATGGTAAGGCAAAACATTCTACAAATACATAAGGTGAGAAGTTTTTGGATGTTCTGAATTTTTCCACCAATCATGGTATTTTCGAGGAGCAACTATTAGAGTCGTTTGTTTATACACAATTGTCACATGTTGATTTTCCTACTGATCCTTCTATTAAAAATGAGTTGTGTGCTAATAATTATATTTTAGCTATGCTAGAACAACTGAATGAATTTGATACTTTGTCCATGTGCTGAAATTAAGCATTTGATTCCAATTACATGTGAAAGAGATGAGCTGAAATTGTTGTCTTCTCTAAATACTTTTGGTTATATTGAATTTGACACTCTTTGAGATCTAGATATTGTAGAGAGGAGAATGTTTTCCCAATCTGAATTGCTTTTGTTAAGTAGAAATATTTTTCATGCTATAGGCAACTATGAAGATAGTGGTGAATTTATGGTGCATAAAGTTTACATCTGCTCAAATGAGAAATCCCATTTTGTGTTGCAACAAAATGGTGAAATGAATGGATGCACTAACACTAATAATTCTTGTCAAGTTTTTATAGTATTTTTGTCTTGCAGCAGGGACAACATATAATAGACACTACAGGAATCCGTCGATAGGGTGTCGGCCATATGAGCGTCGGTTGCCTATAGAAACCGACACACATAAATTAAAGGCATCGGTGAACCGACGCACTTAGCCGACGACGAATATTGGACGCCTTTAACGACTAAGTGCGTCGGGACCGACGCATTTACTGCCTATGTGCGTCGGGTTCAAGAGGCCGATGCACTTAAAGTTAAATGCGTCAGCCAGGCCGACCAATGCACTCAAGTGAGTTATATGCGTCGGTTTTGGCCCAACCGATGCACATAAGATGACACGTGGCTGCTCCACCGAGCGCGACTGTGTGCGTCGGTCCAGTAGAAACCGACGCATATAATGAACTTAAGTGCGTCGGTTTCAGGGGCTGACGCATACAATGTGCCGCGTGGCCGTCTCCCCAGTGGCCAGATATGGGCGTCGGTTTAGACAAAACCAAGGCACATAACACATTTTTTTAAATGTTTATTTTCTCTCCCTCCCCGGATGGGAGGCCTCCATTTTACACACAACAACAATATATATATATATATATATATATATATATATATATATATATATCATATCCGTTTTCAAACATACGACCATACACAAGTTATGAAACATAGCACCATTCACAAGTTATAAAACATTTCGAACAGAAGCACAACATAATACAAGCACAACAGTTCAAAAATGAGTAAATAAAATTCATATGTCGCCTTGGGAGCCTCCACTCGCATGTCCTCCACTCGCACCTCCGTCGTTAATGTTAAAGAAAGCATCGACACCTTCAGGTGTTCCGTGATGAGATCCCTGCAATAGATAAAAATGAAATATAAACTTAACAACGTAACATGTTAACTCCTACTTACTTAATAACATAACTTTAAAAAGGAGAAGCATATTGGTTTGAACTAAAACTTAAACACACTCTCGTATTTCCTCTCACTCTCTCTACTCTCTCGCCCTCACTCGCTCTCCTACTCTATCTCTTCTCCTCTCCCTCTATCTCTTTCTCTCTAGCTCCCTCTCTATCTATCTCTTCTCTTCTCTCTATCTCTTCCTCTCTCCCTCTATATATTTCTCTCCCTCTCTATCTATCTATCACTTCTTTTCTCAATATGTATTCCTCTCCTCTCTATCTATCTCTGCCTCTCTCGCTCTCTCACTTGTTCACTTTTTCACTTCATCTCTCCACTATTATTTCCCTTTTCTTTTTAATATTATGGTAATTGATGTTATAATGAAAATATTGTCACAAGTATGCATGTCTTACATACCGCTGCATCCCCTTGTGATGGGTGAGTCTGCACTGGAGGGAAAGGCATCAATGGGAAAACTGCTTGAAGTTGTGAGATTATAATTAGAAACATTTTGGAATCAAATAAAGTGGTCGAATGCGAAAATTACAGTTTACCTGAATTATTTTGCTACAATCCAGAAGCTAACAGTGACATAAATCCGTAAGGTTGTGGAACATATGATTGACCACTCTCAGAACCCTGCAATGCAAATAGTTACGATATTGCATTATATAACTGAAGTCAATAATATAAGTAGTTTTACCTGTGAGGAGCCAATCTGTGGTAGTGCTGGCTGCATTGGTCGAGGACCAAACTGAGAACTGGAGCTACCTTGACCCATGAACTGCATCAAATAAATTAGTTGTGATATCTTGAGTAGATACATTTGTAAATCGAATAATATTTTCAAATAGGAAAATTACATGTTACCTGAGACATATACAGATAATGCATCTGTTGCTGCAATATCTGTGTCTGTTGCTGTTGTTGTTGCAGCAACATCCGTGTCTCTTTTTGTTGTTGTTGCATCTCCTCCTTTGTGCGTCTCAGTTCTTCTCATAATTCAGCCTCTGTAGATGATTGAAATCGACTACCACCAACATTGGACGTTCGTTGTCTAGCATAAGCCTCATACTCTACATGTCCGTCGCCTAACCCAAGTCTACAAAAAAATACAAGTGTGAAGAATCGATATTCATTAACATACAAATCAGCATTAACTTTACACATACCTCCCATGCGGTAGACCTCCGCCGACATCGTATGCAGCAGCGACATCCAACGGCTCTCTCAAATAGTCTGAATCAGGTCCATGATTCTTTTTGAAACACTCAACATACTTTTGTTGTGATACATTTAGTTAACAGATTAACGTAATACAAGATAAATTGAGTTGATAGATAAAAGCAACAAAGAATCAACATACGTACCAATTTCTGCGTTGATGCCTCATCACATAACACCATCGGGCGATTTGGGTCTGGACCTTTGTGCCCCTTAAGATAAACCTCAAAAAATGTAGGAGGCGTACCAGTTTCAGCTCTCTGCAATATCAAAATCAATAATTTAATAAATGCAATTAATTGAAGGAATCTAAGTATGAATATAAGAATTCATACCATCCTTTGTTCCATCCGAACATAACCATCCGACCCAAAGAAATGCTTTCCTGGCTTGCTCTTTCGGTTTCTTCGGTGTCTATGAGAAATATTTTTGAACTCAGCTGAACCCCAATACCCGCATTACCATTCCCAAGCCTCCATATTTGCACAAATCCAATCCACATGACTTTGCAAGTACTGCTCCCTAGTGAGGTGAATTTTGGCTGGTTCTTTGTTTGTCATAAGCTGGAACATCACCGTCTTGTAGTAGACGGTCACAACCTTGATCCGTGCCTTCGAGAAGGAGTCCTTGACACGTCTCTTTGCTGCATTATGGAAAAATGAACAAGCATATGCTTGACTCACACCCGCCTCCACGAAACCTACCCTGCATACAAGTAACAATTAATGTCAAATAACAATATGATGTAATGTAATAGAAACTAATGTAATGGAAACAATCAAAACAAACTTACCCAGAAAATCTCCCAAACTTTATCCTGACATGTACCCAAATCGCCATACTCTTGAAGCACATAGTGATCCCAACTATGCGCTGCAATTCTTTGACCATCTACTAATACCATCCCGGGATAGCAAAACCGTATGGCGTTTCCCAACTCGGTGTTAACTACTCGTCGATGCCCCTTTCCACTCCATCCAAGCTCCACCCAGCACCTAGTACCCTTCGGCCTTATAATTGTCCGCTCGTCTATACTTTTACTTACACCACATAAAAGGTGCCTCCGCAGCCTGTACATAAAAAATACATAAAATTAGTTAATTGAACAGATATAATGAACTTGTTAGTTAATTAAAAATATTACCTAAAAGGGCATCGATCGGGGTGTCCTAACTCTTCCAGCTCGACCCTTCTTGCAATCCTGGCATCTCGCTCAGGATCCTCAGGCTCATCTTCTTCCTCATCATCTCCCTCATTCCCACCATCAGAAGAGGTCCACCGCCCAACACTATCTGAGCCTCCTCCTGAGACTCGTCCTGAGCCTCCTGCTGAGCCTACTCCTGAGCCTCGCCCTGAGCCTCCTCCTGAGCCACCTTCCTGCTCCGACGTCTGCCTGACAGTCTCTGGTTCCTCCCTGTACAACTCCTCGTACGTCGGGCAGCGATCTGTCACCTGTGGCGGACCTCGTGCAGGCTCGCTCGATGTCGGCTCTGCCACACAACTCAAAAACTGCTACTTCCTCTGCCCACTGTAAGAAGTACCCTGAAAATATAAATAAAGAAATATGTAAAGAAGCAAGAAACAATAGACAATTAATTTAATATTTACATGTATGTAAAAAACAAGTACCTGAAATGAGTCCGGCTGGCTCGAAGTAGAACTGGGAGTGGAGGCCGAGGATCCACTACCCTTCTTGCTTTTCTTCTTCCCCAAACTTGGCAAAAGCTTAAACATCTGCGCACATTGTTATAGAAATGATTAGTATACAAAATTAGATAATAAATAAAGAAAAAGTATGGACTGTTACTTGTGCTGAAAGGAGTGAAACCATCTGTTGACAATCCCAGACTCACATTTATTGGATCTTTACCAAACTCCGGATCGAAACGGTCTAGAGCTTGCCATGCCGCGCCATCTGAAGGATGTACCATAATATCTTTGTCATCACTCTCACATAACCTTTCTGAATGTCACCTCATCTGCTTCGTAGTTTCTTCAGAAAGGAACAACCATTTAAGTCTGGACGTGGTAGGCATGTACTGAAGCTGTTTAACCGGTACCTTTGTACTTATTTCCTCCCCATCATCATTCAAAACCTTCACATGTCTAGATGCATTGCAATGCATACATTGAGTATCGTTCTGGTGTTCCTTCCAAAATAACATGCAATTATTTTTGCACGCATCAATTTTCTCATAAGTCATGCCCAGACCTTCCAAAATCTTCTTTGAATGATATATGTCTTCCGACATCTTATGTTTTGCCGAAAGGAGATCATTGATCATCTTCAGGATACCATTGTAGCAATTGTTTGCAAAATTGAACTTAGACTTCAGCCCCATAAGTCGTGTGACCGCCTGCAGAACGGTCACACTAGCACCCTCATATACTTTTTCATCTACGGCAGCAAGAAGTCTGTAAAACTTCTTCACCTCCTATGGCAGTGACTGCTCTTCGTACTCTCGACCAACATCTGCCATCATCTCATCCATCCGATCGTTCTCGTTTTCGTCTGACTCACTAGCATGATCCATCTCTCCATTCTCAAGCCACACTAGATAGTCTGGCATAAATCCGTGCTTACAAAGGTGCATCATCATTTCAGACCTCTCGAAACGTCGATGATTCTGGCACCTTCGACACGGACATTTCACAAAACGAGCACCACTAGGAAATGCTTGGTTAACGAACACATTTGCCATTTGTGCCCATTCCAAAGTATACACACCATCTGAACTCCATCCATCATACATCATCTTACGGTCGTCACCCATTTTTCAACTTATACCTTCAAAGAAAAAAAATCATTATAATTAGTTTATTTTTATATTATGTGACGGTCACTACAACTAGGCAGATAGGTCCTAAACCCACCCAAGAGTGGTCGAGTGGGGCGTGATTATGATGACACGTGTGGTTTGGATCCAGACGAAATTTTGGCAGCATAACCCCGTTGTTCTCCACTGCACGCCCGAAAATGGTGCAGCAGAGAACATTAGGGTTATGCCGTCAAAATCTCGTCCAGATCCAGACTCGCGTCTCGTCACAAGACACGCCCCCCCCCCCCCCCCCCCCCGATCCACTCCCAGGCTGTCCAAAAAGGGACAATTCCGAACCTTCACGTCTCACATGCCAATGGCATGTGATACGTGTCAATTCGAAACGGGTAATCAAATTCTATAGGTTACGTTCCTAATTTTCATTTTTCAATAATTTACGAGAGAGGAAAAAACAAGACAGAGGAGGAAAAGTTGGTCAGAGTTGAAAGTTCTAAGTTCAGATCCACCGTTCAGACGCGGTTAATTAGTCGTCCTCATTATCGCCATACACATCTGTGCTCGTCTAAACGCATACTTCACAACAAGAATCATATTACGCTACAATCCTCTAAAGCTACCATAATTATAAAAATATTTACTATATTACAAACACATAATTAGTCATCATATTGCAAATGCTAAAAAGAAGCAATCACATGCATGATATGAACTTTTAATCACATTCAAATCATATAGCATAATGAATATGAATCACATTCACGAGTTAGCAACTACATAATATGAATCACATTAACAAATTAACACTAATCACAAATATAATATGCTCACATATTTAGAAACTATTAATAATGCTCACATATATAAGTTAAACATGTAAATTTGCATATAATTGAGAATTAACTATTAATTAATCTTACATATCCACATTATCTATGAAATAAGCTCACACATAAAACATCACATATACAAACTAATGCACCAAACAAAGATCACACATAAAGTTCAAATATATGACTTCATGATTTTACCTTATGCGCTGATGAGGAGTGAACAGGGCGCCAGAGGGGGGCCGGACCAGAGTGCTCCCGGGAGCGACGGAGGGGGACCGAACCAGAGTGCGCCAGAGGGGGCCGGACCAAGAGGCGACGGGGGCAGGAGCGCTGGCGACCAACGGGCACCGGAGGGAGGCCGAACCAGGGGTAGGAGCGCCAGCGACCGGCGACGCGGGCGGGGACGGGGGCGCAGGCGTAGGCGCATGCGAGGGGCAGGGGCGCGGGCGCGGGTGTGGGGAGCTGGCAAGTGGGGGCGCGGGCGAGGGGCGCCGGCGACTGGCGGGGGCACAGGCGCGGGCGAGGGGCACCAGCGACGGGGCAGAAGGCGGGGGGCGCGAGCGAGGGGCGCCAGCGACGGGGCGGCGGGCGCGGGCGAGGGGTGCCGGTGACGGGGCGGCGGGCAGGGGCACGGGCGAGGGGAGCCGGCGACGAGCGGGGGTGCGGGCGCGAGTGAGGGGCGCCGGCGACGGGGTGGCGGGTGGGGGCACCGACGACGGGGCAGCGGGCGGGGGCCCAGGCAAAGGGGCGGCGGGCGGGGGCACCGATGAGGCGGCGGGCTGGCGGCGGCGGCGACGGGCGGGGCGGGCGCGGGCTCGGGCGAGAAGTGTCGAGGCACGTGAGAAGAGAAGAGTCGCGAAGGGTTTGGGCCCCTCTTAAGAGCATCGGTTCGGCGCTGGCCGACGCTCTTAGAGCCTGAGCAATCCGGGCCCACTTAAGTGTGTCGGTTTTGTCCCAGTTGACACTCTTAGAGGCTCAGTCAGCTGGGCCCGCTTTGAGTCTCGTGTGCGGCCCCTTTAAGAGCGTCGTTTAGGCCGACACATTTAATATATGTGTCGGTCTGGCCGTCGCATCTATTATGTGTGTCGGTTTCTTCAAGAACACTGACACCTCTAACTTATGAGTGTCGGTTACCTGAAACCGACACCCTTACACGCGTTACACGCGTCGGGTCCGACACATCTATTAAAACCGACACCCTATTCATCGTTTCCTGTAGTGAGAGGAGCATTGTTCACTGCAGTTGTGCATTATGGACAATACTCATTCTACCCCCAAAGCAAGACTTTTTGCTAGACATACGAGCAAGCCGAGGACGGCATGTCATCGAGAAGGGGAGAATGATGAGATCATGCACATTATAAATGCACATACAAACATGATATAATGTTTATTTGTTTGGGATCCTAGCTCAAGTGAATGTGCTCTCTTATTTGATGGAGAACATGAAGATGGTTCACTATATCGTCCACCACCTTGGCCTCCTCCTTTCATGCATACAAGAAGATTTGATGGCGTTGCACATATGGACCCACACATGAGAGAAGATGAACTTGAGTCGAGGATGACTCCAATTAAAGAAGGGGAGGATGATGCGAACATCACTCCTATGGATATACAGAACACTCCATTCAACATACAAGATGCAATCAATAGAATTCACACGCACCAATTAACTTTAGAGGTGAGCTCGTTCTTATATATTTCCTTATATATTTTTGAGAATAGATTGCTACCTAATGACTTAATTGTGATTAGGATCCATGGAGAAGTTCAAGGAGTAATTGGAGGAATATTTAGGGGCATGGAGGACCAGATATTACGTTCAAAGAAGATGGAAACTGACCCCAACTCTAATTCGTGTCCAGCTAAGAGTCCAAGAGCAGTTGGCACTAAAACGGACATCTAGGACGCATACGGACTCCGTTTTGGACGTTCTACATATGCACGGAAAGGGGAGAGGATATAATTTCCAATGGCGCTGGTCTCATGTCAAATGTGTTTGGAGTCGACGATTATTGTTGAAACAAAATCGAGTACAGAATCTGTCAGGGTGGTGCGCCACCGTATTGGGACATTGGGCCTTGTATCAAGTCTAAGTCCATTATTTTCGTGTGTTAGGGTTAGGTCACGACCCCAACACCCCATTGGACGTCCTCCCACCTATATATACTCCATAGTATCCGCCATGAACAATTGAGTTTTGCTTAGATTAATAATATCGCCGTTTATCGATTTGTAAAACCCCAATTCAACAATTTCAGATTGCTTCTTCTTCGTTCTTGCTTGTGTTCTCGGTTGCACTTGCAGGGATTAGCTTTCTTGGTGAGGTAAATTGTGTGTAGCACGGTTGATAACCAATGGAGCCATGGTGTAGTGATTGCAGGGGTACTCGAACCGCTCGAGTGTAGCAGATCATCAACGTCGAGTTCTCCATCCCAATCGACTTACCTTTCGGAAGATTGGGCCTAAACCTACTCATCAGTACGAAGATCTCATCTACGGACTCAAGGTGGTGCTATCATATGGCGTCAGATAGCTACTGGTGAAGGGCAATCCACAACTCATCATCAAACAAGTCAAAGGTGAATGTAGTTGCAACAATCCCCAACTTGCTGCTTATTTACATGAAGTCCAGAAGCTGCGGAAGGACTTCCATGTCCTGGATCTCTGTCATGTCCGGCGTCTCAACAATGCTGAAGCAAATGATCTCTCGACGAAGGATTCAACAGGAGATCAAGCTCCAGACGGAGTTTTTGTCAGAAGATTATCAGGACCTGCCGCCCAGCCCGCCGAACTAAGTGATGGGGGCGAGACTAGCACTTCGAAGCTGGCGGTCCCGATGACCCTGTTATCATGGCGCCCACCAAGGATCGTAGGTGCTGTAGGAAGCTCCAAGCAATTTAGCACGCAAGATCCAAAAGCTCAAGTTAGCTCCGATGCATGGGTCTCGGAGATCTGGAGCTACTTGAAGGACAATATCCATCCTGAAGACGGTGCTTCCGCTGATCGAATTGCCAAATTTGCTAAAAGATACACGTTGGTAGAAGGGGATCTCTACCGATGTGGTGCCAACAACATTCTAATGTGGTGCATTTCCCAGGAAGAAGGCCGCGAGCTTCTCGCAGAGATCCATGGAGGTTAGTATGGGAACCACGCGTCTTTGCGCACATTGGTCGGTAAAGCCTTCCGGCATGGCTTTGACTGGCCTACAACACTCCAGGATGTGGTTGAGTTGGTAAAGAAGTGTGAAGTGTGCCACTTCCACGCGAAGCAGATTCATACACTGGCTCAGTCACTGCAAATGATACCTCCCATGTGGCATTTCGCTGTGTGGGGGATGAGCATTTTGGGACCTTTCCCAAAATCTATCGGAGGGTACATGTTCCTATACGTCGCCGTCGACAAGTTCACCGAGTGGCCAGAAGCTACCCCAGTCATGACCACCAACAAGCAATCTACTATCTAGTTCTTGAAGTTCATAGTCTGCAGATTCGTAATTCCGAACAGAGTCATTACTGACAACGGAATTCAATTCACAAGTACAACATTCCAAGAGTACTACAAATATCTTGGCATACAAGTTAGCTACGCATCAGTAGCTCACCCGGCAAGCAATGGACAAGCTAAGAGAGCTAATGCAAAAATACTCAAGGGACTCAAGACGCGCACATATGAGCACTTGAAGAAACATGGATCCAACTGGATAGAGGAGATTCTGTCTGCATTGTGGGCAAGCAAGACAACACCTAGCCGGACAACTAGATAGACACCTTTCTTTTTGATGTACGGAGCAGAAGCAGTCCTTCCTCCGGAGATCACCATTGGTTCTCTTCGAGTACGAACCTTCGACAAAGCCACGCAGGACAAGCTACGGCGTGAAGACCTGGACCTCGTAGACGAGGCAAGGTGCCAATTGGCTGTTTAGAATGCACGATACCGCCATGGGCTCCAGCGCTATCAACAAAGGTTCGTGCACAACCGGCAGCTAGAAGAAGGCGATCTGGTGCTGCGGAGAATACTGACTCGAGAAGGGATGAACAAACTCTCCCAAGGCTGGGAAGGTCCCATTCGAGTTATCAAAATTTCCTGCCCCAGATGCGTTTGCTTGGCTACAGAGGATGGGACTCCGCTTCCCAATCCGTAGAACATCGAGCACCTCTGTAAGTTTTACGCTTAGCGATACAGAGGTGAGTCTGTTTGTATAATTTGCATCTCTTGTAGTCCATAGATAGAGTCGGGAAAGGTCTTAGCGGACTTAACTTGGTCCTGTACTTTAGGTGTGTCTTTACCCTCCCTAGGATAGATCAAGATGAATAGCACACTTAACTTGGTCATTGTACTTTAAGTGTGTCCTTCTCTTTCCCTGTAATTCGGACCTTAATGAGAAGCATTTTATACAGACAAACTCTAAGTACATTTCATTTGTACAAGCTAATTTCTTTTTTACCTTCTTGTCTATAACAATGTTGTGCAACCACTTTGAAATTTAGTTCAAGGTTTTTATGTGATATATAAGTTGTATTGATAATCTTCTTTTGAGTCTTAGCATTGTTGTCTATGTTGATGGCTATTATATACCAATTTCATCTATAAATATAACTCAATTATGTGAAGGAAATATCATTTTATGCACACATCACCTTTCTATTTAACCTATTTCCACTTGTCCTTGGAGAAATTAGTGCATGCAGATATTTTATACAGAATTGAAGTGAAACAAGAGGATGGATCCTATAAAATATCATCCCAACCAATCAAGTGTTGACATGTGGCACCACATAGATCAAATGGCCCACAAACAGAAGTATCCGAGGCCATCCAACTATGTAGCACCCACATCAAGGGATGTGACCCACCTGGAAGTCATCCAGAGAAAACACAAACCGTTTGGAGGACTTACCAGGTCGGCCGACCCCCCTAGTCGACCGACCTGGTCTTTCCTCCAAACTCGGCCAGCTTCCACGTGTTGGCTCCTCCCGGCTTGAAGAAGTCAGTGGTGACTGATTCGTGCGCTTTTGGTAGCGGGAACCGACCCTTCTCCAAGCTATAAATAGGACCCCCACCCCTCACTTCAACACACACCACTTGAGCATTCACTCTCTTGTATACATTAGTTCTCCAAGTCCTCAGTGGAGGTTAGGCTGTAAAGAGGAGCCTCTAGTCCCAAGTCCAAATTGGTAAAGGTATGGCCCATGTATCTTCTCCTGTATTTGTGACTTTGTTCTTTTTAATAATAGTATTATTAGTCTCTCTTTATTCATATACTTTGGCAAATTGTTTCTTGTTTGATTGTGGAGTTCATGTATGTGCTAGGTGTAGATGTTGTTATGATCTGGACATAATGCCATTATCATGTTATCATAAACATCATACACCACCACTATAGTATAATTAGGTAATAATATGATTATGTTAATATGAATATGTTAGTGCTTGGATCCAACATTGGTTCAATGATGTTTAGGTTAGTCATTGCCTTAGGATGTCATGATTCTTAAGGTATTTACTTAGTATACTTGCATGGTGCTAGGATAGTGAATAACGTTGGATGTCTCGTAGACCCACGGATTGAAGAGGTAGGAAGTAGGTGGTGACAGCCCTATATGTCCTTTGAAATCCTCCACGTTCGGCTATGCCATAGGCTCTTGGCGGGAGTCGCCTAGTATTGCTAGGGGTAAACCCGTGTCCGATATGTTGGACCACTAAGACCTAGTACTCACCATTAGCATAGTCATGTGCACTTCATTAGGCTATGTATATGAGTAATTAGAGCATAGTAGGATTAGCTCCATCTCGTAGTCTAACTCTCACTGGGACAACCTTACCCTTAGAGTTCTTAGGTGTGTGTCACACTACCTCTATTATCAACTTACCCCTGTCTTGATAATTGATTAGTATCCCATAGCGTGATCATAAGAGTAGTGTTTATACTCCATTGCCTTCCTCTGGGATAAATACGATACCCTTAGGAATACTCTTGGGTGAAATGCTACACGATAGTTTCCGTGCGCTTGTGGACCTCATCTCTTTTGAGAGATGATCTGTGACGTAAGAAAATCAACAAGCATTTCAGGCGCCATTGCCAGGGAAGGCAAAGGAAGTGAAGGATATCTATCACGTGTGATTAAGCTATAGGTACTAATAGTTATTACACATGATTGCCCTTGTTTGTTTTCTCCTGTTGTGGTGAAAACAGGGTAGTGTTGGCTACCCCATTTTATGGGATGGCAAACAAGGACGCTAGTGCTCAACTGCAAGATGATTCATGGTGTACCTCTACAAATGTCCGCTAGGAAACACCATTGCCTCTTGCGAAAGAATTTCAGATTCTAGTAGGAGCCAAAGACATCCATTCCCAAGCATGGGGGAGGGTTCAAGAGTTCTTCTTAGTTTGCCTCCACCATATGGTGGATAGTTGGCTCCACATCCAACATTCATGTCATGGTTTGGTCCATGAATCCATGACCACCTTTGTGCTAGAGCTAAAGGTGTACTATTCTCATTCATCATGGATGACAATATGATATCTACTCAAGGGGTGGATTGAAGAGTGTTGTAGTTCCTTTACCTTGGCATGCACACCAATTAACAAGGTGGACATGCTAGCTAAGGAACTACACCTCCCATTGAAGTATCATGAAGATCAAGCCAATGGAGAAGTCCTTGGATGATCCAAGCTATGGATATTCACATGATTTGTGAAAATCCATGTCATCATGGGCCACTTGGGGAATCATTTCCCTAAAAGACCTAAGAGGATTCTTCCTTCCAAACACAACTCCAATGGCTATCACCAACAAGGTCAAGGGTGGAATCAAGAAGGCTATGCGAATTTCAAGGGATCTAAGTTCAACTAGCCTACCTTGAAGTATATTGTCCATGGACAGGCAAGAAATTAAGATAGCATCCACATAAAGCCCTTGGCCAAGGATGAGAAAAATAAAGATCATTCAAGATCCAAGATGTCCAACAATTACTTGTTGGGATTCTTATCCTTCGACCAAGCTCATACAACCAAGGGCAAGTGACATTGTGGATGAAGCGTTTCTTGTTGATTGTGGAGTCCACATGTCACCATGCCCAAGGAAGCTTTTTGATCCATGATCATAGTATGGGTTGACCTTAAGGAATATCAAGAAGGTCAAAGTGACAACCCTAAAGAAGGACAAGCCTCACCATGCTCACAAGAGAATATCTTCAAGAAAGAGAAGTCGTCACTACATCAACAAGTCTTCATCAAGATGACAAAGAGGCTAGGACCACCATGTGGCCCACATGTCCAACTAACATGCCAAAGGATATTTGGCATGTCAATCAAGAGAGGTTGTCCACATCTTCAACTCCGGGATTGAACAACAAACCATCACACTAAATAGGATGGAGGTAAGTCCCACTAATCGGACTTGAAAAAATTCGGTGAGTCCTTGACAATAGGTTAATTGGTAGTTATCTCTGTAGGATCGAAGAGCACATGTAAAGCTACCAGATGGGGGGGTGAATGGTAGATTAAAACTTTTCAGCGGAAGCAACGAAAACACCACTCGGCAGAAAACCGATCTGTTGAAGAAACCGTGTGTGCGACTAATCTAAACGTGTTAAACTGTGAGAAATCTAGTATAGATTTTAGATAATCAAGTCATGAAGACTTCACAACAAGAATCACGAAAATACGTTTTGAGAAACTCAAGTTATGATCGAAAGATCGAACAAAGGTCAATCTGTCCTATCTGAGAAAAACAGTTCTGGAATACTGCAAAGAAACTCGTGTAGATCAGAAACCACAAATCCAATGACCGTGAAATTTTAATAGATTATAGAAATTAAGTTGTGAAGACAACCCAAAAAGAATTACATCAATCAGATCTGTAAAACTTGAGTTATGATAAAACCATCGAAGAAAGGTAGTGCTGTGCAGAAACTCGACGAGAAAGACTTGAAGAAAACAAGTCAGACGAACAAGGCACAAAAGTTCATTCAAACTACGAATTTTATTGATCAAACCATAAGAGGAACAGCCCAAAAATCATGCACCACGGGCTTTGGCCTCCCTTGCTTATATAACCAGCCCTTAGGCCAACCCAAACTCAACTAGGACTCTAATCCTACTCAATTCACGAATCGAAACTTTCCATAACTGCTCAAGAATCTTCTATACGCAGATAGAAGCAATCTTAAGACTTCCAAATACCTTAGGAACATATCCCACATTCCTAAAACAACTCAAATTCGTGACCCACACGAAATCCTATTATAACCAACTCAAAACTTTCCATATTTGAGGCAAACCGACTCAGCCGCAGCCTGAGTCCATAACCTAGTCGGTTGAAATTTTCTGACCAATTCTTTACGTCCACATCTCTTCATCATGCCTTGGAACCATGTAGCCACGTCCATGCACTCCTTTCATATGTGCAAACATCTTCCAACGACGTCTACAATAACTTCATATGCATCGTTCTTGATTCAAACATGCTGCGCGACCTCCCGATCAACTCAACCACAATTCCTTCCGAACTTGGTTGTTGAACCTCATCTTCTCCCTAAGAATAGTTCAATAGATCCCGTCACCAGCCATATATTGAACTAAAGCAACACCTCCACATGAATAAACAACCAATACTTTCATGCACAAGTCCTCAACTTGACTCTCGTTAGTTCCGATAACCACAACACCTTACGTGAGCACCTCACGTATGCATGTTGCAAACCATAGCAAAATGATATAAACCAAAACATACAAAAAAATTAGTATAATATTACTAAGCAAAATTTCCATCAAGGTCAAGCAAGTAGGAATCATTGCAAGTTAAAAGCAGAACCACTGCAATCAAGCTCCAAACCTTGCCAAAGCCAACTGGACGTTGAACCAGAGCTTACCAAAGCTAGCAGGACCTAGCGCCGGAGCTTACTAAAGCTAGTAGGACCTAGCACTGGAGCTTACCAAAACTAGTCGGACCTAGCGCCGGAGCTTACAAAAGCTAGTCGTACCTAGACAAAGAAGTCGGACCTAGCCAAAACAAGTCGGACCTTGTTGGAGCTACCCAAAACAAATCGACCTATCGTCGGACCTTGCTGGAGCTCGGACCTAGAGTCAGACCTTGATGACAAAGGTGTTTTGGTAGTATTCAAAACTTTTATTGCCATAGCCAATGTATTCAGCACACATAGGTCTCACAATCTCCCCCTTGATGAATGCATTGGCAACACCACTTAAAATTCGAACATTGGCATGAAAAGTTTTGAAAACAATTTCTCCCCCTTTTTAAAAATTAAATGAGATATAATAACTTTCGCCCCCTATACATATTTCTCCCACTGAAAAGAATCGTGCAATCGTGCCAAAAATACTTGTAAATATATGCAACGTGTGATCAATTTCTCCCCCTTTGACAATGTATTCAGGAAGGTACAAAATAGAAATTTTAATTGTTATGAGCATATTATAACATATACATATAAAACAAAGCTCATCCAAGTCATACTATCAAGTAACTTACACTATCACAACAATGAGACACATAAAGTTGTGTAAGCCATGCTAGAGATCAAATGTAATTTTCAATTTAAGCAAGTCATGATCTCACAAACTTAACTATTTCAATACCTGAAAGCATGACACTTGTTGATGCAAATTTTTTCTTTAAAGCACAAATTTTTAACATATGACATTTGCAAGTGATTATATACCGCATCTGCCTTATTCTAACCAACCAAGCCAAGCCTATGTCATTTGACAATTAGAAGCTTAAGGACATGATTTTAGTCATACACAACTTCTCCCAAGTTCATATCTAAGTGCAATATAAGCCATCTCAAAAGAAGAAGTGCGATGCATGCATATTATCTTGATCTTTTCTCAATTTATATTTGTTCATAAAAACTCGATCATGTGAGTTGATTACTTGATTAATTCTTTGTGATTAAAAGCACTTGTGAGCATACAACAAGTTCAAAACAGCAAGAAAGTTTGACCATGACCAGATTTAGTGTAAGTAATTATTCCAATTACTAGACATGGCAAAAACTACAAAATGTATAACACGAGTAATGTAGTAAGAACTTTTAGCATGTAAAAAGAATCACAAAGTCATATATGTATGAAATACTATGCTCATATTATTTTAATTTCAGATTCACATATAGACTTCTCAAGTTTCAAAACTCCCCCTCAATGTAAGCCATGAGGATGCATAACCCCTATTTCACTACGAATGAAACAAAACGAGTGAAATCCAAAGGTTTTGTAAAAATTTCAGTCAATTGTTGTTCGGTATCTACATGGTGAAGCACAATATTTCCATTTTCAACATTATCACAGAGAAAGTGATACCTAATGTCAATGTGCTTAGTTCTAGAATGTTGCACGGAGTTTTTAGAAATGCAAATGGCACTAGTGTTATCACAAAACAGTGGAACACTATCTAGATCAACCCTATAGTCCTTAAGTGTTTGAACAATCCAAAGAATTTGTGAGCAAGCACTAACAGCAGCTACATATTCAGATTCAGCTGTGGATTGTGCAACTGAGTTTTCTTTTCTAGAGGACCAAACAACAAGTGAATTACCAAGAAAATGACAACCACCGGAAGTATTTTTCCTATCAATCCTACAACCCCCAAAATCAACATCCGAAAAAACTTTCAAAGTAACGGTTGAGGAAGAAGGAAGAAAAATGCTAATTTTTTGAGTTCCGTGTAAGTACCTGAGAATCCTTTTGACGGCCTGACGAAGTGAAGCACGCGAGGAGGCTTGAAACCATGCACAAAGACATATGCTGAATTGTATGTCCGGTCTTGATGCCGTGAGGTACAAAAGTGATCCAATCATGCTCCTATATTCTTTTTGATCCATGGGTTCACCATCTTCATCCAGTTCAAGTGTTGTTGCTGTTCCCATTTGTGTTCAAAGAGGCTTGCTTTTGTCCATATTGAAGCGCCTTAGGAGGTCTTTTGTATACTTTGTTTGATGCACAAAGGTAACCTCCTTGGTTTGCTTGATTTGCAGCCCCAAAAAGTACGTGTGTTCTCCCATCATACTCTTCTCAAATTTTGAGCTCATCATAGCTGAAAACTTGGACACAAGATCATGAGAAGCACAACCAAAGATAATATCATCCACATACACTTGAACGAATAATGAGTCATTGCCATGCTTAAGCACAAAAAGAGTTTTATCAACCTTGCCCATGGTAAACCCCTTTTCAAGTAAGAATGTTTTTAACCTATCATACCATGCCCTAGGGGCTTGTTTGAGACCGTACAAGGCTTTGGACAGTTTGTAAACATGATTAGGAAAATCTGGATTTTCGAAACCCGATGGTTGTTTGACATAAACCTCCTCATCTATGTAGCCATTGAGAAAAGCACTTGTAACATACATTTGATATATCTTAAATTCTTTAGAAGAAGCAAAAGCTAACAAAATTCTTATGGCTTCTAATCCAGCAACAGGAGCAAAAGTTTCATCAAAATCTAGACCTTCAATTTGAGTGAAACCTTGAGCAACCAACCTAGCTTTATTCCTAACTACAACCCCATCCTCACTTTGTTTATTTTTAAACACCCATTTAATTCCAATTAAAGTGTGACCTTGAGGTGGAGGTACAAGTTTCCAAACATTATTTATTTCAAAATTTTCCAACTCTTCTTGCATGCCAATAATCCAAGATTCATTACTGAGTGCGTGTGATATATCTTTGGGTTCAAAAGAAGCAACAACAACAGAATGAGTGTGAGAGTTTGGATCGCAAAACTTGGACCGTGTGACTCGTTTGTGCAAGCTTCCAATCATTTGTTGTGGAGGATGACTTGAGATTCCGGAGGGGAGTATACACTTCACAAGCTTCTTCTTCTTCATGTTCATCACAAATCAATGAGCTTGTGACTTGAGGACAATCTGAATCAGCAATGATGGCTGTCGGTGTTGGTTGAGCTTCAACTTCCAGTGCTGAACCAAAGTGATTAGCTGCTGAATTTTCAGGCAACAGCTCCACTTCTTCCTCATCTTCAATGAAAATGCTCTCCCCGTGCGGATATGGATCCGGACCTGCAATGTTTGAGCTAGTACCAGGGCTAGCTTCATCAAAAGACACCTCACAAGGCTCCATAATTTTGTTAGTGTCAAGTAAAAGCACACGATATCAAACAACATTTAATTCCAATTAAAGTGTGACCTTGAGGTCGAGGTACAAGTTTCCAAACATTATTTATTTCAAAATTTTCCAACTCTTCTTGCATGCCAATAATCCAAGATTCATTACTGAGTGCGTGTGATATATCTTTGGGTTCAAAAGAAGCAACAACAACAGAATGAGTGTGAGAGTTTGGATCTCAAAACCTGGACCGTGTGACTCGTTCGTGCAAGCTTCCAATCATTTGTTGTGGAGGATGACTTGAGATTCCGGAGGGGAGTATACACTTCACAAGCTTCTTCTTCTTCATGTTCATCACAAATCAATGAGCTTGTGACTTGAGGACAATCTGAATCAGCAATGATGGCTGTCGGTGTTGGTTGAGCTTCAACATCTAGAGCTGAACCAATGTGATTAGCTGCTGAATTTTCAGGCAACAGCTCCACTTCTTCCTCATCTTCAATGAAAATGCTCTCCCCGTGCGGATATGGATCCGGACCTGCATTGTGTGATCTAGTACCTGGGCTAGCTTCATCAAAAGACACCTCACAAGGCTCCATAATTTTGTTAGTATCAAGTAAAAGCACACGATACCCTCTAGTATGAGATGGATAACCAAGAAACATGCCATCAATAGATCTAGATTCAAATTTATCAAGATAACCATGTTTCTTAACAAAGCATTTACAACCAAAGACCTGGAAGTGTGTAACACTAGACCTATGTCCAAATCGGAGCTCATATGGTGTTTTACCTAGCTTAGTACGTAAGAAAACACGATTTGAGACATAACAAGCGGTTGCAATTGCATCAACCCAAAATTTCCTAGGAGTTTGATATTCATCAAGCATAGTCCTAGCCATCTCAACTAAGGTTCTATTCTTTCTTTCTACAACACAATTTTGTTGGTACATAAGGTGAAGAAAGTTTGTGATCTATTCCATTTTCAGCACAAAAGTGATCAAATGATTTATTTTTAAATTCGGTTCCATTATCACTTCTAATTGCATTTAAAGATCCTGGGTGATCAATTGATAATTTAAGAAATAAAGTTCTAAAGTGACTAAAAGCTTCATTCTTAGATGCTATAAAGTAAACCCAAGAATATCTAAAATAATCATCAACAATCACAAGAATATACCATTTACCTCCGAAGGATTAACACGTGAAGGTCCTACGGTGTCAAGGTGCAAAAGTTGACCCGGTTCAGTTGTCATGATAATTGTGAGAGGATTAAGTGAACCTGCAACCATTTTAGCATGTCTACAAGAAGAGCACACAATTTCTTTGTCCCCTTTAAGCTTACGCAACCCACGTATGCGATCAAGAGCACTAACACGCGTTAGATGATCAAAGCCTACGTGACCAAGTCTACGATGCCAAAAATATAATCCTTTTGAATCATTAGCAACTAGACACCTATGCTTAGAGGAAGACATATTAAAATTAGCTTTAAAAACTCCTCCGAACCTTGACATGTTAAAAATAATCTCACTATTTGAATTTACAACTTTGCAACAATTTTTAGTGAAAATAATTTCCAGATTTTCATGTAGCAATTGGGAAACAGAAAGCAAGTTGTATTTCAAATTTTTAACAAGTGCCACATCCTTCAAAGTGTAGTGATCATTTACTCTAACTGAACTCTTAGCAATTATAGGAGTTGAAGAATTATCGACAAAAGTTACATTCTCTACACGTGACACAAAAGAGAGGGAGAAGAACCATTCTTTGTTTCCGGTCATGTGCCGTGAGCAACCTGAATCAACAATCCAAATGTCCTCCTTCCTCAAGTGTGTAACCTACATAGAAGCACAATACGTCGATAACTCAATATTGTGGTTAGTCAAAAGGTATTTAGGAATCCAGTACTGAGTCACACGATGTCCATCAGGAATAACACGCGAAAGCTGAGATAAAAATCAGGTTTATGAGCCAAAGTTTGAGGATTTTTGTACCCTACTACTGTCCTACGAGATTTTACATGTGTAGCACGAAAAACAGTAGGTTTGGGAGCAAACTTTGCAAGTTTTCGACTCATTACAGCAGATTGCATGTTCCTATCATTCGGTTTAGCAAGTGCAGCAAATTTTGCATGAAAGTTATGAGATCTAGCAATCATTCTTTCCTTTTTCTGTTGTTTAGCTAGTTTATAACAAAAATATATGACATGAACATCTCTACCACAGTAGGTACAATGAAATTTAACTTTGTGTTCATGTCTAGATGAGCAAGCAACATTTTTATTTGAAACTGAATGAGAAAACACTCCTGCAGATTTGAAAACCACTTCTTTTTTATTAGGAACTGTTTGAATCAAACCACTTCCTAGTGACTTTACAATTTTATGTGGATGTGCCTTAGCATGAGCATGAGAATCAAAACCTAAACCAGTTTTATCATTGCAAGACTTGGAACAATTTAGTAGCAAGTTTAGGTTCTTATTCCCATTACAAAACTGATCTAATGTCCTATGCATGACATCATGTTTCTTGGACAGATCAAGGCAATTTTCACATGAAGTTTTTCCTTTTAATTTGCAATTGGAATAATATTTAACTTCATGAGAACATAAAGCATTGTTCAATATAGAAATTTCATTCATAGCTTGTAGTTTCTTATCAAGATCATCACAATTAGAACAATGCAAATCAATTGTAGAACAACTAGCATCTTTCATGTTTTTATCATTAAGTGCAGCAAGCTCTCTGTTCTTTTCAATTTCTAACTCAAGTTTATCAAGTGTGGAGGTTTGCACACTTCTTAATGATGACAATTGTTCATATATTAAATCACATGAGGAACAAGAATCATCATTAGGAATCAAGGATTTCAAACGATTAACTTCAGATTCTAGTGACTCAATTTTAACAGCATTGTCCCTAAGCTTTTTGTCCTTTTTCTTGACTATAATAGTGGCACGAGAAATAGCATCACATATTTCTTCGCAAGTAGGACATACCTCTTCATTGTCGCTGTTGTGTTCAGCCTCCTCCATACTTGATTTTGACTTGCCCGCCATGAAGCACAAGTTTGCTGAATCATCTTCATCTTTGTCACTTCCAATGTCCACATCGCTTGAGCCAAGTTCTTGAAGTGCGGAGATAAAACTACTCACCAATTGACGTCCTGTAAAAACCTTCTTTTTCTTCGTATTGTTTGCAGAGGAGTGCTTCGTCCTTGTTTGCTTTTCATCCCGGGAAGTATGACCTGAAAGGTTAGGGCAATCTAAACAAAAATGTCCTGTCTTACCACTCTGTAAACTCCTCAATCCGTTCAAGGGTTAGAGAGGACAACAAAGCAAGTGTACCACAAGATGAAGATTGGCCAGCGCTATCACGTTGAGAAACAAATGCAAGAGACTTGTTGGGGTTCTTACATGAGATTATGTCAATTTCATGAGTTTTCAGTTTAGAATTAAGAACATCTAATGTAAGTGTACTCATGGTAGTAGATTCACGGATAGATGTGACTTTCATCTCCCAAATTGACATGTCTAATGCACTTAGTAATTCCTAGCATTTTCAGCATCTGAAAAATTAACATTGACACTACGCAAGTTGCTGAGAATTTTTTTAAAACGAGCAAAGAGATTGTCAATTGACTCACCAGGTTGCATCTCAAAACGCATGTATTCCTTTTTGAACATATCTTGTTTTACCTCCTTGATCGTGTTAGATCCTTCGTGGTAGTCGCAAAGTGCTTTCCACACATCGTATGATGATCATAGGTGTGCAACACGGTCGAAGTCGCTTTGAGTTAATCCTTGTATGATCAAGTTCCGAGACTTGTTGTTGTTGTCGACATCTCTTAGATTTGTAGCTGTAACTTGATCATTTGACGGCACTTTGTAAGTATTGTACACCTTCTCCCATATTATGAAGCCTTGTGCCTGGATGAAGGCTTCCATACGTGCCTTCCAAACCTGAAAATCAATACCACTAGAGACACAAGGTTTTACGGACTATTTCTCCATGATGATTAGTCGAAAACACGTGCAAATCACAAATATTAGAAAACCATGGATCTGATACCAATTGTAGGATTGAAGAGCATGTGTAAAGCTACCAGAGGGGGGTTGAATGGTAGGTTAAAACTTTTCAGCGAAAGCAATGAAAACACCACTCGGCAGAAAACCGATCTGTTAAAGAAAACCATGTGTGCGACTAATATAAACGTGTTTAACTGTGAGATATCTAGTATATATTGTAGATAATCATGTCATGAAGACTTCACAACAATAATCACGAAAATCCGTCGATAGAAACTCAAGTTACGATCAAAAGATCGAACAAAGGTCAATCTGTCCTACCCGAGAAAAACAGTTCTGGAATACTGCAAAGAAACTCGTGTAAATTAGAAACCACAAATCCAATGAAAGTGAATTTTTGATAGATGATAGAAAATTAAGTTATGAGGACAACCCAAAAAGAATCACGTCAATCGGATCTATAAAACTCAAGTTATGATAAAACCACCGAAGAAAGGTAGTGCTATGCAGAAACTCGACGAGAAAGACTTGATGAAAACAAGTCAGACAAACAAGGCACAAAAGTTCCTTCAAACTACAAATTTTATTGATCAAACCATAAGAAGAACAGCCCCAAAATCATGCACCACGAGCTCTGCCCTCCCTTGCTTATATAACCAGCCCTTTGGCCAACCCAAACTCAACTAGGACTCTAATCCTACTCAATTCACGAATCGAAACTTTCCATAACTGCTCAAGACTCTTTTATACACAGATAGAAGCAATCTTAAGACTTCCAAATACCTTAGGAATGTATCCCACATTCCTAAAGCAACTCAAATTCGTGACCCATATGGAATCCTATCATAACCAACTCAAAACTTTCCATATTTGAGTCAAACCCGACTCAGCCGCAGCCTGAGTCCATAACCTAGTCGGTTGAACTTTTCCGACCAATTCTTTACATCCACATATCTTCATCACGCCTCAGAACCATGTAGACACGTCCATGCACTCCTTGCATACATGTAAACATCTTCCAATGACGTCTATGATACATTCATATGCATTGTTCTTGATTCAAACTTGTCGCGTGACCTCCCGATCAACTCTACAACAATTCCTCCCGAACTTGGTTGTTGAACCTCATCTTCTCCCTAAGACTAGTTAAATAGATCCTGTCACCAGCCATATCTTGAACTCAAGCAGCACCTGCACGTGCATAAATAACCAATACTTCTGAGCACAAGTCCTCGACTTGACTCTCGTTAGTTCTGATAACCACAACACCTTACGTGAGCACCTCACGTAAGCATGTTGCAAACCATAGAAAAATGATATCAACCATTACCACCAAAACACACCAAAAACTTAGTAAAAGATTACTAAGCAAACTTTCCATCAACGTAAAGCAAGTACGAATCATTGCAAGTTAAAAGTAGAACCACTGCGATCAAGCTCCAAACCGTGCCAAAGCTAACCGGATGTTGAACCAGAGCTTAACAAAGCTAGCAAGACCTAGCGCCGGAGCTTACCAAAGCTAGCAGGACCTAGCACCATAGCCTACCAAAGCTAGTTGGACCTAGCGTCGGAGCTTACCAAAGATAGTCGGACCTATACAAATAAGTCGGACCTAGCCAAAACAAGTCGGATCTTACATCGGACCTTGCCGAAGCTACCCAAAACAAGACAGACCTATCGTCAGACCTTGCTGGAGATCATACCTAGAGTTGGACCTTGATGATAATGGGGTTTTGGTAGTATTCAAAACTTTTATCGCCATAGCTAATGTATTCAGCACAAATATGTCTCACAATCTCATATTTGCTTTCCCAATTGCATATTTGAATTTCCCATCAGTCTTTGCATTTGCATTTGCATGTTTGAATTTCCACAATTGCATGTTGGAAAGTAAAATTTCCAATCATCATAAAACTAAAATTTTGAATTAGGAAATAAATTTATTTGGATATGAACCTTTTGCTTAACCACTTGAATTCATCTTCCTAATTCAAACCAAAAATATTTCTCTTAAATATTCATTGCATTTGCAAGTTGTTTCAAGTTGGGCAAAACAATTTGACAAAGGGTACACTATGCTTTTGAGCTAACGTAACTCGTTTTTGAGTTTTTTTGTTTGTTCTTAATTTTAGTGCAGCCAAGACAAAATTTGCAAAGAGTTTGGAAGGGCCCATCAAGTGCATACCTCTCCATCGATCTCATTTTGAGTTCATGGTGGAGGAATACTCAAGATGGTGGTTCAATGGAGGAACAAGATGAAGCTCATTCAACTCCAACCTAAACTTGGCAAGAGACATTGAACATGAAGGCTACACCAAAATCCATGGTCGTGAGTTTCTCACACAACGACCTTCAACCCGAAGTGCTCTTCAATTTAGGTACAAGTTTAAAATTCTCCGTCGTTTCAATTGCATTAGGATTGAATGATTTTTGCTTACATTGGTAAGGAAGGTTTACACCTTCTCATCATTCAATTCTTATGCATCCTCACGAGAGTAAGTGTTGACATTACTCTTTTTGATTCTTCAAAAAGGAATGTCACCTTACTTGGGAATAAATTTAAACAATGTACGTAGAATTTCATAAGCACTGCTAAAATTGACTTAGACATTTTCTGCCTAGGTAATACTTATGGAATGACTTAATGGTTGAATTGGTATGTAGCAACCTAGGAATAGTGATGTCCATAATTTTGATATGAAACTCTTTCATGCATGGATCACTAAATTTCAAATTCCTAGGCAAGAAATTAAAAATGTTCAGGGGGATAAAATTGAGAATCTTGTTTGCCATGAACCACATGATAAATATTTGCTCTTGTAAAAAAAACTATGATGGTTAGGAATTTTCCAAGATGAAGGGATCCATATAGTGTATTAATATCTCTTGCATTGTTATGGGTAGGAGCTTTAGAAAATGTTCAACTTGATTTATCCATAAAACCCCACTCCTAGCAATGATTCATACATTATTCATGAATACACTGGAAATTGGACCCAATGCATCTTTGGTCTTGTTCTTCCCCATGCTTACAAATGAAGGTTCAGTTACCTAACCCGAAAATTCATTTGTACCAGTATTGGGAGCTAACCATCCCTCTCTATCATAGAGGGGAAGTTGCAGGAGTAAAATAACTATGCAGGCATTCAAAGATCCGCTTGTTGGAAACCCTAAGAGGATTCCATGTCAATATCTCTTGGCCAAAGAGTAAATTAGGATGGTTGCTACCTATCAGAAATTAAGCCCAAAGGTCAACCATAACTATACGAGGCCAAAGATTTTACATGGAAACACTCCGTGAGCAACCAATGGGCTGCTATGAATATGTGAGAGCATTATGCTCTCAACTATTCTAAGAACTCATTCAAGCTTAAGGGAATTGCCACCATCATTGGGTGTAAGTTATTTCTTAGTGGCTAAAGGGTATGATGTATCTTAACCAAGGAATGACAAGGATCACATCAGTATATTGGGTGCAAGTTGTTCCTATGTGGCTAGAAGGTATACCTTAGCCAAGGAACAATGGACCACACTCAACCCATATTGAGTGCACGTCATCCCTGGTTATAGGCATGTTGTATCTTAGCCAAGGAATAACAGGATCGTACTCAACACATGTTGGGTACATGTCACTCCTTTGTGGCTAAAGGGTATCATTACCCTAGCCAGGGAATGATGGATCACACTCAATGCATGAAGGGTACAATTATTCCTTCATGGCAAGAAGATATGATACACCTTAGTCAAAGAATGATGGAACACACTCAACACATGTTGAGTGCACGTCATCCCTTTGTGTGAAGGGTTATCACTACCTTAGCCTAGGAATAACAAGGTAAATCCAACCTATGGAAACCTTGAGGTGTGGATGGGCAACATTGACAACACTGTCCTCGACCACACTCATGGAATCCATGGAAGGCAAACCAACATCGACACTCAACCCTCCAATGTCAAAGCCATGCTGCAACAAAGTTAGACCAACCTCGTGGCCTACGTCCGTCGCTAGGGTTTCAGCCCCTAGTGCAGACCTTGAACAAGAACAAGCTTGGTGGAGGACCCTCACTTAAGGTAACTTGTATCACATCCCATCTGCATCCTGTTATTTTATTTATTTCTTTCAACCACATTTGCATCTAAAAAAATAAAGAGATTAATAACAATGTAGTATAGGTTAGGTTAATAAAATAAAAGATGTGCGGTAAGAATGGTTTGGAATTCACATAGATAAAATGATGAATAGTTGCTCTGTTTTAATTTTCCCAAGTCTCTAGTTTACAACTTACTACTCTCCAAATTGCTCTCATTGGCTAAAATTACTTTTGCCTCGATTTGGAAATTGTGGGAAGCAAAAGTTTAATCCATTCTAAGTTGTTGTGAGATGTGATATAGTGATAGGGCTGCTATTCCTAGTTTGAAAGTGAAACTTAGATTTCCGGAGAAATTCTAAAAAGATTTATTTTACCCTCATTTGATTGGAAATACCTACCAAAGCCATATGATACATTACATTGATAGACCTTATGCATATGCTATTTGTCTTCACACTGAGCTTTGTCAAACTAGTATAGACCTATGTAAGATTTCGTTCATTACTTTTTGAATTCAAGACTGCACTTGCACCTGCTATACTTCTACACTAGAAGTAAGCAAAATCCCATCATACCATCATTCCACAATAAAAAGAGAAACTCCATGCAATTCATGCTTAGTACTATCTCCGAATTTATTGCATAAAAAGGGAGTAGAATATATGGCTACTAGAAAAAAAAGAGAGAAAATGCATGCTTACATCATAAGCATGAGAAAAAAGAAAGAAAAAAAATGCATGCTTACAACATAAGCATGAGAAAAAAAAAGAAAAAAAGGTAGCCATGTTTCATCCCTGCAAAATAAGAGAGTCTACATACATAGGAGTCATCTCAAATATCCACATCCACCTCCATTCTATCACACATGCACAAGTCTTGAATCAAATAGTTTTGAATTGATTTTTCCTAAGGCTTGCTCTTTTGACTTAGCAATATTATGTGTTGCAAATATGCCTACTCTATTCCCTACCAAGCTCCACATACAAGACTTATTTAGTGGTAGGATGAATTTAGGGAAAATGCCTTGGTGAGGAAATATTTCCACTATACATAAAGGAGAGACTTGAGAGAATCAAATTGAGATACTTAAAATCTAAATTGGATTCTCAGAAATTTGAGTGGAACTTGATTTCTAGGGTATGTATGCTCCATTTGCTGTTCTGTCTTTCAACCACCCATGAATAGGAGATGGCATAAGCCCCATAATGACTTAAGATGGGTGAAGTACCGTGCCAATTTTCGCAATACTAGGTAGAGTATTTTGTTGTGCACATGGTACTTGCAAAAAATAGAACATTGTAGCAACTCTTGATCATCAACCTAAAGTCTTGACTTTTCTCGGGACGAGGAAAGGATAAGCTTGGGAGAGTTTGTTGACGGATATTATATACCAATTTTATCCGTCAATATAACTCAATTATGTGAAAGAAATATCATTTCTTGCACACATAACCTTTCTATTTAACCTATTTTCATCTGTCCTTGGAGAAATTAGTCCATGCAGGTACTTTATACAGAATTGAAGTGAAGCAACGAGATGGATCCTATAAAATATCATCCCAACCAATCAAGCATCGACACGTGGCACCTCATAGATCAAATGGCCCACAAACAGAAGTATCCGAGGCCATCCAACAGTGTAGCACCCATATCAATGGATGGGACCCACGTGGAAGTCACCCAAAGAAAGCACAAACCGTTTGAAGGACTTACCAGGTCAGTCGACCCCCCTAGTGGGTCAACCTGGTCTTTCCTCCAAACTCGGTCAGCTTCCATGTGTTGGCTCCTCCCGGCTTGAAGAAGTCAGTGGTGACTGATTCATGCGCTTTTGGTGGCGGGAACCGACCCTTCTCCAAGCTATAAATAGGACCCCTCACCCCTCACTTCAACACACACCACTTGAGCATTCACTCTCTTGTATACATTGGTTCTCCAAGTCCTTATTGGAGGTTAGGTTGTACAGAGGAGCCTCTAGTCCGAAGTCCAAATTGGGAAAGTTATGGCTCATGTATCTTCTCTTGTATTTGTGACTTTGTGCTTTATAATAATAGTATTATTAGTCTCTCTTTATTCATATACTTGGGCAAAACATTTCTTGCTTGGTTGTGGAGTCCATGTATGTTCTAAGTGTAGATGTTGTTATGATCTAGACATAATGTCATTATCATGTTATCATAAACATCATACACCATCACTATAGTCTAATTAGGTAATAATATGATTATGTTAATATGAATATGTTAGTGCTTGGCCTAACATTGGTTCAACTTGGTTCAACGTTGTTAGTTTAGTCATTGCCTTAGGATGTCATGATTATTAAGGTATTTACTTAGTATGCTAGCATGGTGCTAGGATAGTGAGTAACGTTGGATGTCTCGTAGACCCATAGATTGAAGAGGTAGGAAGTAGGTGGTGACAGCCCTATCTATCCTTTGTAATCCTCCACGTTCGGCTATGCCACAGGCTCTTGGCTGGAGTCGCCTAGTATTGCTAGGGGTAAACTGTGCCCAATATGTTGGACCACTAAGACCTAGTACTCACCATTAGCATAGTCATGTGTACTTCATTAGGCTATGTATATAAATAATTAGAGCATAGTAGGAGTAGCTCCATCTCGTAGTCTAACTCTCACTAGGACAACCTTACCCTTAGAGTAGATTGCTTAGGTGTGTGTCAAAGTACCCCTATCAGCTTACCCCTATCGTGATAATTGATTAGTATCCCATAGCTTGATCATAAGAGTAGTGTTTACTTTACTCCATTGCCCTCCTTTGGGATAAATATGATACCCTTGGGAATACTCTTGGGTGAAATGTTATACGATAGTTTCCATGCACTTGCGGACCTCATCTCTTTAAAGAGATGATCTGTGGCATAAGAAACGTCAATAGTCTACTCGCCTGAAAACCAAAGCCAATGACAGGTCCAGAGTGTGCTATCGTCTTAGACTGGCCAGGCACCCCAAGTATGCCAGTCTACCTATATCCTGGCAGGTCCCAGTAGGGCGAGTCCAAAATGCATTTGAACCTAAAGAGATTTTATTAATACACTTATGTTGTCATGTTAAGTTCCTCAGGATCTAAAATTCCAAGAAGGATGATAAGTCGCAAAAAAGTTATCGACAAGAGGATGAATTTTACTATTTTTCTTATTTTTATACGCAGGAAAAACGAATATTCGATGTCAATTCGCTCAGTGATGGTGGATGATGCGGAAGCATAAGCTCCGACAACCCCCAGTGGGACCGCCATCGATGTTCTACGCATTGACAGTGGGCGCCGTCGGACCTACCAAGCTCTGACAACTCTAAGGGGCCCGCCATCGACGTTCTACGCATTGACAGTGGGCATCGTCGGACCTACCAAGCTTCAACAACCACCAGAGGCCTGCCATCAATGTTCTATGCGTTGACACTGGGCGTTGTCAGACCTACCAAGCTCTGACAAATCGCAGGGGCCCGCCGCCGACGTTCTATGCATTGACAGTGGGCGCCGTTAGACCTACCAAGCTCCGACAACCCCTAGGGGCCCACCATTGACGTTCTACGTGTTGATAGTGGGCCCTGTTGGGTGTAAAAAGCTCCGACAAACCTGGGGGGCCCACCATCGACGTTCTACGCGTTGATAGTGGTTGCTATCGGACCTACCAAGCTCCGACAAGTCCCAGGAGGCCGCCGTCAATGTTCTATGCGTTGACAGTAGGCGCCGTCGGACCTACCAAGCTTCGACAACTCCCAAGGGCCCCCGTCGATGCAACAAAGTGTCCCTAGAGATGTCGGTGCAAGACTTGAAACTCGGAGCTAACATACTAGCTACAAATTCGGAGATATCGATTTTTCAAGACATTGTCTAAATCCTCATGGTAGATGTCTTCAATTCATTAAACACATCTACGAGGGGGCCAACAATATAAAAGGCAATGCATTGAAGACTCAAAAAATGGAATTTGGAAGGATTTCAGATTTCATTTATTCAAAATGAGGATTACAAGATGAAGGCAAAAAAGGAAAGGTCCTAACTACTGGAGTCCCTATTGAAGAAAGAGGCAAATGTATGGCAGCTTCTTGAATGTTGGCCCTGGCGGCTTGTTCCTCCTCGGCAACGGGTCCTTCAAACACCAGAGCTAAAGACATTTGGGCATCCCGACTTTTGAAACATGCCAATACATATTCAGCAACATTCTTGGCCAGGGTCCTTCCTTCAGTCTCCAGTTCATCAATGACTACGTCGTACATGATGTCAAGCTTCTTGCTGGCGGAGGTCAACGCTACCAGCGCCTTCTCCATCTGTGGCTCCGTGTCAGCCGGACATACCGGCTGAAACCAAATGGCACCAAAGCTTTGTTGGCATGCCCTAAGAAATCCCAGACTTGCTGGCACTCAGTTGCTCTCAGGCTCTTTAGTTCCTCCAATGACTTCCTGGTAGCCAAAAGTTCCGCAAAACCTTCCTTGTAGGAGCGCTCGACTTCCTTAACATGCTGCTGAATACTTTCAGCCATCCGCCTTTCTTGGTCGCTGAGCTCTTTTTCTCGGAGGTGGATATTGTTCCTCCGCTCTGCCAAGTCCTTCTCCTTGGCCTTCACCTTATACTCCATGGCGGAGATATCAGTCTCTCTTTTGGAGACATCAACCCCCACTTGCCATATCCTATCGTTCTCCTGACTGCACCACAGATCAAACTATTTGGCTGATCAGCCAAGCTCTGCTCTCCGAGTGGAAACCTTTGGGAGAGCTCCTCTTCCCTCTTCACGAGGTCTTCCTCTTTCTCCAGGAGCTTATCCTCCTTTTGATCGAGGGCTTCCCGACGCTTGAGTAGATGCTCATTCAGCTCATTGAGGTTGTCTGAATGGTTGTCGGCTGCCTCATTGACTTCCTTAGCATGCTCAAATATCTCCCGGGTCTTGTCATCAAGGGCCTTAATCATGGCCTCTCTCTCATTTAGCATGCGGTCCAACCGCGCCGTCGGGCCTTCTCCTTGGCCACCCACTCTTTCTGGTCAGCCAGCTGGGACTGCATCAGCTTCGTCTCAAAATGAAGTCTGTTGCGCCAATGCCTTAAGGTGTTGCACTCTTATTCGAGAGTCTTGATTTCATGGTTGAAGGCAAGCTAGACTTAATGAAGACTTGAGCAAGCGTTGTCAATAGAAAATGCTAGGGGGATCGGCTCCGACCCGCCTGAAGTGCCTCAACGGGCTCCAGTGGGTCTTCCAAAATCACAATTGGATAACACAACGCAAGCATGTTATCCAACAGTTCCACATTGCCAGGGTCAACCTCCAGGAGCTCATAAATATTCACCATGACATAAGAAGGTCCCACCGCAAGAGCTTCAACCTCCAGAGTTGATGAAGAAGGTCCCTCAACCAAATTATCAATCATCGGCTCGGAATGTGAAGGACCCGCAGCTAGATCTTCGGGTTGTGCTGGCTCAGACATAACCACCTCCAGAGCCATCACTTCTGGAGCTGGCACTGAAGCGCTTGACGAAGATTCATCCACTCCTGGCACCAACGCCAAAGCTTCCACTGCAGGCTCTGAAATTGTCGGAGCTTCTTCAAACTCTTCCTCCGTGTGGTCCGATGCTACCACGGGATTTTCACTCGCTGGCTCTGGATTTGTCTCCACGACAGCCGGCGCCAGAGCTGTCGTGTCATCTTCCACCACCACTGGGGGAGAGGCAGGAGCCGGAGTGGGATCTTCAACCGATGCAACCTCTGGAGCCGCAGTAGGCACCAAAGCTGTTGTGCTTGTTCTGGACATTCTGGAAATAGAAAATAGGGAATTTAAGACAAAGCAAAGAACAAAATCAAAATGAAAACTAAAGAGCTGATATTTAACTAGGAGTATTGCCGCTCCAGTCAACATGAATCCTCTTCCTCAGGCGCTGGGAGCTAGACCCCGCCGTCGCCGGTGTGGCGGAAGCTCTAGTGCCTGAACCTGAGTTGAGGCGGCCACAGGCGCTGCCACCTCTAGGACCTCCACCGTTGGAGGTTGCACTCCGGACCTAGAGCCTCCAGCTGGCATTGGGGCCGGAGTTGACTTACCATAGCCAATGCCCTCTACAGTCACTGGAGCCGAAGAACCACCCGGAGCTGGAGGCACGATCACCATGGACCTAGGCCGAGGTGGAGGGGTCACTTCTGTCGAAGCTTCCCTCACTCTACTCCCATCGCTCCTCGTCAGCTTCCGCTTACGACTCGGAACTTCGACAGGAGCCTTCTCCTTGTCTGGGCCGGAGGTAGACTTCTTTGGAGGGGAAGCTGCGAGACCTTTGCCTTTGCCACTGACTGTCATAGGTCAGGAGCTTTCATGGGAGCAAGGAGCCATGGGGACAACAATCCTGGCCGGAGGAGTGCTCCGATGCTTGTCCACAAGGCCCAGATCATCATGAGCTGACATCTTCTTCCGCAGCTCTCTCCTGATCTCTGGCACCATGTTTAGAGGCCAAAAATCTGCCAGAGGGGTCAGATCATCGGGGCGAATGACTCCATGCTGCAACTTCTGGAGATGGAGCTTCAAAGCTCCTTCATTCTGATTAGATCCGAAGCCCGTCTCAATCCGTTTGTGATTGTGCTCTCCACCGAATGCCCAGGCGAGCCACTCCCTCGTCTTCAGCCGAGCCCACGGATTAGTCAGGAAGTTGGCAATGACCGTCAGAGGAGTCACTCCTCCTTCAACGCACTCCCAGATCCTTGTAAAGATCGGGTTGTACTCCTTTGACAGCGTCGGAGCTACCTCCCAAACATCAGTGTCGACAGATAGAAGGCTGTCAGGCAGCTCCAACATATCATGGCGGTCCACCATGATGGCCACCCAATCTTTCTTCCAGTTGTCCTAGTTTCCGGAAGGGAAGCTCTTCAGGTACCTGAGCGGCAAGTTCTTGCGCTTCACGAAGTAGTAGAAACCACGATACTCGTTTCTTTTCCAAATTGTGTGGACCGTGAAGAAGGTCCGGAAGAGCTCGATGTAGGGCGGCACGCCCACCCACATCTCGTAAAAGTGGATGAAAATCACTACTAGAAAGAAGGAGTGGGGGCCGAGGTGATGAAGTTGCAGGCCGTAGAAGTCCAGCAGCATCAGCAGGAAGCTTGAAAATGGTGGGATGAGCCCCACCATGGCATAAGACAGGAAGTATACGATCTTGTCGGGGTTCTCCTTCTTGAATGGGAACTTGCTGGCGCGGATCAGGTCATTGAAGGAGTCGCTTGACCACCCTGTGACGCCCGGTTCCAAAAAATGAACCAAGCTAACGCATATGTGTGCCCAGGATGTTCAACACACATACACGAGTACAATCACAAAAGAGTATACAGAAAAGTACCACAGAACAAGATTAATTAACCAAATTTTATTACACAAACCAGATTATCCTCGAATACAAGCTCTAATGAATATTTATGACAAGTTCAACTAATGCAGCGGAAATAAACTAATTAAGCAAACTAAACAGCTAGGCAGCATAAGCAATAGGGTATAGCGCAGCTCCAATCAACACCATAGGCAAGCTGATGGTAGACACGGACTAGAACTCCGCCTTTTCACCATTAAACTCACAATCCTGACCTGCAACTGTTGGGGGGGGGGGATTGCAAGAGTGAGTACATGTCGTACTCAGCAAGTGTGGAAAGTATGACATGTGGCTGATTCAAATGACGACAATAATAATGGCAAAGTGCTAAAAAGTACATTAAAACATTTGAAAAGCAATATATTATATGTATGTGAAGAAAACCCATCATAAACCATAATTAAAATCATAGTACCGGTCCATATTCCATATCCATAATCATAAATTCCTGATTTCACCATTTGCTAATAACCATATTCAATACCAGAAATTAATCCATAACAAGCCATAACCATAACCAAACAAAATACCATCCCAATATCGAGTACCCTCTAATCATGGAAGTTGTCCAGGTGCTCATAACCGGGAGCACGGCTATCATGATAGTTTTATTTAACTCTGCAGAGTTTGTACCACTTTATCCACGTGTTTGTGATTTCATTTACTTTCAATGACTAGAACCTCTATTATGCCGTCTCACACTTCCATCGGTGTGTGGCCAAGAGATCATAAAATAGCCTTTACAAAGGGATTACTAGCCTATTTAGACCCCACTGAGGTTTCACCGGTGGCGATGCCTCCAACTGAGCACATCTTCAACCAAGGGCCCACTCTTGAGCCATTTGGATCCCAGGGTAGTCCCACCAATCATCAACAAACCCAATCCGACTACCCCTTCCCCGAGCATCCACAATGGTCCAAACAGCACTAGCAAAGCCCTAATTAATCAGCTACGCCGCACCCATACTTGGCCTCATGGTGGCACTGTAGTCCTCGCTTATTCTCGCATGAACCGGTCCTTAGATCTAAAGCAAGCAAACCACCATAACATCCAACCCATCCACATACCAGGCTTGCTTAGATCACCCATTACCATACCGTATTAACCAGTTCATATTAACCAAAATATCATTAATGCACAATTAAATGTGTAGAGTTGTTTTCCCATCCCAATTGATTAAGCGAAGCAAAAAGGTAAGAACCCTTCCCGACTCTCTACCATGTATTCTAGGGGACAAGGGTGGTTTAGCAAATCTAGTAAACTTCCTACCATAGGATTCCCATCAATTTGACACAAGCATGCAGTTTTGCAAACAAAACATTTATTTTAAAACAGGATAAATATGCTTCAAGGACACTTGCCTTGCTCTTGCTGTTGATTAGGATCAAAGTCTTCAAACTCTTGGTGCTGTAGATCCACCGCGACACTTTCTAGCGCAAATCCGTCTAATCTGCACAATAAACAAACAAGACAAGAAACACAATCAAAGAGTGCACACATATTACTCAATATGACATGACATGCATGATTGGTGCAAATGCAAGGTAGAACTTGTTAATTGATTGCTTTTAATGATAACTAACTAGTGCTAATAGCTTTTAACAAGTTTATACAGGTTTGGAGTTGATTAGATCAAATTTTAGAATTAATTTGATGCAATTTAACCAGAAAGATCAGACTAGTCCGCTAGAGACCGGACAAATCCGCCCTCTGCGAGATCAACAGATTAGGGTTTTCTAGATTGACGTGAATTTGGAGATTAGGGGTTGAATTCTCGTAAGGAAAAGATAATAGAAGTTATATCAGGTGTTTAGAACTCCAATGAATCAAGAAACTTCGAGGTAACACTTGGATCTTGATGATCTAGGGTTGGTGATGAACTTGGGGATGAATTGGTGGTGAAGAACGAAACTTGGTGGAGATCTTGGTCCTCTTTCGTTTCCTCCTCTTCTTCTTCTTGCTTGGGATCTTCTCCTCCCTCCTTGATGGTGGCTCCCCACGAACTAGGGTTTGTGTGGGTGGAAAAGTGGCAAATAGATGTCAATCCAAGGGGTGGGGCTGTTTATATAGAGGTGGAGGCTAAGGTTAGATGGATTTCGAGTTTTGGAATGAGTAGAGGCCGGTTTAGAGTCCCACACGGGCTCTAAAAGAGTTAGGCATGACGCCCCTAGGCCCACTTAACATGAAACCTAAGAAACAAGTCGTAAAACAAAAGATCAACTCGGAGTCGCGAAATATCAAACAAGTCCGGAAAGGACCGGACTAGTCCGAAGTCGTCCAGAGAGAAAATAGGACAAGTCTGGCCAAACATCGGACAAGTCCAACTTTAAACAGAGAGGAATTCGAACAGGTCCGCTGAAACAACAGACTAGTCTGGAAAAGTCCAAGGACTTAGCAAATTTTCAAGGATTCTTGGAATATCGGACTAGTCCGCACAAAATCTGACAAGTCCGAAGGTTTCCAGAGGCAAAATCGGACTAGTCCGCAACAAAAACGGACAAGTCCGTTTTTAGTCAGAGAGAAATCGGACTAGTCCTCAGTAAAATCGGACTAGTCCGCACTTTCCTGCGTTTTAAGTGCGGTTTTGCTCAAAATCAATTTTAAATGCTCCGAATCAATTTTAAACTCGTTCCTCTTGTTGTGGGTTAACGTTAAACATGTATATGAGTGTATGTAGGGCATGATGCATGAAAATTAGGGTGTTACAAACCTACTCCCCTTAAAATGAATCTCGCCCTCGAGATACGACGTGGAAGAGAAGAGATAGGGAAATTCCTTCTTGAGATCATCCTCCCATTCCCACGTCGCTTCTTTTTCTGTGTGGTGCTTCCATTGAACTTTACACCATCGAATCACCTTGTTCCTTGTTACTCTCTCCTTGGTTTCCAAGATTTTGACTAGTTGCTCGGCATAAGTCAAATCTTTCTCTAATTCCAATCCTTCCATTGACACTTCTTCTTCCGGTACTCTTAAGCACTTCTTGAGCTGGGAAACATGAAAGACATCATGGACATCTGAAAGGTGAGCTGGCATCTCCAACTTATACGCTACTTCTCCTCTTTTGTCCAAAATCTTGAATGGTCCAATATAGTGAGGTGCGAGCTTGCCCTTTATGTTAAACCTCTTATGACCTCTCATTGGTGACACCTTGAGGTAAACAAAATCTCCTATTTCAAAGGCTAATTTCCTTCTCCTATTGTCCGCATAGCCTTTTTGTCTTGATTGGGCAGCCCTCAAGTTTTCACGAATTATTTGGACTTGCTTTTCGGCTTCTTGCAACACATCCGGACCAAATACTTGAGTTTCTCCTACCTCATTCCAGAATAAAGGTGTCCTACACTTCCTCCCATAAAGCACTTCATACGGTGACATTTTCAAGCTTGCTTGGTAACTATTGTTGTAAGAAAATTCCGCGTATGGCAAGCTTTTGTCCCAACTCTTCCCATGCTTCAAAGCATGAGCTCTTAACATGTCCTCCAAAATCTGATTGATCCTCTCGGTTTGTCCATCCATCTGAGGATGATATGCTGAACTAAAATTCAACCTTGTTCCCAAAGCTTCATGCAATTTTTGCCAAAATCTGGAGGTAAATTGAGAACCTCTATCCGAGACTATCTTCTTAGGGACTCCATGTCGACACACAATATGCTCCATGTATATTTCGGCCAATCGTGCAGCTGTATATTTAGTCTTCACAGGGACAAAATGAGCTGACTTGGTTAAGCGATCCACAATTACCCAAATTGAGTCATACCCGGACTGAGTACGTGGTAACCCAACTATGAAGTCCATTCCAATTTCTTCCCACTTCCATTCCGGAATATTCAACGGTTGCAATAATCCGGCTGGCCTTTGATGTTCCGCCTTCACTCGTTGGCACACATCACACAATGCCACATATTCAGCTATGTCCTTCTTCATGCTATCCCACCAATATCTAGTCTTAAAGTCTTTGTACATCTTTGTACAACCAGAGTGAATTGAGTAAGGTGGGTCATGTGCCTCTTTTAATATCGTCTCCCGAATATGCTTCACATAAGGAACAACGATTCTCTTTCCAAGCCATAAGGTACCATGTTCGTCCTTATCAAATCTGAATTCTCTCCCTTCTTCGGTCCTTTCCTTGATTTCCTAAATCTCTTCATCCGTGGTTTGGGCCTCTCGAATTTCTTGCTCCAAGGTTGGATTTAACTCCATCATCTCCATCTCATTTACAAACCCGAGGTTCAACCTCTCAAACTCCTTACATAACTCGGATGGTAACTCTCGAACTCGGAGTTGATGACTTACTCCGTTTCTACTCAGAGCATCGGCCACTACATTGGCTTTTCACGGATGATAGTTGATCCCCAAATCATAATCTTCGATGAGCTCCAACCATCTTTGTTGCCTCAAGTTCAGATCCGTTTGTGTGAAACTATACTTCAAACTCTTATGATTCGTATAAATTTCACACCTATGTCCAAGAATGTAGTGTCTCCAAATTTTCAATGCATGTACCATGGATGCAAGTTCCAAATCATGTGTTGGGTAATTCTGCTCATGTTTCTTCAGTTGCCTCGATGCATAGTCGACCACTTGACCTTCTTGCATCAATACACATCCAAGTCCCTGTCTCGATGCATCGCAATAAATGTCAAAACTCTTGCTTACATCCGGCAATACCAAAATTGGGGCTGTTGTCAACCTCTTCTTTAACTCCTCAAAACTATTCTAACAAGCTTCAGTCCATTGAAGCGCCTTTCCCTTCATTAGAAACTCCATCATAGGCTTGGCTATCTTGGAAAAGTCCTTGATGAATATACGGTAATATCCAGCCATCCCAAGAAAACTTCTTATTTCCTTGACATTTTGTGGCGGTTCCCACTTCAACACGTCTCTCACTTTTCTGGGGTCAACCGATACTCCTCCTCCTGAGATGATATGACCCAAAACTGGCACCTCTTTCAACCAAAACTGACACTTGTTGAACTTGGCATACAATCGATGCTCCCTCAATTTCTGCAACGTAAGCCTCAAGTGTTCCTCATGTTCTTCCTCATCCTTCGAGTAGATCATAATATCATCAATAAACACCACGACGAACTTGTCCAAGTACTTAATGAAGAACTTATTCATGAGGTACATAAAGTAGGCAGGCGCATTTGTCAATCCAAAAGACATCATGATGTACTCATAAGATCCATACCGTGTCCTAAAAGTTGTCTTGGGTATGTCCGATGGTCTAATCTTCATTTGAAAATATCCCGACCTCAAGTCAATCTTAGAGAAGACACAAGCACCCTTCATCTGATCAAATAAGTCTTCTATGCGTGGCAAGGTGTACTTGTTCTTGATTGTTACCTCGTTGAGAGCTCGACAATCCACGCACATCCTTTGGGATCCATCCTTCTTGTCCACAAATAGAACGGGCGCCCCCTAAGGCATAGAGCTAGGGCGAATGAAACCCTTCTCTAATTGCTCTTGAATCTGCTTCTTGAGCTTCGCTAATTCCAAAGGAGGCATCCTATACGGCCTCTTGGCTATAGGTGCAGTTCCATGTATTAAATCAATAACAAACTCAATGTCTCGATCAGGTGGCATACCTAGCAACTCGTCCGGAAAAACATCCAAAAATTCACACACCACCGGAATATCCTCAATTGCGGCACCGTCCATATGATTCAACTCCAATTGCTTCGGTGCGGTTTGAGATGCTTCAAATTCTACGATGATCCCTTCTTTGTTGGTCAACTTCACTGTCTTCGTGGCACACTCAATAACTCCATTGTGCTTCCTCAACCAGTCCATACCAAGTATAATGTCCAATCCTTGAGAATCCAAAACAATGAGATTGGCAGAGAAGTCTACCCCCCTTATTCTAAGGCTTACTTTTGGACATACTATACTTGTCCTCATCTCTCCTCCGGGAGACTTAACCAATAGAGTAAACTTCATATGAGAGATAGGAAAACTATACTTGGCAACATACTTCAATGCAATGAATGAATGCGATGCTCCAGAATCAAATAACATAGTCGCGGGGTTGGAGTTGGCGAGAAACATACCAATGACCACGTCATCCGCTTGTTGAGCATCCTCTATAGAGACATGGTTCACGTTGCCACGAGCAAAATTCTGCTGTCCACGATTCCCTTGTGGTTGTCATCCACTGGGTCTTGGGTTTTGCCTCGGTGCATTGCTTCCTTGACCAAGGCCTGACTTAGGACATTGATGCGCAAAGTGTCCAGCTTCTCCACAAGTATAACACTTCTTAACTCCACCAGAATTATCGGGATGAGCTTGGTTTTGAACATTGGCACCAGGAAAATTAGCAAGAGGTGCATAAGGCATTGGAGGCCTAGGTGCTTGCATAACAGGGCGCTGCTGCACAAACTGAGTTGGGCGTGGTGCATAACCAGGGCGCTGAGCAGGAATAGAGGAGCTGTAATAGGGTGCATTGGGTGGTGCAAGGCGAGGGCGCACATTACTTCCTTGTTGCTGTCCTTGATATGGCGCCATCCTCTTGTTGTCTTGCTCCATATCACAGATCTTGTTCTCAACCACAATTGCTTTTTGTCCACAAGCTTCTGGAAATTTGCATAGTCACAATTGAGCAATTGTACTTGGATCTCATTGTTCAAGCCCTCATGAACAAGTATTGTTTCTGGCTGTCCCGACTAACATCCTCGGGCGCATAGCTTGAGAGTTGAGTGAACTTATTGAGATATTCACTCACGCTCGATCTTCCTTGCCTTAAGTTCTCAAATTCTTGCCTTTTCAAAATCATAACTCCTTCCAGCACATAATGAGAACGAAAATTCTTCTTGAATTTGGCCCAAGTAATTCTCTCTTGGTTCTCATGAGTATTGCAATAAGCATCCCACCAATCCGCAGCTGCTCCAACTAGTTGATGAGAAGAAAACAAGACCTTCTCAAGGTCACTGCATTGGACAATAGCTAGCTTCTTCTCCACGGACTTGAGCCAATCGTCCGCATCCATAGGGTCGGCAGCTTGAGCAAAGGTCGGCGGCCTAGTCCTCATAAACTCTCCCAATAGGTTATGAGGAGGCGGGGTGGCGGTGGAGGCATGTGGGGCTGATTGTTGATGTTGGCAGCCTGCAGCTGTCCCATAGTCTGTATCATGGTCTGCATGAGCTGGTTTTGCATAGCCAAAAGCTGCTCAATGTTGTTAGCTCCATGAGCAGGTCCTTGCCCATTGTTGTTCTGAGGTACTCCATTGTTCTTCTCCTCATCATTGCCATCCCTCTGGTTGCGAGTCCTCACCATCTGAAGAAAATCAATAGGTAAGAATTGGAAAACGTCCCCAACTACATTGATCAAGGGATATGAAGCTAACCAACTAGCTATACTAGCCTAGGTGGACATGGCAATGCTAAGGCATCCCAAAATCCTCTATTAAGCACACAAGCGAACAATATATATAGCAAATAGCAAGCCAACAAGATCAAATCGATTCTTAAGTGCTCCTATGTGCTCTAAAGTGTCCATTCTATCTAGGCTGCATCCTACGGTCAACCTGTGGCTCTGATACCAATCTATGATGCCTGGTTCCGAAAAATGAACCAAGCTAACGCATATGTGTGCCCAGGATGTTCAACACACATACACGAGTGCAATCACAAAAGAGTATAAAGAAAATTACCATAGAACAAGATTAATTAACCAAATTTTATTACACAAACCAGATTATCCTCGAATACAAGCTCTAATGAATATTTATGACAAGTTCAACTAATGCAGCGGAAATAAACTAATTAAGCAAACTAAACAGCTAGGCAACATAAGCAATAGGGTATAGCGCAGCTCCAATCAACACCACAGGCAAGCTGACGGTAGACACGGCCTAGAACTCCACATTATCACCATTAAACTCACAATCCTGACCTGCAACTATTGGGGGGGATTGCAAGAGTGAGTACATGTCGTACTCAGCAAGTGTGGAAAGTATGACATGTGGCTGATTCAAATGACGACAATAATAATGGCAAAGTGCTGAAATGTACATTAAAACATTTGAAAAACAATATATTATATGTATGTGAAGTAAACCCATCATAAACCAAAAATTAAAATCATAGTACCAGTCCATATTCCATATCCATCATCATAAATTCCAGATTTCACCATTTGCTAAGAACCATATTCAATACCAGAAATTAATCCATAACTAGCCAAAACCATAACCATACCAAATACCATCCCAATACCGAGTACCCTCTAATCATGGAAGTTGTCCAGTTGCTCATAACCGGGAGCACGGCTATCATGATAGTTTTATTTAACTCTGCACAGTTTGTACCACTTTACCCACGTGTTCGTGATTTCATCACCTTTCGATGACTAGAACCTCTATTATGCCGTCTCACACTTCCATTGGTGTGTGGCCAAGAGATCACAAAATAGCCTTTACAAAGGGATTACTAGCCTATTTAGACCCCACTGAGTTTTCACCAGTGGTGATGCCTCCAACTGAGCACATCTTCAACCAAGGGCCCCCTCTTGAGCCATTCGGATCCCAGGGTAGTCCCACCAATCATCTACAAACCCAATCCGACTACCCCATCCCTGAGCATCCACAATGGTCCAAACAGCACTAGCCAAGCCCTAATTAATCAGCTACGCCGCACCCATACTTGGCCTCGTGGTGGCACTGTAGTCCTGGCTTATTCTCACATGAACCGATCCTTAGATCTAAAGCAAGCAAACCACCATAACATCCAACCCATCCACATACCAGGCTTGCTTAGATCACTCATTACCATACCGTATTAACCAGTTCATATTAACCAAAATATCATTAATGCACAATTAAATGTGTAGAGTTGTTTTCCCATCCCAATTGATTAAGCAAAGCAAAAAGGTAAAAACCCTTCCCGACTCTTTACCATGTATTCCAGGCGACAAGGGTGGTTTAGCAAATCTAGTAAACTTCCTACCATAGGATTCCCATCAATTTGACACAAGCATGCAATTTTGCAAACAAAACATTTATTTTAAAACAGGATCAATATGCTTCAAGGACACTTGCCTTGCTCTTGGTGTTGATTAGGATCAAAGCCTTCAAACTCTTGGTGCTGTAGATCCTCCGCGGCACTTTCTAGCGCAAATCCATCTAATCCGCACAATAAACAAACAAGACAAGAAACACAATCAAAGAGTGCACAAATATTACTCAATATGACATGACATGCATGATTGATGCAACTGTAAGGTAGAACTTGTTAATTGATTGCTTTTAATGATAACTAACTAGTTCTTATAGCTTTTAACAAGTTTATACAGGTTTGGAGTTGATTAGATCAAATTTTAGAATTAATTTGATGCAATTTAACCAGAAAGATCGGACTAGTCCGCTAGAGACCGAACAAGTCCGCCCTCTACGATATCAGCAGATTAGGGTTTTCTAGATTGACGTGAATTTGGAGATTAGGGGTTGAATTCTCGTAAGGAAAAGATAATAGAAGGTATACCAGGTGTTTAGAACTCCAATGAATCAAGAAACTTGGAGGTAACACTTGGATCTTGATGATCTAGGGTTGGTGATGAACATGGGGATGAATTGGTGGTGAAGAACGAAACTTGGTGGAGACCTTGGTCCTCTTTCGTTTCCTCCTCTTCTTCTTCTTGCTTGGGATCTTCTCCTCCCTCCTTGATGGTGGCTCCCCATGAACTAGGGTTTGGGTGGGTGGAAAAGTGGCAAATAGATGTCAATCCAAGGGGTGGGGCTGTTTATATAGAGGTGGAGGCTAGGGTTAGATGGATTTTGAGTTTTGGAATGAGTAGAGGCTGGTTTAGAGTCCCACGGGGGCTCTAAAAGAGTTAGGCACGACGCCCCTAGGCCCACTTAATGTGAAACCCAAGAAACAAGTCGTAAAACAAAAGATCAACTCGGAGTTGCGAAATATCGGACAAGTCCGGAAAGGACCGGACTAGTCCAAAGTCATCCAAAGAGAAAATCGGACAAGTCTGGCCGAACATCGGACAAGTCCGACTTTAAACAGAGAGGAATTCGGACAAGTCCGCTGGAACACCGGACTAGTCCGGAAATGTCCAAGGACTTAGAAAATTTTTAAGGATTCTTGGAATATCGGACTAGTCCGCACAAAATCGGACAAGCCCGAAGGTTTCCAGAGGCAAAATCGGACTAGTCCGCAGCAAAAACGGACAAGTCCATTTTTAGTCAGAGAGAAATCGGACTAGTCCTCAGTAAAATCGGACTAGTCCGCACTTTCCTGTGTTTTAAGTGCGGTTTCGCTCAAAATCAATTTTAAATGCTCCGAATCAATTTTAAACTCGTTCCTCTTGTTGTGGGTTAACGTTAAACATGTATATGAGTGTATGTAGGGCATGATGCATGAACATTAGGGTGTTACAACCCCATTTAGGTGCGAACCTTCAACAAGTCTTCAGTTTTCTTGATCCGACTCCAAGGAAGTCCCAACTCCATCATCGCAAAGTGGAGCAGAGGAGGAAGAAAAATTGCAAGGGCGAAGAGCTCTAAGGGCAATGTCAGATGAAGGCGTAAAGAGTTCCCTCCGCCAGCGTACTTCCCCCTTTAGTAAGCCTCCGTAACTCTTGGATGGAAACTACCTCCGTACCTGAATCGTAGATGACCTCGACAATGACAAGGGGGCTCGGGTCCACTTTGCTTTGATAGTTACGCCTATCGAATGTTGATATTTCTTACGCACTACTAACAATTCATCCCTAGCAGTGGTGCCATAAATGTTTGTTGGTAGGTTTTAATTCTCAAGTGAACGTCCGAAAGCGCACGATCGATGTAGCATATCCCCTTCAAAGAGTATTCCCAAAGGGTGTCATTTATATTTCCCAAAGGAAGGCTAGATGGAAGTAAAACAATCATCAAGTGGAAAGGCTTAGGTTGGTCTAGGTAGGGTTCTAGCAAGGATGGTTTAAATGATAAGTTGAGGTAGTGTGAAACACACAAGAGCATTCTATCCTAAGGGGATAAATAAGGCAATAGAGGAACAAGGCTAAGAGTTAGGTAGAGACTCCTCCTATGCTTCTAAAGTACATATACATAGCCTAAATTAGTTACTAATGATTATATTAATTATGAATTCTCATGCTAAGTTGATTAACAATTCGGGCACGGGTTTACCTCTAGCAACACTAGGCGACTCCCGCCAAGAGCGAGTGGCATAGCCAAACGTGGAGGATTACAAAGGACAGATACGGCTGTCACCACCTACTACCTTCCTCTTCAATATGTGGGTCTACGAGACATTCAACGCTACTCTCTATCCTAGCACCATGATAGCATATTAAGTAATTACCTTAAGAGCCTAGCCACAAGCTATCCTAAGGCAATGAACTAAATGATCGTTAAACCAATGTTAATTCATAACATAAGTGATTCACATTAACATAATCATATGATAGAAAATTAGACTATAGTGGAGATTTATAGTGTTTATGATAATGTAATGAGCATGGTATAGCACAATCATAAATACTACTCCTACCATATACATGAAATCCACAAGAAAACAAGAAATGCTTCATCCAATCATATGAACAATAGAAGACTAAAGATATCATCTTTATTATGAATAATGTCACAAATACAATTAGGAATATGGGAGGAATACCTTTCAATTGGGAAGAGACTCCTTCTACTCCTCTCCTACTTGGACTATGGACTAGAGACTCTCCTCTCTACATCCTATACTCCTCTAAACCTATGGAGAGTAGTGGCTACAATGGATGAATACTCAAGTGGTGCGTGTTGAAGTGCGGGGTGAGGGGTCCTATTTATAGCTTGGAGAAGGGTCGGTTCCCATCACTAAAAGCGTGTGAATCAGTTACCCATGACAACTTCAAGCCGGGAGAAGCCACTAGTGGAGTTTGACTGAGAAAGGCGCCAGGAACTAGTCGGCCGACTAGGGGGGGTCGGCCGAACTGGTCCTGGCCCCTTTTGCAGTGTGCTTTCTCCAAGTGACTGACAGGTGGGTCCCATTGACTGATATTGGTGCTACACCATTGGATGGCCTCAGATACTTCTGTTTGTGGGCCATGTGATCCATGTGGTGCTATGTGGCATCGCCTGATTGGCTGGAATGATATTTTATAAGATCCATCCCCTTGTTTCACTTCATTTTTGCATAGAATCCCTGCATGCACTACTTTCTCCAAGGATAAGTGGAAACAGGTTAAATAGAAAGGTGATGTGTGCAAGAAATGACAATTCCTTCACATGATTGAGTTATATTGACGGGTGAAATTGGTGTATAACACCCGTCAACAAACTCCCCAAGCTTATCCTTTGCTCGTCCCAAGCAAAGTCAAGACTTTTAGGTTAATGATAAGGAGTTGCTACTATGTTCTATTTTTCAAAAGTACCATGTGCACAACAAAATACTTTACCTAGTATTGCAAAAATTGGCACGATACTTCACCCATCTTAGGTTATTATCGGGCATATGCCATCTCCTATTCATGGGTGGTTGAAAGATAGAAAAGCAAATTAGGCACACATACCCTAGAAATAAGGTTCCACTCAACTTCCAGAGAGTTCAATTTAGATTTATGTATCTCAATTTGATTCTCTCAAGTCTCTCCTTTTTGTGTAGTGGAAATATGTCCTCACCAAGCATTATGCCTAAATTCATCCTACCTCTACATAAGGCTTGTATGTGGAGCTTGGTAGGGAATATAGTAGGCATATTTGCAACACATAATATTGCTAAGTCAAAAGAGCAAGCCTCAAGAGAAATCAATTTCAAAACAATTGGATTCAAGACTTGTGCATGTGTGATGGAATGATGTGGATGTAGATATTTTGAGATGACTCCTTTTTGAATGGACTCACTTGTTTTGCAGGGATGAAACAAGGCTATTTTTTTCCTCATGCTTATGATTTAAGCATGCATTTTTTTGTAGCCATGTCTTCTACTCCCTTTTTATGCAATGAATTTTGGAGAGAGTACTAAGCATGAATTATATGGAGTTTCTCTTTTTATTGTGGAACGGTGGTATGATGGAAATTTGCTTACTTCTAGTGTAGAAGTATAGCATATACAAGTGAAGTCTTGAATTCAAAAAGTAATGAAAGAGATCTCACATAGGTCTATACTAGTTTGACAATGCTCAATGTGAAAACAAACAGAATGTGCATAAGGTCTATCAATATAATGTATCATATGGCTTCGGTGGGTATTTCCAATCAAATGAGGATAACTTAAATCTTTTTAGAATTTCTCTGGAAATCTAAGTTTCACTATCAAACTAGGAATAGCAGCCCTATCACTATATCATATCTCACAACAACTTGGAATGGATTAAGCTTTTGCTACCCACAATTTCTAAGTCAAGGCAAAAGCAATTCTAGCCAATGAGAGCAATATGTTGGATTGTAGTAAGTTGTAAACTAGGGACTTAGGAAGATTTAAACAGAGCAACTATTCATAATTTCATCTATGTGAATTCCAAGTCATTCTTACTGCACATCTTTTATTTTATTAAATAAAACCTATCCTATATATATATATATATATATATATATATATATATATTAGATGCAAGGTGGATGGTCGGTAAGTGGAAAATAAATATGCAGAGGGGTTCATACAATTTACCTCAAGTGGGGGTCCTCCCCCAAGCTTGTTCTTCACTTAAGTATGCCGTGAGATCGGCTTGTTGTTGTTGTAGCGTGGAGTTGAGGTTGATGAATTGAGCATCCATGTGTTGTTGCTAGTCTTGGGTACCTTGGACATGCTCTTGGAGAGTGTTGTAGATGTCATCCATCCTTACTTTAAGCTCCTCCATAAGTCTATAGAGGTTTGTCATTCCTTTGCTATAATCGCGATGACTTCTAGCCGAAGTGGAATGACATCTTCTCATAGATGTTGGAGGCAAGCTGCTAGAGCTTGAAGTGGATAGGGGTGTCTCCCATGTAGCACCTGGCCACCCATGCCAAGACGAACATTCGATCTCATGCGATGGAGGTTGAGTCCATCCGGATGCATCTCCCGTTGGGTTCTCTTCCTCTTCGTACTCATGGACCGTGGAGGTTGTCGGGGGCATGGTCGCTCTCCTTGTACGACATCTAGTTACCTTGTCCGAGACATTACTTCTTCCGGCTTCCTTCATGGGAAGTAGGTCAATGGTTAGCCTCCGGCATTTGTACAAATGATAATCTGGGTTAGGTAACCGAATATCATTGACAGAGTTGGGATAATAAAATATCTAAGAGCCATCTTTATCATGCTTAAGGGTATGTCCTGCACTAAACATTCTTCATCAATTAATTCTCTTTCATTTCAATGTATTCAAATGAAGAATATTCTAGTGCTCCTAGCCTAGTAGCAATACAGGTAATCAATGAAGTGCATTCATTTGGCACTACCCTTGGAATCTAATCTAACCATTGTGTCATCATGGCAATAACTGGAGCAACTTTTATCTTATTAATCATGACAAATATAATTTCCAGCTCATCATCATGCACTATCCTTACATCTCCTCTAGGGAACATAGTCATAGCCACCCATCTATGCATGAAGCGTAAAGTGGGGTTGTGCAAGTGGCTATTCCTAGGTGCACTACATCTGACCTCACTAGTTCAATATTGCCAAAAACTTTGTTTGTTAAACTTAGGCAAAGTGGCTAATTCTAGCAAACAATGTTTATGTAAGCCTAGGATTTCACTTAAATCTTTCCATAGGATGTTGTATTCTTTATGAAATAATCGAAAAGTAATACCATCAAATCCTATCTTGAGTGTGCAAAGGAATTGTATGGAGAGAAGGCGTGAACCTTTCTCCTCTATGTGAGAAAAATTTTCCCATCGTAATGCACGCCAAATGGAAAAGAATTCAGAATCCATACCTATTTTGGAGATCAAATCCCGATCATAAGCTTTCATATGAGAAAACTCAAGATCTTAGAGGAGCTTGCGTGCTTGATCTTTAACTCACTTTGGATGTCGAGGTCGTCGTCGTGAAGAAGTTGGTGTGGGTTGCTCCTCTCACCCATGGGAGTGTCCTCTCCTACACTCCTCCTCCTTGAACATGGTGTAGCAACAGAAGAGGGGCGTGCACTTGAGTCTCCACCATGGCTTGATCTTGCAACCTCCTTCCTCTTTCCAAACAACCTTTTCATTCCTTTCATGGGCTCAACAAACAAGAAAACAACAAGGCAAAAACTCGAAAGAGGTGATGTTAGTGAAAACAAAACCCCGACGAATCTTCCCTTGAAGAACTTGAGAGAAAATTTCAAATGCAAACAAAAGCAAATCATTTTTTAGTTAGATTTTGAGCAAGAGTGCTTCAATGAAGAGCGAGAAACACAATTTGAGCAAGAGTGACTTTAGAGATATATGAAATGAGGTGAAGTGTGAAGAAAAGAGCTCCTCACGGCCACCATTTATAGTGTGCAATCCCCAATAGTCACTAAGGCACCAAATGTAGCCGTCGGAGGAGAGAGAGCCAAATTGGCTCTTTCCACTAGTTGGCCGAGCAGAGGGGTCGACCGACCTAACAGGTGGGCCCCCTGTTCTTCCTTTTGGCAGGTGGAATGTAGCCTAGAGGGGGGTGAATAGGCTTTTTGAATTTTTGTCAGATCCTAAAACACTTAACAAATTGATCAAATACAAAGAGATCAGACTAGTTCGGTACTGTGCGGACTAGTCCGGTATACGTGGACTTGAACGATCAAGTTTGATCTATGATTTCAATTCTAGTGCCCTATGTATCACGACAATGAAACTAGGTATGGTACAAATTAACTCTGATTTCAATGTTTCAACGTAAGTTACACAAGATTAAGTAAACCCTAGAATATGATGAACAATGAAACAAAAAATGCGAGACACAATTTTATCCCGTGGTCCGATTCCCATGAAGGGAACCTACCTCCACGTTGAGGAGTCCACGGAGGACCGGGTCTTCACCAACCCTACCCTCGTCGAATAGCCATGGAGGCTGATTCTCTTCCACTAATCACAAAGGGGCAAATAACCTTGTTCAAAGGGCCTTCTCACAAGTTGAGGGCTCCCCAAGATTTACAATGACGAACACCACCAAACACAATCAAATATATGCAATAAACAACAAGAGTGTGCGAGAGATTCAAACCCAAGAGCTCAGGATCGTGTGGAACAAGTCTCTCCTTTTGATCAAACGTGGAGGATTACAAAGGACAGATACGGCTGTCACCACCTACTACCTTCCTCTTCAATATGTGGGTCTACGAGACATTCAACGCTACTCTCTATCCTAGCACCATGATAGCATATTAAGTAATTACCTTAAGAGCCTAGCCACAAGCTATCCTAAGGCAATGAACTAAATGATCATTAAACCAATGTTAATTCATAACATAAGTGATTCACATTAACATAATCATATCATAGCAAATTAGACTATAGTGGAGATTTATAGTGTTTATGATAATGTAATGAGCATGGTATAGCACAATCATAAATACTACTCCTACCATATACATGAAATCCACAAGAAAACAAGAAATGCTTCATCCAATCATATGAACAATAGAAGACTAAAGATATCATCTTTATTATGAATAATGTCACAAATACAATTAGGAATATGGGAGGAATACCTTTCCAATTGGGAAGAGACTCCTTCTACTCCTCTCCTACTTGGACTATGGACTAGAGACTCTCCTCTCTACATCCTATACTCCTCTAAACCTATGGAGAGTAGTGGCTACAATGGATGAATACTCAAGTGGTGCGTGTTGAAGTGTGGGGTGAGGGGTCCTATTTATAGCTTGGAGAAGGGTCGGTTCCCATCACTAAAAGCGTGTGAATCAGTTACCCATGACAACTTCAAGCCGGGAGAAGCCACTTGTGGAGTTTGACTGAGAAAGGCGCCAGGAACTAGTCGGCCGACTAGGGGGGGTCGGCCGAACTGGTCCTGGCCCCTTTTGCAGTGTGCTTTCTCCAAGTGACTGACAGGTGGGTCCCATTGACTGATATTGGTGCTACACCATTGGATGGCCTCAGATACTTCTGTTTGTGGGCCATGTGATCCATGTGGTGCTATGTGGCATCGCCTGATTGGCTGGAATGATATTTTATAAGATCCATCCCCTTGTTTCACTTCATTTTTGCATAGAATCCCTGCATGCACTACTTTCTCCAAGGATAAGTGGAAACAGGTTAAATAGAAAGGTGATGTGTGCAAGAAATGACAATTCCTTCACATGAGTTATATTGACGGGTGAAATTGGTGTATAACACCCGTCAACAAACTCCCCAAGCTTATCCTTTGCTCGTCCCAAGCAAAGTCAAGACTTTTAGGTTAATGATAAGGAGTTGCTACTATGTTCTATTTTTCAAAAGTACCATGTGCACAACAAAATACTTTACCTAGTATTGCAAAAATTGCCACGATACTTCACCCATCTTAGGTTATTATGGGGCATATGCCATCTCCTATTCATGGGTGGTTGAAAGATAGAAAAGCAAATTAGGCACACATACCCTAGAAATAAGGTTCCACTCAACTTCCAGAGAGTTCAATTTAGATTTATGTATCTCAATTTGATTCTCTCAAGTCTCTCCTTTTTGTGTAGTGGAAATATGTCCTCACCAAGCATTATGCCTAAATTCATCCTACCTCTACATAAGGCTTGTATGTGGAGCTTGGTAGGGAATATAGTAGGCATATTTGCAACACATAATATTGCTAAGTCAAAAGAGCAAGCCTCAAGAGAAATCAATTTCAAAACAATTGGATTCAAGACTTGTGCATGTGTGATGGAATGATGTGGATGTAGATATTTTGAGATGACTCCTTTTTGAATGGACTCACTTGTTTTGCAGGGATGAAACAAGGCTATTTTTTTCCTCATGCTTATGATTTAAGCATGCATTTTTTTGTAGCCATGTCTTCTACTCCCTTTTTATGCAATGAATTTTGGAGAGAGTACTAAGCATGAATTATATGGAGTTTCTCTTTTTATTGTGGAACGGTGGTATGATGGAAATTTGCTTACTTCTAGCGTAGAAGTATAGCATATACAAGTGAAGTCTTGAATTCAAAAAGTAATGAAAGAGATCTCACATAGGTCTATACTAGTTTGACAATGCTCAATGTGAAAACAAACAGAATGTGCATAAGGTCTATCAATATAATGTATCATATGGCTTCGGTGGGTATTTCCAATCAAATGAGGATAACTTAAATATTTTTAGAATTTCTCTGGAAATCTAAGTTTCACTATCAAACTAGGAATAGCAGCCCTATCACTATATCATATCTCACAACAACTTGGAATGGATTAAGCTTTTGCTACCCACAATTTCTAAGTCAAGGCAAAAGCAATTCTAGCCAATGAGAGCAATATGTTGGATTGTAGTAAGTTGTAAACTAGGGACTTAGGACGATTTAAACAGAGCAACTATTCATAATTTCATCTATGTGAATTCCAAGTCATTCTTACTGCACATCTTTTATTTTATTAAATAAAACCCATCCTATATATATATATATATATATATATATATATATATATATATATATATATATATTAGATGCAAGGTGGATGCTCGGTAAGTGGAAAATAAATATGCAGAGGGGTTCATACAATTTACCTCAAGTGGGGGTCCTCCCCCAAGCTTGTTCTTCACTGAAGTATGCCGTGAGATCGGCTTGTTGTTGTTGTAGCGTGGAGTTGAGGTTGATGAATTGAGCATCCATGTGTTGTTGCTAGTCTTGGGTACCTTGGACATGCTCTTGGAGAGTGTTGTAGATGTCATCCATCCTTACTTTAAGCTCCTCCATAAGTCTATAGAGGTTTGTCATTCCTTTGCTATAATCGCGATGACTTCTAGCCGAAGTGGAATGACATCTTCTCATAGATGTTGGAGGCAAGCTGCTAGAGCTTGAAGTGGATAGGGGTGTCTCCCATGTAGCACCTGGCCACCCATGCCAAGACGAACATTCGATCTCATGCGATGGAGGTTGAGTCCATCCGTATGCATCTCCCATTGGGTTCTCTTCCTCTTCGTACTCATGGACCGTGGAGGTTGTCGGGGGCATGGTCGCTCTCCTTGTACGACTTCTAGTTACCTTGTCAGAGACATTACTTCTTCCGGCTTCCTTCATGGGAAGTAGGTCAATGGTTAGCCTCCGGCATTTGTACAAATGATAATCTGGGTTAGGTAACCGAATTTCATTGACAGAGTCGGGATAATAAAATATCTAAGAGCCATCTTTATCATGCTTAAGGGTATGTCCTGCACTAAACATTCTTCATCAATTAATTCTCTTTCATTTCAATGTATTCAAATGAAGAATATTCTAGTGCTCCTAGCCTAGTAGCAATACAGGTAATCAATGAAGTGCATTCATTTGGCACTACCCTTGGAATCTAATCTAACCATTGTGTCATCATGGCAATAACTGGAGCAACTTTTATCTTATTAATCATGACAAATAAAATTTCCAGCTCATCATCATGCACTATCCTTACATCTCCTCTAGGGAACATAGTCATAGCCACCCATCTATGCATGAAGCGTAAAGTGGGGTTGTGCAAGTGGCTATTCCTAGGTGCACTACATCTGACCTCACTAGTTCAATATTGCCAAAAACTTTGTTTGTTAAACTTAGGAAAAGTGGCTAATTCTAGCAAACAATGTTTATGTAAGCCTAGGATTTCACTTAAATCTTTCCATAGGATGTTGTATTCTTTTTGAAATAATCGAAAAGTAATACCATCAAATCCTATCTTGAGTGTGCAAAGGAATTGTATGGAGAGAAGGCGTGAACCTTTCTCCTCTATGTGAGAAAAATTTTCCCATCGTAATGCACGCCAAATGGAAAAGAATTCAGAATCCATACCTATTTTGGAGATCAAATCCCGATCATAAGCTTTCGTATGAGAAAACTCAAGATCTTAGAGGAGCTTGCGTGCTTGATCTTTAACTCACTTTGGATGTCGAGGTCGTCGTCGTGAAGAAGTTGGTGTGGGTTGCTCCTCTCACCCATGGGAGTGTCCTCTCCTACACTCCTCCTCCTTGAACATGGTGTAGCAACAGAAGAGGGGCGTGCACTTGAGTCTCCACCATGGCTTGATCTTGCAACCTCCTTCCTCTTTCCAAACAACCTTTTCATTCCTTTCATGGGCTCAACAAACAAGAACACAACAAGGCAAAAACTCGAAAGAGGTGATGTTAGTGAAAACAAAACCCCGACGAATCTTCCCTTGAAGAACTTGAGAGAAAATTTCAAATGCAAACAAAAGCAAATCATTTTTTAGTTAGATTTTGAGCAAGAGTGCTTCAATGAAGAGCGAGAAACACAATTTGAGCAAGAGTGACTTTAGAGATATATGAAATGAGGTGAAGTGTGAAGAAAAGAGCTCCTCACGGCCACCATTTATAGTGTGCAATCCCCAATAGTCACTAAGGCACCAAATGTAGCCGTCGGAGGAGAGAGAGCCAAATTGGCTCTTTCCACTAGTTGGCCGAGCAGAGGGGTCGACCGACCTAACAGGTGGGCCCCCTGTTCTTCCTTTTGGCAGGTGGAATGTAGCCTAGAGGGGGGTGAATAGGCTTTTTGAATTTTTGTCAGATCCTAAAACACTTAACAAATTGATCAAATACAAAGAGATCAGACTAGTTTGGTACTGTGCGGACTAGTCCGGTATACGTGGACTTGAACGATCAAGTTTGATCTATGATTTCAATTCTAGTGCCCTATGTATCACGACAATGAAACTAGGTATGGTACAAATTAACTCTGATTTCAATGTTTCAACGTAAGTTACACAAGATTAAGTAAACCCTAGAATATGATGAACAATGAAACAAAAAATGCGAGACACAATTTTATCCCGTGGTCCGATTCCCATGAAGGGAACCTACCTCCACGTTGAGGAGTCCACGGAGGACCGGGTCTTCACCAACCCTACCCTCGTCGAATAGCCATGGAGGCTGATTCTCTTCCACTAATCACAAAGGGGCAAATAACCTTGTTCAGGGGGCCTTCTCACAAGTTGAGGGCTCCCCAAGATTTACAATGACGAACACCACCAAACACAATCAAATATATGCAATAAACAACAAGAGTTTGCGAGAGATTCAAACCCAAGAGCTCAGGATCGTGTGGAACAAGTCTCTCCTTTTGATCAATGCTAATACTCAAAGATTTGATATTTCTAGGGTTAGAATTTGTGGAGAGATGTGTATTTTGGGCTCTTGGAAGGTGTGACGGTGCAAGGGATCGAGAGACTTTGTTGTAGGGCTATACACCTCTATTTATACTAGGGTTTCCAAAAGTTATCGTTAGTTGCGATGTCCGGACTAGTTCGTGGTGGACTCCAGACTAGTCCGGTGTGCAGCGTGTGGAAAACCCTAAGTGTTCAGAGATATCGGACTTGCCCGTAAATGTGCAGACTAGTCCGATCTGGGCATTGGAAGTGTTCGGACTAGTCCGGCACATATCGCCTAGTCCGGTGTGGTGAACCTCGTGTAGAATAGAGGACAAGTCCGCGCTTGGAGGACTTGTCCGATTTTAGTCAGAAGATTATTGGACTAGTCCGATGGATATCGAACTTGTCTATTTGTTGTGCAAGAGTGAAGTGCTGAGGGCTAGTCCGCACAAGGGGGACTAGTCCAATCTTAGACAGAGAGATATCAAACTAGTCCGGTGTATATCGGACTAGTCCGGTTTTCCTGATAATTGTGCAGTGAGTTAAATTGTTTGTTAACTTGACCTCTTGGGGTGTGTTTCTCCAACACGCTACATACACAATGATCTAATCTTTTCACCTCTTGAGCTCTTTTCCTTTTGATTCCTCATTCTCCTTTCTTTTTGAGGTTTCCTCCTAATTTCTTTAAAACCTGCGCTCATCTCAACAATTTTGTTAGGATCTCATTTGTTTGTCATAAATCAACCAAAACCCACAAGGGATGCCTAGATGAACTTACAATCTCCCTCTTTTGGTGATTGATGACAACCAATTGAGATTACACAAATATGATAAAAATTCAGATTTTCATAAAGTGTGCACATATGAACTTTGAACAAAATAGGCAATATAGACATAGGACATATGTGCACTCTTTATGGTGGGGTGGAAAACTATGTTTCTGTGAGCAATAATCGTGATGTGAATGAATTAAATAGCATAATCATAGCAATTATCAAGTATGTATATCAATTTCAGAGCATTAACATAGATCATTTTAGAGCATTAACATAGATCATAACAAAGCATTGTCACAAACTCCATAAACATGCCCAGAAGCCTAATGCGAACATAATAAAAGTTTTGTAGCACCAAAAGAAACACAAATAGAGCTCTCATCTCTCAACCTACTGCTAGGACCTAAGATTCCCCCTCAATCTCTCCCCTTTGGCATCATGGCACCCAAAAGAAGGAGAGGAGGGATCTACTCATCATCGAAGGCTCACTCTGCGTTGTCGGTCCTTTTGTCGTCTTCATCATCAGGCTGAGAAGGATGAGGGTGAGAGCCACTCGTCGTGCCCCCAATGACAAAGTATGCATGTTCAGAAGGAGAAAGAGGTGGAAGCTCTGAGAAGTCTGAGGTGGAGTTCTCAGAGATGACCGGAGACCCAACAGGCTCAATCTCCAGCTTTTGACATATGGCTTTGACATTTTCCTTCATGTACCTCATGTCCTCTTTCCTTGACCTGTTCAACTTGTGGAGCTTCACTTCAGCTTTCCAACAAGAACCAAAGATTGCGGCCAAGTACTTCATAATGCCACTTGGAGACCCTTTGTGAGGAGGGACCCTTGAGCTTGATGGAGGTTTGGCTCTTCCTTAGGCTCTCTCTAGATGTTCTTCAACTAAGGCAGGTGAGGGAGCAGCTGGGAGAGTTGCTTGAGGAGGCTTCTGAGGCCTTAGAGCTGTATGCTCAACATCTTTCACAAACTCAATTCCTGTGACCTTCTCTATCATGAACATGATGTACGGTGCATAACCACAGCAATAGTTGGGGGTGCAGGAGATGTTCACCATATCATTCCCGATGTAATAAAAGATGTCAAACTTTCTCTTCTTGCTAATCACTTTAATCAAGGTTCTTAAGTAACCTTGGACACTCCCAGCATCTCCATCCTTTGGAGCAATTGTCTTTCGGAGCACTCTATTGAGAACCATGAAGAAAGGCTTCATGTTCTTGGTTGAGGGAGGATTGTACATGAGGCGAGTATAATAGAGAAAGTTCATCTTTTCCTTCTCTAAAACACCAATATTGTGAATAATGACCTCATTGCTGCCAGTGTCCTCAAGGTGCAGCAGCCCAGCAAACTCATTATAAGTAACAGTGTACTTGGATCCATGTGTCATCCAAGTCACTCTATCTTCTTCATCACTGGCAAAGTAGAAAGTTGCAAAGAATTGAGCGATGACCTCATCATTCCAGTTATACCTAAAAGCAATCAAGTCCTTGAGGCCATGTCTCTCCCAAGCCTCTATCACTTCATCAAAGGCTTGACAGCTCTTTCTCTCAAAGTGTGTCCAGTTGATCCATTGGCTGCGGACCACTAGAGTCTTCATCTGAAGGTACACGGTACTGTAGTAGTCCTCGTGGAAGTTGCTCCAGAATCTAGGATCAACTGCCTTCTTTCCATTGCTATAGGCATCAATCTTCCTCAGTTTCCAAGCCACATCACTCCTTTTGCCATTGAACTTTTCTTCCGAGGGGTCCCTATTTCCCCATCTCGGAGGAGTCATCTCGAGGGGGCCAACTGGGCCAGAGGCAATTCCTTTGCCTTTTCCTTTAGTTTGGCGTGGAGCCGCCGAACTAGGTCCAACCACATCCTTTGCTTTTGAAGTTGGCTTCTCGGCCAGAAACTTTCTCCGCACCCTAGGTGGGGTGGATGAAGGCTCGGCAGCATGCTCTTGTCTTTTGTTGGAGCAAGAATCCGACATTCGAGGCAATACTTCTTGATCCGATTCGGCCTCAAAGTCGGAGATATCATCGTTTGAGCTCGACATTGTCCTGACAAGAAGGTTATACATGACATAGATAAGGATTGGTAGCAAGGAAAGGCATTGAGTTGAAGAATATTAGGGTTTTTTTCAGCTAACATCGGACTTGTCCGTTGCTCAGGTGCGGACTAGTCCGGTGTATCGGACTTGACCGCACTGATAACAGACTAGTCCGATATTCAGCTGCTCGAACCCTAACTAACAGGATAATGGAGTTTCTCAATGTAAAAATGGAGCAATGTAGTTGTACTACTACAAGGGAGCATGTATTGACAGGAAGAACTAGGCTATTTGAACAAAAAACAAGGAAAATTGAAGGTTCTAGGGTTTGGAGAAAATTTTTATCAAATCCTTCGATCGGCGTTGAAGGTGTTTTGATGCGGACAAGTCCATGGTCTTCGATCCCCTTGCAATGGAGATCAATTCCCACTGAAACTTGTGTGGATTTGATGGAGATTCGTGAAATCACCTTGGGAGCACTCGAGTGAAGAGAGAGAATGAGAGGAGTGTTGTGAGATAGAAGATTAGGTTTTTTTCCGGCCTTGGGTTATGGAGTCGAAAAATTGGACTAGTCCATGGTATGACCAGACTAGTTCGGTTTAGCGGACACTCTGCGGACCAGTCTGCAATGTGTGGACTAGTCCGGGCTAACCACAGACTAGTCCGTGGTCACCAAGATAGAAAAAAATAGACCTTTCGTATATATTCAAAGGTTCTTTAAAAGAAAATAGGGGGCACAACAAACAAATATTCTTGATGAATATGATCAGTAAACATACAACAATCAAGCTATGACCATTATTCACCAAGATCAGGTAATTAACATAGTTTTTCGGAGAAAATAGAGAGAGATAATTTTTCAACACAATCAACATGATTTTTGAAGATGGCATACAAGTATGCAAGTTTTCAAGCCACATTTCGAGCATCAAGGATATTTAGTTCATTTCGAAGCTCACAAAAGCGTTTTTCATCAAGTGGCTTGGTAAAGATGTTGGCTAGTTGTTTTTCAGTGTTGACATGGGAAATGGCTATGTCTCCTTTCATTGAGTGATCTCTCAAAAAATGATGTCGGATTTCTATGTGTTTGGTTCTAGAGTGCTCAATAGGATTATGGGCAATTTTAATGGCACTCTCATTGTCACAAAGGAGTGGAATACGACTCATATTGTAACCGTAATCCCTTAGAGTTTGTCGCATCCAAAGGAGTTGTGCACAACAACTCCTGGCTGCAACATACTCCGCTTCGTCCGTGGATAAGGCAATGGAATTTTGTTTCTTGGAGGACCAAGAAACTAGGGATCTACCTAGGAATGGGCAAGTACTGGAGGTACTTTTTCTATCTACCTTGGATCCGGCATAATCAGCATCGGAGTATCCAATGAGATTGAATTTTGAACCTTTAGGATACCAAAGGCCTAGGTTGGGTGTATGAACTAAATATCGCAAGATCCTTTTTACGGCTGTCAAATGACATTCCTTACGATTGGCTTGAAATCTTGCACAAAACATACACTCAACATGATATCAGGCCTAGATGCACATAAATTTTAAAGTAAGGAGCCAATCATGGAGCTATATACCTTTTGATCCACGTTTGGTCCGTCTTCATTGAGATCCAAGTGTCCATTTGTTGCCATGGAGTCTTTACGGGCTTTGCTTTGTCCATGCCAAATTTCTTGAGAATATCTTGAGTGTAATTTGTTTGGCTTATGAACGTCCCTTCCTTTTGTTGCTTCACTTGGAATCCCAAAAATTATCTCAACTCTCCCATCATGGACATCTTGGATCTATCTGTCATAATATTACTAAGCTCTTGACAAAAAGATTCGTTAGTTGAACCAAATATAATATCATCAACATAGATTTGGCTAACGAATTGATCATTATCATAATGCTCAGTAAACAAGGTGTAATTAGCTTTAGCAATCCTAAAACTATTTTCAATCAAAAAATCTCTAAGGCACTCGTACCAAGCTCTAGGAGCTTCTTTGAGGTCATAGAGGGCCTTACGCCATTTGTATACATGGTCGGGGAACTCTTGATCTTCAAACACGGGAGTTGCTCCACGTACACCTCCTACTTGATCGGTACATTGAGGAAGGCGCTTTTCACGTCCATTTGATAAAGCTTAAAATCATGGTGAGTAGCATATGCAAGTAATATACAAATCGATTCAAGCCTAGCTATGGGAGAAAAAGTCCCGTCGAAATACAAACCTTCAACTTGTGAATACCCTTTGTCCACAAGTCGTGCTTTGTTCCTTGTCACCACCCCGTCTTCGTCTTTCTTGTTGCGGAAGACCCATTTAGTTCCGACGACATTGAACTTGGGTCTTTCGACAAGTTCCCACACTTCGTTCCTTTTGAAGTTGTTCAATTCTTCTTGCATTGCCACCACCCAATCCAAATCTTTTAATGCATCTTCAACCCCGTGTGGTTCCAAAGAGGATACAAAAGAGTAATGTTCACAAAAATTAGCTATACGATATCAAGTTGTTACTCCCTTTTGGATGTCACCGATTATGTTGTCAACGGGGTGATCTCTTTGGATGCATTGATGTACTCTTGGATGGGGCACTTGTGATCTTGAATCTTCATGGTCATCATCTTCTTCTCCCATTGGATGGTTGCCTTCATTGACGTGTTGATCACTTTGGTCTTCTTGAGGTTGATCTTGTGTGAAAACTCCCCCTTGATCATTTTCCTCCACTTTTGGTTTGTCTTGTTCATTCGCATTTGGAGGTGGCACTTGTTGTTGAACATCTCCCAACGCCATTCTTCTCAATGCTTGACATGGAGCTTCTTCTTGATCTAGCACACATTGATCAACTAGCTCTTCTTGAGAGCCATTAGTTTCATCGAACACCACGTCACGTGCTACTTCAACAAGTCCGGAGGCCTTGTTGAAGACACGATAGGCGTAGGAGTTCGAATCATAGCCAAGTAAGAAACCTTCATCGAACTTCGAAGCGAAATTTGAAGTACTAGGCTTCTTGTTCAAAATATAATATTTAGAACCAAAGACTTGAAAATATAAAATATTTGGCTTATTACCCGTGAGTAGTTCATACGAAGTTTTCTTGAGTAGGCGATGATGATATAGTCAGTTTATGGCCCAAAACCGATCCGAAGTCTTGTATTCATCGGGCATTGTCCTCGCCATCTCAATGAGTGTTTGATTATTTCTTTTGGCAGTGATGATATAGTCAGTTTCACCATAAAAATACCCAATGCCATACTTGACTTTAGGAGGTCTTGTGACCGAGTATGCACTATATGCATACTTGATCTTCTCCTTGTAAAATATGCCAATGTGGGAAGGTTGCTTGTCCTTTGTCAAGGTTAGTGTCATTTTTAGTACATGTACAAGCAACAACAGTTTCAGATTTTATATGTTGAGAAGGTGAGCTTGAAGAGGATGAAGAACCACTTTGCTTGAGTGACTCAACTTGTACCTCAATAATCTTGTTAAGTTTGTTCAATTTAGCAAGTTCATTCTTGATGGTGGCGTTTGAGTTGTTTAACTTCAAGTAAGCTTCCTTGCTTGAAGCTAACTCAAGTTCTAGTGATTTGTTTTGCTCCATTTAAAGTTCAAGGAGCCTTTTGATCTTAAGATATTCTTCCTTTTGGATGATGATCATATCTTCTTGGTGATCAACTAGCTACTCCTTATCAACAAGCTTATCCATCAAGAATTTCATCTTAGCAGCAGTTTTCTTGTCTCTAAGCATGTCTTCATCATCACTAGAATTATCACTATCACTAGTAAAAGAATGCATGGAGGAAGATTTAGTTAATACCTTCCTTTTACCTTCCTTGGCCATTATACATGTGTTATCATTGTCCTTCCATGCGCCCATGGTTGGGAAGAGAGTGGATTTCATGGTGGTCTTCTTGATGGCTATGGTAGCCATCTCTTCCTCTTCTTCAGATGAGGACTCATCATTGGAGTCCCACTCCTTCCCTAGATGAGCTTGGCCATATCGCTTCTTCTTCTTGAACATTTTCTTAGGTTGAGGCTTGTTGTCCTTAGTCTTCCTCTTATTTTCCTCATGAGGATGGTCTACTATTAAATGGTCGTACTCTCCACAGTTATAGCAAGCACGCCTCATTTTAGGTCTTGATTTGTCCCTTTGTCTTCTTTCATTTTAGCTACCACCTTGTCTTCTTCTCATCATTTTCTTAAACTTCTTCATGAATTAGATCATGTCTTCTTCACCGATGTTTCTGCTTTCATCATCGCTGTCATCTTCTCCACGAGCTTCTTGAGCTTCTTTTGATATGGGTTTACTAGTTGACTTAAAAGCAACCCCTTTCTTCTTTGCCGAGGTAAGATCGGCAATTTCCTTGATGTGCTTGGCTTGCTTCTCCATCATTTCAAAGTTGATAATCTTGCCAAGAAGTTCGTCCGGGGTCATCTTTCGATACCCGGGGCTTCCTCTAATCATAGAGCAAATAGTCACATTACGAGGCATGAATGCTCTATGAATTAGCTTTACGACCTTGTGATCATTCCACTTCTTGCTGCCATATGCTCGGGCTTTGTTCATAAGATTCTTCAACCGATTGTACACATGTTGAGGTGACTCATCTTCTTCAATGGCGAATCTTCCCAATTCACCTTCAATCATTTCAATCTTGGCTTCGCGTACATGACGATCACCTTCATGTGTGATTTGTGGAGTATACCATATATCCTTTGCAATTTCGAGTCCATCCACTTTGGTGAACTCGTCTCGGCTCAGTGATGGCATGATTACAGCTGCAACTTGAGCGTTTCGATGAATGGCTTGTTCTTGGCTTGGAGTCACACTACCGGGATTCCAGTTTATTGCGACGAAAAAAATCGTTGCAATAGGTCGAAATTCATCGCGATAGGTTGTTGTCGCAACGAAATAGAACGTCGCGATAGTTTTTCCGACTCGTGGTGATAACAGCCGTGGCAATAGGTTATTGCGACGACTTGACATCCGTGGCAAATAGTATGGTATTGCAACGACTCCACGTTGGTGGCAAATAGTATGGTATTGCAACGGTTTAACGTATTGCGACGATTTAATGTATTGCAACGAAAATATCGGTGTTGCAACGATGTCACATTCGTGGCAATAAGTATGGTACTGCAACGACTCCACGTTCGTTGCAAATAGTACGGTATTGCAACGGTTTAACGTATTGCGACGATTTAACGTATTGCAACGAAAATATTGGTGTTGCAATGATGCCACATTCGTGGCAAAAAGTATGGTATTGCAACGATTCCACGTTCATGGCAAATAGTATGGTATTGCAACGGTTTAACGTATTGCGACGATTTAACGTATTGGAACGAAAATAACGGTGTTGCAACGATGTCACATTTGTGGCAAAAAGTATGGTATTGCAACGACTCCACGTTCGTGGCAAATAGTATTGTATTGCAACAGTTTAACGTATTGCGACGATTTAATGTATTGCAACAAATAGTACGTTATTTGCGACAATTTCACATCTATGGCGATAAGTACGGTATCGCGATGATTTCATATTCGTGGCGAATAGTATGGTATCACGACGTTTTCACATTCGCGGCGAATAGTACGGTGCTGCAACGATTTCACATTCATAGCAAATAGTACGGTATGGCAAAGTTTTTACATTCGTGGCGAATAGTATGGCGTTGCCACGATTTCACATCCGTGACGAATAGTACGGGATCGCGATGATTTCACACTCGTGGCGAATAATATGGTATCTCGATGTTTTCACATTCGCGGCGAATAGTACGGTATCGCGATGATTTCACACTTGTGGCGAATAATATCGTATCGCGACGTTTTCACATTCGTGGCGAATACTATGGTGTTGCAACAATTTCACTTTCATGGAGAATAGTACGGTATCGCGACGATTTCACACTCGTGGCGAATAATATGGTATCACGACAATTTCACAGCAGTGGCCAATAATACGGTATTGCAACGATTTCATGTTCATGGCGAATAGTACGGTATTGCAACGATTTCAAAAACGTGGCAATAGTATTGTATTGCAATGATTTCTAATGTGTGGCAATAGGTTCGTAATGCAACATATTCAAATATGTTGCAACAGGGTCGTAATGCAACGTTCTCTGGATGGTGGCAATAGCAGTCTAGTGCAACGCTTTTTTGGTCATAGCCAAATGTTTGTAGTGCAACGTTTTATAATTTGTGGCAATAGCTAGCTTCCTATTGCAACAGCTTATTTTCGTCGCAATAGTATGTTATTGCCACATTTTATAATTAGCGGCACTAGAATCCTAATGCACCAGGTTTGAAAATTAGTGGCAACAGAATTAGTTTATTCGCACACGATACGTCTGTTGACTTAACAACAAACATCCAGCAATTGATGCAACGCTCATGGACCCTTGCATCATTGCGAGACGATGTTATTTACAGTTTTTTTCAGTTTGCAACATTGCACCCATTAAAAGAGCACCGCGACGAGTTGTAGTATTAGGAATAGTTTCTTGAACATCCGGCTTTGACTTGGTGCGAGCAGGAGCCTTTTGTGGAGTTGTTGCTAGCCGTTGTTGATTTTGCAAGCTCTCCATCATTCTGCGCATGTCTGCTAGCTTCTTTTCTTGCCGTGCAAAATTGGCTGCCATCTGACCATGTAAAGCCCGGACTTCCTGGTTGAGCTGTTCATTTGCCTGGACAAAGCCATCCATTTGGGAGGTCATATGATCATTTATTCCTTCCAACTCTTGCACCTGAGAGCTGAGGTCTTCATTTCTATTTTGTAAGGATCGAACTTGCTGGCCGAGCTGGTCAGACATCTGGATACACAGTCTTTCAGAAACATTAGGTTTAGCCATATAACCACGCCCCCGAAACTGTGATCCTCCAGAACCGGTTGCGGATATATAAGTAAGCTGGAAGATGTTGTTTCCTTCCTCATCTGGGATTGGGACTCCCAGCTCAGCTTCCTTGACGTTGATTTGGGCACGTGCCTGGGTCTATATAAAAAAAGAAAAGTCACATGTACATTGCAAATATTTATTTAAATGGGGACTGTTTGAAGTGTTTCTCACATGTATAGCTTCTGCCTACTCGTTTGCCCATTGACCGTTTTCACATGGCTTGCCTCCCACAGTTCTATGTCATCGGGTTCTTTTCTGGTCTCTGGGTCTCGCTACATCAAATACAAGTAAAATTTGATTGAATGATTGCAGTGCAAAGTAAAAGCATGATTTAGTTTTCATACCTTCTCGTAACTAAGTTGGGCGTAGGATTTCGAGCCAAGCAAGTGTTTTGTCTTTTGAGTACTTCGATTTCGTGAATTGGTTCTACTTATTGACTGCAATTTTAAGAATTAATTTCACGAATGGGTGTTATCAAATAGTTTTTGTAGGATATGAAGGTATTAGAAAGCTAGCTGACCTTGAATCGCTCGGACCCAAAATAGTCCATAAGCGCCAACCAATCGAAATCTGCTACATCAACTGGCTTGTTTTGTATACGTTCCTCATCGGTCGAATACTTCTTATAGGTGGCATGCAATGTTGATCGCCACCCCTTGTAGCGCTCACCAGCAATCTTCAATATTTTTCTTCTTGTATCCTATGTGTCCTCCAAGTCTCAGGCATTCTGTACATTGTATATCACACTGCTATAAACATACAAGATGGAGGTCGCTAGAAAATAAATACTTATGTGGGGTGTCACAACACTAACCAGAATGTCTCTCACTATATCGCTCTTCGAAGTATTGCCAACCTCTGCCCACTTCTTTACACCAGCGAGGGGTGCATTTTTTTTGTTGCAATAACCAGATCATTGACAAAGTGCTGCTGATTAGGACCAACTGCAGCACCCAACCTATCGGACCACTGAATTTATAGCTTCCGATTCTGATCATTCGTTCTATTTGCAGATGCTAGATAGTGCAATTTAGCAACCTTAAGTCCTTTAGCCACCCCTCTTCCAAACTTCTTTCCTTCTGTTAGTGTCATTTAAACGGCAAACGTTTAAAGCAAATTAGCAACTGACTAGGCCTAGTATCATGTACAAATAGTGTGAAAGAAGAAGAAGTCTGATGTTTTACCATCTTCAGGATGAGTGCGGCAAATACGAGCGTGGGAACACCGCGTCGCAACAGCATTTTGCTCCATATTGGGCGATGCATCGACTTGTTGACTTCTTTGTTGCTGTTCATACCCTACAATCAGGCAACAGGCAGTAGTCAGTGGTGCTACAACACCCGTAGTACTGCAGGGGATTTTCAGTCCAACTGCGAAGCAGGCAAGACAGTAGCTGGCGATGCTAGAGAGAGGGTTCGTCGGGTGCTCATCCTCTGCAGTACTGCCGGTTCGGTCTGACCGACATCAGCAGGAGCGCGTGTTGAGGCGAATTGGTGGCAGGGCAAGTCATGGACATCAACGGTTTTAGCAGGTAGAGGATGCAAGACAGATGAGGCGGGCAGCTTGCGATGTTTAACAAAGCTAGGGTTTGGTCTGGCAGTGCAGTGACCACATTTAAGTCAGAGGATCGACATCCAGATCACACCGGTGATCTCACATGACTTACGTTTTTACTGCAGGCGATGCAGTAAAGATCCAACGGTGTGATTCCGTTGGATCTTTACTGCATCGCGTGCAGTAAAAACGTATAAGTCAGGTGATCTGCTTCCATTGATATCACCCCGGAGCAAGTCTCGAGGCTAGGAGGGCAGTGTGGCGGATCTAGGAATTAAATTTAGGTGGATTGCATACTGATATTTTGCTCTGCATGTTAGCATCTCGCCCTAAAGTGCTAGAACGGATACATGAATATAATATTGCGTTAATTACCAGACATCAGCAACGCATTTGGCAGTGTAAAAAACAGAATTGAGATCATATAAGCAGCAATGAACCCTCATGTACATGCATCTCTGAACTATATGATACTAACGTTTCTTAGTGGACAGGGGTTAATGATATTGGACTATTTTTTCCAGGGTATGCCATGTCACATGGGGCATAGCATGTAGGTACGCCGTAATGGCCAGGGGTTTGCGGGCGGTGGGGTCATCATGGCACGCGAACGATGGGACATGGAGATGGAGGGAGACGCGCCGGGGAGGACAGTGAAGTGACCACCAGCAGGGCGTGGATGCCGGCCGGTGCCGGAGTGACCGGCGGTGACATGGGTTTGCGGGCGGCGGGGTCATCATGACACGCGAAGGATGGGACGTGGCAATGGTCGAGGGAGACGCGTTTCTGAAGACACTGAAGTGAGCAGCAGCAGGGCGTGGTCGCCGGTGCCGGAGTGGCGGCGGCGAGAGAGCCCAGCGTGCGCGTGTAGGCATCAATAAATCACGCCATCACATATACTCACCAGCAGGGCGTGGGCGCCGGCCGGTGCTGGAGTGACCGGCGGCGACAGGGGTTTGCGAGCGGTGGGGTCATCATGACACGCGAAGGATGGGACGTGGCGATGGTGGAGGGAGACGCGTCTGGGAGGACACTGAAGTGAGCAGCAGTAGGGTGTGGTTGCCGGTGCCGGAGTGGCTGGCGGCGAGAGAGCCCATCGTGCGTGTGTAGGCATCAATAAATCACGCCACCACATATACTGATTAATTGTTAACTGGGACTAGGAAACTACAATCGCAATGCTAAGATATTTAGTAGAGCCCGGTACATATTTATACTCGTAGTACCAGCATAGAATGACGAATCTCGGGGTTCCTGAGCATCAGGTGCTGCAATATTCTCTGTATACGATGCAAAGGAATTAACGTGTTATAAATATGTGTATTTTGATAGTAAACACATTTATAGTTATACCAGGTGCTTGTTGCCCATCACGATTACTTGTAGACGACATGACGGTTTGGTGTCTTGTTCCTAAAGTAAAGAGTATATATAGTAAGTAACAGTGATAACGTCAGATTACATGAGGATGTGTATTTTAGATCGGGCGGTGTGGTTGCTATGAACCGAAAATGTTTGTTTTGAACGGAGGAATTAGAAATGAAGGAGTAGGAAAAAAACCGTACAATCCGAGAAAGAAAAACAAGAAAAACGTGTATAAACCGTGGGAACTGAAAATCTTAGGAATACAAGTTTGGAACACAGGAATGAGAGTACAACATTGGGAGTGGTTGATAAGATAACCCTAGCATCATTTACTTCTAAATCAAGAAATTACATAGTACATGCGGTTTTTAATAGTTATCTTTCCTGACATGGAAATGTATTAGAAATACACTACCATAAACTGTCGGAGCGACATTTATTTCGGGGCAGAGGTGTAGTGTATTTTATATATGGAAACAAGTAGAATGCAATCAGATGCTAGGGTAAAATAAAAAGATGAATCGACTGTAGGATACAGATCTAACGATTGACGATAGTTGATTGCACGATTGCACCATTAATCAGATTTTATACTAGACATTCATGAAACATAAGAGCATATAAGGAGTTGGGACAACAACTAGGAATGAACTGGCTGTAGCTGTTGGGACGACAACTGAAGCGATAAGGAGGGAGTAGCTCTATAAAAAGATGGCATGGATCGTGTAGAACTTACGTAGCACAAAACTGGAGTCCGGGATGTCGCAGGGCGGGGTTGGCGACGAAGAGGTTCGGTAGAGCCCGTCAAACTTGGTTACTTGACGTTGTACCCACAGTCACCACCACCACTCACACGGGGATTTCATAGGAATGCAAGTTTGGAACACAGCACTAAGAGGAGAACATGTGTGTTGGGAACGGAAGCCACTGCGGGATTAGAGGGAGACGCACATTTATATTCGTCGTGGCTAGCTACAAATGGGCGGGACTGGAATTTTGGGCGCACGGAGTGAAGTTTCAATTGTGAAAATCTCAATTGTGCGCGCCAAGAAGAACGAAAAAATTTTTGAGGGCGTGCAGAATTTGGCGCCGTTCCCCTCTGCACGCATGCAATCGTGATTAAATTCATGTAATGACGCGACGATTCCTGCACATGGTTTTACTCTTCACCGGTACTACCTAGAGCTAGAGGGGTAGACCTCTTCGGACTGCTGCCTCGCTGTGCGACCGCTACCTGCCGTTCATCTTTGTTTTCATGGAGATGTAAAAGCAGTCATGTGGTAGTGGGACATTCCAAAAAAAATACGAACAAAAATACGAATCGCCAAATGTATCATTGTGCTAATGCAAACGACATGCAAATACGGAACACCCAAGTCCACGATAGGAGGACAGCAAATCCATGGTCTAGTAAAAGGTAAACAATCACCATTTTATATATAACATTCGTCCAATGAAATGATAACATATACAGAGTATATACTACTACTACAAAAAAAAAGCATTTTCCCCTGTGATGTCTAATCTTCAGGCCGTCGATCCAAAGCCGCTTGTGATACAACTATCACAGGTACATATGATATATATATCAACAATGTCATCGGATATTAGTTACAACAGATAAAGTACTTTTCATGCACCTGTTGCATCAGGCGATGGACTAGTTAGCAATTTAGATGACGTAATTTCCTAACACACCAGTATTCATTGACACGAATGAACACATATATATTACAAAACACAAGAAATATGTACAAGAACAGAGTTGAAGCTAAACATGTACAAGAACTCCTAAAACTACAAAAGAAATATGTACAAGAACCCCTAAAACTACTCTGCCGGCCCCGCCTCCTCCGCCCTCTCCCCTAATTTCTCAAACCACGACAAGCGGTCCTCCTCCTCCTCGTCGTCGTCGTCGTCGTCGTGGTGGTGGTGGTGGTCACCATCATCGTCGCCGTCATCATCATCGTCGTCATCATCGTCATCATCGTCGTCATCATTGTCGTCGTCGTCGTCGTCCTCCTCCTCCTCCTCCTCCTCCTTCGGCGACGATGCAGCAGGAGAGTGGGCCGACTGCTCCGGCTGAGCAGGTGGCTCTGGCTGCACCGGCGGTGGAACCCCGCCGTGACGGAAGTTCCTCTCCGTCGCCGCCACCAGGGCACTACAGCCCTCGGCGCTGAGCTCATGGGCCATCGTCCCGAACAAGATGTCTAGGCGATAAGCCACACCCGTGAGGGCGTAGAGGTAGTGGCCGGTGGTATCCATTCCCAGAAACTCGGGAAGGGTACCAAGACCAAAGGCGTCCAAGGACCGAGACATACTGTTGTACGCCTCTCGCGCCATAATGAGGCGCTGGTCGTCGTTCACCCTCTCGGGGGAGCTGCAGCATATCCCCTTGCAGGGTGGCTGCCTCGGCGAGCTAGGAGGCGGAAGGTTGGCCATGGCTATGGTGGTTCGTCGACGCCGGGCTAGGAGGTGGAACAATGGAAGAAGAAGAAAGGAGTGCAAAAGTTCAGTGCTTGTACATAACCGACGGCGCGCCTTATATATGGTCTATGCGGAGTAGACGAGGGAGCGGTTCGTTTCCCGCGCATTGTACTCTTTGCAGACCTCGTGCGGCGCAATTAAACCACTGTCGAAGACAATCTTCAGAGATCCTTCCGTCTCTCTTGTATCCATGTGGAACGTCGCGCACGTGTCCCTGCACCACAACTTCTTAACTTCTCTGCAGACCTCGTGCGGCGCTTCAATTACTTGGCGCACTGGAAAGGCCAGCGGTAAGATCTCCGACGAGCCCCGCCACGGCGGCGCCGCGAGCGCGCCCTCAGCACGAGGTGGAAGAAAGGGTCTGTGATGTTGGTTTTCTTATTCCGTGATGTTGTTTTTCTTGTATTGTAGGGAGTATTGTTTTATGTTAATGAACTCAATGTCATTCTTCCTCTGTTCCATCTGTTATTTTGTTTTCTGTCTATTATTTAATGAACTATCAGTTCTATATATTTGTATTCTCTATGAATGAACGACCGTTGCATACATGCATTTTTTTGTTGTCAAAGTTGGATTTGATAGGATCATCCATGTTTTTGTACACTGGATCTCGATCCATGCTAGTTGATGTTTCATTGGATGTACTAGACGATCAAAATGTTTTTGTTTCGTAGGTTGGATTGGACCATCCATGTTGATATTTTATATGATAATATTTATTTATATATTAATTCTTTATTTTACTAATGTATATTATAATATACAAATAATAAATATGACGACCGTTTTTTCAACAAAAAGAGAAAATACTTGTATAACACCATCAATTTAACATGATCGTGGATCGAGGTCTTGCACATGCATGTTACACATAGAACACAAATACGGAGTACGTAGTTCATTAGACAACGGACAGAGAAGAAAATAACATATGGAATAGACGAACAACATTGAGTTCAGTAACATAGAACATTACAAAACAAGAGAAATGTCATCATCAAACAAGAAAATTAACATCACAAATCCTCATCAACAAGTGATCAATCATGCATGAAACATGATTGAGACCTCGCTGGCTCTCTTTCAAAAGCATGCATGCATGTCCGGCCATCATACATGATCGCGGCAAAGCATTAATGCTCGGATAGTCGGACGTGTGGCGTACACGTGTTAATTTTCTCTTATGCCGATGGGACGCGAGCCGTTGGGACTGAGAGGATGCAAACCGCGGTTTGGAGTAAACCGGGGCCACCAACCAGTTCATAAGCGCGGTTTCCTCTAGCGTCCGATCATCTCCACACGCCCGCTTATACATGTGTTTTCTCTTTTAGTTGTAAGATCGTCTTGTTTGAGGTATGCATGTAAATTTTGTCAAACATGACTGAGGTCTTTTCAATGTCTAACTTGTATGCACCCCAAATATGTTCAACCAATTAATACATGTTTAATTTCTCGTTTTGATGATGGATATCGTCAGAGTATGAGGCCTTGCCGATGTATGCTACGCCCCAAACATGCATGATCAAGGAGCCTACAAATCTAGATGATATCCAACTTCAAAAAGAGGAATTAGTACACATCAAAAAGAGGAATTAGTACAACTCTAGCTAGCTTGGTTCCTCTCTTCTCTTTCGCGTTTTCTGCCCCGCTCGCGCGCCGCCGACCTCACCTTGGAACTCCAATGATAGCTTGCCAACTAGGCAAGGATCGATCGGGAGTCCTTTAGAAAAGTTGTTCACAACTTGCTTGCGCACCTTCTCAACCTTTTGTTTCGGTGTTTCCTCAACCGGTTGGGCGGTATTTCGCAGTTTCCCAACGACCGCGGGTGAAGCTGCCGAGACCCGCCCCTACTCCACCGTCGACAAGCCAGAGGAAGCCTCTACAGGCCCCGACTTCTATAAGGGAAAGGTGTGTTATCGCGCCTTAAGCATGCTCACCAAGTTTCAAGCCATGCCATGCCTTGTAGCGTCTTTATTGCCAGTTTCCCCGATGATAGTTCATACCTATGTCTCTAGGTCATGGATTTAATTCATTTTATACATCTAATAATTATTGACCATAGTTAGGGGATAGTTTACCTATCTCCCTACGAACACTCCGGATCGAAAAGATTTGAAAACCATCGACGAGTGATGACCGATCGAGATAGCCGAGTTTTGGTCGCCGCCTGTGAGAAAGCCGCGATTCACCGTCGAGCTCCTAGTTTCCAGCCGTTTTTCTCCTTAATTTCCTAGTCCTGGTTCATGATCCTCAAGGCACAAGAAAGCTTTTGGAGGAGAAACCAAGTCATTTGAGCTAGAGATAAGGGAGTTCTACACTACCGGAGCTGTGGCCACTGCCGCCGCCATCGCACCGCCGTTTCCAGCCGTCGGCAAGCCCCGGGGGAACACCGACATGCTCCGCATGGTGAAAAACCCCCAAGCGGCAAGATTGGTGAAGCTTGGCGCACTGGAAAGGCCAGCAGCGAGATCTCTGGCGAGCCCCACCACAACAGCACCACGCGCGTGCCCTCGGCGCGAGGAGGAAGAAAGGGTCTGTAATGTTGGTTTTCTTATTTCGTGATGTTGTTTTTCTTGTTTTGTAGTATCGTTTTATGTTAATGAACTCAATGTCATTGTTCCTCTGTTCCATCTGTTATTTTGTTTTCTTTCTTTTATTTAATGAACTATCGGTTCTATATATTTGTATTATCTGTTAATGAACGTCCATCGCGTACGTGCATTTTTTTGTTGTCAAAGTTGGATTCGATAGGATCATCCACGTTTTTGTATACTGGATCTCAATCCATGCTAGTTGATGTTTCATTGGATGTACTGGACGATCAAAAAGTTTTTGTTTCGTAGGTTGGATTGGACCATCCATGTTGATATTTCATATGATAATATTTATTTATATAATATTTCTTTATTTTACGAATGTATATTAATAATATACAAATAATAAATATGACAATTGTTTTTTCAAGAAAAAGAGAAAATACTTGTATAACACCATCAATTTAACATGATCATGGATCGAGGTCTTGCACATGCATGTTACACATAGAACACAAATACGGAGTACGTAGTTCATTAGACAACGGACAGAGAAGAAAATAACATATGGAGTAGACGAACAACATTGAGTTCAGTAACTTAGAACATTACAAAACAAGAGAAATGTCATCATGAAACAAGAAAATCAACATCACAAATCCTCATCAACAAGTGATCAATCATGCATGAAACATGATGGAGACCTCGCTGGCTCTCTTTCAAAAGCATGCATGCATGTCCGGCCATCATACATGATCACGAAAAAGCATTAATGCTCGGATAGTAGGACGTGTGGCGTACACGTGTTAATTTTCTCTTATGCCGATGGGACACGTCAAGTCGTTGGGACAGAGAGGATGCAAACCGCGGTTTGGAGTAAACCGAGGCCACTGACCAGTTCATAAGCGCGGTTTCCTCTAGCATCCGATCATCTCCACACGCCCGCTTATACGTGTGTTTTCTCTTATTGTTGAAAGATCATCTTGTTTGAGGTATGCATGTTAATTTTGTCAAATGTGACTGAGGTCTTTTCTATGTCTAACTCGCATTCACCCCAAACATGTTCAACCAATTAATATATGTTTAATTTCTCATTTGATGATGGATATCGTCAGAGTATGAGGCCTTGCCGATGTATGCTACGCCCCAAACATGCATGATCAAGGAGCCTACAACTCTAGACGATATCCAACATCAAAAAGATGAATTAGTACACATCAAAAAGAGGAATTAGTACAACTCTAGCTAGCTCGGTTCCTCTCTTCTCTTTCGTGTTTTCTGCCCCGCTCGCGCGCCACCAACCTCACCTTGGAACTCCAATGATAGCTTGCCAACTAGGCAAGGATCGATCGGGAGTCCTTTAGCAAAGTTGTTCAAAATTTGCTTGCGCACCTTCTCAACCTTTTGTTTCGGTGTTTCCTCAACCGGTTGGGCGGTATTTTGCAGTTTCTCATCGACTACGGGTGAAGCTGCCGAGAGCCGCCCCTACTCCACCATCAACAAGTCGGAGGAAGCCTCTACAGGCCCCAAATTCTATAAGGGAAAGGTGTGTTATCGCGCCTTAAGCATGCTCACCAAGTTTCAAGCCATGCCATGCCTTGTAGCATCGTTATTGCCAGTTTCCCCGATGATAGTTCATACCTATGTCTCTAGGTCATGGATTTAATTCATTTTATACATCTAATAATTCTTGACCATAGTTAGGGGATAGTTTACCTATCTCCCTACGAACACTCCAGATCGAAAAGATTTGAAAACCATCGACGAGTGATGACCGATCGAGATAGCCGAGTTTTGGTTGCCGCCTGTGAGAAAGCCGCGATTCACCGTCGAGCTCCTAGTTTCCAGCCGTTTTTCTCCTTAATTTCCTAGTCCTGGTTCATGATCCTCAAGGCACAAGAAAGCTTTTGGAGGAGAAACCAAGTCGTTTGAGCTAGAGATAAGGGAGTTCTACCCTGCCGGAGCTGTGGCCACTGCCGCCGCCATCGCACCGCCGTTTCCAGCCGTCGGCAAGCCCTGGGGGAACACCGACATGCTTCTCATGGTGAAAAACCCCCAAGCGGCAAGATTGGTGAAGCTTGGCGCACTGGAAAGGCCAGCGGCGAGATCTCCGGCGAGCCCCGCCACAACAGCACCACGCGCGTGCCCTCGGCGCGAGGAGGAAGAAAGGGTCTGTAATGTTGGTTTTCTTGTTTCGTGATGTTGTTTTTCTTGTTTTGTAGTATCGTTTTATGTTAATGAACTCAATGTCATTGTTCCTCTGTTCCATCTGTTAATTTTTTTTCTGTCTGTTATTTAATGAACTATCGGTTCTATATATTTGTATTATTTGTTAATGAACGTCCGTCGCGTACGTGCGTTTTTTTGTTGTCAAAGTTGGATTCGATAGGACCATCCATGTTTTTGTATACTGGATCTCAATCCATGCTAGTTGATGTTTCATTGAATGTACTGGACGATCAAAAAGTTTTTGTTTCGTAGGTTGGATTGGACCATATATGTTGATATTTCATATGATAATATTTATTTATATAATAATTCTTTATTTTACTAATGTATATTAATAATATACAAATAATAAATATGACGATCGTTTTTTCAACAAAAAGAGAGAATACTTGTATAACACCATCAATTTAATATGATCGTGGATCGAGGTCTTGCACATGCATGTTACACATAGAACACAAATACGGAGTACGTAGTTCATTAGACAACGGACAGAGAAGAAAATAACATATGGAATAGACGAACAACATTGAGTTCAGTAACATAGAACATTACAAAACAAGAGAAATGTCATCATGAAACAAGAAAATCAACATCACAAATCCTCATCAACAAGTGATCAGTCATGCATGAAACATGATGGAGACCTCGCTGGCTCTCTTTCAAAAGCATGCATGCATGTCCAGCCATCATACATGATCACAACAAAGCATTAATGCTCGGATAGTAGGACGTGTGGCGTACACGTGTTAATTTTATCTTATGCCGATGGGACACGTCGAGTCGTTGGGACAGAGAGGATGCAAACCGCGGTTTGGAGTAAACCGAGGCCACTGACCAGTTCATAAGCGCGGTTTCCTCTAGCATCCGATCATCTCCACACGCCCGCTTATACGTGTGTTTTCTCTTATTGTTGAAAGATCATCTTGTTTGAGGTATGCATGTTAATTTTGTCAAATGTGACTGAGGTCTTTTCTATGTCTAACTTGCATTCACCCCAAACATGTTCAACCAATTAATATGTGTTTAATTTCTCGTTTGATGATGGATATCGTCAGAGTATGAGGCCTTGCCGATGTATGCTACGCCCCAAACATGCATGATCAAGGAGCCTACAACTCTAGACGATATCCAACTTCAAAAAGAGGAATTAGTACACATCAAAAAGAGGAATTAGTACAACTCTAGCTAGCTCGGTTCCTCTCTTCTCTTTCTCGTTTTCTGCCCCGCTCGCGCGCCGCCGACCTCACCTTGGAACTCCAATGATAGCTTGCCAACTAGGCAAGGATCGATCGGGAGTCCTTTAGAAAAGTTGTTCACAACTTGCTTGCGCACCTTCTCAACCTTTTGTTTCGGTGTTTCCTCAACCGGGTGGGCGGTATTTCGTAGTTTCCCAACGACCGCGGGTGAAGCTGCCGAGACCTGCCCCTACTCCACCGTCGACAAGCCAGAGGAAGCCTCTACAGGCCCCAACTTCTATAAGGGAAAGGTGTGTTATTGCGCCTTAAGCATGCTCACCAAGTTTCAAGCCATGCCATGCCTTGTAGCGTCTTTATTACCAGTTTCCCCGATGATAGTTCATACCTATGTCTCTAGGTCATGGATTTAATTCATTTTATACATCTAATAATTCTTGACCATAGTTAGGGGATAGTTTACCTATCTCCCTGCGAACACTCCGGATCGAAAATATTTGAAAACCATCGACGAGTGATGACCGATCGAGATAGCGGAGTTTTGGTCGCCGCTTGTGAGAAAGCCCCGATTCACCGTTGAGCTCCTAGTTTCCAGCCGTTTTTCTCCTTAATTTTCTAGTCCTGGTTCATGATCCTCAAGGCACAAGAAAGCTTTTGGAGGAGAAACCAAGTCGTTTGAGCTAGAGATAAGGGAGTTCTACCCTGCCGGAGCTGTGGCCACTGCCGCCGCCATCGCACCGCCGTTTCCAGCCGTCGGCAAGCCCCGGGGGAACACCGACATGTTCTGCATGGTGAAAAACCCCCAAGCGGCAAGATTGGTGAAGCTTGGCGCACTGGAAAGGCCAGCGGCGAGATCTCCGGCGAGCCCCGCCACAACAGCACCACGCGCGTGCCCTCGGCGCGAGGAGGAAGAAAGGGTCTGTAATGTTGGTTTTCTTGTTTCGTGATGTTGTTTTTCTTGTTTTATAGTATCGTTTTATGTTAATGAACTCAATGTCATTGTTCCTCTGTTCCATCTATTATTTTGTTTTCTGTCTGTTATTTAATGAACTATCGGTTCTATATATTTGTATTATCTATTAATGAACGTCCGTCGCGTACGTGCGTTTTTTTGTTGTCAAAGTTGGATTCGATAGGATCATCCATGTTTTTGTATACTGGATCTCAATCCATGCTAGTTGATGTTTCATTGGATGTACTGGACGATCAAAAAGTTTTTGTTTCGTAGGTTGGATTGGGCCATCCATGTTGATATTTCATACGATAATATTTATTTATATAATAATTCTTTATTTTACTAATGTATATTAATAATATACAAATAATAATTATGACGATCGTTTTTTCAACAAAAAGAGAAAATACTTGTATAACACCATCAATTTAACATGATCGTGGATCGAGGTCTTGCACATGCATGTTACACATAGAACACAAATACGGAGTACGTAGTTCATTAGACAACGGACAGAGAAGAAAATAACATATGGAATAGACGAACAACATTGAGTTCAGTAACATAGAACATTACAAAACAAGAGAAATGTCATCATGAAACAAGAAAATCAACATCACAAATCCTCATCAACAAGTGATCAATCATGCATGAAACATGATGGAGACCTCGCTGGCTCTCTTTCAAAAGCATGCATGCATGTCCGGCCATCATACATGATCACGACAAAGCATTAATGCTCGGATAGTAGGACATGTGGCGTACACGTGTTAATTTTCTCTTATGCCGATGGGACACGTCGAGTCGTTGGGACAGAGAGGATGCAAACCGCAGTTTGGAGTAAACCGAGGCCACTAACCAGTTCATAAGCGCGGTTTCCTCTAGCATCCGATCATCTCCACACGCCTGCTTATACGTGTGTTTTCTCTTATTGTTGAAAGATCATCTTGTTTGAGGTATGCATGTTAATTTTGTCAAACGTGACTGAGGTCTTTTCTATGTCTAACTTGCATTCACCCAAAACATGTTCAACCAATTAATACGTGTTTAATTTCTCGTTTGATGAGGGATATCGTCAGAGTATGAGGCCTTGCCGATGTATGCTACGCCCCAAACATGCATGATCAAGGAGCCTACAACTATAGACGATATCCAACTTCAAAAAGAGGAATTAGTACACATCAAAAAGAGGAATTAGTACAACTCTAGCTAGCTCGGTCCCTCTCTTCTCTTTCGCGTTTTCTGCCCCGCTCGCGCGCCACCAACCTCACCTTGGAACTCCAATGATAGCTTGCCAACTAGGCAAGGATCGATCGGGAGTCTTTTAGAAAAGTTGTTCACAACTTGCTTGCGCACCTTCTCAACCTTTTGTTTTGGTGTTTCCTCAACCAGTTGGGCGGTATTTCGCAGTTTCCCATCGACTATGGGTGAAGCTGCCGAGAGCCGCCCCTACTCCACTGTCGACAAGTCGGAGGAAGACTCTACAGGCCCCAAATTATATAAGGGAAAGGTGTGTGATCGCGCCTTAAGCATGCTCACCAAGTTTCAAGCCGTGCCATTCCTTGTAGCGTCGTTATTGCCAGTTTCCCCGATGATAGTTCATACCTATGTCTCTAGGTCATGGATTTAATTCATTTTATACATCTAATAATCCTTGACCATAGTTAGGGGATAGTTTACCTATCTCCCTGCAAACACTCCAGATCAAAAAAATTTGAAAACCATCGACGAGTGATGACCGATCGAGATTGCCGAGTTTTGGTCGCCGCCTGTGAGAAAGCCGCGATTCACCGTCGAGCTCCTAGTTTCCAGCCGTTTTTCTCCTTAATTTCCTAGTCCTGGTTCATGATCCTCAAGGCACAAGAAAGCTTTTGGAGGAGAAACCAAGTCGTTTGAGCTAGAGATAAGGGAGTTCTACCCTGCCGGAGCTGTGGCCACTGCCGCCGCCATCGCACCGCCGTTTCCAGCCGTCGGCAAGCCCTGGGGCAACACCGACATGCTCCGCGTGATGAAAAACCCCCAAGAGGCAAGATTGGCGAAGCTTGGCACACAGGAAAGGCCAGCGGCGAGATCTCCGGCGAGCCCCGCCACGGCGGCACCGCGCGCGCGCCCTCGGCACGAGGAGGAAGAAAGGGTCTGTAATGTTGGTTTTCTTATTTCGTGATGGTGTTTTTCTTGTTTTGTAGTATTGTTTTATGTTAATGAACTCAATGTCATTGTTCCTCTATTCCATCTGTTATTTTGTTTTCTGTCTGTTATTTAATGAACTATCAATTCTATATATTTGTATTATCTGTTAATGAACGTCCATCGCGTACGTGCTTTTTTTGTTGTCAAAGTTGGATTCGATAGGATCATACATGTTTTTGTATACTGGATCTCAATCCATGCTAGTTGATGTTTCATTGGATGTACTGGACGATCAAATAGTTTTTGTTTCGTAGGTTGGATTGGACCATCCATGTTGATATTTCATATGATAATATTTATTTATATAATAATTCTTTATTTTACTAATGTATATTAATAATATACAAATAATAAATATGACGATCGTTTTTTCAACAAAAAGAGAGAATACTTGTATAACACCATCAATTTAATATGATTGTGGATCGAGGTCTTGCACATGCATGTTACACATAGAACACAAATACGGAGTACGTAGTTCATTAGACAACGGACAGAGAAGAAAATAACATATGGAATAGACGAACAACATTGAGTTCAGTAACATAGCACATTACAAAACAAGATAAATGTCATCATGAAACAAGAAAATCAACATCACAAATCCTCATCAACAAGTGATCAATCATGCATGAAACATGATGGAGACCTCGCTGGCTCTCTTTCAAAAGCATGCATGCATGTCCGGCCATCATACAAGATAATGACAAAGCATTAATGCTCAGATAGTCGGACATGTGGCGTACACGTGTTAATTTTCTCTTATGCCGATGGGACGCGTCGAGCCATTGGGACAGAGAGGATGCAAACTGCGGTTTCGAGTAAACCGGGGCCACCGACCAGTTCATATTCCTTTAAGCTGGAGGACTCTGTCCATCCGACCGTGGAGAACCAAACTGCAAAACAGGAAATCGATTGACACATATTAATCCAGTCATGATGTTGTTTTTCTCTTCTTGTTTTTAATGTTTTTATTTTCTTGTTTTGTGATGCAACGGTTGGAACCGGCCGGAAGTACTTATTACCACTGGCCCTATGCCCCTATACGTGATGTCATCATTACCAGAACTCCCATCGCCCTCGTCGAGCGCGCAGTTGCGATACCCGAGAGGATGCAAACAAGAGTTAATTTTCTCTTTTAGTTGAGAGATATATATAGTCATCCAATAATATATATTTTTTGAGGCTCGATGATCATGTTTGGGGCGTATATATAGCATGTGAACATGTCATGAAAGACGACCCTGGATCATGTACATGTCAATGTGAATTATATACGATGGGCCCTTTGCGCGTGAAATTACTCCTAAAAAACTGCCACTAAAGCCGATGGGACGCGTTGAGCCGTTGGGACCAAGAGGATGCAAATCGCGGTTTCGAGGAAACCGGGGCCACTGACCGGTTCATAATTAATCGCGGTTTCCTCTAGCATCCGATCATCTCGACATGCCTGCTATTAGACGATGACCCGCTATAAAGGCGCACCGTTCCCTTGCTTCTCGGCCGCACCGCTCCTTAGATCCTAGCCTCCAAACTTCTCCCTCGCCACTGTCGACCACCTCTCGCTCTTTCTCTACACTCCCGTCACCACACAAATGGGTAGCCCCACGCTGAAGTGCTCTAGGCCATCGACGTCCTCCGAACCTCCTTCTTCTTTTCCATCGCCGCCGGCAATGCCGGTGGAACTGATGGCGGCACCCGCATCTCTTCAGCCCGACTGGTTACAGGAGACTGTCTGCCTCTTTACCGTCTGCATCGACGAATTAATGCGCCGAATTAAAGATGTCAAAGACGACGTGTCCTCCACCGTCGAACATGCAAGAGCGCTGGACACAATGTCGCGGGATGTATTTAACAATACATCTCTCATCTGTCACCGTATGGGTCTTGGGAGGCTTCCCCAGCTCCCCAGCATGGACTCCGCCGGCTACTACTTGTTCGGGTTAAGATTTGTGGCCACTCGTCTCGACACCCTCCACGAGACGATGGCGTAGGTTGCTGGGGTATAGGGCTGCTGGAAGATTCTGCACAGCGTCGCCTGTAAGCTTGGTGTGGAGACGGAAGAGGAGTCGCCGCCGCCGTCGGAGGCGGAGGCGGAGCCGCCGGAGGATGCATCGGCCGCGTCGCGCGCGGCGGCGGAGGTGGACGAGGCCTCCGAGTTGAATAGGATTAGGAGTAGTTTTGTTCTTGTTTCTACGTGTTTTTCGTCCATGTTTTCTTTACTCTTGTTTGTAATATATGTGTTGGTAGTATGTTAATGTAATATGTCTTTTATGTTCATGAACAATGTGTCTGATGTATTATCGAAAAATTCTCCTTTTATCGAAAAATATCTCCTTTAATGACGCCAAGTTTTAACCTTTAACCCACTTCGTGCGTGAATCAAAAAACATCTCCTGTCGTGATGTTGTGTTTCTCTTGTTTTTTTGATATTTTTTCTTTTCACGTTTTGTCATGTTGTTTTCCTGCAAAAATCTGAACAGTCACGAGTCTCGCGATGTTATTATTGCACGGACTGGAACAGGCCGGAAGTTACCCCTATACGTGGTGTCATCATTACAATGTGACGGCATCCCCTGCAGTACTGCAGGTGCAGTAGCAGGGGCTGACATGTGGGTCCTATGAGGTGTGGGGCCCACATGTCAGCCCCTGCTACTGCACCTGCAGTACTGCAGGAGATGTGCGGCGGTTCCATGTTGTTTCGCTTTATAATATAGGAGTACTTCGGAGACTCCCAAGAAACCGCAACCTCCAAATACTAGTAGTACACCCTTTGTTTCTCTCAGGCAGATTTGTTTCTTCACCGCTCGTCGCTCATTAATGGCAAACTTCTCCATCGACCCCTGTTGGTATTGTCCGCGGCTGATGATCCCAGAAGTTGGTGGTCCTCTGAGAAGGACCAGAAGAGTGTGCCACATATCTGGCTAAATCGCGAAGAAAAATGAGGAATATGCGGTTGCAGTCACAAATGAGGTACTAACTCCTGCCCAGCGTAATGAATTGATGGACCAGATAGCAGTGTACATCCAAGATCAGGCAAGAATGCACGTAGTTACTTACGGTGCACATCCCCATGGAATTGGCATGTACTACAAGTTAAGAAATAAACTGGAGAGAGATGCTTTGGTCCTAGCAAATGCCCACGTGGTCGGGAATCGGGAGTTCAGATTTGAAAAACATGATGAGGCAAGTCTTAATATGCGTCGTGCTCAGTTTACTAGAAGGTGTTGGATTTTGCTACTTGGTTATCCTCTGGATCTAAAGGAGTGAAGGTTTATTGAACAAACCTGCTCCTGTTTTTGCCAGTTGCTTCATTGGGATGAAAATTATCCAAACCCGACTAGGGTCATTCTGCTGGTGATGGTGGATAATCCACTTGACATCCCTAGAGTCCTTGTTCTCAGGAGAGGCAACGAAATCAGCGGGGAAGGACGTTCATGGACTTTACCAGTTTACGCCCTAGGTCTTGATTTTGTGGACCACCTTCCGGATGATGAGGAGGATCCTCCGCCTTTCAATGGCAACCCCCACCCTTACCACGGACCAGTCTTGCCTGGTCCTTATCCTGATGATCAAGGTCCTCCGCCTGCTGCCCCAGATGACTTGGGGCTGAATGATCCTGGCGACCAGAATTATGAAGCGTCGGATATGTTGTCCACGGCGCAGGTAGCATATAATATCCTAATCATTCTCCAAATATATAGCGTGTTAACTATTTTTTTGGCCCCAAATGATCTAGAAAAATTACTCCAGATTTGATGATGCCATAAACTAATCGCTACAGAAAACAATGACGGTGATCCAAGCAAGGTTGCCGTGATGCAGGATGCATAGAGGTAGACCCAAGCAAGGTGGTGGTGCAGGACGATGCATGGAGCTAGCTGACGGACTGAAGGTGCTACTTGAAGAGATGTGGTGCGGACTAGATGTGCCGATTAGTTTATTTTGTGTTTTTTGATTACGTAAGAGCTAGTACTGTCAAATTAATTAGTTTGTGGCCTGGAATGGTACGTTGAACACTATTGTTTGGTTCTGTCGATGTTTATATCTAGTATTTAATCCTTGTTTATATCACTGTGTTGCTAGTTGAAGAGATTTTATGCTTATGCTTTATATTAATCCTTGTTTATATCACTGTGTTTATATCTAGTAGTACTTAATTACGAACCTTTATAGAAGTAGCAATTTATACAACTTTATTATTAGTGAAGCCAAAATTTATAGAACCTAGATTTTTTAAAGCACATGTGTCACTTCTGGAGGAATCCATTCCTTTAAACTGCCCCATGAGTTTCCTTGGATGCAAATGGGGCTAAACAAAAGACGAGCGCACATAGGGGAAACACAAAAAGTGCAACATTCATCAGAGACAAGCATGCATATATATGAGAAACACATCAACATGCCTTATACAAGTCTATTTTATATACTCCCTTTGTTTACTTTTCATTGGCGTTGGGAGAACTAGGGGTAGCGTATCCAAAAGGGAATGGAGGGAATATAAGCCATAGAGTACAACACGTTATGGCAGAACAGGTCATACTCGCGCTCAATCCTACAGTTCTCAGTACAGAAGACGGTCCACTCGTACCACCCTCGCCGGTCGCAGCGGGCAGGCCCCAGGTTCCCCCCTGTTGGGCAACGGCAAAAGTCATTGTCAATGTCGTGCAGCGCCACCGGCGGCGGTCCCGGAGGAGGCCTATGCAGTAACCTTCATCTCACGAAAACGTCGAGCCTCTGCTTGGCTTGATTCCGACACCGGCAGCACTCCGTGTTGGTCCTCTTCATCGCGACAGACCCTGCCGCGTTGTCGCCAACGTGGGCCTCACCTTCGACCCGCCGGATATACTCGAGGGTGTCATGGTCCCCGCGGTAGGCGTCGTAGTGGAGCATGGCGAGGACGTAGCCCGCCACCTTGTGGCCGTTCGCGGCCGCCCGGGCAAGGAACTGGGTGCCCCGCTACTCCTGCGCGGCCGTAGTTGAAGACGATGTCGAACCCGGTGACGTAGCATGCATGAGGGTTGCCCACGTTGGCCAGGCGCTCCTCGAGGGCGTTGTAGCTCCCGTTCCCGTGCCATTGGAACCACTCCCAACTGCTCTCCCGCTCCAGCGCCACGCGCCTGCCCACGACGGGATCACGGCACGCCGCGTGCATGGCCTTGCAGGTGGTGTGCAGACTGGAGAGGTCGTCCATGGGCTGGGTGGAGGTTGCGGCAACCCACCCAGCGATCAGGACCGCAATATCTTGCGGCAAGGGGAACTCCATGGGCTTCGAAGGGAACCAATGAGGGCGTGCTCGAAAGAGAGGAAGAGTATGCGCGGAGAAGAGGATGGTGTGTGTAGCGGAGTAGAGGATGGTGTGTCGTCTTACTACTCTTTATTAGTACGCGCGGAGAAGACGATGAGACGCCCAGTGATTTTTAGTACGCGTGGAAAAGAGGGATGGTGGTGTGTGGGCAGTTACTGCAGAGGATGTGAACGCGTGGTGTGTGTGTGTGTGGGGGGAGAAGAGGATGGTGTGTGACGTGTGTCTTTAGTATGCACCGAGAACACGATGAGACGCGTGTAGACTACTGGAAAACGCAACAGGCCGGTAGCGGCGACTTGAAAGAAAAGTGGAGACACTGAACTCCAAAGCGGTCTGTAAAGTAGTAGTACTACTGGAAAACGCAACATGCCGGTAGCGAAGACTGGAAAGAAAAGTGGAGACAATGAACTCCAAAAAATAAAGGAATGGACGACAAAAATGTTAGAAAAATATAGGAAGTACTCCTATATGTTAGAACAATATAGTTCTAAAAATATAGTTCTAACAAAAATGTTAGAACTAGTTCTAAAAACTTCATACTTGGGATGGAGGGAGTACGTAGTGTATGATTTAAGGTATAACATCGTGGAGACCCGAAATGTGAAACAGGAAATCTTTTCGTGAAACTGATGCGACCGGGTGCACAAAGCGACCGTGCGCGCCAGCAACTGAGGCGAGTAACACTCGCAGTGCATGCGTGTCCTTTGAATTAAATTTGACGCGTCCCCTCCCCTAACCACTGCTACAATGCTACTACCTCCGTCCTAGCTGAAGATTATTTCTAGCCAATTTTTTTTGTCCCAGCTCAACTTTACTTTCACTGTATGGTCATGTCAGCTGTGTACTCTGCACATTTTCAGCTACTGTCCTTTGTTGCCGTAGCAACTTGCTGGCATTGAATGGAAAGTGGGAGGATATGTATTGATGAAGGGTGTTAGGGTAATTTTATGTGTTGACTAATGTGCGGTTTGAATCCTAAAAATAAAGTTCACTTGGGACAGAGGAAGTATAAGATGGTAACCCGTGCCATCGTCTTTTCCGCAGAACCGTTCCAACATCCTCTCTTCTCTCCACAAAACCTAGCCGCTGCTAGTATACAGCAAATGCTTTCGAGCTCGAGCAACCCTCCGCCACCAAGCCCGCCGAGGGACCCGGCCGCCGGTAAGCGGCCGCGGCTGGACACCCCCTCACCGCCGCGCGTGAAGGATACCCTCCTGTTTAACATGGCCCGAGATGTATTTACGGATACATCTCACTCCATGGAACGCCTTGGGCTCGGTACCCTTCCACAAAGTACTGGAATGGACACAACGGGCCACTACGTCTTCGGCCTCTCGCACGTGGCATCTCATCTCGACTCCCTCTGGGAGACGATGGCGACCGAGCTCGGCGTCGCGGGTCGTCGCAACCTCGTCGTGGCGGCGGCCTTGAGACTGGGTCACCTTCCGCCGCCGGAGCTCGAGGCGCTAGAGGAGGATCAGGAGCCCGAGGACCCACCCGAGGAGGAGGAGGTGGAGGCTGAGTAGAGTAGTATTTAGGTGTTTTCTTTTCATGTTTTTATTTGTAGTTTTTCGTTTCATGTTTTTAGTTGTAGTTTTTCGTTTCATGTTTTTAGTTGTAGTTTATCTTTTCTTGTGTTTGTAATATACTCCCTCCATCCAAAGCGACAAGTATTTTGGGATGGGGATACTCCCTCCATCAAAGGGGACAAGTATTTTGGGACGGAGGGAGTAATGTTTTTATGTTAAATGTACTTGGTGTTCTTGTTCATGGATGTACTATCTATGCAAAATTAGTTCGAATTTTCCGATCGCCAAACCCTCCTTGTCCCCAAACTGGTGGAGTTGCCAGGAGATCGCCCGCAGCGGGGCCCACAAAGCAGTCTGTAAAGTAGTAGTAACAGGAAAATGCAACAGGCCGGTAGCTAGGACTGGAAAGAAAAAGTGAAGACAATACGGGGAAGAAAATGTTTGAAAAAAGACAGGACAACGAAAATGTTCTTTTCATGGAAATTAATCCAGTGGTAATCCTCTCAAACATAGGCTCCCTTTGAAGGATAGGATTTGTAAAGGATTTTTAGTTTCCATAGGAAACGTAACACATGAACTAGGACACTTTGGTAGCCATACTAAAAGAGTTGCTTATCCGCCTCATCCACTTCCCCACGCCGCCAGTAGAATCTCTTCGGTCGCGGGAAGGTGTCCCCCGAAGAGTTCGAGGACACCGAGGAGTGTCCGTCAGAAGAGTCACTTGATGACTAGGAGGCCGGGGAGTTGGGGTGGACCGGCGGCGTATAGTCGAGGTAGTGATACAGGTGGATGATGAGCTCCGTCGTGAGGCCGCCAGGCCGGACCACTGCGGCATGGTTGAAAGGTTCCGCCGGCGGCCCGCCATCACTCCCAGTCCAGCCATCACTTCCTGCAAATAAGGTGGCCATTTTGGCCCGAGGCAGGAGGCTTGGGTCTTTCATCCACCCAACGACCGTGCACAGGTCAGCATGCTCCCGGTGGTAAGTGGAAGCATCAAAGTGATCAAAGAGGTAGACGTCACCCAGAACCTGTCTAATGCCCTCCGCAGACTAGACATGCAGAGAGAGGTTCTCGATGGCAACCTGCACGTGGAAGAACCACCCGACGATCTGCACACCGACACCAAAGATCCATGGCCAGAAGTAGTGGTTATCATCTGGTACGGAGATGATTGCCGTCTCGATGGCGAGCTCCCGATAGTCATCATGGGTGAACCGCACCAGGAACTCACCATCCCCAAACGTGGACACGGTTAAAGCCCAATGCGGGATTTCAAGTTGGTGATGGATGGCCAGGGTGATCTCCATGGGCGTCGCCTCGCTACGACCTCCTCTGGGTCCCAGAATAGCTGCTTCGTGGCACAAACGGATAAACTTCGTCATAATGAGGCGGTTGTTGACCAACGTGCATTGCCCCTCACAAGGGCGCAGGGACGGTGAGCCTGCAAGTACCTGCTCGCGTCTAAAATGGTTGCAAGGCATGGCGCTGTGACAATAGAGGCAAAAGACTTCTCAGGCAACACACGGGGGAATGGATGGGAATCAGTTGGGAACTTGAGCCTGGAAGCAATAGGGGGGTGGTTTAAGAAGGCGAGGATGAAGAGGACTCTTTCCATTTGGCCCCTTGGGCACATGGCACCGATTGGAGCGGTGACCAGGGAAGTAGCAGACCGACTTTAATTGTGAAAGGGCCCGTGGGCCGACTAGTCCCAGACGCGGCGGGTCGCGGCATGCTGTCGCAATGTGACCATGCGCCAAACATCGGAAGCAGCGTCCCTTGAGGATCTCACGAAAATCCGGTGATAGGACCAGACCTTTGAAGGCCTTCGGCTCTGTGCAAGCGTCATGAATGCGCGAAGGACCAGCTTGAATATAAAGTGAATCAGCGCAGTTTCAGCCCACAAATAACAAGCAGCCCACATTTTTCGTCTTGCCTACCTGCCTGCCCGCAGCGGGAAACTTTTGTCACGCCGAATGAAGAAGGAAAATAAGAAACAAAAATAATATTTTATTATGGTACCCTTCGACCCGCAACGCCGGCCCCCTCTCCGCAACGCGCTTGTAGGAGCATCCGCCGACCGCCACAATTGTAGGAGCATCCGCGGGCCACCACGCTTGGAGGAGCATCCGCCGGCCGCCACACTTGGAGGAGCATCCGCCGGCCGCCACGCTTGGAGGAGCATCCGTCGGCCGCTACGCTTGGAGGAGCATCCGCCGGTCGCCAAGCTTGGAGGAGCATCCGCCGGCCGCCAAGCTTGGAGGAGCACCCGCCGGCCGCCACTCTTGTAGGAGCATCTGCCGGCCGCCAAGCTTGGAGGACCAACCGCTGGCCGCCACGCTTGTAGGAGAATCCTCCGGCCGCAGCGCGTGGAGTAACAACAACTAGGTACAATTGCTCACATAATGTGTTCTTGTACATCTATCCTCTTACGGATAGGCTGATGGCTGATTGAATTGTAGGAAGCGATGTCAAAAGATAAGACATGGATGGGAAAATACAGGCATACGAGGGAGTGGCAGGATGGAATGAAGTCATTTTTAAATTTTGCATTTTAGGGCACTCGTGAAGGAGGAACTATGCCTTGTCCTTGCACGAGATGTCGTAATATTTTCCACGAGACATGCAAGGGAGTTCATTTACACCTACTCAGAAATGGGATGTTATTGTATTATACTTGTTGGATACACCATGGAGAAATACAAGTTCAGGAAAATATTGCGGGGGAATCAACAAATAATGAGGAGATAATTTCTAATGATGGTGCTATGCAAAATATGTTGTCCAGTCTACTTAGAGGCACTGATCATGGTGGTACATCAGCAGATGTTGATGATCAAGAAAATGCTATAAACCAGCAGGAGCCAACTGGGGATGCAAAGAAATTCTATGACTTATTAACTGGTGCCAAAAAGGAGTTGTATCCAGGTTGTTCACAGCTGACCCAATTATCCTACATTGTTTGGTTCTACCAGATAAAGTGTTTAACTGGTATGAGCAAAGTAGCTTGTGAGATGTTACTTGAACTATTCTCATTTGCGCTTCCAAAGGGCCACTGCATTCCAAATACACTTGATAAACTTCAGAAGGTTGTTTGTGACCGCGGGCTGGACTACCAAAAGATCGATGCATGTGTCAATGACTGTGTGTTATTCCGGAAGGACTATTCTCTGCTGAATAGTTGCCAAAAATGTGGTGAATTAAGATGGAAAAATAGTACTGCTGGGGATGCAAGAGAGGCTTTACCTTGTCGAAAATCCATGAAGCTTGTAGCACGCAAGATTCTACGTTACTTCCCTCTTATTCCCCGTCTACAAAGGTTTTATATGGGAGAATCAACGGCATCAAACATGCGCTGGCACAAAGAAGGTCGTGCTGATGATGGAATATTACGCCATCCCGCCGATTTGAAAGCATGGAAGCATTTTGATAGCATTCACCCAAATTTCTCATCTGATCCTCACAACATAAAACTTGGGCTAGCATCCGATGGTTTCAATCCTTTTGGAGTAATGAATGTTTCTTACAGTGCATGGCCTGTGATTCTAATCCCTTATAATCTACCACCTTGGTTGTGTATGAAGTAGTCTTATTGGGTGATGTCAATGATAATTCCTGGGCCAAAGTCACCTGGAAATGACATTGATGTGTATCTGCAGCCTTTGATTGATGAGCTACTAAAATTATGGTCTGATGGTGTTGAAACATATGACAGTTTAAAGAAAGAGACATTTGTCATGCGAGCTTCTTTATTGTGGACAATAAATGATTTTCCAGCATATGCAATGCTATGTGGATGGAGCACAAAAGGGAAGCTAGCATGTCCATACTGCCATATAAACACTAACGCCTTCTGATTGAAATATGGACGAAAGCATTGTTACATGGGTCATCGTCGTTTCCTACCTCAGGATCACAGATGGCGTCGAAACAAAGGTTCTTTCAACAACAAGGCAGAGAATAGAGAGGCTCCAACATCACTCTCGGGTGACGAAGTACTCCAACAATACGAGTGTTTTGATCAAGTGAGTTTTGGACCGACGAATAATAAGAGAAAGCACACCAAGGAAAATAGATGGCATAATTGGAAGAAGAAAAGTATATTTTTTGACCTCCCTTATTGGAAGACATTGCTAATAAGGCATAACTTGAATGTCATGCACATTGAGAAAAACATTTGTGATAGCATATTGGTGACATTGCTTGCTATGGATGGTAAAACAAAAGATAGTCTACAAGCTCGTCTTGATATGAAGGATATGGGTATACGGCCAGATCAACATCCGAATTTCATAAAGAGCAAGTACACATTCCCACCAGCATTATATACTTTTGGCAAAGATGAGAAGACCACCTTGTGCAAGTTTTTGGGGAATGTGAAGGTGCCCGATGTTTATGCCTCAAACATCATGAGATGTGTGGACATAAAAGCATGTAAGGTATCGGGTCTAAAACCTCAGGACTGCCATATTATATTTCAGAAGCTCCTTCCTATTGCAATACGTAACATATTGCCTGAAAAGGTTGTTGCACCTTTAATTGATTTTAGCACATTATTTTCTGGAATTTGTTCTAAAGAATTGGCGGAACCAGATTTGGACAAGATGAGCAAACAAATTCCTGAAACAATTTGTAAGCTTGAGATGTTGTTTCCTCCCACTTTCTTTGATATCATTGTACATCTTCCAACCCATCTTGCCGAAGAAGCACGGTTGGGTGGACCTGTTTCTTACAGATGGATGTATCCAATTGAGAGGTACCTTGGTACATTGAAGAGGTATGTACGTAACAAAGCTCACCCAGAGGGTTCTATAGCTGGAGAGTGTATGACTTTTTGTAGTCAGGTTTTGGATAACATCAGCATCAAGCGTAATAGGCCAGAATGTCATGAAGTTGCAGCTACAAATGAACCTTCTGTTGATAATTCTAACATATTTACAAAAGTTGAAAGGGTATAAATGGGACCAACTTACTATGGTGGAACTACAAAGCATCAGGCATTATATTATTACTAACGTTGAAGAGGCCGCTCCATGGATCAAGTAATAACGTATAACTCAGATGTTGTATACTATATATAAGGCTTATTGTAGATGGCTAATTTAATTTTGTACCCTTTTCAGTGAGCATATTGAAGAACTAAAAAAGGTTCATTCTCGTGATGTTGATAAACGCCATAGAGATGAGTTTGTTGATTGGTTTCAAAAACGAGTAAGTACATGCAAGTTTGCACTTTGATGAAATATTGAACAAATATGTGTTCTGAAATTGGTTTGTCATCGATAACCCCTGTTATACTAATGTGTACAGATTACGACATTACCCAAAGAAGGCAAAGCAACCGATTATCTGTATGCATTATCTAGAGGACTTGATCGTTGGGCACATTTTTTTAGTCGGTTATTCATCAATGGCTTCTTCTTTCAAACTGCAGATGTGGAAAAAGATTTATGGACCCAAAGCAGTGGTATTGTTGTTTGGGGCATTGATCATGATTGGTTTGGAGTAATCAAGAAAATCATTGTTGTTGATTTTGAAAAAAATCAAGATGTTCTGTTATTTCAGTGTGAATGGTTTGATCAGCCTTTTGGAAGCAGTCAGAACCAAAGCAGAGGCTACAAAAAGGATCAATACGGAATAATAGATGTTGACACTACTCTGTTTTGATTCCAGTACGAGCCTTACATTCTAGCCACCCCAGCAAAACAAGTTTTTTATGTTCCAAGTGTGAAGCATCCTAAATGGGCTACAATTGTTAAAACGAAGCCACGGAACCTTTTTTCCATGCCCCCTGGAGACAGTGAAAATAATGTGACTGAGAAAATGGAGGCTGAGACATTTCATGATGATCTGCTTACTGATGATATCAATAATGAGGATACGACCACATGGGCTAGGAATGACATTGAGGGAGCCAGCGGCGATGCTTCCACTCTTATAATGACAACGTCAGGTGATCGGTTTGAGGTCGATGGAGTTGCATCAGAAAATGAAGACGATGACGACGATGATACATATACCAATGATGGTCATGTAGCTCCATTGTGGGGGGGACGACAACGAAGATGATGATTTTTAGTATAATTAAGTACATACTGCATGTATATGTGTGTGAGCTGTGAACTGGATTACTATTTGTGATGATAGGCTAATATATGGAAGTGCGACTAATTAATCATTTATTACATGTGGGACTAATCATTTATTACATCCCCACTATTGCTTTAATTTGTGGGTGCTTATCTCGATCGTTTTGGCGTCAGCACCCTCGGCCGCCTTGGATCCCTTTGCCTTTGGCGCACGAACTACTGAATCGTGGCAAACAGAACTTAATGCAATGATTGCGTTTCATTGCATTAGTATCCTGACGCCACGAAACAGTGAATCGTGGCCACACATCCTAATTGCAACGATTGGGGTCTGTGGCGACAGATCCTAACGCCACGAACAAGTGAATCGTGGCAACACATCCTAATGCAATGATTGTGGTCCGTGGCGATAGATCCTAACACCACAAAAATGTGAATCGTGGCAATACATCCTAATACAATGATTGTGGTCCCATGGCGATAGATCCTAACGCCACGAACCAGTGAATCGTGGCAAGACATCCTAATGCAACGATTGTGTTTTGTTGCATTAGTATCCAGACGCCACGAAAAAGTGAGTCGTGGCCACACATCCTAATTGCTACGATTGGGGTCCGTGGCCATTGATACCAACGCCACGAACCAGAGTATCATGGCAACACATACTAATAAAATGATTGTGTTCCATGGCGATAGATCCTGTAACACCACTAACCAGTAATTCGTGGCAACAGATCCTAATGCAACAATTGTGGTCTGTTGCATTAGCATCCCGACGCCACAAAACAGTGAATCGTGGCAAGACATCCTAATGCAATGATTGTGTTTCATTGCATTAGCATCCTGACGCCACAAAAAAGTGAATTGTGGCCACACATCCTAATTGCTACGATTGGGGTCCGTGGCCATTGATACCAATGCCACGAACCAGAGTATCGTGGCAACACATCCTAATGCAACGAGTCTGTTTTGTTGCATTACGGTCCAAATGCAACTGTTTGCTGATTCGTGGCAACAGATCCTAATGCAACGATTGTGTTCCGTGGCAATAAAGTTGTAACGCCACGGACCAGTAATTCGTGGCAACAGATCCTAATGCAACGATTGTGTTTCGTGGCAATAAAGCTGTAACGCCACGAACCATTAATTCATGGCAACAGATCCTAATGCAACGATTGTGTTCTGTGGCAATAAAGCTGTAACGCCACGAACCAGTAATTCATGGCAACAAGTCCTAATGCAATGATTGTGGTCTGTTGCGATAGATCCTGTAATGCCATGAACCAGTAATTTGTGGCAACAGATCCTAATGCAGCTATTGTGGTCCGTTGCATTAGCATCCTGACGCCACGAACTAGTGATTCGTGGCAACAGATCCTAATGCAACGATTGTGTTTCGTTGCATTAGCATCCTGACGCCACAAAAAATTGAATCATGTCCACACATCCTAATTGCTACAATTGGGGTCCGTGGCCATTGATACTAAGGCCACGAACCAGAGTATCGTGGCAACACATCCTAATGCAACAATTCTGTTTCGTTGCATTATAGTCCAAATGCAGCTGTTTGCTGATTCGTGGCAACAGATCCTAATGCAACGATTGTGTTCTATGGCAATAAAGCTGTAACGCCACGAACCAGTAATTCGTGGAAACATATCCTAATGCAACGATTGTGTTCCGTGGCGATAGATCCTGTAACGCCACGAACTAGTGATTCGTGGCAACAGATCCTAATGCAACGATTGTGTTCTGTTGTGATAGATCCTGTAATGCAACGAACCAGTAATTCGTGGCAATAGATCCTAATGCAACGATTGTGTTTCGTGGCGATAGATACTAGTGCCACGAACTAGTGACTCGTGGCAACAGATCCTAATGCAACGATTGTGTTCCGTGGCAATAGATCCTAGTGCCACGAACTAGTGAATCGTGGCAAAAAGCCAAGCTTACTGCAACGATTTAGTATTCGTTGTTGTACAATCGTTGCAACAGGTCGGAATCCTTGTAGTGTCAGCTCTTCATCGTCATCCGGGATATCTAACTCTATACACACTATATGCCACAAACTTGGGTTAAGAGATATGAGATGCATATTCATATTTTGTCTTCACATTGAATAATCATTGCCATCGAAGAAAGGTGCTTTCCCTAGAGGAATTGATAAGTAATGATTATTATAAGAATTTAACCGGTCATAGTTAAAAGGATATCGGGTGTAGTCGGTGTGACTACTCCCCTTCTTCTTTTCTTCCTCGATCTTCTTGTTCCCTTTTGGGGAGAGTACCTTCTTCCTTAGGAGTGCCTTGAGTTCAAGCATCTCCTCGTCATTGTCCTCACAATCTTGGATGGCATCGAGGAGCTTCTCTAGATTTTGAGTTCTTTCATCATCACCCTTCCCTTTGTTGAAGTTCTTGTGTACATCCTTGACGTCCGACATCTTCTCTTCTAGCGATGAGTGTATTTTGAAGAGTCCTGCTTTGAAACCAATTGAATGTAGCCTAGAGGGGGGTGAATAGGTTTTTTGAACTTTTGTTGGATCCTGAAACACTTAACAAATCAAATAAATACAGAGAGATAGGACTAGTCCGGTACTGTGCAGACTAGTATGGTATACGTGGACTAGAGCGATAAGGTTTGATCGACGATTTCAATTCTAGTGCCCTATGCAGCGGAAGGTAATTTGTAACTTGGGTGTACCACGACAATGAAACTAGGTATGGCATAGATTAACTTTGATTTTAGTGTTTCAACATAAGTTACACAAGATTAAGTAAACCCTAGAATATGATGAACAATGAAACAAAAAAAATGTGAGACACGATTTTATCCCATCGTTCGATTCCCATGAAGGAAACCTACATCCACGTTGAGGAGTCCACGGAGGACCAGGTCTTCACCAAACCTACCCTCGTCGAATCACCACAGAGGTCGATTCTCTTCCACTAATCACAAAAAGGAAAATAACCTTGTTCAAGGGGCCTTCTCACAAGTTGAGGGTGCCCAAAGATTTACAATGACGAACACCACCAAACACACTCAAAATATATGCAATAAACAACAAGAGCGTGCGAGAGATTCAAACCCAAGACCTCAAGATTGTGTGGAACAAGTCTCTCATTTTGATCAATGCTAATCCTCAAAGATTTGATCTTTCTAGGGTTAGAATGTGTGGAGAGATGTATATTTTGGGCTCTTTTAAGGCGTGATGGCACAGGGAGTCGAGTCTTATGTTTGTAGGGCCGTACACCTCTATTTATACTAGGGTTTCCAAAAGTTACTGTTAGGTTTGCGATGTCCGGACTAGTCTGTGGTGGATTCCAGACTAGTCTGGTGTGCGGCGTGTGGAAAATCCTAAGTGTTCAGAGATACTGGACTTGTCCATAAATGTACGGACTAGTCCGATCTGGGCACTAGAAATGTTCGGACTAGTCTGACACATATCGGCCTAGTCCGGTGTGGTGAACCTCGTGTAGGATATCGGACTTGTCCGGTGTCGTGAAAAAATGTGGGGCTAAGGACAAGTCCGGACTTGGAGGACTTGTCCGATGTTAGTCAGAATATTATCAGACTAGTCCGATGGATATCAGACTTGTCCGTTTGTTGTGCAAGAGTGAAGTGTTGAGGACTAGTCTGCACAAGGGGGGACTAGTCCGATCTTAGTTAGAGAGATATCAGACTATTCCGGTGTATATCGAACTAGTCTGGTTTTCTATGAATTGTGTAGTGAGTTAAATTGTTTGTTAACTTTAGCTCTTGGGGTGTGTTTCTCCAACACACTCCATACATAATGATCTAACCTTTTCATCTATTAAGCTCTTTTCCTTTTGATTCCTCATTCTCCTTTCTTTTTGAGCTTTCCTCCTAATTTCTTTAATACCTGCACTCATCTCAACATTTTTGTTAAGATCTCATTTGTTTGTCGTAAATCAACCAAAACCCACAAGGGATGCCTGGATGCACTTACATGGTTCCCAACGGATCTGGAATCAGCATGTTGGTGAAATACCAATTTTGCAGCTCAGAAAAATTGTTTTCCAAATAAAAATTCCTTTTTCAAAATCTAACAATTTTCTTTTTGTGAAAAATAAAGAAATAAAAATGATAGTTGAGAATATAAGATTCTAAACTTGCTAATAAAATATATATATGTAGTGGGAGAATCAAACAAAATGGGGAAATCCAAATAAAGAGAAAAGAAAAACAAGAAAAGGATAACTACCAATTTAACCCATTGGCTAGGTCTCACCACTGTCCGATGAGATGGACATTCCTCCTTCTTTAATTCTTGACATACGGGCCCAAAGGGATGGGCTCGGATGACTTGTCTTGCTTCTTCTGCCATAACTTCTTTGGCGGCTTGGTGGACTTGGGCCCTTGAGGAGGCCCGGACTTCTCCGTCTTCTCGACGTGGACCATAAGACGGGTTTTCCGCATCGATCAAATTCCTCATGAATGCAATGAGCGGGTCCACCTTTGGAGGTGTGATTTTGAACTATTGAATTGTTTAACGTTCGCCCCATACTTGATACGTATCATGGATCATTGCTCCAACTTTGGGCGAAATTTAAACTTCTCCTCCTTGCCATTGATATTGAAGTGGATTTCTCCAGCCCCCACATCTACGCGAGCCTTCGTGGTGCTTAGGAATGGACGCCCAAGAATGATCGGCGTATACTTCTTGACCTCCATGTCGAGCACTATGAAATCCACGGGTATGAAGCAGTTCCATATTTTCACTGGGACATCTTCGGTAATACCCGCTGGATAACAGACTGAGGAATCAACTAGTTGGAGCTGCATTGGTGTTGCAGTAAGCTCCGTGAAGTTCAGCTGGTTGAAAACCATCTTGGGCATCACACTAACACTTGCTCCAAAGTCACAAAGGGCCTTGTCAAAGTGGTGTGACCCAATTGAGCATGAGATTGTAGGACATCTGTGGTCCTTCAACCAGTTGTCTCCATGTAGAGAAATCATGTTGGCACTTTCTAAGGGAGGTTCGGACTGTCCTATCATCTTGCCATTCTCGATTGGTAGAAAAACACTACTAGCTTAGCCAATTGAGTCTCCAACATCTTGTTGAAACTTAATTGATTCTTGAAGGCTGAGGATGGTCCTTCAATCTTGGCATTTATGCTCTTTAGGGTCTTGTCATTGGTCGATAGCTTATTGGATATATTGATCTTCAGCTGACCAATGGAAAGTACTCTCAAGTTGGGTTGATTTCCATTGTTGCCATTTTTGTTGTACCCTTCTTGAAAGAATGGGCCTCGTAGGCCCCACCCTTGACCTCCTGGATGATAGCCACTGTTGTTTCCATTGTTGGCTCGGTATACGACATACTCACGGGTTTTTGGACAGTCATTGCCCAAATGGCCCGTGTTGCCACAGACTTCACAAGTGATGTGAGAGTCTAAGGCATAGGCATTGCCACATACTTCACCATTACCTTCTCCATCAATGTTTTTCATAAGGAGGTCCAATTTAGCAGGGATCATGTCCACGTCCTTCAATGTGTTCATGCCTCGCTGGCGGGTATGGAGACGCTCGTTGCTCCAACCCATGTTTGACACCATCTTCTCAATCAAATCTTTTGCTTTGGGCACCGCCAATGAGAAGAAGGCTCCTCCAGCAGCAGCATCAACTTGGTCATGGGCGGATCGGATCAACCCATTGTAAAAGGTTTGAATTATGAGCCAGTCATCCATCCCATAGTGGGGACAGGCTAGGATGTACTCTTGAAGCCTTTCCCATGCCACGAGAATAGATTTCTTGGCATCTTGCTGGAAGCTGGAAATTCATCCGCGTAGGTCATTGGTCTTGCCCAACGGGAAAAACTAGGCGAGGAATGCCGTAGAACATTTCTCCCAAGTGTGTATAGCACTTCAGTTCGCTTAGGACCACTGTTTCGCTCTCCCAAGAAGATAGAACGGGAGCAACTTAAGACGGACAACATCAGGAGATATGTCCTTTATCTCAAAAGTGCTATAGATCTCAAGGAACTGTTGCGGGTGAGCACTTGCATCCTCGTGAGCCTTCCGACAAAATGGGTTGGCTTGCACCATAGTGATTAGGCCAGTCTTGATTTTGAAGTTCATGTCTCCCTTGTTAACAGTGGGCTCAACAGGCACATTGTTAGCAGAGGGAGCCGAAAACTCACGAAGGGTCTTCTGGGCCATTGGTGTTTCGGTTGTTGGTGTGGTTTTGTTGTCTTGCCTTGCCGCTCGAAGCTTCTGAGGAGTCACGACACGAGGTCGATCTCTCAGAAGGGATTCAGGATCTTCAACAAAGTTTTCTGGCAAGCAGAAACCAGACATACACTACCCTATTTTCACATAAAATGCGAAAACAAAGAAGGGCCATCTTACTAAAACCTACAAGGGTCCTATCCTATTTACTCGATCATATAATACTTTGGCTAACTTCTCTGGCAACGATGCCAGAAATGCTTTTTGATATTTCTTACGCACTACTAACAATTCCTCCCTAGCAGTCGTGCCAGAAATGTTTGTTGGTAGGTTTTAATTCTAGAGTGAACGTCCACAAGAGCACATAAACTATCGATGTAGCATTTCCCCATTAAAGAGTATTACCAAAGGGTGTCTTCTATATTTTCTCAAAGGAAGGCTAGATGGAAGTAAAACAATCATCAAGTGGAAAGGCTTAGGTTGTCCTGGGTTGGGTTCTAGCAAGGATGGGTTAAATGATAAGTTGAGGTAGTGTGACACACACAAGAGCATTCCATCCTAAGGGGATAAATGAGGTAATAGAGGAACTAGTCCAAGAGTTAGGTAGAGACTCCTCCTATGCTTCTAATGTACATATACATAGCCTAAGTTAGTTACTAATGATTATATTAATTATGAATTCTCATGCTAAGTGGATTAACACATCGAGCACGGGTTTATCCCTAACAACACTAGGCGACTCCTGCCAAGAGCCTGTGGCATAGCCGAACGTGGAGGATTACAAAGGACAGATAGGGCTGTCACCACCTACTGCCTACCTCTTCAATCCGTGGGTCTACGAGACATTCAACGCTACTCTCTATCCTAGCACCATGCTAGCATATTAAGTAATTACCTTAATAGCCTAGGCACAAGCCATCCTAAGGCAATGAAATAAATCATTGTTGAACCAATGTTAATTTGTAGCATAAGTGATTCACATTAACATAATCATATCATAGCTAATCGACTATATTGGAGGTTTATAGTGTTTATGATAATGTAATGAGCATGTTATAGGACAATGATAAATACTACTCCTACCACATACATGGAATCCACAATCAAACAAGAAATGTTTCATCCAAGTATATAAAAAATAGAAGACTAAAGATATCATCTTTATTATGAATAATGTCACAAATACAATTAGGAATATAGAAGGCATACCTTTCTCAATTGGGAAGAGACTCTTTCTACTCCTCTCCTACTTGGACTATAGACTAGAGACTCTCCTCTCTACAGCCTATACTCCTCTAAACCTATGGAGAGTAGTTGACACAATGGATGAATACTCAAGTGGTGTGTGTTGATGTGAGGGGTGATGGGTACTATTTATAGCCTGGAGAAGGGTCGATTCCCGCCACCAAAAGCACGCGAATCAGTCACCCATGACCACTTCATGCCGGAAGAAGCCACCACGTGGTGTGTGTTGATGTGAGGACTGAGGGGTCCTATTTATAGCCTGGAGAAGAGTCGGTTCTCGCCACCAAAAGCACGCGAATCAGTCAACCATGACCACTTCATGCTAAGAGAAGATACCACGTGGATTTTGACCGAGAAATGCACTAGGAACTAGTTGGCCGACTAGGGGGGGTCGGCCGACCTGGTCCTGGCCCCTTTTGCGGTGTGCTTTCTCCAAGTGACTGATAGGTGGGTCCCATTGACTGATATTGGTGCTACACTGTTGGATGGCCTCGGATACTTCTGTTGGTGAGCTATTTTATCCATGTCGTGCTACGTGACATTGCTTGATTGGCTGGAATGATATTTTATAGGATCCATCCCCTTGTTTCACTTCATTTCTGTACAGAATCACTGCATGCACTACTTTCTCCAAGGACAAGTGGAAATAGGTTAAATAGAAAGGTTATGTGTGCAAGAAATGACTACTCCTTCACATAATTGAGTTATATTAATGGGTGAAATTGGTGTATAACAGCCGTCAACAGCGAACCATTGTCATGATGAGAAGTTGGAAGATCGAGGGTGGCCGCCTGACAGGGCTACAAAGATTACGCTGGGAACCGATACGAATTTCGTATTGGGAATTGGAGACCTTCAATTGTGTGAGATATGCATGCCAGGATCCCTCATGCCATGTCAAAAAGGGCCACGTGGTGATGGCATAATTCTTTGTTGTCGCCTCAACCGCCCAGAAAAAGACTTTGAAGCCACAGCACGGGAATCGAAGATGGCCCCACCTATGGTAGCACAAATTCACCTAGAAGGTTTCTCCCAAAGGTGGGCCCGGGGGCCACTGCCGATACCCAGGATACCAGGTACCCCCTGATACCGCACTTAAAACTAAGGAGTTCCTATGTCAAAGTTGAAGACTTCCAAAGGCAACACATGTCTGACAGCAGTGGGCCTGCATTCCTCGTTTGGGTAGCAATGTGTCCTGCGGGACCGGACCTATCTCCCTTCACAGGGAAGCTCCTGTCCCGCCACGTGTCTAACAACCCCAAACCTAACCCCCAGTAGATGGAAGCTCCGGTGCCGACACTTGTCAAGAGGCTCCAGACTTACCTCTCCACAGAGGGAATCTCTAGAGCAGCCACGTGTTGGACCTCTGGACCTAAGCCTACAACGACTACAAGATCTCCAACGACACAGACATTCAATAGGCTATTAAACAACCGTTACAAGACTTGATTAACGTGTCATTAGGTCAGCATTAATGACACACGATCAGAGACCATCAAGATAGGTAACGCTACCATTAAGGCACGTTATCACACTGTTAATCACAATTATGCATGTAGATCGTGTATAGGTGGATTATTACAGCCAGGGCCACCTGTCGCGCCAGGCTTATACTATAACAGCCAGTCTTTAGCATATAAAAGGGCTGCATCGCACGGTAGAAAACAACTAAGCTCACACACATACAAGCAACCACTGACACACATACTCAATCAAAAACCACCCCGTGGAGTAGGGTATTACGCTCAGGCGGCCCGAACCACGTAAGAACCTCTGTGTTATCATCTTGTTCTTGATCTTAGACCATCCGCAATGGTTCACTGTAAAGCTCACTGGACTGGAAATATAGAGTAGATTACTGGAAGTATAGAGTAAGTGTCCAGAGTGAAATGCTAGAAGTATAGAGTATATACTGGAAGTATAGAGGGATAGAGTAAGTTTTAGAGGAAACCGCTGTGGATGGTCTTACACGCCCCATCCAAATACGAACTTCCGCGGACTACGCTTTAGTAGTACTGGGGGAATTGTCATTTAGACACCTCAACAGCTTGCTTTGGGCATGGGTTTACACCTAACAACACTAGGATGACTCCTGCCAAGAGCCTATGGCATAGCCAAACGTGAATGTAGCCTAGAGGGGGGGGGGGTGAATTGACTTTATGAACTTTCATCAGATCCTGAAACACTTATCAACTTGATAAAATACAGAGAAATCGGACTAGTCCGGTACGGTGCAGACTACTCCGGTGTGTGCGTACTGGAACGATCAAGTTTGATCGAAGAATTCACGTCAAGCACTATATGCAGCGGAAAATAAGTTGTAATTTGGATGTATCATGACAATGAAACTATGTATGGAACAAATTAACTTTGATTTCAATGTTTTAACATAAGTTATCCAAGGCTGAGTAAACCCTAGAATATAATGAACAATAAGAACAATAGTGCCTAAGACGCGATTTTATCCCGTGGTTCGATTCCCACGAAGGAAACCTACACCACATTGAGGAGTCCAAGGAGGATCGGGTCTTCACCAACCCAACCCCCGTCGAATCGCCACGGAGGTCGATTCTCTTCGACTAACCACAAAGGGGCAAATAACTGTGTTCAAGGGGCCTTCTCACAATTTGAGGGCTCCCCAAGATTTACAAAGATGAACACCACCAAACACACTCGAAATATATGCAATAAACAACAAGAGTGTGCAAGAGAATCAAACCCAAGAGCCCAAGACGTGTGAAACAAGTCTCTCCTTTTGATCAATGCTAAATCTCAAATATTTGATCTTTATAGGGTTAGAATAAGTGGAGAGTCATGTATTTTGGGCTCTTGGATGGTGTGACGGCGCAGATGTTGAGTCTTATGGTTGTAGGGCCGTACACCTCTATTTATACTAGGGTTTCTAAAAGTTGTCGTTAGGTTTGCGATGTCCGGACTAGTCCGTGGTGGACTCCAGACTAGTCCGGTGTGTGGCGTTCGGGAAACCCTATGTGTTCTGATATACCGGACTTGTTCGGAAATGAGCGGACTAGTCCGACTAAGTCTCTGGAAATGTTCGGACTAGTTTGGCACATGTCGGACTAGTCTGCTGTAGTGAACCTCATGTAGAATTGAGGACAAGTCCGCACTTGGAGGACTTGTCCGATTTTAGTAAGAGTTTCAGACTAGTCCATGGTTATATCGGACTTGTTCATTTTTGTGTAAAGTGTGAGGTCCTGAGGACAAGTCTGTACTGGGATGGACTTGTCCATTTTTAGTTATAAAGATATCAGATTAGTCTGTGGTGTTATCGGACTAGTCCGATGCTGTGAAAGCTGGACTGTTTACGGACAAGTCCGCATCGGGAGAACTTGTTCGTTTCTGGATTGAGAGATATCAGACTACTCTGGTGAAAATCGGACTAGTCTGGACCTGTGAAAATTTGTGCAGTGAGGGTGATTTCTTTTGCTTGAGCTCTTGAGGTGTGTTTCTCCAACACACTCCATAAACAATAATGTATTCTATTCAGCTATTGAGCTCTTTTCCATATAGATCCTCATTCTCCTTTCTTTTTGCGCTTTCTTCATAATTTCATTAAAACCTGTGCACATCTCAATAATTTTGTTAGGATCTCATTTGTTTTTCATAAATGAACCCAAACGCACAAGGGATGCCTAGATGCATTTTCAATCTCCCCCTTTTTGGTGATTGATGCCAACCAATTGAGATTTCACAAATATGATAAAAATTCAGATTTTCATAAAGTGTGCACATATGAGCTTGGAACAAATTAAGCAATGAAAACATAAGACATATGTGGACTCTTTATGGTGGGGTGCAAAACTATATGTTTGTGAGCAATAATTGTGATGAGAATGATGTAAATGACATACTCACATCAACATCAAGCATGTATGTCAATTTCAAAGCATAAACATAGATCATATCAAGGCATCATCACAAACTTCATAAACATGACTAGAAACATAATAAAAGTCTTACATCACCAAAAGAAGTCTTACAGCACCAAAAGCATAACAAAGAGCAAAAGATACAAATAGAGCTCTCATCTCTCATCAACTGCTACAACATAATGACTTCCCCTCAATCTCTCCCCCTTTGGCATCAATGCACCAAAAAGAAGGAGAAGAGGGATCTACTAGGCATCACCGACTCACTCCTCGCTGTTCGTCCTTTCATCGTCTTCATCGTTGTCAGCCTGAGGAGGATGAGGATGAGAACCACTCATCGAGCCCCGAATGCCGAAATAGGCAAGCTCGAAAGGAGATAGAGGTGGAAGTTCCGAAAAGTCAGAAGTTAAGTCCTCGGAGATAACTGGAGACCCAACAGGCTCAATCTCCAGCTTCTGGCATATGGCTTTGAAATTTTGCTTCATGTACCTCATGTCCTCTTTCCTTGCCTTGTTCAACTTGTGGATCTTCACTTCAGCTTTCCTGCAAAAGCCAAAGATGGTGGCCAAGTATTTCATAATGCCACTTGGAGAGCCTTTGTGAGGAGGGGCCCTAGTTTTAGAAGCAGGCCTTGCATCTTTTTGAGCTCTCCTCAGAGCCTCTTCACCTGAAACAGGAGATGGAGCAGTTGGTAGAGAGGCTTGAGGAGGCTTTTGCGGCCTTAGAGTAGTATGCTCTACATCTTTCACGAACTCAATCCCTATGACTTTCTCAATCATAAACATCAAGTATGGTTCATAGCCATAGGAGCGGTTCGGTATGCAGGAGATATTCACCATGTCATTCCAGATGTAGTCGAAGATGTCAAACTTCCTCTTCTTTCTTATCACTTCCATCAAGGTTCTTCAGTAACCTTTTACACTTCTAAAATCTCCATCCTTTGGAGAAATTGTCTTCCTAAGCACCCTGTTGAGAACCACGAAGAAGGGCTTCATGTTCTTGGTTGAGGGAGGATTGTACATGAGACTGGTATCATAGAGAAAGTCCATCTTGTCCTTCTCTAAAATCCCAATATTGTGAATAATCACTTCATTGCTAATGGTGTCCCCAAGATGCAACAACCTAGCAAACTCATCATTAGTAATAATTTGGATCCATGTGTCATCCAAGTCACTCTTCTCTCTTCTTCATCACTGGCGAAGTAGCATGTTGCATAGAACTGATCAATGACTTCATCATTCCAGTTGTACCTGAAAGCAAACAAGTCCTTTAAGTCATGCCTCTCTGCAGCCTCTACTACTTCAACAAAAGCACCGCAACTTTTTCTTTCAAAATGGTTCCAGTCAATCCGTTGGCTGCGGACTACTGGAGTCTTCATCTGCAGGTACACAGAACTGTAGTAGTCCACATGGAAGTTGCTCCAGAATCTTGGATCAACTGCCTTCTTAGCACTGCCATAAGCATCAATCATCCCCAGCTTTGAAGCTACATTGCTCCCTTTGCCATTGAATTTCTCTTCCAATGGGTCCCCGTTCCATTGTCTTGGAGCACTCATCTTGAGAGGGCCAATCGGGCCAGAGGCGAGCCCCTTCCCTTTGCCCTTAGCTTGGTGAGGAGCTGCCGAGCTAGGGCCAGCTGCATCTTTTCCCCTGGATGCAGGTTTCTTGGCCAAAACCTTTCGTCGCACCTTAGGTGGAGTGGGCGAAGGGTCAGCTGCACGGCCTTGCCTCTTCTTGCTTTGCCTCGTCGAAGCACGAGGCAAGGTGTCTTGTTTTATTTAGGCCTCGAAGTCGGAAATCTCATCGTTTGAGCTCGACATTGTCTTGACAAGAAGATTATACAAGACATAGATAATGATTGATGGCGTGGGAATGCATTGAGTAGAAGGAAATTAGGGTTGTGTCCAGTCAGAAATTGGACTTGTCCGGTGCTCATGTGTGGACTAGTCCGGAGTAGCGGACTTGTCCGCACTAAGAATGGACTAGTCCGATATTCAGCTGTTTGAACCCTAACTAGCAAAGCAACGGTGTTTCTCAATGCAAAAGTGGCTCAATGTAGTTGTGATACAACAAGGAATCATGCATTAACAGGAGGAACTAAGCTATTTGAGCAAAAACAAGAGAAATCAAAGGTTCTAGGGTTTGGAAATAAACTTTACCAAATCCTTCAATTCGCGGAGTTGGAGATGTTTTTGATGCGGACAAGTCCGGGGTCCTCGATCCCCTTGCAGTGAAGATCATTTCCTACGGAGATTCGAGGATATTTGGTGGACAACTCGCCAAATCACCTTGGGGCACTTGAGTGAGGAGAGATAACGTGAGGTATGTTGTGAGGATGAAGAAGATTAGGTTTTGGCGGCCCTAGGGTTATGGAGTCAAAAAATCGGACTAGTTCGTGATCGATCGGACTAATCCGGACTACCGAAACTTTGCGTACTAGTCTGCATTGTGCGGACTAGTCCTTGGTCACTAGAACAGAAACAGTTAGTCCATTCGTATATATTTGATGGTGCTTACTAAGAAAATTGGGGGCAAAACACACAAATAATCTTGATGAATATGATCAATAAACATACAACAATAAAGGTATGACCATAATTCACCAAGATCAAGTAATTAACATAGTTTTTCCAGAGAAAATAGAGAGACATGATTTTCATAACACAATCAATAGATTTTGAAGATGGCATACATGTATGCAACTTTTTAAGCCACATTCCGAGCATCAAGGATATTTAGTTCATTTTGGAGCTCACAAAAATGTTTTTCATCAAGTGGCTTGGTAAAGTTATCGGCTAGTTGTTTTTTAGTGTTGACATGGGAAATGGCTATGTCTCCTGTCATTGAATGATCTCTCAAAAAGTGATGTCGGATGTCTATGTGTTTGGTCCTAGAGTGCTCAACGGGGTTATGGGAAATTTTAATGGCACTCTCATTGTCACAAAGAGCGGAATACGGCTCATATTGTAAATGTAATCCCTTAGAGTTTGTCACATCCGAAGGAGTTGTGCACAACAACTCCCGGCTGCAACATACTCTGCTTTGACCGTGGATAAGGCAATGGAGTTTTGTTTCTTGGAGGACAAACAAACTAGGTATCTACCTAGGAATTGACAAGTACAGGAGGTACTTTTTCTATCTACTTTGCATTCAGCATAATCGACATCGGAGTATCCAATGAGATTGGACTTTGAACCTTTAGAATACCAAAGGCCTAGGTTAGGTGTATGAACTATGTATTGCAAGATCCTCTCTACGGCTGTCAAATGACATTACTTAGGATTGGCTTGAAATCTTGCACACAAACATACACTCAACATAATATCAGGCCTGGATAAACATAAATAAAGTAGCGAGCCAATCATGGAGCGATATACCTTTTGATCCACGTTTGGTCCGTCTTCATTGAGATCAAAGTGTCTATTTGTTGCCATAGGAGTCTTTATAGGCTTTGCTTTGTCCATTCCAAACTTCTTAAGAATTTCTTGAGTGTACTCTATTTGGCTTATGAACGTCCTTTCCTTTTGTTGCCTCACTTGGAATCCCAAGAAATATCTCAACTCAACCATCATAGACATCTTAAATCTATCTGTCATGATCTTACTAAATTCTTGACAAAAAGATTGGTTAGTTGAACTAAATATAATATCATCAACATAAATTTGACAGATAGATAGATCATTATCAAAATGCTTAGTAAACAAAGTGTAATCAACTTTACCAATCTTAAATCCATTTTCAATCAAAAAATATCTAAGTCACTCATACCAAGCTCCAGGAGCTCATTTGAGGCCATAGAGAGCCTTACGCAGTTTGAAGACATGGTTGGGGAACTCTTGATCTTTAAACCTGGGTGGTTGCTCCACGTACACCTCCTCCTTGATCATACGTTGAGGAAGACACTTTTTCACATCCATTTGATAAAGCTTGAAATCATGGTGAGTAGCATATGCAAGTAATATTCGAATCGATTCAAGCCTAGCTACGGGAGCGTAAGTCTCATCGAAATCCAAACCTTCAACTTGTGAATACCCTTTGGCCACAAGTCATGCCTTGTTCCTTGTCACCACCCCGTGTTCGTCTTGCTTGTTGTGGAAGTCCCATTTAGTGCCGACGACGTTGAACTTGGGTCTTTCAAAAAGTTCCCACACCTCGTTCCTTTTGGAATTGTTCAGTTCTTCTTGCATTGCCACCACCCAATCCGGATCCTTTAATGCATCTTCAACCCTGTGTGGTTCCAAAGAGGATACAAACGAGTAATGTTCACAAAAACTATGTATACGAGATCGAGTTGTTACTCCCTTTTGGATGTCACCGGTTATATTGTTGACGAGGTGATCTCTTAGGATGCACTGATGTACTCTTCGGTGTGGCACTTGAGTCTTCATTGTCATCATCTTCTTTTCCCCCTGGATGGTTGCCCGCATTGATGTGTTGATAACCTTGATATTCATGAGTTTGATCTTGTGTAGAAGCTCCCCCTCGATCATTTTCCTCCACTTGTGATTCATCTTCCTCATTTGCATTTGCAGGTGGTGCTTGTGGTCGAACATCCCCAACGCCATTCTTTTCAGCGCTTGTGTGACACACGGTTCCGAAAAAGAACCATGTGAACGCATATGTGTGCCCAGGATGTTCAACACACATACACGAGTGCATTCACAAAAGAGTAGACAGAAAATTACCATAGAACAAGATTAATTAACCAAATTTTATTACACAACCCTTATTATCCTCAAATATAAGTTCTGATGAATATTAATGACAAGTTCAACTAATGCAGCAGAAATAAACTAAATAAGCAAACTAAATAGCTAGGCAGCATAAGCAATAGGGTAGCGTAGCTCCAATCAACACCGCAGGCAAAGCCGATGGTAGACACGGCCTAGAACTCCGCATTATTGACGTTATAATCCCAATCCTGACCTGCAACTGTTGGGGGGATTGCAAGGGTGAGTACATGTCGTACTCAACAAGTGTGGAAAGTATGACATGTAGCTGATACAAACGACGAATATAATAATGTCTAAGTGCTGAAAAGTACATTAAAACATTTGAAAAACAATATATTACATGTATATGAAATAAACCCATCATAAGCCATGTAGTTATCATAATACCAGTCCATATTCCATATCGATCATCATATACCAATATCCAAATTCAATACCAGAATTTAATTCATAACCATAATACCAACCATAACCATCCCAAATCCCAACTTTCCTCTAATAATGTGAGGGTCCAGGTTGCTCATAACCGGGAGCACGACTATCATGATAGTTTAAGACACACTCTGCAGAGGTTGTACTGCTTTACCCACGTGTTTGTGATTTTATCACCTTTCGATGACTATAGAATCTCAATTATGTCATCTCACACTTCCGTAGGTGTGTGGCCAAGAGATCAAAAAATAGCCTTTACAAAGAGATTACTAGCATATTTAGACCCCACTGAGGTTTCACCAGTGGCGATGTCTCCAACTGAGCACATCTTCAACCAAGGGCCCCCTCTTGAGCCGTTCGGATCCCAGGGTAGTCCCACCAATCATCAACAAACCCAATCCGACTACCCCTTCCCCAAGCATCCTTAATGGTCCAAATAACTCTGGCAATGCCCCAATTAATCAGCTACGTCGCACCCATACTTGGCCTCGTGGTGGCACTGTAAATCCTGGATGGTCGCTCCATGAACCAGTCCTTGGATCTAAAGCAAGCAAAACCACCATAACATCCAACCCATCCAAGTACCAGGCTTGCTTAGATCACCCATTACCATATTAGATTTAACCAGTTATTTTAACCACAATCTCATTAATGCATAATTAAATTAAGTAGTGTAGTTGTTCTTCCATCCCAATTAATTAAGCGAAGCGAAAAGGTAAAAATCCCATCCTGACTGTCTACCATATATTCCAGGTGACAAGGGTGGTTAAACAAAGCTAGCAAACTTCCTACCATAGAATTCCCATCAAATTGACACAAGCATGCAATTTTGCAAGCAAAACATTTATTTCAAAAACAGGATCAATATGCTTCAAGGACACTTGCCTTGCTCTATGGATTGATTCGGGTCAAAGCCTTCAAACTCTTGGTGCTGGAGATCCTCCGCAGCACTCTCTAGCGCAAATCCGTCTAATCCGCACAATAAACATACAAACAAGAAACACAATCAAAGAGTGCACATATATTGCTCAATATGACATGACATGCATGACTAATGCAAATCAAAGGTAGAACTTGTTAATAGAGTGCTTTTAAATGATCACTATCTAGTCCTAATAGATTTTAACTAGATTATACAAGTTTTTATTTGATTAGATCAAATTTTAGAATTAATTCAAGACAATTTAATCCGGAAAATCGGACAAGTCCGCACTTTGCGAGATCAGCAGATTAGGGTTTTCTAGATCGATGTGAATTTGGAGATTAGGGGTTGAATTCACGTGAGGAAAAGAGAATAGGAGGTATACCAGGTGTTTAGAACTCTAATGAATCAGGAAACTTGGAGGTAACACTTGGATCTTGATGATCCAGGGTTGACGAAGAACTCGATAATGAATTGGTGGTGAAGAACGAAAGCTTGGTGGAGATCTTGATCCTCTTTCGTTTCCTCCTCTTCTTCTTGCTTGGGATCTCCTCCTCCCTCCTTGATGGTGGCTCTTTATGAACTAGGGTTTGGGTGGGGTGGAAAAGTGGCAAATAGGTGTCAAGCCAAGGGGTGGGGTTGTTTATATAGAGGTGGAGGCTAGGGTTAGATGGATTTCGAGTTTGAGAGGAGTAGAGGCCGGTTTAGAGTACCACATGGGCTCTAAAAGAGTTAGGCATGACGTCCCTAGGCCCACTTAACGTAAAACTCAAGAAACAAGTCGTAAAACAAAAGATCAATTCGAAGTCGCGAAATATCAGACAAGTCCGAAAAGGACCGGACTAGTCCGAAGTTAGCCATAGAGAAATCGGACAAGTCTAGCCAAAAATTGGACAAGTCTGACTTTAGTCAGAAAGGAAAATGGACAAGTCCGCTAGAACACCGGAGTAGTCCAGGCAAGTCCAGGGACTTAGCAAATTTTCAAGGATTCTTGGAACACCAGACTAGTCTGCATAAGACCGAACAAGTCCAAAAATGTCCAGAGGCAAAATCGGACTGGTCCGCTGCAAAAACGGACAAGACCGATGGAGGTCAGAGATAAAGAGGACTAGTTCACACCAAAATCGGACTAATCCGCACTTTCAAGAATTTTAAGTGCGGTTTTGTTCCAAATCAATTTTAAACTTATTCCTCTTTATGTGGATTAATATTAAACATGTATATGAATGTATGTAGGGCATGATCCACGAAAATAAGGGTGTTACAAACCTACCCCCCTGAAAATGATTCTCGCCCTCGAGATTCAACGCGGGAGAGAAGAGATAGGGAAATTCCTTCTTGAGATCATCCTACAATTCCCACGTTGCTTCTTTTTCTGTGTGGTGCTTCCATTGAACTTTAAACCATCTAATAACCTTGTTCCTTGTGACCCTCTCCTTGGTTTCCAAGATTTTGACTGGTTATTCGGCATAAGTCAAATCTGCCCCTATTTCCAATCCTTCCATTGGCACTTGTTCTTCCAGTACTCTGAGGCACTTCTTGAGCTGGGAATCATGAAAGACATCATGGACATACGAAAGATGAGTTGGCATCTCCAACTTATATGCTACTTAATCTCTTTTGTCCAAAGTCTGGAATGGTCCAATGTAGCGCGGTGCTAGCTTGCCTCTTATGTTAAACCTCTTATGACATCTCATTGGTGACACATCGAGGTAAACAAAAACTCCCACTTCAAAGGCTAATTTCCTTCTCCTATTGTCCGCATAGCCTTTTTGTCTTGATTGGGCAGCCCTCAAGTTTTCACGAATTATTTGGACTTGCTTTTCGGCTTCTTGCAACACATCCAAACAAAATACTTGAGTTTCTCCTGCCTCATTCCAGAATAAAGTTGTCCTACACTCCCTTCCATAATGCGCTTCATATGGTGACATTTTCAAGCTTGCTTGGTAACTATTGTTGTATGAAAATTTTGCATATGGCAAGTTCTTGTCCTAACTTTTCCGATGCTTTAAAGCACAAGCTCTTAACATTTCGTCCAAATTCTGATTGGTCCTCTCAGTTTGTCCATCCGTTTGAGGGTGATATGCTGAACTAAAATTCAACCTCGTCCCCGAAGCTTCATGCAATTTTGCCAAAACCTGGAAGTGAATTGTGAACCTCTATCCGAGACTATCTTCTTTGGAACTCCATGCAAACATACTATTCTTCCCATATACAGTTCCACCAGTTTCTCTCCATGATAGGTGGTCTTGACGGTAATAAAGTGGGCTGACTTAGTTAACCAATCCACAATTATGCAAATTGAGTCATAACCGGACTGAGTACATGGTAAACCAACTATGAAGTCCATACTGGTCTCTTCCCACTTCCACTCCGGAACCTTTAATTGTTGCAATAGTCCAGCTGGCCTTTGATGTTCCGTCTTGACTCGTTGGCACACATCACACAATGCTACGTATTCAGCTATGTCCTTCTTCATGCTAGCACACCAATAACACGTCTTCAAGTCTTTATACATCTTTGTACAACCAGGATGAATAGAGTATGGTGAGTCATGTGCCTCTTTTATTATTGTCTCCTGAATATGCTTTACATTGGGCACAACAATCCTCTTACCAAGCCATAGGGTGCCACATGCATCCTCATCAAATCTGAATTCTCTCCCTTCTTGGGTCCTTTCCTTGATTTCCCGAATTTCCTCATCCTTGGTATGTGCCTCTCGAATTTCTTGCTCCAAGGTTGTATTTAACTCCATCATCCCCATCTCATTTATGAATCCGAGATTCAACTATTCAAACTCCTTGCATAACTCGGATGGGAACTCTCGAACCGTGAGTTGATGACTTACTCCTTTCCTACTCAATGCATCAGCCACAACATTAGCCTTTGCTGGATGATAATTGATTCCCATGTCATAATCCTTGATGAGCTCCAACCATCTTCGTTGCGTCAAGTTCAGATCCTTTTGTGTGAAAATATACTTCAATCTCTTATGATCCATATAAATTTCACACCTATGTCCAAGGATATAGTGTCTCCAAATCTTCAACGCCTGTACCACGCCTGCAAGTTCAAATCATGCATTGGGTAATTCTGCTCATGTTTCTTCAATTGTCTCGACGCATAGGCGATTACTTGACCTTCTTGCATCAATAAACATCCAAGTCCTTGTCTCGATGCGTCGCAATAAATATCAAAACTCTTGCTCATGTCCGGCAATATCAAAACTGGGGTTGTTGTCAACCTCTTCTTCAACTCCTCAAAACTATTTTGACAAGCTTGAGTCCATTGGAATGTCCTTCCTTCATTAGCAATTCCGTCATTGGCTTGGCTATCTTGGAAAAGTCGTTGATGGATCGACGGTAATATCCAGCCATCCCAAGAAAACTTCTTATTTCCTTTGCATTTTGCGGGGGCTCCCATTTTAACACGTCCCTCACTTTTCCCGGATCAACTGAAACTCCTCCCCCTGAAATGATATGACCCAAAAACGATACTTCTCTCAACCAAAACTAACACTTGTTGAATTTTGCATAGAATTGATGCTCCCTTAATTTCTGCAGCATAAGCCTCAAGTGTTCCTCATGTTCCTTTTCATCCTTCGAGTAGATCATAATGTCATCAATGAACACCACGACAAATTTATCCAAGTACTCCATGAAGACCTTATTCATGAGGTACATGAAGTAGGCAGGCGCATTTGTCAATCCAAAAGACATCACGGTGTACTCATAAGATCCATACCGTGTCCTAAAAGCTGTCTTGGGTATGTCTGATGGTCTAATCTTCATTTGGAAGTCTCCCGACCTCAAATCAATCTTAGAGAAGACACAAGCACCCTTCATCTGATGATTACTTCTCTTGTCAAATATGGCACTGTGGGAAGGTTGCTTGTCCTTTGTCAAGGTTGGCTTTTCTTTCAGATTAGTGTCAATTTAAGCACATGTACAAGCAATAGGAGTTTCAGATTTTAGATGTTGAGAAGGTGAGCTTGAAGAGGATGAAGAGCCACTTTGCTTGAGTGACTCAACTTGTACCTCAAGGATCTTGTTAACTTTGGTTAAGTTAGCAAGTTCATCCTTGATGATTACATTTGAGTCGCTTAACTTCAAGCAAGCTTCCTTGCTTGAAGCTAACTCAAGTTCTAGTTATTTGCTTCGCTCATTTTCAAGTTCAAGGAGCTTTTTGATCTTAAGATATTCCTCCTTTTGGAGTATGATCATATCTTCTTGATGATCAAGTAGCTCCTCCTTATCAACAAGCTTATCCAAAAATTTCATCTTAGCAGCAGTTTTCTTATCTAAACCACTAAGCAAGTATTCATTTTCATCACAACTATAATCCTCACTAGAATTATCACTATCACTAGCAAAGGAATACGAGGAGGAAGATTTAGTTGTTACCTTTCTTTTACCTTCCTTCACCATTAGACATGTATTGTCGTTGTCCTTCCATGCGCCCAAGGTTGGGAAGAGGGTGGGTTTCTTGGTTGACTTCTTGATGCCTATGGTAGCCATCTCCTCTTCCTCTTCGGATGAAGACTCATCATTAAAGTCCCATTCCTTCCCTAGATGCACCTGTCCGAATTGCTTCTTCTTCTTGAACATCTTCTTGGGTTGAGGCTTGTTGTCCTTGGACTTCCTCTTATTTTATTCATGGGGACAATCAACTATGAAATGATCGTATTCTCCATAGTTATAGCAAGCACGCCTCATTTTTGTTCTTGGCTTGTCCCTTTGTCTTCCTTCATTTGCTCTACCACCTTGTCTTCTTCTCATGATTTTCTCGAATTTCTTCATGAATAGGATCATGTCTTCTTCATCTATATCACTGCTCTCGTCTTCGCTGTTGTCTTCCTCTTGAGCTTCTCGAGCTTCATTTGATACAGGTTTACAAGTGGACTTCAAAGCAACTCCTTTCTTCTTTGTCGAGGTAAGGTCGACAATCTCTATGATGTGCTTTGCTTGTTTCTCCATCATCTCAAAATTGATAATATTCCCATGAAGTTCGTCCGGGGTCCTTTTCCGATACCCAGGGCTTTCTCTAATCATCAAGCATAGGGTTACGTTGCGAGACATGAAAGCTCTAAGAATTAGCTTTACGACCTCGTGATCATTCCACTTCTTTCTTCCGTATGCTCGAAATTTGTTGATGATATTCTTCAATTGATTGTACATATCTTGTGGTGACTCACCTTCTTCTATAGTGATTCTTCCCAATTTGGCTTCAATCATTTCAATCTTGGCTTCTTGCACATGACGATCACCTTCATGTGCAGTTTGTAAAGTGTCCCATATCTCCTTAGCAATTTTGAGTCCATGCACCTTGGTGAACTCGTCTCGGCTTAGCGATGATGTTATGACAGCTGCAGCTCGAGCGTTCTGATGAATATCTTGTTCTTTGCTTGGTGTGAGCTCTTCATCGTCATTCGCGATATCTATCCCTATACACACTATGTGCCACAAGCTGGGTTAAGTGATATGAGATGCATTTTCATATTTTGTCTCCACATAGAATAACCATTGCCATCGAAGAATGGTGCTTTCCCTAGAGGAATTGACAAGTAGTGATTGCTATTTGAATTCAACCGATCATAGTTAAAAGGATATCGAGAGTAGTCGGTGTGACTACTCCCCTTCTTCTTATTTTCATCCTCGATTTTCATCTTCCCTTTTGGGGATAGTGCCTTCTTCCTTAGGAGTTCCTTTAGTTCTAGCATCTCCTCATCATCATCCTCGCAGTCTTGTATGGCGTTGAGGAGCTTCTCCAGCTTCTGAGACTTTTCATCATCACCCTTCTCTTGGTTGTAGTTCTTGTGTACATCCTTAATGTCCGACATCTTCTCTTCGAGCGGTGAGTCTCTTTTGAAGAGTCCTTGCTATAACACCAATTGAATGTATCCTAGGAGGGGGTGAATGGCTTTATGAACTTTTGTCGGATCCTGAAACACTTAACAACTCGATCAAATACAGAGAAATCAGACTAGTGCAGTATCGTGCGGACTAGTCCAGTGTGTGCGGACGGGAACGATCAAGTTTGATCGAAGAACTCACGTCAAGCACTCTATGCAACGGAAAGTAAGTTGTAATTTGGATGTATCACGACAATGAAACTTTGAATGGAACAAATTAACTTTTATTTCAATGTTTTAACGTAAGTTCCAAGGTTGAGTAAACCCTAGAATGTAATGAACAATAAGAACAATAGTGCACAAGACACGATTTTATCCCGTGGTTCAATTCCCACGAAGGAGACCTACATCCACGTTGAGGAGTCCCCAAAGGACTGGGTATTCACCAACCCTACCCTCATCGAGTCGCCACGGAGGCCGATTCTCTTCCACTAACCACAAAGGGGCAAATAACCGTGTTCAAGGGGCCTTCTCACAATTTGAGGGCTCCCCAATATTTACAAAGATGAACACCACCGAACACACTCAAAATATATGTAATAAAGAACAAGAGTGTGCGAGAGAATCAAACCAAAGAGATCAAGACGTGTGAAACAAGTCTCTCCTTTTGATCAATGCTAATCCTCAAAAATTTGATCTTTCTAGTGTTAGAATGTGTGGAGTGTCATGTATTTTGGGCTCTTGAAAGGTGTGACGGCGCAGGGAGTCGAGTCTTATGGTTGTAGGGCCATACACCTTTATTTATACTAGGGTTTCCAAAAGTTACCGTTAGGGTTTGCGATGTCCAGACTAGTCTGTGGTGGACTCTAGACTAGTCCCGTGTGCGGCGTGTGGGAAATCCTAAGTGTTCTGATATATCGGACTTGTCTAGAAATGAGCGGACTATTCTGATTAGGTCTCTGGAAATGTTCAGACTAGTCTGGCACATATCAGACTAGTCCGGTGTAGTGAACCTCATGTAGAATTGAGGACAAGTCCGCACTTGGAGGACTTGTCTGATTTTAGTTAGAGAGTTTTCGGACTAGTCCGTGGTTATATCGGACTTTTCCATTTCTATGTAAAGTGTGAGGTCTTGAGGACAAGTCTGTACTTGGACGGACTTGTCTGTTTTTAGTTAGAAAGATATCGGACTAGTCCGGTGCTGTGAAAGTAGGACTGTTTGCGAACAAGTCCGCATTAGGACTTATCCATTTTTGGAGAAAGAGATATCGGACTAGTCCGATGAAAACCCGACTAGTCCGGACATGTGAAAATTTGTGCCGTGAGAGTGATTTCTTTTGCTTGAGCTCTTGGGGTGTGTTTCTCCAGCACACTCCATACACAATAAAGTATTCTATTTAGCTCTTGAGATCTTTTCCATATAGATCCTCATTCTCCTTTCTTTTTGCGCTTTCTTCATAATTTCATTAAAACCTGCGCTCATCTCAACAATTTTGTTAGGATCTCATTTGTTTGTCATAAATCAACCAAATTCCACAAGGGATGCCTAGATGCACTTTCAGAATGTGGAGGATTACAAAGGATAGATAGGGATATCACCACCTACTACATACCTTTTTACTCTGTGGGTCTACGAGATACTGGTGATTTATAACCTAAGCTCCACGCTTACGTTCTAAATCGCAACTCTAATTGTTTCGAACACAAAGCTACAACTAGAGCATCCAATAAATTCAAGCAATGAACCCACATGTAACTACTTGTGCAAACTACCTTGAATTTAAAATCAAACTTGAAATGAATTCACTAAGGCTTACTTGATTTGAGTAACAACTTCGTAGGGGTACAAGTGTAGAAGGGGGACTTGACAATCCCAAGCCTATTTCTCCTAGACTCTTCACCACAATCTCCTTCTACTTGGCAGTCTCTAGGACTACTCTAAACCTTAGGAGTGGTATTCTATTCTCTACTTTTTGTGTGTACATGAACTGAGGTTTGGGGTTCTATTTATAGAGGGGAGAAGGGTCACTTCCCGCCACAAAATGTGTGCAAATAAGTCATCACTAACTTCTTCAAGCCGGGAGAAGCCAACACGTGGAAGCATACTGGGTTTGGCGCGAGGAAGGGGTCAGCCAAACCACCAGGTCAGCTAACCTAGTTCTGGCTCCAAACGGCTTGTGCTTTCCCCAGGTGGCTTCCAGGTGGGGTCCCATTTACTGATATATGGTGTACACCGATGGATGGCCTCATATACTTATGTTTGTGGGCCATTTGATCCATTTGGTGCCACGTGGCATCACCTGATTCGTCGAAATCCAATTTATGGATTACTCCCTGCATGTTTTGGTATTTTGGGTCTAAATTCACCTGCATACAATAAACACCAACACTGGTGGAACTGGTTAGTTTTTAACCCTACCACAATGTTGTGTTTCTCTTTTGTGCACATTATGAGGTGAATTGATGGTCTAAATATGGCACTTATGGACCATCAATAGTTACCCATTGCGAAATTACTCGTGGATGCACCCTCAAAAGGCAGCCTAGATGTTAAACTTGGAGGGAGGAAATTTGCCATTCCTATTCTGCGATCCAAGAACACATTAGCAGAACCTCTCCTCGAGAGTGAGCCGATCGAGGAAGCCATGTCCCTTCAATTCTTAGACTCTCCTGAAAATGAAGAAGAAGAACAATTCATCCAAGAAGAGGATGAATTGCAGGAGACATTTGATTTGCCCAAAGAAGAGCCATCACAAAAGCCCCCAATTGAGTTGAAACCCCTACCTCCAAGCCTATGCTATGCTTTCCTAGACGGTGATGCGGAAGCTCATGTCATCATAAGTGACAAGCTTTCACAAGAAAAAACTGCGAAACTCATGACCGTCTTAGAAAAGCATAGATCTCTCCTAGGCTACTCATTCCAAGACCTTAAGGGAATAAGCCCTAGTCTTTGCACACATCGCATTCTCACTGACCCTCTTAGAACATCATTTAGGGAACCTCAAAGGAGGTTGAACAATGTTGCGGGAGGTTGTCAAGAAGAAGGTCTTGAATTTCTTGTATGCCGGGATAATTTATCTCATTCCTCATAGTGAGTGGGTTAGCTCTATACAAGTAGTGCCCAAGAAAGGAGGAATGACAGTCGTTCAAAATGAGAGGAATGAACTCATTCCTCAACAAACCGTCATAGGGAGGAGGATGTGTATTGACTACAGAAAACTCAACAAGCCAACAATGAAGGATCATTTCCCACTGCCTTTCATTGGTTAAATGCTTGAGCGGCTAGCGAAACATTCCTTCTTTTATTTCCTTGATGGGTATTCTGGTTACCATCAATTCCCATCCACCCTGGTGATCAAAGTAAGACCACATTCACATGCCCTTACGGAACGTACGCCTATCAGCGAATGTCGTTCGGATTGTGTAATGCACCCTCTTCGTTCTAAAGGTGCATGATGTCTATACTCTCAGACATGATCGAGGAAATCAAGGAAGTTTTCATGGATGACTTTTCTGTCTATGGAACAACTTTTAGTCATTGTCTTGAGAACCTAGACAGGGTCTTACAAAGATGCCAAGAGAAGGACCTAGTGCTAAATTGGGAAAAGTGTCATTTTATGGTGTGTGAAGGCATCGTCTATAGGACACTTGGTGTCCGAAAGGGGGATTGAGGTGGACAAAGCCAAAATTGAAGTTATTGAAAAGCTTCCACCTCCCACTAACATTAAGGGTATCCGTAGATTTTTAGGCCATGCGTGGTTCTACCGACGATTTATCAAGGATTTTTCCAAAATCACTAGACCCCTCACCAGCCTATTAGCTAAGGATATGCCCTTTGATTTCTATGATGAGTGTCACCAATCTTTTGACATCCTCTAGAAGGCACTCATCACAGCTCCAATCATTCAACCCCCTGATAGGATGCTATCATTCAAAATCATGTGTGATGCTAGTGATTATGCCGTTGGAGCGGTCCTTGGTGAAACCAAGGATAAGAAGCATCATGCAATAGCCTACGATAGCAAGACTCTATTAGGAGCTCAGCTTAACTATGTCAGAACTGAAAATGAGCTCCTAGCAGTTGTCTTTGCTATCGATAAGTTTAGATCATACATGATTGGAGCAAAAATCATAGTCTACACAGACCATGCTGCTTCAAAATATTTGCTGACCAAGAAAGATGCTAAACCTAGGCTAATCTGTTGGATTCTCCTACTCCAAGAGTTTGACCTGGAGATAAGGGATAAAAAGGGAGTTGAGAATTTTTTCACTGATCAGCTGTCACGTATGGAAATCCCAAATACACAGGACATACCTATCAATGATTTCCTACGTGATGATATGTTGCTTAAGGTGACAGACTCTAACCCTTGGTATGCGGACATTGTAAACTTCATGGTTACGGGGTACGTACAACCAGGGCAAAATAAAAAAAAGCTCATTTTTGAGAGTCGATGTACTTGTGGGATGATCCATACCTCTATAGGGTATGTTCCAATGGGCTGTGTCGAAGCGTACAAACGACACTTCCCCCAGTACTACTAAATATAGCCTGCAGAGGTTCTTATGTTAGTTTGGGCACGCAGAGATCTTAAACGAGATGATGTCACAGGGAATTTACGTGGATCGGGCCGCCTGAGCGTAATACCCTACTCCACGGGATGTGTGTATGTTGTATTGAGAGTTGTAGTAGTGCTGGTGTGCGTCTCATCTTAGATGTCTCTGTACCCTGCGACACAGTCCTTTTATAGTCCAAGGACTGGGCGTTACAACATTTTCCTTGGCCGACATGTGGCCCTGGAGTGTTCAATAGCCGAATACACGGTCTATGAGTATTAAGTGTGTTTAACAATGTTATAATGTGCCTTAATGGCGGCGTTACCCCTATTAACAGCCCAGTAATCGTGTGTCATTAATATAGCATTAATGACATGTAATCGGATCTTGTAACTATCGCTTTAACTGTTCTTTGGATGTTGGTGTTGTTGGAGATCCGCTAATATTCCCGTTGGTGTAAGGTCCGGAGGGTCCACACGCGGCAGTTCTAGAGCTTCCCCTTGCGGAGAGATAGGTCCGGAGCTGTTATACACGTGGCGGCACCGAAGCTTCCCTCTACGAGGGGTTAGGTCCGGGGTCATTATACACGTGTCAACTCCGGAGCTTCCCTATGTTAGGAGTTCAACTCCGATCTTACATTACATGTGGCAGTCCTAGAGCTACCCATATGAGGGAGGCGGGTCCAGTGCCGTGTGACACGTGGGGCCCGCGGAAGCCTTCATCCCTAACAGGTGGAACTCTCTTGCACTTCTTGCGGTATCATAGGGTACCCGGTACGTAGGGTACCGACAGTGGCCCCTAGGCCCACCTCTGGGAGATACCCTTCGGGTCAAGTTATTCTAGCGGAGGTGGGGCCATCCTTGATTCTTGCATTGTAACTTAAAAGGTCTTCCTATGTACCGTTGCGGCTATGGTTTGGGGTTAAAAACTTCACTGCGTGGCTTGTATTGAATGCGGCAGATGAGATCTTTTCAGTGCGGATCTCATGCAATTGAAGGTTGTCAGTTCCCAATACAAAAACCATATCGGTTCCGAGCACCTTGTTAGGCTGCTGCCTTTGGGTTTCTCGCCGCCCATCATGACAATGGTTTGCCTGGGGTAATAACCTCGACCTCTTCGTCAGGGTGGCCCCAGGCCCATTCGTCATTAACGGGGTAGGTTCTTTGTAATGTGGACTTGCTCTCGTTGCGGTTTCCAGACAAGCGTCGTGGAGGCTTACTTAAGAGGGGAAGCCCGCACGATTTGAGGACTCTTTACGCTTTCGATTACACTCGCGCTCAGAGCCTCCCAATATTTGCCTAGCTTTCTCCTCTTTCGCTCCACTTTGACGCAATAGAGTTAGGTCTTACCAAGAGCCGCATCCAAAGCAAAGACAATCTGATGAAGGTTCGGACCTTCATGGGATGGTCCAGTGATTCCTTCAACCACCTGGTTCATGCCGACAAGCTCCCCTTCAAGAAGGAGCGTTGCGGGGAGATGGTGTACTTCTCGGCGTACGCCAAGGTGGGACTGATCCCACCATTCTTGAGCTTCATCTTCATGCTGCTGGACTTCTACGACCTCCAACTGCATCACCTCGGCCTGCACTCCCTTCTGTTGTGGCCACTTTCATCCACTTCTGCGAGATGTGGGTGCGCGTGCCTCCCTGCGTCGACTTGTTCTAGACTTTCTTCACAGCTCATTCCACCAGCAAGGGGACAGAGTTGCTTGGCTTCTACTACTTAGTTAAGTACAAGAACTGCCCCTTTCAAGTACTTGAAGTCATTCCCTTCGGCAAATGGGATGATTGGAAGAAGGATTGGGTCATCATTGCAGTGGATGAGCATGACAGGTTGGAGCTGCCCCAAGGACTCCCCAACGTCGACACCGATGCCTGGAATGTAGTTCCAAATCTGTCGGATGCATTCAACCCTGTCCTGGCTAGGATATGAGTGTGTGGAGGGTGGAGTTACCTCCCAGATGGTCTTCAAAAATTTCTTGGTGAACAGGTGGGCTCCGCTGAGGAGGAGGGACAAGCTTGCCTGGGCTTTTAACAGCGTAATGGATGACAACCGGATTGAAACCGTTTTGAAAGCCAACTGAGATGACGAAGCTTTGAAGCGTCATGTCAAGAAATTTCAGCATGGGCTTATCGACGATGATGCCTAAGCTCCGCCGGCTGCTTTCCTGCCTTTAAACATGATTCCAGAGATCAGCAGGGAGCTCCGGAGGAAGATGTCGACGCTAGACGACCTTGGTGAGGTGGAAAAATGCCGGACCTCCAAGGTTCTAATCCCCGGAGCTTCCGAAGAGGTGACTGCCTCTGCTACGAGCTAGAGGGTTGGAGACATCAGCAAGGGCAAGGCAAGGAGCCAACCGAATCTTCCATCCAGAAGAGAAAACTGAAGCACGCTGATGGGAGGTCCGTTAAGCCTTCTCCATCAATGACTGCCCCTTCTCCCCGGCGAGGTAGATCTTCCGCGGCTACACCTCCTCTGGTGCAAGCGTCTTCGAGAGGCGCTAGCTCTGGACAGTCGACTCCGGTCTCGGTGCCAGCAAGGGGCTCTAGGTTCGGAGGTTCTTCCCGATCGAGGGAGACCTTAGCTGGGGAAACACCAACAATGACGGCAGGCTCCGGACAACATTCCGGAGCTCCCTGCGTGCCAACCACGCCAAGCTCCGGCTCTGAGCCTCCGGTGAAGAGGTTCCGCATCGATTCGAGCGGTACCTTCCCAAGGTTAGCTTTGATTTTTCACCTTGATTTGCCACTCTAATTTTTGTTATGTTTTAAATCTTCCAATTCTTTGACTGCAGGGCATCAAAGTCAGGGTCCAAAGCTCCGGCCTCCGTCGCAACTACCGAAACAGTGCGGACGGAAAGTCCAACTTCAACCCCCGTGCCTTCACAAGTGGTGGCCAAGGTCAAAATAGCTCCGGCGCTAGCTGTCGTGGATCTGGATTATGAGTCATCGCCAGATACTCCCGTGGTAGCGCCGGAGCACAGGGAAGAAGTTGAAGATGCACTGCTGGCAACAATGTCGGAGGCTTAGGCTCTAGTGCGGGATTTGGAGATGCCGAAAGCTCCAGCGTCTGAGCCAGAGGTTACCGAGGCTCCGGTTCCTGCACCAGAAGTTGTTGCGGGGATGGTGGTGCTAGAAGCTTCAGCCCTTGAGCTGGAAGTCATTGAAGCTCTGGCCGCTGAGCCGGAGATGATCGAAGCTCCGACCCTCGAGCCAGAAGTTGTTGAAGGTCCGGTCACCGAACTGGATATGATTGAAGCTCCGGCTGCCGAGTTGGAGGTGGATGATGTACCGGCACCTAAGCCGACGGTGGAAATGGCTTCGGGTGGGGCCCCAACCATCGCCTCTGAGGTAATTGCTCCGAAGGTGTCAGTGCTGGAGCCGGAGCACCATGAAGAAGTGGCGGCAGGCTCTCCACCTACGGAGCCAACGGCGGAAGACCCAGAGGTAGGAACTTCGGCTTCAACTTTGGAGGTAGAAGTTCCCCTAGTAGGTTCTTCTTCTGCTGCTACCGAAGAGCTTCCGGAGGACGTCCCTAGTGTCGTAGAAACTCAGGGATCCACGCTTGTGGCATGGGACCCAATTTCTGTTCTTGAAGACCCCTTGGAGCCAGCGGAGATGACTCCAGCGGGTCCAGAGCCTATCCCCTTGGCATTGTCCATAGACAATGCTTGCTCGAGCCTCCGACAAGTTCAACTCGCCTTTGATCATGAGAGCAAAGTCCTTGAAGAGGAGCGCCACACCTTGAGGCGTTGGCGCAATAGGCTCCACTTTGAGACCAAGCTTGCACAGACAAGGCTTGCTGATCAGAATGTGTGGGTGAAGAGGGAATGGCCCGGATGGAGTACTGGGGCAAACTGCTGGAAGAGAAGGAAGCCGCCATCAGGGCGCTCAACACTAATTCTCAGGATATCCTCTAGCAAGCCAAGGAAAGGCATGATGCTGCTTATGAGCATCACGAAAGCCTCAAGGAAATAAATGAGGTCCTCCTGAAGCGTCGAACGAACCTTGGTGCGAGAGAAGAGAAGATCTTGGAACAGCAGGAGGATGTTTTAAAGAGAGAGGAGGAGCTCACCTAGAATTTGACTCTAGCTGAGCAAAATTTGGCAGATCGCACTAATAAGTTGAATCTGTGTAATGCAGAAGAAAAGGAGAAGTACTAGAAACCGGGGCATGAGCTCTCAAAAAGAGAAGCTGATGTTGCCAAAAGAGAAGCTGATGTTGCCACCAGAGAAGGGAAAGTGAGGGGAAGGGAGATGGACCTGGCAGAACAGTGGAACCGCATCCACCTTTGAGAGACGGAGCTAGCCAACCTCGAAAAGCAAGTAGCTGAGAATATGCAACAACACGCCAAAGCAATTGAGTGTCTTGCTCGGGAGAGTTCAGAGCTAACGGCCGCTTGGGGGTCACTGGAGGAGCTGCAGAACTCGAGGGCAACCAAATCCCTAATGCTATGGGATTTTTTGGAATGTGCAGACAGGGCCCTTATGCCTCTTGGTTTTAGTCCAGTAAGCCCGGAGGACCTAGCGCAAGAGCTGGACCAGACGCTGGTGGCACTTGGCTCTGTTGGCAGCAAACTCGATGCAATGGGTAATGTCATCTCTGATCAGCTGGAGGCAGAGGCAAAATCTCTGGCAAAAAACATCGCTGAGTATGTCTTGGCGTGTTAAAGAAGCTGAGACCCCCAATTTTCTCTTGATCCAGTCTTTGAAGGACTCATTGCTGAAGAGGAGGATGCGGCCAAGGCTAGTGTCCAATAGGCTGCTGAGAATGTTACTTCGTTTTTCCACAGGACTTAGATTCTCCAGTAGCTAGGGCCTTTTCCTTTTGTCTCTTACTGTAACCCTGATTTTGTAATCCAGTACTTTGAATGAATGAAATCCACTATTTCTGCCATGAATTTCACTTTGTCTTCAATATAATGTGCTTTGTCTTGTTGGCCTCCTGGTGTATGTGCAAAATTTGATTGTGAACATATACCAAAAGGTTTTGACAGTATGTTGATGACTTGAGCGCTTCGAGCTTATAGATTTTCGGTCCGAAGTCTTTAACTCCGATACTTCTGGAGGCCCTTGCGTCGACGGCGAGCCCCCTGGGGTCATCGGAGCTTAGTAGGTTCAACGACACCCACTATCAACGTGTAAAACGTCGACGGCAGCCCCCCTAGGGTTGTTGGAGCTTGGTAGGTCCGACGGCACCCACTATCAACGTGTAGAACGTCGACGGTGGGCCCCCTTGGAGGTTCTCAGTGCTTGATTGCTCCGACATCGTCCACCATCGCTGTGTTTTTCCTTTACATTAAAGACAAGAAAAAAGAGTAAAATTTGTCCTCTTGTCTATGAATTGTTTGTGACTTATCATTCTTATTTTAGTTTTACATCCAAAGAAATTCAATATGATAACAAGCATATTGATATAATCTTTCCATACCTGTATGCTTTTTAGTACTCACCCTACTGAGGCCTGCCGGGGTGTAGGTAGAGTGGCGTACTTTGGGTGCAGGACTAGGCTAAGTCGATAGCACACTCCGGACCTATGTTTGCTTGGCGTTCAGGCAAGTAGACTATGCAGCAATGTTCAGATCCAAGAAGACCAACAATATAACTTGTAACACATATAAATATCTTGGACTAAAACTTAAAAAGAATTGCACAACTTCATTGTAAACAAGAAGGATAGAAATAATAATTCAAAAGATGAGCCTTGTACAAAAATAAATGCACGTGGAGTCCATTTTCACACAACAATGTATTTCATTATAGGTACGAATTACAGGGGAGACAAGGACACACTTTGGGTACAGGACCAAGCTAAGTGCGCTATACATAGTGTACTAGCCCAGGGCAGGTAGCTACACTTTCAGCGCAGTGACTGTATCAAGTGTTACTTGACTTTCTCGGACCCTCCTGGAGGGGTCCGTATGTTCCTCCGGAGGACCTACCCAATTCTGTATATTGACTCTATAACATACATTGTGTGTAATTACAGACTCACCTCCGTGATTCTAAGTGTAAAACTTATGGAGGTGCTCGATATTCTAAGGATTAGGAAGCGTAGTCCCATCCTCAAGTGCCAAGCGAACACATCCAGGACAAGATACTTTGATCACTCGCAAGGGACCTTCCCAACTGGGGGAGAGTTTGTTCATCCGTTCGTGAGTTAGTATTTTTCGCAGCACCAGATCACCTTCCTCGAGGTGTCGGTTGGGCACATGCTTTTGATGATAGCGCCGGAGCGCTTGGAAATAGCATGCATTCCAAATAGCTGCTTGGCACCTTCCCTCGTCAACGAGGTCAAGGTCTTCATGCTGGAGCTGGTCCTACGCGGCTTCGTCGAAGGTCCAGACACGGAATGACCCCATGGTTATCTCCGGAGGAAGGATTGCTTCAGCTTCGTACACCAAGAAGAAAGGTGTCTCTCCAGTTGACCGGTAAGGTGTAGTCCTGCTTGCCCACAGTGTGGACGGAAGCTCTTCGATCCAGTTGGATCCATTCTTTTTCAGGCGCTCATATGTGCGCGTCTTTAATCCCTTTAAAATTTCTACATTTGCTCTCTCGGCTTGACCATTGCTTGCTAGGTGAGCTACTGATGCATAGCTGACTTGAATGCTGAGGTCTTCGCAATTTTTTTGGAATGCCGCACCTGTAAATTGGGTTCCATTGTCGGTTATGACTTTGTTCGAAAATCCAAATTTTCATATTATGGACTTCAAGAACTTGATTGCTGATTTCTTGTTGATTGTTACAATTGGGGTAGCTTCCGGCCACTTGGTGAACTTGTCGATGGCGACGTACATGAACCTGTAGCCTCTGACGGCTTTGGGAATGGTCCCAAGATGTCCATACCCCACACAGCAAAGGACCATGTTGGAGGTATCATTTGCAATGATTGAGCCGATGTGTGAATTTGTTTGGCGTGGAAGTGGCACGCTTCATATTTTTTCACTAGTTCGATTGCATCTTGGAGTGTTGTAGGGCAGTAAAAGCCATGCCGGAAGGCTTTACCAACAAACGTGCGGGGAGATGCGTGATTCCCACACTCGCCTCCATGTATCTCTGCGAGAAGCTCGCAACCTTCTTCCCTTGCAATGCACCGCATTAGGACATCGTTGGCACCACGCTGGTAGAGATCCCATTCTACCAGAGTGTATCTTTTAGCCAACCTGACGATTTGGTCAGCAGATACACCGTCTTTAGGAAGGACGTTGTCTTTTGAGTAGCTCTAGATCTCCGAGATCCATGCATCAGAGCTAACTTGAGCTTCTGAGTCTTGCGTGCTGGGTTGCTCAGAGCTCCGGCAGCACCTACGACCCTTGGTGGACGCCATGGTAACAGGGCCACCGGGACCGCCAGCTTCGAGGTGCTGGTCTTGCCCCCTTCGCTCAGTTCAGTCGAATGAGCTGTTGGTCTTGATAACCTCCGGACGAAGATTCCGTCGGGAGCCAGAGCTCTGGTTGAAGCCTTCGTCGGGAGTTCATCAGCTTCAGCGTTGTGAAGACACTGAACATGGTGGAGATCCAAGACTTCAAAATCTTTATGGAGCTTATGGACTTCTAGGAGATAAGCAGCTAGTTGGGGATTGTTGCAGCAACATTCACCTTTGACTTGTTTTATGATGAGCTGCAAATCACCCTTCACCAACAGCTGTTTGACAATATAGGATAGTGCCACCTTGAGCCCATAGATGAGAGCTTCATACTCCGCCATGTTTTTGGTTGCCTTGAACTCAAGGTGAACCATGTACTTGACCTTCTCCCTGGTCGGAGGGAGGAGTAGGATTCCAGCTTTGGCCTCCTGCTTCTGCACGGAGCCGTCAAAGTAGAGGGTCCAGTAAGGTTCGATGAATATCGGGACCTTGGGTTCCGGCTTCTGCTCACTAGGGCCCCCAAGGTTTGATGGAGAGGGAGTCCATTCCGCCACGAAATCAGCCAAAGCCTGACTCTTGATTGCTTGCCATGGTACAAATTCAAGGTCGAACTCGGCCAACTCCATTGCCCACTTTGCAATATTCCCAGTACAATTGGGGTTATGTAATATTGCTCGCAGTGGATAAGAAGTTACCATGATATTTCGTGGGCTTGGAAGTAGTGATGAAGCTTCCTTGAGGCAATAAGAACTGCATAAAGCAGCTTGTGCACCTTGATGTATCTGGTCTTGGCATCTTGGAGTACTTCAATAATGAAGTATAGTGGGCGTTGAATGGTCTGGGCCCTCTTAGAGGGGCCCAAAACTTCTTCTCCACCAACTCGGACCCTCCCAGAGGGGTCCGAATCTTCTTGTTGAGTTTCCTGGACCCTCCTAGAGGGGTTCAAAACTTCTTCGTGTTCAACCCGGACCTTCCTTGATTGGTTCGGATCTTCTTGAACAACCATTAGAACTCCCTCAAATGAGAGAGGTTGATCTTCTAGCACTCTGTATTGAAGATCCGTGTCTAGGGCTGGGACCCAGACTCACCTTCAGGTAGCTCCGGACCCTCCCGAAGGGGTCTAGGCTCCTGAACTAGATGTGGCTCCGGTCTTTCCGTGACCAGAACCATGCTAAAAACTTCTATAGTTGCAGAAATGTAAAGCAGTAAAGGCTCACTAGGATTCGGAGGTACCAAGATTGGTAGTGTGGTGAGGAGATGCTTCGGATCTTGAAATGCCTTTTCTACTTCTTCAGACCAATGAAATTTTCCGGACTTCCTCAAGAGTTTGAAGAAGGGTAGCGCCCGCTCTGCCAGTCTTGAGATGAATCAGCTGAGCGCAGCTAGACACCCAGTTAAGTCTTGGACATCTTTGATGTGGGCTGAAGGCCGCATGTATTCTATAGCCTTAATCTTTACTGGGTCTGCTTCAAGTCCTCAGTGAGTCACCGAGAAACCAAGGAGTTTCCCGGAGCTAACCCCGAAGACACACTTGTTCCGGTTCAGCTTGGTGCGTGTGATGCGCAGCTTGTCAAAGATGGCTTGCAAATTGTCAAGGAGTGACTCCTTGTTCTTGATCTTCACAACGATGTCATCGACGTACACCTCCACTAAGTCTCAAATTAGCTCTCCAAATGTTTTGTACATAGCTCGCACAAAGGTTGAAGCAGCATTTTTAAGACCAAAGGGCATGGCCATATAACAATATAATCTATCTACTGTTATGAAGGCAGTATGCTCTTCATCTTCCTTAGACATTTGGATCTAATGATATCCAGAATATGCATCTAAGAAACACAATAGCTCGCGCCCGGAGGTGGAGTCCACTATCTGATCTATCCTAGGTAGTGGAAATGGATCTTTTGGGCATGCCTTATTCGAGGTGGCGTAGTCGATACACATCCAAAGCTTCCCGCCAGCCTTGGGTACCACGACTGGGTTTGCTAGCCATTTTGATGAAACACTTCCCGAATGAAACCAGCTTCGAGTAGCTTCTTGATCTCCTGTTGGATGAAGTTTTACCGCTTGATTGACTGCTTCCGGGGCTTTTGGTGTACTAGCCGTGCATTGGGATAGATCTTCAGATTGTGCTCAATCACTTCCCTTGGGATCCCAGACATTTGCGATGGTTGCTAGGCAAATATGTCAACATTAGCCTGAAGGAAGGTGATGAGCACGAGTTCCTATTAATTGTTCAAACCTCTCGATATACGGGTAGTCTGAGCAGCATCGAAACTGATTTGGACGACTTTAATGGGAACATCGGTGTCGCCGCTTGGTTGCACACGAGATGTGGAGGTTGAGCCTCGATGACGAATGCTCGAGAGTTTAGGAGCTAGCTCCTTACTGGATGCTTCCTCCTACGCTCTAGCAAGCGCTTGGAGTTCTTCCAATGCAGCGATTCCTGCAGTGCGATCCCCACTAATCCGGAGAATGCCCGAAGGTGTTGGAATCTTCAACACCACGTAACCATAGTGGGCGGTGACCATGAACTTGTACAAAGCAGGCCTGCCCAATATGGCGTTGAACAGTAAACTGATCTGCGCCACGTCGAAGACCAGCTTCTCGATTTTGTAGTTCTCCCGAGTCCCGAAGGTCACCGGGACTGTGATTGAGAAGAGAGGGGTAATGGCCCCCAGACCTTCCCCAGAGAAAGGTCGAGAGGGGCGAAGGTCTGAAGGTCGAAGCTAGAGCTTGACGAAGGCTTCAAAGCTTATGAAGTTCAGCCCTGCACCTCCGTCTACAAATACATGGTGGAGTTGAATATTGTTAATGGTCGAAGACACCATCAACGTGAGTTGGCCAACTCCGATCATGTTAAGAGGGCGGTCCGAAGCATCAAAGGTGATGGGAGTGTCCATCCACTTCTAATGAGGTGCCGCCCTGGCAGTGGGAGCTACAACAGCCATGTCCTGCCACATCGTCTTGAGGATGTGGCAAGAGGTAATGTCCAAAGAACCACCATAAATGGTGTTCAGGGTCTTCCGATGCTCGTGGTCAGAGACGTCAGAGTCATCATCATGTTGTTGTAGATAGCCTTCAGAACCTTCTTGGGGTCCTGAAAGCCTAGCTCCTCTTCAGCCGGAGCTTCGTTGACCTTTTGTTTTCCTTCCCGCTAGCGGAAATGAGCTTCTTCTCGGTGCTTGTTGTAGCGCTTGACAAGGTTCTAGACCTCTCAGCATTTTTCCAGATTGTTCTTGTCCGTCTTATGGATCGGACACCACACTTTGGAGCTGCTTCTATCTTCTGACGAGGGAGGAGGTCGTTTTTCGGGGCGTCGCCCCCGGCCTCCCGGAGCTGCAGCAGCCGCAGCAGTAGGTGCGTCGGCCGATGGCTTCTTCTTGCCGTTGGACTTCTTTTTCTTATTTCCACTACCGGAGTTAGTGGCTTCAGTCTTGGATGATTTTTTGTTGGCCTCTGGAGGTGGTTTGGAGTGCATCTCACGTCCCTCCGCAACTTTGGCACATTTGTCCGCTAGGCTGAAGAGTTCCTTGACGCTAGTGACTTGTTTGGTCGCCAGCTTCTCCAACATCTCTTTGTCTCGAACGCCCTGTCTAAATGCAACGATAACAGAAGCACTCGAGATTGAGGGGATGGTACTGCGTACCTAAGAAAATTGCTGGATAAAGGATCACAGCGATCCCCTCGTTGTTTGCTTCACAACAAAAAAGTCCAGTTCAGTGTCGGGTCGGGTGTATGAACTCCCAAAATTGGCAGTGAGCTGTTGACATAACTCCGCCCAACTGTTGATGGAGTCAAGTGGGAGGCTCATAAACCAGGACCTAGCAGTCCCAGTTAAAGCCACTGGGAAGTGGTTGGCCATCACAGCCTCATTTGCCCCCCCGCTGCAAGTATAGCAGTTGAGTAGATTTGAAGAAACTCGGCAGGGTTGACAGTCCCGTCGAATTTCTCTGGCAAATGAGGTCGGAACTTTTGTGACCATCTGACCATGCTTAAGTGCATGGCCAGTGCAGAACAGCCTCCCCCTACTCCCTGAGGAGCAGGGTTGTCCCAAGCCTCTCGCCTCTCGCAAGCACGCTCGATATGGACGCAGCCGTCCTGCTGCAAGTAACGGCGATAAAAATCCGACCGCTGGTCATGAGTCGAAAGCCTGGTGATGGTGTCGGTGTGTCGTGCCCCGGAAGGCAGCAAAGTGACCTGCTGGGAGTAGCACGTCTCCTGTGATGCGAAGCTTGTGGACCAAGTCTTCTCAACAAGATCCGTCGTTGTGATGGTGCCTGCCCCGAAGGGGGAGGACCTTGATTGCTAATACCATCAGTTGCAACTGCAACCAGATGTTCAACATCAGCTCTCCACTACTCCATTGAACTCTGGGGTGCTCCTGGAGGCGGTGGGTGTTGTAGAAGAGTACGCGTTGCAATGAGCGCGTGCTCGATATTGTTGTTCGTCGATGCGGTGATCGACACAAATGCTCCATCTTGTTGCCCAACATTATTTATCGGAACAGATGGTGGTGGTGGTGGCACGACGCCCGCCCGAACAACAGCGCCTGCTGGCTGCTGCATGTTGGAGGGATTGCCTCTAGCAGGCTGTTCAGCGTGGTTGCCGTCGGAAGATCCTGCATCGGAGTTGACCATCTTGCGATCTCAAACACCCCCTATTTGGCACGCCAAAAGTCGAAGCGTACTAATGACACTTCTCCCAGTACTACTAAATGTAGCTCGCGGAGGTTCTTATGTCGGTTTGGGCACGCGGAGATCTTAACCAAGATGATGGCACAGGGGATTTATGTGGTTCGGGCCGCCTGAGCGTTATACCCTACTCCACGGGATGTGTGTATGTTGTATTGAGAGTTGTAGTAGTGCTGGTGTTCATCTCAGCTTAGATGTCTCTGTGCCGTGCGGCACAGTCCTTTTATAGTCCAAGGACTGGCTGTTAGAACATTGGCCTGGCCCTACATGTGGCCCTGGCGTGTTCAATAGCCTAATACACGGTCTATGAGTATTAAGTGTGATGAACAATGTGATAACAGCCCACTGATTGTGTGTCATTAATATAGCATTAATGACACATAATCACATCTCGTAACTATCGCTTTAACTGTTCTTTGAATGTTGGTGCTGTCAAAGATCCGTTAATATTCCCGTTGGTGTAAGGTTCGAAGGGTCCACACGCGGCAGTTTCGGAGCTTCCCCTTGCGGAGAGATAGGTCCGGAGCTATTATACACGTGGTGGCATCGAAGCTTCCCTCTACAGGGGGTTAGGTCCGGGGTCATTATACACGTGTCAACTGCGAAGCTTCCCTATGTTAGGAGTTCAGCTCCGGTCTTACATTACACGTGGGAGTCCCAGAGCTACCCATATGAGGGAGGCGGGTCCAGTGCCGTGTTACACGTGGGGCCTGAGGAAGCCTTCATCCCTAACAGGTGGAACTCTCTTGCACTTCTTGGGGTATCATAGGGTACCCGGTATGCAGGGTACCGACAGGCTTCTTAGAAGGTGTGTCCCAATAATTGAAGACACCAAAATCATCGAAAGATGCCATGTGCCCCCTATGGCGGGCACTAAGATGTTCACCATACTAAGGCAAAGATCAAACAAAGCGGATTCTTTTGGCCCTCAATGTATGAGGATACAAAGGAATTCGTTTGAAGATGCCGAGAATGCCAAAACCATGGAGGAATCACTACTCGCAATGCGATGCCCCTCACATACAATCTCCAAGTAGAGTTATTTGATGTGTGAGGGATCAACTTCATGGGACCTTTTCCAAAGTCCTATGATTGCGAGTATTTTTTGGTGGCCGTAGATTATGTGTCCAAATGGGTAGAAGCATTACCATGCAAACATGCCGATGTCAAGACCACTAAGAAAATGTTTCATGAATTCATTTTCCCATGGTTTGGAACTCCCCGAATGGTCATAAGTTATGGAGGGGCTCATTTCATTGATAAGATCTTCTGGAGCTTTCTGTGGGAGCTTGAGGTTAGGCATAACATTGATACTCCGTACCATCCCCAAACAAGCGGTCAAGCAGAAACTTCAAACAAACAAATTAAAAATGTTCTGCAAAAGACCATCTTTGAGATAGGGAATGAGTGGAAGAACAAACTACCCGATGCACTTTGGGCATACTGTACCGCCTATAAGACACCCATTGGAATGTCACCTTTCCAAATTGTCTACAGGAAAACTTGTCATTTACCCATAGAATTAGAACATAGAGCGTATTGGGATATCAAGAAGTGGAACATGGATCCCCACGAAGCTGGAAAGTTGCACAAAATGCAAATTTCTAGACTGGAAGAATGGAGGGATAAGGTGTACCATAGTGCCAAGATCTATAAGGGAAAAACCAAGAGGTGGCAGAATAACATAATTACACCTAAGGAGTTCGAGCCTGGAGATAAAGTCATACTTTTCAACTCTAGAGTCAAACTTTTTGGACATGGGAAACTAAAAAGTAAATGGGAAGGTCCCTATACTATGATAGATACTCCATCTCATGGAGCAATTACACTCCAACATGATGAAGTTAATCTATTCAAAGTAAATGGACACCGTCTCAAGATCCTTTTAGAACTCGAATAAAATTTGGACAAAGAGGAAGACGTAGTCAATTTGATTGACTTTAAATCCTATCCTTGAAGTTTGGTTAAATTTTCCATGTCCAATAAAGCAAACTCCAACCCTCACCACTCCATTCCAATCATCCCACTATCCCCATTTAGCTATGTAGGAGAGAAGTAAAATGTAGAACATCATAAATACTTCCTACTTAGGACTTAGGCACTTATTTTGATTCTATCATACAAAGTGCCTTTGTCAAATAAATTGCAACTCACCGGTGTAGGTAAGGTCGGTAATGTCTTTCACTTTTTCATATTTTCGTATCAAATAAAGACAGATACAAGAAAAAGTGTGGGGGAGATCCCCCAGACCTATCAAAGTGCAACATGCCTGGACCATCATGAAAGAACAATTCAGGGCATCGCATGAAGGACCATGAGAAGATTTCACCAAGCCATGATGGCCTGGCCCACCTTTCTTCATTAAGGCGATGGTTTGTGCTCTCTCACCTCTTATCCCTCTATACCTAATTTTTGAGTTGAAATTGATTATGCATGATAATATCTTTAAAAGTCAACTCATTGGAAATTAAAATTGTGCAATTTCATATATCATATTTTGCTAGAGAATGGAATCGGTCTACTTCTCATTTCAATTTCAGTACCATGTTCTTGAACCACATATCAATTTAGGAATAACATGTCATCTAAGTATTTGATTGGTGTGATATGGTAAATGAGTGAAACTTGGAAACACTCCATGTTGGAATTAAATTTTGGTATTGCATTTTTAAAGTCATCAAATTTTTGCCATCCTCTCTCATTAAAATTTAAATGCCCACCAAGGCCATATGATAGAGATATTGAAAACCACATGCATATTCCACTTTGCATTTTCATTGTACTTTGTCAAACTCTTGACCCTTTTGGGTGACTTGCATGAAATCTGTGATTAGGAATTTTATGTGCACTCCACCATATTCCATGGTTTTCACACATCCAGCATCAAAAGATACTCCATGAAAATTATGCAAAATCCTCTTTGAATAAAAAGATGCACAAAAGAAGTAGAAGGCATGACTATAAGATGTCTCTTAAAAAAGGAATTCAAAAAAAAAAGAAAAAAAAGAGAGAGAGCCAATAAGTAGCCATGTTTCATTCTTGCACAAAAAAAAGAGAGAGTGATCATATAAAAGCCCTAAAAAATCATAGTGCAAAATTTAGATAGGAGAATTAAAAATTAGAATGAGAAAAGAAGTTAAAATGGCAACTTGAAAATCAAATCAATTCAATCCTCAAAGGAACAATTAAAAATTCAAATATAGCTACTGTTTAAACTCATTCAAAATAACAATCAGAGTTCACCATTAACTTCCAGATATTCCAAATAGTATCCCTGTCAAATTTCATAAAATTTGAGGCACATTTTCTTTTCAATTTAATGTGTACATCAAATTCCATTCAAATTCAAATTTGAATTTGAATTTCATATGAAACTTGTCCAAATATGAAATCAAATTCCAGAATCTGAAAGTTAATGGTGAAATTATCCTTTGAAATTATCCTTTGATTTGGTCCCTCTACAAAAATCTAGGATTATTGGACATTGTTAGGTGGTGGAATTGAAGGACCAGAGAGGCTATGCTTCAGTATGATGGGTGGGACCCACTGGTCAGACCTACTTGCTCTGTACACTGTTTTTTCTTCTTCCCTCCGCTCGACACCACGACGATGCATGCAGCCACCGCGATGGCTTGCCTTCGCGCCCAATCCTCTGCCTCACAACTATCTACCGCATTGCAGGCGAGCCGTGCACCATCCTATTATTGCAAGGATTCTGGTTTATCACAAAAAAAAATTCGTCACAATAGGTCATTTTTCTTTGCAATAGGTCACTGTTGCAACGAAAAAAAGCGTGGCGATAGTTTTTACGAATCGTCAAAATAAGTCCCATGGCGATAGGTTACTGCGACGACTTGACATCCGTGGCAAATGGTATGGTATTGCAACGACTTCACATCGGTGGCAAATAGTATGCCATTGCAATGATTTCACGTATTGCGATGATTTAACGTATTATAACGAATGGTACGGTATTGCAACGATTTCACAATCGTGGCAAAAAGTACGATATTGCAATGATTTCACATTCCTGGCAAATAGTATATTATTTCAACGATTTAGCGTATTGCGACGATTTAACGTATTGCAACAAATAGCATGGTATTGCAACGATTTCACATCCATGGCAAATAGTATGGTATTTCAACAATTTCACATCGCTGGCAAATAATACAGTATTGCAATGATTTAGCGTATTGCGACGATTTAACATATCGCAATGAATAGTACGATATTGCATTGATTTCACAATGGTGGCAAATAGTACGGTATTGCAACGATTTCGCTTTTGTGGCAAATAGTATGCTATTGCAACGATTTAGTGTATTGCGACGATTTAACGTATTGCAACAAATAACATGGTATTGCAATGATTCCACATTCGTGGTAATAGTATATGATTGCAATGATTTCACATTTGTGACAAATATTACAGTATCGCAACAATTTAGCGTATCGCGACGATTTAATGTATTGCAATGAATGGCAGGGTATTGCAACAATTCCACATCTGTAGCAATAGTATGTTACTGCAACGATTTCATAGCTGTGGCAATTAGTACGGTATTGCAATGATTTATGTTATTGCGATGATTTAACGTATTGCAACAAATATCACAGTATTGCAATGATTTTCACATTCATGGCAAATAGTATAGTACTACAACGATGTCACAGCCATGGCAAATAGTATGGTATTGCGAAGGTTTAACGCACGTGGCAAATAGTATGTTATTGTAACGAGTTCACAAACGAGGCGAATAGTATTGTATTGCAACGATTTAAGAACTGTAGGAACTAGTTTGGTACTGTAACAATTTTGCATCCGTGGCGAATAGTTATGTATTGCAATGATTTCTTATCTGTGGGAATAGGTTCGTAATGCAACGTTTCCTGATTTGTGGCAATAGGTTTCTAATGCAACATTTCCTTATCTGTGGCAATAGGTTTGTAATGCAGTGTTTTTTGATCTGTGGCAGTACGGTTGTAATGCAACGTTTAGGGATTTGTGGTGATAGAGGTGTAATGCAACATTTTCTCATCTGTGGCAATAGTGTTGTAATGCAATGTTTTCTGCGTGGTGGCAATAGCAGTCTAGTGCAACATTTTTTTAGTCGTGGCCAAATTTTTATACTGAAACATTTTGTAATTCTTGGAAATAGCTTCCAATTGCAACAATTTATAATTCGTGACAAGAAATTCATAATGCCATGTTTTATAATTAGCGGCAGCAGAACCTTAATGCACCAGGTTTGAAAATTAGTGGAAACAGAATCATGAGTTTAACAATAAACATCCATCAATTAATATTGCAACACACATAACAACACTCAAGTATTACTAATAACACGACGTGTTTGAATGTTAAGAGTTTTCCTAAGCTGACCGCGACTAATTGTTGGAGCGGGTGGCTTTTGGCGGCTCCTTTGTTGAACCTCTTGTGGAGTGGTCTCCATCATTTTGCGCATTTCAGCCCTCATTGAGAGGCGCATATCCTCCATTTCCTGAGTTCTCTATTCACGATCAGCTTCTATCTGACCTTCTAAGTTCTATACTTGAAGGTTTAACTCTTCATTCTTCTAGTTTATGCAGTCCATCTGGGTGGTTAAGCTATCATTTCTTCCTTCCAACTCTTGCATTATGTGATTGAGGCATGCTTTTCTATCTTCTAAGTTTCAAACTTGGTCGTTGAGTTGTTCAGACATCTGGATACGCTTACGTTCACATTCAGGACCAGTAGGGTTAGCCATATAACCACGCCCCCAAATTAGTGATCCTACACAACCGATTGAGGATCTATAACAACAGTGGAAGATGTGGTTTCTCTCCTTATTTGGAATTGGGCCTCACTGCTCAGCTTGGTAGTATGGTTGTAATGCAATGTTTATGGATTTGTGGTGATAGAGGTGTAATGCAACATTTTCTCATATGTGGCAATAGTGTTGTAAAGCAACATTTTCTGCGTTGTGGCAATAGCAGTCTAGTGCAATGTTTTTTGAGTCGTGGCCAAATGTTTATACTGTAACATTTTGTACGTGGCAATAGCTCCCTATTGCAACAATTTATCATCAATGACAAGAAATTCATAATGTCACATTTTATAATTAGCGGCAGTAGAACCTCAATGCACCAGGTTTGAAAATTAGTGGAAACAAAATCACGAGTTTAACAATAAACATCCATCAATTGATATTGCAACACGCATAACAACACTAAAGTATTACTAATAACGCGATGTGTTTGCATATTAAGTGTTTTCCTAATATGACCGTGACTAATTGTTGGAGCAGGTGGCTTTTGGTGGCTCCTTTGTTGGACCTTTTGTGGAGTGGTCTCCATCATTTTGCGCATTTCAGCCCTCATTTAGAGGCGCATGTCCTCCAGTTCCCGAGTTCTCTATTCATGATCAGCTGCTATATGACCTTCTATGTTCTGGACTTGAAGGTTTAACTCTTCATTCTTCTGGTTTATGCAGTCCATCTGGGTGGTTAAGCTATCATTTCTTCCTTCCAACTCCTGCACTATGTGATTGAAACCTTCTTTTCTATCTTCTAAGTTTTGAACTTGGTCATTGAGTTGTTCAGACATCTGGATATGCTTACGTTCACGTTCAGGACCAGTAGGGTTAGCCATATAACCAAGCCCCCGAATTAGTGATCCTACACAACCGATTGAGGATCTATAACAACTGTCGAAGATGTGGTTTCTCTCCTCATTTGGAATTGGGCCTCGCTGCACAGCTTGGCAGTACAGTTGTAATGCAACGTTTAAGGATTTGTGGTGATAGAGGTGTAATGCAGCATTTTCTCATCTGTGGCAATAGTGTTGTAATGCAACGTTTTCTACGTGGTGGCAATAGCAGTCTAGTGCAACGTTTTTTGAGCTGTGGCCAAATGTTTATACTGCAATGTTTTGTAATTCGTGCCAATAGCTTCCTATTGCAGCAATTCATTATTCGTGATAAGAAATTCGTAATGCCACGTTTTATAATTAGCGACAGTAGATTCCTAATGCACCAGGTTTGATAATTAGTGGAAACATAATCATAATTTTAAAAATAAACATCCATCAATTGATATTGCGACACGCATAACAACACTCAAGTATTACTAATAACGCGATGGGTTGCATGTTAAGAGTTTCCCTAAGCTGACCGCGACTAATTGTTAGAGCAGATGGCTTTTGGTGGCTCCTTTGTTGCACCTATTGTGGAGTGGTGTCCATCATTTTGTGAATTTCAGCCCTTATTGTGAGGCGCATGTCCTCCATTTCCTGAGTTCTCTATTGACGATCAGCTGCTATCTGACCTTGTTAGTTCTGGACTTGAAGGTTTAACTCTTCATTCTTCTGGTTTATGCAGTTCATCTGGTTGGTTAAGCTATCATTTCTTCCTTCCAACTCCTGCACTATGTGATTTAGGCCTGCTTTTCTATCTTCTAAGTCTCAAACTTGGTTGTTGAGGTGTTCACACATCTGGATATGCACACGTTCAGGACCAGTAGGGTTAGCCATATAACCACGCCCCCGAACCTGTGATCCTACACAACCGATTGAGGATCTATAACAACAGTGGAAGATGTGGTTTCTCTCCTCATGTGGAATTGGGCCTCCCTGCTCAGCTTCCTTGTCGTCCACTTGGGCACATGCCTGACTCTATATACAAAATGAAAAGTCACATGTACATTGCAAATATTTATTTAATTGGGAATTGTTTGAAGTGTTAACCACATGTACAGCTTCTGCCTACTCGTTTGCCGGGTCATCTTTCTTCAAATGGCTTGCCTCCCACAGTTGTATGTCATCGGGTTCTTCTCCGGTCTCTGGGTCTTGCTACATACAATACAAGTAAAATTCAACATGTAAGTATAAATATTGATTGCAGTGCAAAGTGAAAGTGTGATTTAATTTTCATACCTTCTCGTAACTAAGTTTGGCATAGGATTTGGAGCCAAGCAAGTGATTCGTCTTTTGTCTTCTTCGATTTTGAGAATTGGTCCTGCTTATTGATTGCAATAATTTTAAGAATTAATTCCACAAATGAATGTAAATGAAATGGTATTTGTATGATGCAAAGCTATTAAAAAGTTAGCTGACATTGAATCGCTCAGACCCAAAATATTCTATTAGGTGCAACCACTCGGGCACTGGTATGTCAGCAGGCTTGTTTAGTATAAGTTCTTCGTCGGTCGAATAACTCTTATATGTGGCATGCAAAATTGAGCACCACCCCATGTAGCACTCACCAGCAATTTTCAAAATTTTTCTTGTGCTCTCCTGTGTGTCCTCCATGTCTGAGGAATTTTGTACATTGCATAACAAGTTGCTGTAAATGTATGAGATGGAGATTGCAAGGAAAAAAATACTTGTGTGGAGTGTGACGACACTAACCAGAATGTCTCGTACCATACCTCTTTTGTTACTATTGCCAAACTTTGCCCACTTCCTTGCACCGCTGAGGGATGCAAGTTTCTTTTTGTAAACATAACCACATCATCGACAAAGTGTCACTGATTAATACCAACCGCATCACCCAACCTAGTGGAGAACTGAATTGGTAGCTTCACATGCTCCGTTCTAATAACTTGGGATGCATAGCGTGTTTTGGCAACCTTAAGTACTTTGGCCACACTTCATCCAAACTTCTTTCCTTCTATTATATTGATTCAAATGATAAAAGATTAAAGCAAAGTACCGCCAGACCAAGTTTAGTATCATGTAGAAATAGTGTGAAAAGAAGAAAAGTCTGATGTTCGTACCATCTTCAGGACGACTGCGGCAAATACGAGCGTGGGAAGACCGCGTCCCAGCACCATTTTGTTCTGTATTACTCCCTCCCGGTTTATATTATTTGTCGTATCATACCAACAAATGAATTAAAAATAAACTAGTTAGGACTGTTTGAACGACAACTATTTTGATCGGGGGAGTACATTGTTGACTTCATTGTTTCAGTTCATACTATAAAATGAGCCATCAGGTACACATGTAAGTGGAGCTACTGCACTCGTAGTACTGCAGAGGATTTTCAGTATAGCAGCGAAGCAGGCGAGACTGAAGGGGCGGGCATGCAGCTGGCAACGCTAGACTGGACAAAGATAGGGTTCGCCAGTTCGGTCTGACTGACATCAGCCGGAGCACGTCTCGAAGAGAATTATTAGTGGCAAGGCATGTAATGAATGCCAGCGGTAGTAGGTGGGGAATGCAAGACATATAATACAGGCAGCTTGCAGTATTGCAGTCCTCTGCAGTACTGCACTTGCGGTAGCTGCCACTGACATGTGGGCTCATGAGACATCGGGTCCACTTGTCAGTGGCGGCTACTGCAGGTGCAGTACTGCATAGTCCCAGCTTGCGACGCTTAACAAAGCGAGGGTTCAGTCTGATGAGTACATCACTCCTATGGATATAAACAACACTCCATTCAACATACATCAATTAATTTTAGGGGTGAGCTCGTTTTATATGTTTCCTTATATATTTTTTGAGAATAGATTGCTACGTAATGACTTAATTGTGATTAGGATCCATGGAGAAGTTCAAGGAGTAATTGGAGGAATATTTAGGGGCATGGAGGACCAGATATTATGTTCAAAGAAGATGGAAACCGACACCAACACAAATTTGTGCCCAACTCGGATTCCAAGAGCAGTTCACACTAAAACAGATGCCCAGGACGCATACGAACTCTGTTTCGGACATTCTACATATGCACGGAAAGGGTAGAGGATAAAGTTTCCAATGCCGCAGTTTGCAAGTAAAAATTCCGTCGTGGTCGACGAGAATCCTTGAAACAAAATCGAGTTCAGAACCTGTTAGGGTGCTGCGCCACCGTATTGGGCCATTAGGCTTGTATCAAGTCCAAGTCCATTATTTTCGTGTATTAGATTAGGTCACGACCCCAATATCCCCTTGTACGTCCTCCCACTTATATATACTCCATAATAGCTGCCATAAACAATGCGGTTTTGCTTAGATCAATCTGTTATACACAGTTTCGCCGTTCATCGGTTTGTGAGACCCCAACTTAGCAATTCAGATTGCTTCGACCTTGTTCTTACTTGTGTTCTCCGTTGCACTTGCAGGGATTAGCCTTCTTGGTGAGGTCAATCGTGTGTAGCACGATTGATAACCAATGGAGTGGTGGTGTAGTGATTACATGGGTTTTTTGTGTTCCACTCGAGAACCTCGGATCATCAACGTCGAGATCTCCATCAATTGACTTATCCATTATCTTTCGAAAGATCAGGTCTAAACTTCTTATCACGGTCTGGCCGAGATCACCAGGAGCAACTTTGAAGGAGGATTGGTGGCAGAGCAAGTAATGACCAGGGATTTGCGGATGGCAGGGTCATCATGACACGCGAAGGATGGGACGTGGCGAGGGAGATGTGTCGGGGAGGACACCGAAGTGACCAGCAGTAGGGTGTGGGCGCCGGTGCCGGCCGGATTGGCCGGCGCCGATTGAGCACAACGTGGAGGCTTAAAAAAATCACACCATCACACAGGTTGATGAACTGTTAACTATAAAGACCAAGAAAGTAGAATCGCAAGGCGTGCTAAAACATTTAGTAGAGCCTAGGAAAGAATGCAAATGACCTAGATACACCCATCATCAATACATTTAAAGGACAATACATAGTCTCTCAAATGCTCCAAATTCAATGACAAAGGAGTAAAAAACTAACATGCTCTGCCAAAACAAATGGCACGTTAGAGAGGCAGGTAGTAATGTGATGTGATATGGGTAGTTGGAAGCTTCCGATAGAGTTGGAGTGGGACATTTTTTAATCTCCAAACTTAAAGTTACACTGGGATGGAAGGAGTATTTCTGGTTTGTATATCTAAACCTGCTGTTGGTTCATGCATCGTAGTCCCAGGGAGTGAAGAATCTCGGGGTTCCTGAACATCATGTGATGCAATATTCTATGCACAACATACAAAGAAATTAATGTTTTCTATTTTATTTTTATTTTTATAGTAAACAAATTTATAGTTATACCAGGTGCTTGTTGGCCACCATGAATGCTTGTGGACAACATCACGGTTTGATGTTTTGTTCCTAAAGTAAAGAGCATTGTAAGTAGTCACTCGAAATAATAGTGATAACGTCAGATTACATGACCGACGTAGATTTTGGATCCGACGATGTGGTTTCTATAAACTGCAGTGTTTGTTTGGAACGGAGGAATTAGAAATGAAGGAATAGGAAAAAACGTACGATCTGAGAAAGCCACAAGAAGGTAAAAGTGTAAAAATTGTGGGAACTGAAAATCTTACGAATACAAATTTGTAAAATAGGAATGAGAGTACAACATTTGGAGTGGTTGATTAGATAACCCGTGTGTCCTTTACTTCTAAATCCAGAAATTACATACTACCTTCGGTTTTTCATATTTGTCGTTCTCGTCCAAGAATTGAACTAGAAATACAGTACCGTAATAAGCTGTCGGAGCGACATTTATTTCGGGACAGATGTAGTGTGTATATATATATATATATATATATATATATAACTAAATTCGTGAAACATAAGACCACATTTCTTCTTTGTTAATCTATTTAATATGTAGAACTTAACTAGCCCAAAACTATATGGATCGTGTAGAACCTAGACAATATAGATCTATAAAAAGAAAACATGGATCGTGTAGAACTTACCTAGCACAAAACTGGAGTCCAGGATGTCACAGAGAGGTGTCATCGATGAAGAGGTTCGGTAGAGCCCGTCAACCTTGGTCGCCCGGCGTTGTACCCACGAGTCACCACCACCAAGAGCTTTGATGCGTCACTGCGAGATCCATGGGGTAAAAAATTGTAAAAACAGTGGGAAATGAAAACACGGGAATTTCTTAGGAATACAACTTTGGAATACAAGACAGAGAGACAACACATTTGGAGTACTAGAGATCACCGGAAGGGCGGGGCAGCGGTGCGTCGGGAACAGAGGCTAGTGTTTCCATTTATACTCATGGTGGCTGAAATAGGGTTACAATAGGCGGGACTGAAATTGGAGGCGCAGGGAGTGAAAATTGAATTGTCTAAATTTCAATTGTGGCGCGCCAAGAAGAACGAAAAAAATTTCGCAGGCGTGGAGAATTTGACACTAGTCGTGCCCTTGTGCACGCATGCAATCGTGATTAATTACATTTTATGTCACGTTGATTCCTGCACATGGTTGCATATAGCTAGAGGAGTAAACTTCTTCGGACAACTTGCTCACTTCCTAATGACAGTATAGCCTAGCTGCTTGCTCGCCGTGCGACCGCTAGCTCCCCTTCATCTTTGTTGCCATGCATGGAGATCAAAATCTAAAAGTAGTCATCTGCTACCTAGTGGGACATTCCAAAAAATACAAACAAAAATATGAACAGCAAATGTTTATGTGCTAATGCAAACGATATGCAAATACAAAACACCCAAATCCACGAAAGGACGATGGCAAACAATCAGCATTCTATTACATTAATCACAATGAAACCATAACATATAGTATATACTACTACTAAAAATACATTTTTACACGCGCCACAATTTTTTGTCAATGTATGAGCTATGGAAAAAAATCTCGTCAATTATGAAATTTTACCGGATTAGTGTTACCTAAGGTTGCCTAAATTTTTACCGGATTTCACTCTTTTCAGACACATGCAATACAAACAGTCCCAAGTTACAAACAAACAGGAGATATTTTTCGATGCCACATAGGACAAATTGTTCATGAACATAAAAGACATTTTTCATTAACATAAAAACAACACATATATTACAAACAAGAAATACGAAAACACATAGAAAACAAGAAAAAGATAAACTACTCCTAATCCTACTCTACTCAGAGGAGGGGTCTCCTCAACCTCCACCGCCACCACCCCCGCCTCTTCCTCCTCGACCGACACCTGAGTCCGAAGCTTCCGAGCGACGGTGTGTGCAGAAGGTGCCGGTGGCCCTCCACCCTAGCCACATCTGCGATCGTCTCGTGGAGGGCATCAAGACGAGCGGCCACAAAGCTTAACCCGAAGCAGTAGTGGCCGGCGCTGTGGAGTCCATGCTGTTGTGGACGGGAAGGGTCCTAAGAACCAGACATCGACACGAGCAACTGCTTGAAATCGTGTCATTGAAGAGATCAACAAAATCCTTGGAATCCGACAGGGATGTCACACTCTGTGGCTCCACATGTGAGACGCAATAACTAAAATTTTGTTGTAGACATGCACCGATGAGAACATCGGGAGCCCGATTCAGAGATCGAACCCCAAACCGATAAGTGGCCACCCATCCTTAATGTTGATCCATGAGTATGTTCCCTTCATGAACTTTTAGTATGAAGTATATCAGTAATCCTAGCCTTGGTGAAGTTTGACCGCTAGATCAATCACGGGCTAAGATTATGTAAAATCGGTGACCATCGGTCTTCTTTTTGTAAACATGATGATAACAATTGCAGTACGTAAACAACTAACTACAAATGAAAATATTGAGTGAAAGAACACAAAGGAGGAGAAATGTTGCCTCAACCACGATCTCAATGGAGTTTCAACCAAGACTCATTGATTGTCGCAACACAACGAATTCTTGGCTAGACATTGAACACCAGTTATCTCGCCTCTTTTTCAGAAAGGAGTTGTTTTTCGATACTGCATAGGACACATTGTTCATGAACAGAAAATACATTTTTCATTAACATAAAAACAACACATATATTACAAACAAGAACTACGAAAGCACATAGAAAACAAGAAAAAGAAAAACTACAAATACTACTCTACTCGGAGTAGGAGGAGATCTCCTCCACCTCCTTCTCTGTCGCAGCCTCCTCCTCCTTCGCCGCCGCCGCTGTCGCCTCCTCCGCTGCCGCCGCTGCTGTCGCCTCCTCCGACAATTGAGTCCAAAGCTCTTGGCGACGGTATGCAGAAGATGTTGGCGTCCCTCCACCCCGGCCACCTCCCCGATTGTCTCGTGGAGGACGTCGAGACGACTGGCCACAAAGCCTAACCCGAAGTAGTAGTGGCCGGTGTTGTCCATGATGGTGTAGACGGGAAGTTTCCCATGACCCAGATGGTCACATGAGCGAGATGTATTGGAAAAGACACCCCAAGCCAATTTGTCGAGATTTTTGCGCACCCGGCGGTGGCGGACAGGTCCTTGGTGGTCTTCTTCAAGCGTCGATCGAGTTCATGGATGCGTGTTCGAGGATGCAAATAGTCTCCTAAACCCAAACGTGATGAGGAGGTGCGCGCGCCGCGGGCGAAGAAGGGGACAAAGGAGGTGCGGGCGCCACCTCCAGTTGCACCGGCAATGGCAGTGACAGAAATAGAGAATACGGAGGTTCAGAGGACGTCGATGGCCTGGAGCGCTTCGGTGCAGGGCTACCCATTTGTGTGGCGATGGAGGTGCGGATAAAGAGCGAGAGGTGGTCGACGTGGTACGGCAAAGAAGCAAGGGAGAAGTTTGGAGGCTATGATAGATGGAGTGGTACGGCGGAGACGCAAGAGGATGGTGTGCCTTTATAGCCGGTCGTCGTTTAAGCGCGCGAGTGGAGATGATCGGATGCTTCAAAAATGTTGCTTTCAAACCGGTGGGTGGGTCGGAGTTATTCTGAACCGCGGTTTTTCTCCTCTAGGTTATCACAACGGCTCGACGCGTCCCATCTCGATTTCACAGGCAGTTTTTTAATTTGACACGCAAAGGGTCCAGGGTATGCAATGCCCACCTGACATACTTTGTAGGTATGTCTTGCGGTGTTTCAGTTTTTTAGTTCCTGTTTTTAGGTTTGACACGCAAAGGGCCCACCGGCCCAGGGTATGCAATGTTCTAGTTTTTCAATTTGTCACGCAAAAGACCTCTATCATGTTTCTTGACATTACGTGTTTTCTCTTTTTGTTGAAGAGGTCGGTGTGCCTTTATAGCAGGTCGTCGTCTTAAGCATGCGAGGGAGATGATCGAACGCCTCGAGAATTGTGCTTTTGAATCGATGGTCGGAGTTACTCCAAACCGCGGTTTGCCTCCTCTCAAAACGGCTCGACACGTCCCATCGGCCAATTTTTTTAATTTGATGCACAAAGGGCGCATGGTATGCAATGGCCCACCTGGCGTAGTTTGTAGGTTCGTCCCATGGTGTTCGTAACATTTCGTGCACAATTTCAACGAGGTGCAGAAGATTGACGTGAACGCGTGTGGCAAGCGACCGAGAGTCCATATCTTTTTTTTTTTGAAGGATCCGACCGTTGCCGACTGAGAGTCCATATCGAACCATGGATACTTGTCGTGATCATATGTGATGGTGGACATGAATATAATACATTTGAAAGAGACTCACGATCATGCATGTTTGATCACGTGTTGAGGATTTTTGTGCCCCCTTGTTGAGGATCATGTTAATTTGATGACGTTAAGGATCGGATGTGGCATACGTGTTTTCACAAGTGTGTTCATTTGTTCCTAAAATAAGAACACGTAGCGGCTAGCACCTACGGCCGTCGTTTCTTCAAAAGATGAGTACAGCGACACATGGCAACATGGATTGATTAATTTGATGAACCACATACGTAGTGAGAGCTGTGTGCTTATTAGATGGTAGTCTACATTCTATCCTCGTACCCTCAAGGGAACATCCTTCCTGTCAAATTTGTTATTTCTATTGATGACAGGATAATATTCATCATTAGTCTTGTAGATAAACTGCCATATAGGTTGAGAGCATACACATGCATGGTAGAGAATATGATAAATATAGAAATATATATACATGGTAGGAAATATTCTATTATTGGAATACATGTTTGGGGTGTAGCATGCATATGGAAGTCTAACATCCATGTGAAAGACCTAGATCATGTTTGATGACATTACGTGTTTCCTCTTTTTGTTGAGAGATCGTCGTGTTTGAGGCTCGTTGATCATGTTTGGGGCGTAGCATGCATGGACAACTAACATGCATTTGAAAGAACTCGATGCATGTGAAATAACATGTATGTTTTTAAAAGCCCTCACCTCGGCCTGCGCTGCTGATCTAACCGACTGTGGCGACACGGAGGCCGAAGGTATTGCGCTGAGACGGTGGCACGCCGAGGCGCCGGCGAGAGGCGGAGACCGGACCAATGGCGCGCGGCACCAACCTTTTGGCTCGCAGTTTGCAGCCTCACAGTGGAACATACACGGACGTGTCACAGCGCGCGGTGGCGCGTGGAGTTTGAGGCGGTAGCGCTCGAAGCTCGCAGAGGTGGCGCCGCCGCCAGCCAACTGGCCGGAAGAAGGGTGATGTAAGTTTCTTACTTATTTGAAATTATTAATATGTACTCCCTCCATATCCAAAATTACTTGACACTCTTTAATTAATTAGTTCATTTTGGAACTAAAAAGAGTGACAAGTAATTTGGGAAGGAGGGAGCTAGTAGTTGTAATTCCGTAATTGTAAGGAATATGTTCATTTTTAATTGCTTAACCTATAAAATAAAGGTTGATGATTAGTTTCAAAATAAGTGACCAATGATAGTAATTATTACCTTCTAATGATCTGTTGCCTAAAATTTTCTCAAATTTCGGACACATGACAAACAGACTCGAGCTAATTCTTCCATCACAAAAACTATTTTTTTTAACAATCATCACATAAACTAATAAAACATTAACTTAAATGCCAAGACAGTGGCGATGAAATTCTCTGCCATTTAGTTATTATTGCAGCTGACACATGGGTCCGATAGCGGTGGGGCACACATGTGATATAGACCCAAGATATAGTGTTTCCTCAAGAAAAAATATTTTTATGAGAGATTGAGTGCACAAGCAGAAAAGCTAGAACTTGTGCGCTGCACCTGCAAATTCCATGCTGGGATGATCGACGACAGTCGATCCGCAAACTCGATGGTCTGAGAGCAGCTTGCAGCCGACCTCGAAGCAGACGAAGGAATTGATGCAAGCATAGTTGATCTGTTCACCAGAGAGATTGTATGCATCCCAGTGGCTCGTCCTCACCTGGTAAGCCTTTTCCATGTCGGAGCCCATCACCGCACTCGCGGTGTCCTTCAGCCCTGCGCGACAGAGGCTCGGGCGATCCATCTCCTCCACCGCGAGCTCGGCCAGGTCCACTGTTTTGGCCACCTTCAGCTGCCAGTCCTTCCAAAGTCGATTGGCATCACCCTCCACGCCCACACCGACGAAGCGGTAGTCGGAATCGCCGAGGAAATCTTCCAGCTCATCGGGGAAGTAGTCAGCATGGATGACCTGGATGATGAGAGAGCGTCGGCCGACGCAGAGCTGCAGAACGGCGAGGGGATTCCGGTTGGCAGAGTAGCTGGGGCGCCACTCGACGTCAAGCCCGACGACGAGCTTTTGAAGGCACCAATGGTGGACGGAGAGGACCTTGTCAAGCCAGTCCTCCACAGCTTCGCAGGAGGACGTCACGATGGTGGTGATCATGTCATCCTCGAACGTCATGTTGTACACTTGAGTCCTCGCCATTGGGCCCTCTCTCCTTGTCGTCCTTACGATTGCCATGATGGAACTTCTCTCTTGTGCAAATCTTCGTCTACACACCTTTAGTTCGGATTTTGGAAACTGGCGTGGATATATAACTGATGTAGTTACGATATGAGCGGAAGAGTTTCTGAATTTGATGGGCCCGTGCCCCGAGTAAAGAAAGTAATGAAGATTTTTGAATCTGATATACTCTTTCTATTTTTTAATTCTTATAGTTATGACCACAAGTTGCATTGTCTCAACCAAACAACTCATACAACATCAACAACTTTTCTCAAGGGTGCACCCACTAGGTATGTCGGGTGGGCCACGAGATACCCTGGGTCCAGCCACCAGAGAGTAGCTAAAATCTAAACACATAGCGGCTAGCGCCTATGGCTGTCGTTTATTCGAAAGGACGATTACAACACCTTGGAAATTATATTGTACAAGGAATGCAATATAAATTTGATGAACCATTAAAAAATTAGGCTCCAAAAGGAACAGAGGGCTCCGATTGATATTAGCGGCACCTGGAGTGAGCGGTGATCCAGGGGGTGTTGCAGACCAGAAGTGATGCACTAGAGAGAAGTGAAAAGCGCTCCAAAAAATGATCATGAATGGAGTCGATGCTATTTTGCTATGCTACTTATAGGACCTATGGTCTGTTATGTTTAGCTTTATTAATCTAGCCTAAAGTTGATACTCCAGTAATTGTTCTAGTGTTTTTGTGATTTACTACGTACTTTCTGGATCTCCAGCTCAGTAGAGTTGGAAGCGGAAATATATTCCATTCTAAAAAATAAAAGAGATATATAGTCCAGTAGTTTATCGTTATAACAACAACATTAGAACTATTTTTTCGCACCAATGAACAGCAAAATAAAGTTCATTACCTTAAGACGATATATTACAGACAAGACAAAAGAGAAACAGAAACAAGAAAAGAAAAACAACACAACTAAAAAAAAAGAAAATAAACTACTTCTCCTCCTCCTCCTCCTCCTCCTACTCCTCCCTCGCCTCCTCTCCTTCTTGGGCTACTGGCTGCAGTGCTCCTGGCTGCACGACGAGGGCGCCTCCCGCGGCAGAGACAACAAGTCTAGTTTCCTGGACGTCGCCGCCACCAGGTTATCCCAGCCAGCGACGCCAAGCTCGCTGGGGCGTGACTTGACGCCGAGCCCGACGATGAGCTTGTGAAGGCGCCGACGATGGACGGAGAGGACCTCGTCGAGCCAGTCCCCCACAGCCTCGCTGGAGGACGTCACGGTGGTGGTGATCACGTTGTCCTCGAACGTCACGTTGTACACTTGAGACTCCGCCATTGGGTCCTATACTTGTCGTCCCTACAGTTGTCGTCTGCGGCTGTGTGGCGCAACTTCTCTCTTGTGCAAAACCTTCATCTACACCTCTAGTTTGGATTTTTGAAACGGGCGTGGATATATAACCGATGCAGTTACGATATGAGTAGAGGAGTTTCCGAATTTGACGTACCTGAGCCCCGAGTAAAGAAAGTAATGAAGATTTTTGAATCTGATATACTCCTATTTTTTAATTATTATCGTTATGACCATAAGTTGCATTGACTCAACCAAACACCACGTACAACAACAACTTTTCTCAGGGGCGCACCCACTGGGTCCTGGGTCTAGCCACTAGAGAGTAGCTAGTGTGAATGCATGCTGGAGAGATCAGCGGAATCAGAAACTGGCCAATTAAGATGGAAGTGAGCAGTCTCACAGTTCATGGATCGAAACGAGTGCTATACTTTTTCTTCTTCCTTTTTCTATCCATGAACTGTGAGACTGCTGAGTTCCATCTTTACCGACACACGTACAGTTCGGGTGTGCTAGTGTACCTGAACCCCCATCCTGCGTCCCTGGTGGTGGTTGGGAATAGACTTGCAGGTATGTTCCCATTCTTGTCCTCGAGCTCGATCTTGGTTTCCGTTGACGTAGGTGGTTCACCACCAGAAAAACAAGCAAAGTCGCGTTGCTGAGCGGCATATGCAAGTTTCTTGATGAGAAACTGACTACGAGGGCGGCCCCAGGCATGCATGTTTGATAGGATGTTCCCTCGAGGGATAGAGGATAAAAGGTATACCATTGTCTAGGTGCAAGCCGGAGGATTGAATGAAGTAACACAGCTGGCCGGGTACACGTACGGTCCAGGTGTGCTGGTGTACCTTAACCCCCGTCGTGCGTCCCTGGTGGTGGTTGGGAAAAGCTAGCCTTGCAGGTACGCTCTCATTCCTGTCCTCCAACTCCATCTAGGTTTGTGATGATGCAGGCGATTCACCCACCAGACAGACCAACATTTCCTGTCATACATGCATGCTGGGGGCCGCCCCCGCAGTCAGTTCCCCATCGAGAAACTTGCATGCCGCTTATCACCAAGGCTTTGCTGGTAGGATGTTCCTTGAGTGTTTGAGGATAAAAGGTATATCGTACCATCATCTAGGCAGCAAGACAGAGGTTCGAACGAACCTACACGAAACTACAAGAAGCTGCCTAGATGGTTGCCTACACGAAGCATAGTTCGAACCTCCGGCTGGCTACCTAGACGATGGTATACCTTTTATCCTAAAAACCTTGAGCAAACATCCTTCCTGTCAAACATGCATGCCGAGGCCCGCCCCCGCAGTCAGTTTATCATCAAGATACTTGCATATGCCGCTCAGCATGGAGGCATAGTTAGTTTGTCTGGTGATGAATTGCCTGCATCATCAGACACCTAATGGAGTTGGAGGCTAGGAATCAGAGTATACCTGCAACGCTCTTCCCAAACACGACCGGGGACACAGGACGGGGGTTAAGGTACCCCAACACACTCGGACAGTACATGTACCCGACCAGTCGTGTAGCTTCCTTCGAAGCTTCGGCTGGCGTCCTAGATGGTATACCTTTTATCCTCAAACCCTCGAGGGAACATGCTTCCTATCAAACATGCATGTCGAGGGCCGTCCCCGCAGTCAGTTTCTCATCAAGAAACTTGAATGCCACTCAGCACTGAGGCTTTGCTGGTTTTGGACTCGGCGCCATGGCAGAAGAAAGCGAAAGCATGAAGGGAAAGATTGTTGGTCTCGTGATACCATATAGAGAATAGTTACTAGACTATTCTGTATGGAGAATGTTTGTTGTGTATTCATCAGGGAACACATGTACACTTTATATAGGCTAGCTAGTGTAGTGTGAAACCAAAACTAAACCCTTTCACACTATACAGATTCAAAGGCTAGCATTTGTCGATACCCTGCAGACCGGGTACCCCCGCATACAAGGAAGACAAGATGCTGGGTTCTACCTCCCAAGAGGGGAAGTACCCAGGAGCTACAATGTGTCCCGCAGCTCCGGATCTGCCTCCCTACTAAGGGTGGCTCTGGTGCTGCCACGTGTCCCGTAGCTCCGGACCTACCTCCCTACTAAGGGTGGCTCCGGTGCTGCCACGTGTTCCGTAGCTCTGGACTTGCCTCCCTGCCAAGGGTGGCTCCAGTGCTGCCACGTGCTCCGCAGCTCTGGACCTTCGATGCTGCCATGCAACCCGCGGCTCTGGACCTAACCTCCCCGCTGAGGAGAGGTCCAGTGCTGCCACGCGTCCCGCGGCTCCGGACCCAGCCTCCCCGCTGAGGAAAGGTCTGGTGCTGCCACACGTCTCGCAGATCATGAAGACGAAGATTGCACTGAGGAGAGCATTAGTGTGTCATCAACAACGCGGCTTCAAGACACCAATAATGTGTCGTAAAGACACATTAATACACCATAAAGACCCGTCAAGACCATTAACATGTCATCATGACATGTTAGTGCACCATCAAGCGACATTAATGTGTCATTAAGGCATGTTAATACACTTTTATGACTAATTAACCTGGGACCACCTGTTGGGCCCCAATCATAATTTATGAATGTGGCCTAGAGGGGGGTGAATAGGCCTTTTTGATTTTTAGTTGGAACCTGCAACACATAGCAACTTGATCAAATACAAGGAAATCGGACTAGTCCAGTAGTGTGCGGACTAGTCCGGTGCATGTAGACTAGATTGATCAAGTTAGATCAATGATTTCAATACAAGCACAGTATGCAGCGGAATATAGTCTGTAACATGAAAGTATAAATGAAATTAAGTGTAACACAAACTAACTTTGATTTTAATGTTTTGACTTAAGATGGACAAGATCAAGTAAACTCTAGAATATGATATGAAAAACTTAATAACAAGTTTGACACAAGATTTTATCTTGTGGTTTGGTTCCCACAAAGGCAACCTACGTCCACGTTGAGGATCCCACGAAGGGACCAGGTCTTCACTGACCCTAACCTCGTCGAATCGCCACGAAGGCCAATTCTCTTTCACTATCACAAGTGTAAATCACCAAGTTCAAGGGGCTTTCTCACAAGTTGAGGGTTCCCCAAGATTACAAGTGAAACACCACCAAGAACACACTCTTAAGATCAACAATTAAACAACAGGAGTGTGTTAGAGAATCAAACCCAAGAGCTCAAAGGAGTGGAATCATGTCTCTCCTTTGATCCAAAGTGAATCCTCAAGGATCTGATCTTTCTTGCATTAGATTGCGTGGACATATGTGTTTTCTAAGGTCTTGGAGGGTGTGATGGCATAGGGAGTCGAGAGAATTGAAAGTAGGGTCGTGCACATCTATTTAAAGGGAGTTTCCAAAAGTTACCGTTAGGGTTTCGAGAGTCCGGACTAGTCCGTGGTGGAGTTCGGACTAGTCCGGTGCGCGGCATGTAGTAAACCCTAAGTTCTCAGGAACATCGGACTTGTCCCACCTTGGGCAGACTAGTCCAATTTAGGCTCTGGAAGATTTCGGACTAGTCCGGTCATTATTGGACCAGTCCGGCTGTGGTGAACCCCTTAGTGAACTGGGGACAAGTCTGCATTTGGAGGACTTGTCCAATTTTAGTCAGAGAGGTTATCAGACTAGTCGACTATTATCAGACTTGTCCGATGTCATGCAAAGTTGTGAAGTGTTGAGGACTAGTTCGCACTGGGGAGGACTAGTCCGTTTTTAGTCAGAAAGTTATTAGACTAGTCCTTGGTGATATCAGACTAGTCTGGCTTGTGTAAACCTGAATTGTGCAGACAAGTCCGCACTGGGAGGACTTGTCTGGTTTGAACTGAGGGATTATCAGACTAGTTCGGGGTATATTGGACTAGTCCGGACCTGTACAAATTGTGCAGTGGGAGTGACTAAAAGTGCTTGAGCTCTTGGGACGTGTTTCTCCAACACGCTCCACACACACAAGTATTATCCTTTTCATCTCTTGAGCTTTATCCAGCTTGATTCCTCACTCTCCTTTCTTTTTGCGCTTACTCCATGTTTTCATTAAAACTCGCGCTCATCTCAACAATTTGGTTATGATCTCATTTGTTTGTCAAAAATCAACCAAAACCCACAAGGGATGCCTAGATGCACTTTCAATCTCCCCCTTTTCGGTGATTGATTACAACCAATTGAGATTTCACAAAATATCATAAAAATACAGAATTTTCATAAAGTGCGCACATATGAGTTTGGTACAAGTTAAATAATGAAAACATAGGGAATATGCGCACTCTTTATGGTGGGGTGTAAAACTACATGAGTGCGAGCAATAATCGTGATGAGAATGAAGTGATTGACATGAAATGACTAATATCAAGCATATACGACAATTCCAAAGCCAAAACATAGATTATCTCAAATTATCATCACAAACTTCATAACATAAGCATAAATGTAGTCAATCCATCACACCACAGTAATAAAGATAGAGATAACAGAATTAAAGTTTTACAACCTAAAAGAGACATAAATAGATACAAAAATGAAGCTCTCATCTCTCAACCTACAGCTAGGATATAGTGACTCCCCCTCAATCTCTCCATCGTTGGCATCAAGACACCAAAAATGTGAGGAGGGATCTAGTGGCTTATTCCTCGCTGTCGGTCCTTTTCTCATCTTCATCTTCATCATCAGGCTGTGAAGGAGGAGGAGGAGCAGATCCACTCGAAGTGCCCCCAATGCAAGCTCGGAGGGAGTCAAAGGTCCAAGCTCAATGAAATCAGAGTCTAAATCTTCAGAGATAACCGGGGATCCAATGGGCTCGATCTCCAGCTTCTGGCAAATATGCTTGACATTTTCTTTGACATATCTCATATCTGCCTTCCTCGCCTTGTTCAGCTTATGAATCTTCACTTCGGCATTCTTGCATGAGCCAAAGATGGCTGCTAAGTACTTAAAGATTCCACTAGGAGACCCTTTTTGGGGAGGGGCCCTAGCGGTGGGAGCAGTCCTCTCATCTCCTCGGGCTCTCCTCGAAGCCTCTTCACTGGATGCAGGGGATGGAGCAGCTTGGATAGTGGCTTGGGGAGGCTTCTGGGGCCTCAAAGGAGTGTGCTCCACATGCTTCACGAACTCGATCCCTGTGACCTTCTCAATCATGAACATCAAGTAGGGGGCATAGCCACAGGATCTGTTCGGCGTGCAGGAGATGTTGACCATATCATTCCGGATATAGTCAAAGATATCAAACTTTCTGTTCTTGCTTATTACTTTCATCAAGGTCCTCAAGTAACCTTGGACACTTCCTACACCGCATCTTTTGGTGCTATTGTCTTCCTCAGCACCCTGTTGAGAACCATGAAGAAGGGATCCATGTTCTTGGTCGAGGGGGGTTGTACTTCAGGCTGGTGTCATAGAGGAAGTTCATCTTATGTTTTCCCAACACACTGATGTTGTGGATAGTCAACTCATTGTTGTCGGTCACTACAGGAAACATGATCATTTGTGATGGCTAAGTTTATTTACGACGGCCAACCGTCGCAAATAAATTAAATTGCGACGGCATGTCGGTGGCTGTCGCAAATAAGGTCTAATTTGCGACGACCAATCCTAGGGCCGTCGCAAATAACAAAGTCATCGTAAATAAGACGTTAATTGTGATGACCATAAGTTAAGGCTGTCGCAATTAAGGCTGCCGTCGCAAATTAGGGCTAACATTGGTTATCAACCATGCTGCTCACGCTTGACCTCGCTAAGAAGGCTAATCCCTGCAAGTGCAACCGAGAACACGAGCAAGAACGTCGAAGACACGATCGAAAATCTCGAAGTTGGGGTCTCACAAACCGTAGAACGGCGATATTATTGATCTAAGCAAAACCACCGAATATGACCGGCGGCTGCAGTATTTATAGGCTAGGGTTCGACCAAAACACGATTAGACGCGTCCCTAATGGACTCTTACGGGATACAAGGCCCAAAGGCCCGATTCGGTGGTGCAGCACTGGACAGAATCTGGACTCGACTTGTTTCGACGATTCCCAATGACTCCGGAGGAATTTTGAGGTGGGAATAGAACCATTAGAAAGTTTATCTTCTCCTCTTTCCGTGCATATGTAGAACGTCAAAAACGGAGTATGTATCCCTCCTGGGCGTCCGTTTTAAGGTGGACTGCTCCTGGATTGCGAGTTGAACTCGAGTCCGAGTTGTAAACTGATTCCATCAACTTGTGGACGTCCCAGCTGGTTCTCCACGCTCCCACGGCCCCTTTCCTTCACTTGTTGATCTTCTCCATTATTCCTAATAACAATTAAATCATCACATAGCAATCTATTCTCAAACTCACATGCAAAAGAAGTTAGGAACGAATTCACCTGCTGATTTAATAACCGTGCTCGTGCTCTTGTGATTGGTCCTTGCAGTTCAATGTGCGTCTCCGCTGTTGTGATGTCCTCATCACCCGGCCTCCTCCAACGCCTTTTTCTTCCGTCCGACGCCGCCGGCCCGCTGCTCCACGCCGCACAAGTATGTTAATTGTTAATTGTTATGCGATGATTAGTTGTTATACTATTTAGTTGTTAATTGTTCTTATGATTAGTTGGTATGTGAATTAATTGTTATGTTGTTAATTAGTTGTTAATTGTTAAATGATGATTAGTTGTTATGCTATTTAGTTGTTAATTGTTCTTGATGATTAATTGTTATGCGAATTAATTGTTATGCGAATTAATTCTTGATGATTAATTGTTATGCTTAGGTTTTATTTAATAATGTTTAAGATTTGTATTACTGATCTCGTTTATTGTTTTGTGTTTAAAATACAGTTGCTTATGTTTTCTTTAATATTGTTGATGCTTATGTCTTATATATAGAAACAGCTAAACAAAAAGGTCGTTGTACGTAAAGTAGGCATCGTATATGTAGCGTATATACAGCCCACGGGGTTCAACCCTAACCTTCATTCGAGGTTGGGCAAAGAGAGAACGACGCCGCTGCAGTGTGGGTCACGATCGTGACCTGTGACTGGTGACAGGAGATGGATCGTTAGGGTTAAGTGTATATGGGTCGAGCGGGTTCCAGGCCCATCGCAAATAAGGTTCCAGGCCGTCAAAAATAGAGGTGTGGGTCCTAGAGGAGGACACGTGGGGCCCTGCTTACTGAACTTATTTGCGATGGCCTGGTCGTCTTAAATAGGCTTTAAATTGCAATGGTCTGGCCGTCGCAAATGCAGGTGTGGGCCCCACCTGCCCTCGGGCAATAACTTGCGACGGCCGCTGCGAGCCGTTGCAAATAGCCTTATTTGCGATGGTGGCCACCACAAATAAGCTAAATTGCAACAAATTATTTGCAACGGCTAAAAACCGTTGCAAATAAGCAGAGCCGTCGCAAATAGCTTATTTGCGACCGTTTTTTACCTTATTTGCGATGGCCCTGGCCGTCGCAAATCATCGGGATTCCTGTAGTGGGTGTCTTCTAGATGAAGGAGTCTTGCAAAATCATCATAAGTTATAGTGTACATGGATCCATGTGTCATCCAAGTCACTCTCTCCTCCTCATCACTAGCAAAGAAGCATGTGGCATAGAACCGAGCAATGATCTCATCATTCCAATTAAATCTGAAGTCAAACGGGTCCTTCAGTCCATGCCTAGCTGCAGCTTCCACCACCTGATCAAATGCACCACAACTCTTTCTTTCAAAATGATCCCAGTCAATCCACTTGCTGTGGACAACTGGGGTCCTAATGGTGAGGTACACAGAGCTGTAGAAATCTGCATGAAGGTTGCTCCAAAACCTTGCATCGGCTGCCTTCATGGGTCAGCTGTAGCAATCCACAAATCTGACCTTGGAAGCCGTATCGCTTCCCTTGCCATTGAACTTCTCCTTAGAGAGATCCCTGTTGCCCTGCCTTAGAGCATTCATCTTGAGAGGGCATATCGGGCCCGAGGCTATCCCTTTCCCCTTGCCCTTAGCTTTGCAAGAGACCGCCGAGCTAGAGCCAGCTGCATCCTTGACTTTGGACGCAGGCTTCTTAGCTAGAACCTTGCGTTGCACCTGAGCTGGGGAAGGTGTAGGCTCGAAGGGACGCTCTTGCCTCTTCTTTCATTGGCCCGTCGAGGACCGAAGCAAGGAGTCTTGGTCCAACTCAACCTCATAGTCGAAGATTTCATCACTGGAGCTCGACAGTGTCCTGAGAAGGGATTACACAATATATGGATGAGAATTGATGACAAGGAAGAGCATTGAGGAATGAGAAATTAGGGTTGAGTTCAATTAAAAATTGGACTTGTCCGCTGTACAGGTACGAACTAGTCCGGTGTTAATCAACTCAAACCCTACTGGACCTCCAATGCTTATTCCCAATACAAAACTAGTTCAAGGTAAATGTAACACAGCAAGGAGGCATGTATTAACTGGAAGGAACTAGACTATTTCGTCAACAATGAAGAAAATCATGATTTCTAGGGTTTGGGTGGAAATTTTACAAAAAATCCTTGATTCTTGGAGATGGAGGGGTTGAAGGTGCGGACAAGTCTGTGGTCCTCAATTCCTATGCAATAGAGATCGATTTCCACCCAAACTCGGAGGGATTTGATGGCGAATGAAGGAAATCGCCTTGGGAGCACTCGAGCAAGGAGAGAGAATGTGAGATGAGTTGTGAGGATGAAGAAGATTAGGTTTTGGCGGCAGCTAGGTTTATGGAGTCGAAAAATCAGACTAGTCCGTGGTCCACCGGACTAGTCTGGACTATCAAAAACTATGCGGACTGGTCTGCAGTGTGCAGACTAGTCCGGATAACCACAGACTAGTCCATGGTCACTAGAATAGAATCAATTTGCGCATTCGTATATATTTGAAGGTTCTTAGACAAAAATAGGGGTCAAAACAATCAAGTAATCTTGATGAATATGACCATTAAGCATACAATAATCAAACAATGTCCATAATTCATCAAGATCATGTAATTGAAATTGCTTTTTGGATAAAATTGAGAGAGATGATTTTCGCAACACAATCAACATTTTTGAAGAAGCCATACAGGTATGCAAGTTTTCAAGCCACATTCCGAGCATCAAGGATGTTTAGTTCATTTCGAAGCTCACAAAAACGTTTTTCATCAAGTTGCTTGGTGAATATATCAGATAGTTGTTTTTCGATGTTTACATGGGAAATGGCTATGCCTCCTTTCATTGAGTGGTCTCTCAAAAAGTGGTGCTGGATGTCTATATGTTTGGTCCTACAGTGCTCAATGGGGTTATGGGTGATCTTAATGGCACTCTCATTATCTCAAAGGAGTGGATTACGGCTCATATTGTAAACGTAACCCCTTAGAGTTTGTCGCATCCAAATGAGTTGTGCACAACAACTCCCGGCTGCAACATACTCCACTTCAGCCGTGGATATGGCAATGGAATTTTGTTTCTTGGAGGACCAAGAAACTAGGGATCTACCTAGAAATTGACATGTACCGGAGGTACTTTTTCTATCTACCTTGCATGCGGCATAGTCTGCATCAGAGTATCCAATGAGATTGAATTTGGAACCTTTGGGATACCAAAGGCCTAGGTTGGGTGTATGAACTAAATACCGCAAGATTCTTTTTACGGCTGTCAAATGACACTCTTTTGGGTTGGCTTGAAATCTTGCACACAAACATACACTCAACATAATGGTTGGCCTAGATGCACATAAGTAGAGTAGGGATCCAATCATGGAACGATATACCTTTTGATCGACGTTTGGTCCATCTTCATTGAGATCCAGGTGATCGTTCATCGCCATGGGAGTCTTTATAGGCTTTGCCTTGTCCATTCTAAACTTTTTTAGTATGTCTTGAGTATACTTGGTTTGGCTTATGAATGTCCCATCCTTTTGTTGCTTCACTTGGAATCCCAAGAAGTATTTTAGCTCTCCCATCATGGACATTTCAAACCTATCTGTCATAATCTGATTAAATTCTTCACAGAAAGATTTGTTAGTTGAACCAAAAATGATATCATCAACATAAATTTGGCAAACAAAGAGATCATTATGAAAATTCTTCGTGAATAATGTATAATCAGCTTTGCCAATTTTAAAACCATTTTCAATTAAGAAATCTCTAAGACACTCATACCAAGCTCTAGAAGCTTGTTTGAGGCTGTAGAGAGCCTTACGCAATTTAAAGAAGTGGTCGGGAAACTCTTCATCTTCAAATCCACGGTGTTGCTCCACATACATCTCCTCCTTGATTGGTCCGTTGAGGAAGGAGCTTTTTGTATCCATTTGATAGAGCTTGAAATCATGGTGAGTAGCATATGCAAGTAATATTCTAATAGATTCAAGCCTAGCTACAGGAGCAAACGTTTCATCGAAATCCAAACCTTTGACTTGTGAATACCCTTTGGCCACAAGTCGCGCCTTGTTCCTTGTCACCACCCCGTGTTGCGGAAGACCCATTTGATGCCGACGATGTTGAACTCGGGTCTTTCGATGAGTTCCCACACTTCGTTCCGTTTGAAGTTATTAAGTTCTTCTTGCATCGCCACCACCCATCGGACTAGTCTGGCCTGTATAAAACTAGACTGTGCAGACAAGTTTGCACTGGGAGGACTTGTCCGATTTTGAACAGAGGGATTATCAGACTAGTCCGGGGTATATTGGACTCGTCCAGACCCGTATAAATTTGTGCAGTGAGAGTGATTAAAAGTGATTGAGCTCTTGGGATGTGTTTCTCCAACACGCTCCACACACACAAGTATTATCCTTTTCGTCCCTTGAGCTCTATCTAGCTTGATTCCTTACTCTCCTTTCTTTTTGCGCTTACTCCATGTTTTCATTAAAACCTGCGCTCATCTCAACAATTTTGTTAGGAGCTCATTTGTTTATCATAAATCAACCAAAACCCACAAGGGATGCCTAGATGCACTTTCAATGTAACCTGCCGACCCTTCACCTATAAAAGGACCAGGCAGCCATGACAGAAGAGGAGGGCTCTCCCACACCTCGCTCATACAATACAACACAACCCACCATGGATGTAGGGTATTACGCCTCTCGGCGGCCCAAACCATGTAAAAATCCTCCATGTTCATCTAGCTCGTAGTTATAGAAAATTCGCCCCTTCTAAATATGAACCTCGGCGGGCTGCTCCTTAGCAGATCCGAAGAAAGTGTCGCAAAACGCCTTCGACAACATTAATGACTAAATGTAGGCCAACGCAGTCAAACAATGACCTTTAACATGGACCAACGCATTCAACAACAACTATTGCATGTGTGTGTGCATATCCTTTCTACAGTCTGGTGGTGAACCGCCTGCATCATCGGAAGCCTAAATGGAGATGGAGGACAGAAATCGGAGCATACCTACAAGCTTTTTCCCAACAACAACCGGGGATGCACGACGGAGGTTAAGGTGCACCACACAACGGCCTGGACCGTAGGTGTACCTGGCCAGCCGTGTAGCTTTGTTTTATATTTTATTCCCTAGGATTAAAAGTTTGCTATTCCTCTCTGTTTGCTCTTCCCTAGGCTTAAATGTTTTATATTTTACAATACTTTTACATATGTAATATGACATAGGATATATCACTTGATAGTTTTGTAAAAAAAATGGTAGAGAAATATGTATATCCCATGCAACTACGTAATCCACCTCAATTAATTAGCTAGTTATTTTTAAGATGATAAAAAATTATTATCTTTTTCTAAGTGAGGTGGCTAGGGTAGATGATGTGGCATGTCAATGTGGATGTCCAACTCTGACTAAGGATGAAAGTGAAATGGTTGTGTGAAGTTGAGGGACTAAATAATTGACCCTTTGAAAGTTCAAGGACCAAACTAAGTTTTGATTGAAAGTCTGAAGATGAAGTTGAGTATAGTGCCAATTCTAAACGAGCCAAGCTTGAGCTTGTGAGCCTTATGAGCTCAAGCTCGAAAAGCTTGATGAGCTCAAGCTCGAAAAGCTCGAGTAAGATCATTTATTGTTGTCATCTATGATATGTACGTATGATTAACTAAACTATATGTCTATATTAAAAATGTTTTATGGGACACAATTTTTATATATGATAGAAACAAATAATGTGCAACATCGTCCACCTCCCTACTCCATTAGTTGTGAACCTAGATTTAGTAGATTCTATTGTATATACATTAATTCTTTGCTCGACTCGAGATCGACTTGATGTTTTATCAAACTCAAGCTTAGAAAGACAATTTTGCTCAAGTTCGACTCATTGACAGCCCTATATGCAATTAAAGTTTTGGTGCAATCGTGTAATTAGAGATTTTTCATCTGTTGGATCTACATCTTACGGTTATTGCAATTTTTCATTTAACGCCTTCCATCATCACCACCCCTCCACCTGTTGGTAGAGGGGGATAAATAAAAAGATTCAATGACCGTAATGTAGATCGATCCAATGGTTTAAGATTGTTGATTGCACGATTGCACCAAACATCTGATTACATTCAAGTTGAACCCAACTTTAAAACAGGAAATCTTTTGACACCAATTAAAAAAGTCGTGATATTTTTCTCTTCTTGTTTTGTGATGGTTTATTTTTTATTGTTTCGTGATAATGTTTTTCTTGTTTTGTACTTCCTCCTTCCTATATTACTTGTTGCTAATAATTAGGACAAGTTTTCTAATTCAAAAATGTACTAAAAAACTTGTTCTAGCGACAAGTAATATAGTAAAGAGGGAGTAATGTTTTATGATAAGGAACTCAATGTTGTTCGTCATTCCATCTGTTATTTTGTTTTCTATCTGTTGTTTAGTGAACTATTTGTTCTATTTGTATTCTATGTTAATAAAAGACCATCCACACCGCCAGTGGCCTCTAAAGTGGCCTGTACGATACTTTAGCCGTTGGAGGTGCCAGAAGGTCGCCCGTAGCGGGGCCTGCAAAGTGGTCTGTAAAGTACAGTAGTATACAGCAAAATGCAACAGGTAGTGATGATCGGAAAGAAAAGTGGAGACAATGAACAGAGAGAAAAGTAAAGAAAGGATGAGAAAAATGTTAGAAAAAGATAGGTAGAACTCCAACATACCACTGGCCCTATGCCCCTATACGCGTTGTCATCATTACCACTACTCCTATACGCGGTCAGAAGTTATTACCACTGCTCGAAGGGAAGTTTTGCGGACTAGATGTGTCGATTAGCTTATTTTGTGTTTATTGGGGATTATGTAACAACTAGTTTTGTCGATTAGCGATGACTGGAATGAAAACTGGAGACAATGAACAGAGAGAAAAGAAAAGAAGGGATGAGAAAAATGTTAGAAAAAGATAGCTAGTACGTACAAATTAAGGTGAAAGTGCATTGAGAACCAAACTATAAAACAGGAAATGTTTGGCGCAGATTACTGTAAAACATAGTATGTTATCTCTATTGATGATAGGATATTATTCTTGTGCTGATGTTAAAAACAGAGCGGTTCCATCACTTCGCGCGTCCCATCAGTGCATGCTAGAGGCGTGGGTCCCATAAGCTGTGGTGTTCACATGTCAGCCACCCTTAATGCTCCTGTAATACTGCAGAGGACGTGAATTCGGCACCCCCGGAAGCCGAACCGTCACTGCACATGACCCCCATCAGTACGCGCATAGAAGTGGATGGCGTGTGTCTTTATATAATGCCTCCATCGTCTTGTCCGTATGTACTCTATAAAGACACAACACTGTCTTCTCGGCACATACTCTAGCTAGCTTCCTCTTTGTATCCGCCGCGCTGTAACACCCTAAAATTTTTGCATCATGCATTGCATACATGTTCATGCATTAAACATTAAAAGAATAGAAGAAATATAATAAAATATAAAACATACATCTACAAAATGTTTAGCAAAAGAAGAAAAAGAAAATAAAAATATAAACATGTATTAGGGGACAAATAAAAAATATAATAATATATAAAAAATATATATATATATATGTATATATATTTGTGAAACCTAAACAAAAAAATATAAATAAAAAATATATAGTAATAATATATGTAAAGAAAAAAAAAGAAGAAAAAAAAGAAAAAAAGTCAACCGCCGCCCCGCCGGCCAGGCCGAGCCGGCCCAACCGGCGCGCCCCCGCGCATGGCCCCGCGCACCCCCGCACGCCCGCGCCTCGCCAGCGCGCCAGCCCCGCACGCCCGTGCCCTGCCGCACGCACCACCCCGCCCGCTCGCATGCGCCACACGCGTCGACCGAGCCGCCAGCCCCGGTACCGAGTCGGTACCGACTCCCTGCCACCGCCTATATAAAAACCAAATGTCTCATACTTTTCTCGGTACCAGGAAACAGCGCTGCCACCAGAACAAAAAAAAAAACCCTAGCAACGTAGAAAAGACACCAGAGGCTGCGCCGTCCGGAGAAGAAGATGGGAAAAGGCAAGAGAAGAGGAGGGTGCCGTCGTCCGCTGGGGATCGTCGCGTCGCCGTCGTCGTGCCGCCGGAGGACCTTGCACCATTTACTTCGTCTACGCGTCGCCATCATCCCACGATCTTTGAAACCCTCACATCTATAGTAGGATACGTTTTCCGATGCGAATTTTAGCGAACATAGTGAATCTAATAGACGTAAATTGATCGTAGTCGCACCATCTTTTTATTTTCAGCAGCATTAATTCTTGCTAAAACCCTCATAAACTCATATGAACATGTATGAATTAGTTGCATATAATTAATAAACAACCGTAGTTAATTAATTATTGAATTTTGCATGCATGCATGTCATTGCATGTTGATTAATTTGTGTGCATCGTATTGAATTGTATGTATTTTCTTGTATGTGTAACCACGCATAGAGGGATGTGCTCAAGAGGCCACATACGAGGATTTCCAAAACCAAGACTTTGTAGCGCTTGAACAACCCCATCCGCCGGAGCAAGGCAAGTGTCCTTGATCATATTGATCCTATTTTATTAAATGTTTTGTTTGCGAACTTGCATGCTCGTGTCAATATAATGGGAAACCCATGCGTAGGAGTTTACTAGCGTTGTTTGCCACCCCTTGTCGCCGGGATACACATGATGAGTCGAGTATGGGTATTTTTCTTTTTGCACCGCACCGCTACATGGGTCATGCGTAACTTAAATAATGTGTTTGTGTAGGATCGAAGAGCACGTGAAAATCTACCAGAGGGGGGGGGTGAATGGTAGATTTAAAAATCTTACGCAGCAAAAACAATCAAACCCCAAACCCTTTTGGCAGAAAAACGATCTGTTAAAGAAATCGTGTGTGAGACTAATCTAAACGTGTTCCACCGTGACAAAAGTGATAGATATCAGAGAGAATCAAGTCACGAAGACAACACAAAAAGAATCACTCAAATCCATCGAGAAAAACTCAAGTTATGATCGAAAGATCAAACAATGGTCAATCTGCCCTACCCGAGAAAAAAACAGTTCTGGAACGCTGCAAAGAAACTTGTGTAGATCATAGACCACAAATCCAATGACCATGAAATTTCGACAGATGATAGAAAATCAAGTTGTGAAGACAACCCAAAAATAATCACGTAAATTGGATCTGTAAAACTCGAGTTATGATAAAACCACCGACGAAAGGTAGTGCTGTCCAGAAACTCGACGAGTAAAACTTGTCTGGAACAAGTCGGACGAACAAGGCACAAAAGTTCCTTCAAACTATGAATTTTATTCAATAGAACACAAGAGGAACAGGCCCAAAGTTGTGCACCACGAGCTCTGGGCTCCCTTGCTTATATAAACAGCCCTTAGGCCAACCCAATATCAACTAGGACTCCAATCCTACTCAGATCACGAATTATAACTTTCCATAACTGCTCAAGATTCTTCTATACGCAGATAGAAGCAATATTAAGACTTCCAAACACCTTAGGAACGTATCCCACATTCCTAAACAACTCAAATTCGTGACCCACACGAAATCCTATCATAACCAACTCAAATCTTTCCATATTTGAGTCAAACCCGACTCAGCCGCAGCCTGAGTCCATAACCTAGTCGGTTGGACCTTTCCGACCAATTCTTTACGTCCACATCTCTTCATCACGTCTCGCAACCATGTAGCCAGGTCCATGCACTCCTTGCACAAGTGCAAACATTTTCCAATGACGTCCATGATACATTCATATGCATGTTCTTGATTCAATCATGCTGCGCAACCTCCTGATTAGCTCAACCACAATTCCTCCTGAATTTGGTTGTTGGAACCTCATCTCCTCCCTGAGACTAGTCCAATGGATCCCGTCACCAGCCATGTCTTGAACTCAAGCAACACCTGTACATGAATAAACAACCAATCCATATGAGCCCAAGTCCTCGACTTGACTCAAGTTAGTTCCGAACACAACACCTTACTTGAGAGCCTCACATAAGCATGTTGCAAAACCACAGCAACATGATATCATCCATATCAACCAAAACGCACCAAAAACTTAGCAAATGAATACTAAGCAATCTTTCCAATCATCTAAAGCAAGTATGAAACATTCCAAATGAAAAGCAGAAGCACTACGGTCAAGTTCTGGACCTTGCCAGAGCAACCCGGACCTTGAGCCGGAGCTAACAAAAGCTAGTAGAACCTAGCGCCGGATCTTACCAAAACTAGTACAACCGAACTCCCACCGGAGCTTACAAAACTAGCAGGACCTAGCGCCGGAGCTAACCAGAACTAGTCGGAACTAGTAATCCCAAAAGTCGGAGCTAGAAAAATCAACTTCGGAGCTTAGCAAAAACACGGCGGAGCTATCAAAAATATGCCGGAGCTAAAGACAAAACTTCACCGGAGCTGACCAAAGCTAGTCGGACCTAGCATCGAACGTAACCGGAGCTACCCAAACCAAGCCGGACCTACAGTCGGACCTTGCTGTAGCTCAGAGCTAGAGTCGGACCTTGACAAAAAGGTGTTTTGGTGATATTTAAAACTTTTATCATTAAAGCCAAGTGTATTCACTACAAGCCAATGTATTCAGCACATACAGGTCTTACAATCTCCCCCTTGATGAATGCATTGGCAACACCATTTAAAATCCGAACATTGGCTTATTCTCATTAAAAGTTTTGAAGAAAATTTCTCCCCCTTTGTAAATCAAAAGTAAAATGAGAAGAAAAAATTATCCCATATTATCTCTCCCCCTTTATTATCTCTCCTTATGCACATATTCTGTTTCTCTTTATGCTTATCTCTCCCCCTTTGACAATGTATTCAGCAAGTCATGAGCATATAAACAAATTATCTCTCCCTCTTTAGTTGTTATGAGCATATTATAACACATACATATAAACAAAGCTCATCCAAGTCATACTATCAAGTACCTTACATTATCACATCAATGAAATACATAAAGTAGTGTAAGCCATGCTAGAGATCAAATGTAATTTTCAATTTAAGTAAGTCATGATCTCACAAACTTAACTATTTCAAAACCTGAAAGCATGACACTAGTTGCTGCATTTTATTATTTTTCAAAGAATAAATTTAGATCATATGATATTTGCAAGAGATTATATGCGCATCTGCCTTATTCTAACCAACCAAGCCAAGCCTATGTCATTGGACAATCAGAAGCTTAAGGACATGATTTTAGTCATACACAACTTCTTCCAAGTTCATATCTAAGTGCAATGACAAGCCATCTCAAAAGAAGAAGTGTGATGCATGCATATTCTCTTGATCTTTTCTCAATTTATATTTGTTCATAAAAACTCAATCATGTGAGTTGATTACTTGATGAATTCTTAATGATTAAAAGCACTTGTGAACATGTAACATGTTCAAAACAGCAAGAAAGTTTGACCATGACCAGTTTTAGTGTAAATAATTATTCTAATTACTAGACATGGCAAAAACTACAAAATGTATAACACAAGTAATGTAGTAAGAACTTTCAGCATGTAAAAAGAATCACAAAGTCATATATGCATGAAATACTATGCTCATATTATTTAAATTTCAGATTCACACTTAGACTTCCCAAGTTTCAAAACTCCCCCTCAATTTAAACCATGAGGATGCATAACCCCTATTTCACTACGAATGTAACAAAAACGAGTGAAATCCAAAGGTTTTGTAAAAATGTCAGCCAATTGTTGTTCGGTATCTACATGGTGAAGCACAATGTTTCCTTTTTCAATGTTATCTCGGAGAAAGTGATACCTAATGTCAATGTTCTTAGTTCTAGAATGTTGCATGGGGTTTTTGGCAATGCAAATAGCACTATTGTTATCACAAAACAGTGGAACATTATCTAGATCAACCCCATAGTCCTTAACTGTTTGAACAATCCAAAGAGTTTGTGAGCAAGCACTAGCAGCAGCTACATATTCAGATTCGGCTGTGGATTGTGCAACTGAATTTTGTTTTCTAGAGGACCAAGCAACAAGAGAATTACCAAGAAAATGACAAGCACCAGAAGTATTTTTCCTATCAATCCTACAACCCCCAAAATCAGCATCCGAAAAAGCTTTCAAAGTAACGGTTGAGGAAGAAGGAAGAAAAATGCCAAATTCTTAAGTTCCATGTAAGTACCTGAGAATCCTTTTGATGGCTTGACGATGTGAAACACGTGGAGAAGCTTGAAACCGTGCACAAAGACATACGCTGAATTGTATGTCCGGTCTTGATGCCGTGAGGTTCAAAAGTGATCCGATCGTGCTTCTATATTCTTTTTGATCCACGGTTTCACCATCTTCATCAAGTTCAAGCGTTGTTGCTGTTCTCATTGGTGTCCGAAGAGGCTTGCTTTTGTCCATGTTGAAGCGCCTTAGGAGGTCTTTGGTATACTTCATTTGATGCACAAAGGTACCCTCCTTGGTTTGCTTGATTTGCAGCCCCAAAAAGTAAGTGAGTTCACCCATCATACTCATTTCAAATTCGGAACTCATCATTGCTGAAACCTTGGACACAAGATCATGAGAAGCACAACCAAAGATAATATCATCCACATACACTTGAACGAATAATGAATCATTGCAATGTTTAAGCACAAAAAGAGTTGTATCAACCTTGCCCATGGTAAACCCCTTTTCAAGTAAGAATGTTTTTAACCTATCATACCATGCTCTAGGGGCTTGTTTGAGACCGTATAAGGCTTTGGAAAGTTTGTAAACACGATTAGGAAAATCTGGATTTTCAAAACCCGGTGGTTGTTTGACATAAACCTCCTCATCTATGTAGCCATTGAGAAAATCACTTTTAACATCCATTTGAAATAGCTTAAAACCTTTAGATGCTGCAAAGGCTAACAAAATTCTTATGGCTTCTAATCTAGCGACAGGAGCAAAAGTTTCATCAAAATCTAGACCTTCAACTTGAGTGAAACCTTGAGCAACCAACCTAGCCTTATTCCTAACCACAACCCCATCCTCACTTTGTTTATTTTTAAATACCCATTTAGTTCCAATTAAAGTGTGACCTTGAGGTGGAGGTACAAGTTTCCAAACATTATTTCTTTCAAAATTTTCTAACTCTTCTTGCATGGCAATAATCCAAGATTCATTAGTGAGTGTGTGTGATATATATTTGGGTTCAAAAGAAGCAACAAAAGCAGAATGAGCATAAGAGTTTGGATCGCAAAACCTGGATCGTGTGACTCGTTCGTGCAAGGTTCCAATCATCTGTTGTGGAGGATGATCTTTGTAAAAACGTAGGGGAACAGATGTCTCACAAGCTTCTTATTCATTAGGTTCATTGTAGATTGATGAGCTTGTGACTTGTGGACGATCAGGACCAGCATAGGTGATAGTCGGAGCTTGTTCAATGTCCGGAGCTGGACACGTGTCAACTTCGGAACTACCAGGTAGTATCACCGGCTCTTCTTCATCTTCGAAAATACCCTCCCCCTGAGGATACGGATCTGGTCCTGCAACACCGGAGCTAGTACCTAGGTTAGCTTCATCAAAAGACACTTCACAAGTCGCCACAATTTTGTTAGTGTCAAGTAAAAGCACACGGTAGCCTCTAGTATGAGATGGATAACCAAGAAACATGCCATCAATGGATCGAGGTTCAAACTTATCAAGATTACCATGTTTCTTAACAAAGCATTTGCAACCAAAGACCCGAAAGTGTGTAACACTAGGCCTATGTCCAAATCGGAGCTCATATGGTGTTTTACCTAGCTTAGCACGCAAGAAAACATGATTTGAGACATAACAAGCGGTTGCTAACGCATCAGCCCAAAATTTCCTAGGAGTTTGATATTCATCAAGCATAGTCCTAGCCATCTCAACTAAGGTTCTGTTCTTTCTTTCTATAACACCGTTTTGTTGAGGTACATATGGTGAAAAAGAATTGATGATCTATTCTATTTTCAGCTCAAAAGTGATCAAAAGATTGATTTTTAAATTCAGTTCCGTTATCACTTCTAATTGCCTTTAAAGATCCTAGGTTCAATTGATAATCTAAGAAATAAAGTCCTAAAGTGACTAAAAGCTTCATTCTTAGACGCCATAAAGTAAACCCAAGAGTATCTAGAATAATCATCAACAATAACAAGAACATACCATTTACCTCCGAAGGATTGAACACGTGAAGGTCCTACGGTGTCAAGATGCAAAAGTTGACATGGTTCAGTTGTCATGATCATTGTGAGAGTAGTATGTGAACATGTAACCATCTTAGCATGTCTACAAGAAGAGCACACAATTTCTTTGTCCCCTTTAAGCTTAGGCAGCCCACGTATGCGATCAAGAGCACTAACACGTGTTAGGTGATCAAAGCCTACGTGACCAAGTCTATGATGCCAAAAATATAAGTCCTTTGAATCATTAGCAACTAGACACCTATGCTTAGAGGAAGACATATCAAAATCAGCTTTAAAAACTCTTCCAAACTGAGACATGTTAAAAATAAGCTCACTATTTGAACCTACAACTTTGCAGCAGTTTTTATTGAAAATAATTTCTAGATTTTCATCTAGCAATTGTGAAACAGAAAGCAGGTTGTATTTCAAATTTTTGACAAGTGTCACATCCTTCAAAGTGTAGTGATCATTTACTCTAACCAAACCCTTAGCAATTATAGGAGTTGAAGAATTATCGGCAAAAGTAACATTCTCTACACGTGACACAAAAGAGAGGGAGGAGAACCAATCTTTGTTACCGGTCATGTGGCGTGAGCAACCTGAATCCACAATCCAAATGTTCTCCTTCCTCAAATGTGTAACCTACATAGAAGCACAATACGTCGATGACTCAATACTGGGGTTAGTCAAAAGGCATTTAGGAATCCAGTACTGAGTCACGCGACGTGCAGTAGGAAAAACACGCGAAAGCTGAGACAAAACAGCAGGTTTATGAGTCAAAGTTTGAGATTTTTTATTCTTGACTACTGACCTATAAGGTGTTACTTGTGTAGCACAAAAATCAGTAGCTCCGGAGGCAAAAACAGAAGGTCCGGAGGTAAACTTTGAATGTTTTTGACTCAAAACAGCAGGTTGTACATTCGGTTCAATGTGTGCAGCAAATTTTGCATGAAAGTTATGAGATCTAGCAACCATTCTTTCCCTTTTCTGTTTTTTAGCTAGTCTACAAAAATCTATGACATGACCATCTCTACCACAGAAGGTACAATGAAATTTAACTTTGTGTTCAGGTCTAGATGAGCAAGCAATATTTTTATTTGAAACCGAATGAGGCAACACTCCTGCAGATTTGAAAACCACTCCTTTTTGTTTAGGAACTGGTTGAATCAAACCACTTCCTGATGACTTTACAATTTTAGGTGGATGTGCCTTAGCATGAGCATGAGAATCAAAACCTAAACCAGTTTTATCTTTGCAAGAATTGGAAGAATTCAGCAGTATGTTTAGGTTCTTATTCCCATTACAAAACCGATCTAATATCCTATGCATGTCATCAAGTTTATTGGACAGATCAAGGCAAATTTCACATGAAGTTTTTCCTTTTAGTTTGCAATTTGAACAAAATTTAACTTCATGAGAACGTAAAGCATTGTTCAATAAAGAAATTTCATTCATAGCATCCTGTAGTTTCTTATCAAGATCATCACAAGTAGAACAATGCAAATCAATTGTAGAACAGCTAGCATCTTTCAAGTTTTTATCATTAAGTGCAGCAAGCTCTTTGTTCTTTTCAATTTCTAACTCAAGTTTATCAAGTGTGGAGGTGTGCGCACTTCTTAATGAGGACAATTGTTCATATATTAAATCACATGAGGAACATGCATCATCAATAGGAATCAAAGTTTTTAAACTGTTGATTTCAGATTCTAGTGATTCAATTTTAGCAGCACTATCCCTAAGCTTTTTGTTCTTTTTCTTAACAATAATAGTGGCACGAGAAATAGCATCACACATTTCTTCGCAAGTAGTACATACCTCTTCATTGTCGCTGTTGTGTTCTGCCTCCTCCATACTTAATCTTGACTTGCCCGCCATGAAACACAAGTTTGCCAAATCATCTTCATCTTCATCACTTCCAATGTCCATGTCGCTTGAACTAAACTCTTGAAGTGCGGTGATGAAACTGTTGATCATCTTGCGTCCTATGGTACCTTTCTTCTTCTTGTTGGAATTTCCAGAGGAGGTCCGAACCTTGCTTTGTTTTTCTTCCCGGGTGGTCGGACCTGAAAGGTTAGGGCATTCTGTACGAAAGTGTCCTGTTTTACCACATTCAAAACAGTGTTGAGGTCCGGAGCTTCCTCTCCTTCTAGTTCTCACATTTTGCAATGCTTTTGAGAATCTAGTAGAGATGAGTGCCAACTCCTCTTCTGGAAATTCTTCGATCTGCTCCATGGTTAGTGAGGACAACAAATCAAGAGTATTGCAAGATGATGATTGGCCGGAGCTAGACATATTACGTTGTGAAACAAATGCAATAGACTTAGTGGGGTTCTTACGTGAGATTATGTCAATTTCATGAGTTTTTAACTTGGAATATAGCACATCTAAATTAAGTGAACTCATGACAGTAGATTCACGAATAGATGTGACTTTCATCTCCCAAATTGACATATCTAATGCACTTAGCAATTGCCTAGCATTTTCAGCATCTGAAAAATTAACATTGACACTACCCAAGTTGCTGAGAATCTTATTAAAGCGAGCAAAAAGGTCACCAATAGACTCACCGGGTTGCATCTCGAAGCGCATGTATTCTTTCTTGAACATGTCTTGCCTTACCTCTTTGGTCGTGTTGGATCCTTCGTGGTAGTCACAAAGTGCTTTCCACACATCGTATGCAGATCGGAGGTGTGCAACACGGTCGAAGTCGCTTTGTGTTAATCCTTGTATGATCAAGTTCCGAGCCTTGTTGTTGTTGTCGACATCTCTCAGATTTGTAGCTGTAACTTGATCGTTTGATGGCACTTCGTAAGGCTTGTATACCTTCTCCCATATTGCAAAGCCTTGTGCCTGGATGAAAGCCTCCATGCGTGCCTTCCAAACCTGAAAATCAATACCAGCAAACACACACGGTTTGGCGGAGTACTTCTCCATGATGATTAGTCAAAAACACGTGCAAATCACAACGATTAGAGCACCGTGGCTCTGATACCAATTGTAGGATCGAAGAGCACGTGAAAAGATACCAGAGGGGGGGTGAATGGTAGATTTAAAAATCTTACGCAGCGGAAACAATCAAACCCCAAACCCTTTTGGCAGAAAAATGATCTCTTAAAGAAATCGTGTGTGACACTAATCTAAACGTGTTTCACCGTGACAAAAGTGATATATATAAGAGAGAATCAAGTCACGAAGACAACACAAAAATAATCACTCAAATCCGTCGAGAAAAACTCAAGTTATGATCAAAAGATCAAACAATGGTCAATCTGCCCTACCCGAGAAAAAAACAGTTCTGAAATGCTGCAAAGAAACTTGTGTAGATCGTAGACCACAAATCCAATGACCGTGAAATTTGGATAGATGATAGACAATCAAGTTGTGATGACAATCCTAAAAGAATCACGTCAATTGGATCTGTAAAACTCGAGTTATGATAAAACCACCGACGAAAGGTAGTGCTGTCCAGAAACTCGACGAGTAAAACTTGTCTAGAACAAGTCGGACGAACAAGGCACAAAAGTTCCTTCAAACTACGAATTTTATTCAATAGAACACAAGTGGAACAGGCCCAAAGTCGTGCACCACGAGCTCTGGGCTCCCTTGCTTATATAACCAGCCCTTAGGCCAACCCAATATCAACTAGGACTCCAATCCTACTCAGATCACGAATCGTAACATTCCATAACTGCTCAAGATTCTTCTATACGCAGATAGAAGCAATCTTAAGACTTCCAAACACCTTAGGAACGTATCCCACATTCCTAAACAACTCAAATTCGTGACCGACACGAAATCCTATCATAACCAACTCAAATCTTTCCATATTTAAGTCAAACCCGACTCAGCCGCAGCCTGAGTCCATAACCTAGTCGGTTGGACTTTTCCGACCAATTCTTTACGTCCACATCTCTTCATCACGTCTCGGAACCATGTAGCCATGTCCATGCACTCCTTGCACACGTGCAAACATCTTCCAATGACGTCCATGATACCTTCATATGCATTGTTCTTGATTCAATCATGCTGCGCAACCTCCTGATCAGCTCAACCACAATTCCTCCTGAATTTGGTTGTTGGAACCTCATCTCCTCCCTGAGACTAGTCCAATGGATCCCGTCACCAGCCATGTCTTGAACTCAAGCAACACCTGCACATGAATAAACAACCAATCCAGACGAGTCCAAGTCCTCGACTTGACTCAAGTTAGTTCCGAACACAACACCTTACGTGAGAGCCTCACATAAGCATGTTGCAAAACCATAACAACATGATATCATCCATATCAACCAAAATGCACCAAAAACTTAGCAAATGAATACTAAGCAATCTTTCCAATCATGTAAAGCAAGTACGAAACATTGCAAATGAAAAGTAGAAGCACTACGGTTAAGTTTCGGACCTTGCCAGAGCAATCCGAACCTTGAGCCGGAGCTAACAAAAGCTAGTAGAACCTAGCGCTGGAGCTTACCAAAACTAGTACAATCGAACTCCCGCCGGAGCTTACAAAACTAGCAGGACCTAGCGCCGGAGCTAACCAGAACTAGTCGGAACTAGTAATCCCAAAAGCCGGAGATAGAAAAATCAACTTCGGAGCTTAGCAAAAACACGGCAGAGCTATCAAAAACATGCTGGAGCTAAAGACAAAACCTCACCGGAGCTGACCAAAGCTAGTCGGACCTAGAATCGAACATAACCGGAGCTACCCAAACCAAGCCGGACCTACCGTCGGACCTTGCTGTAGCTCAGAGCCAGAGTCGGACCTTGACAAAAAGGTGTTTTGGTGATATTTAAAACTTTTATCATCAAAGCCAAGTGTATTCACTACAAGCCAATGTATTCAGCACGTACAGGTCTTACAACTTTAAATATGAGAACCTGGGATGGTAATAAGATGATGATTAATTTAGCAACATGGAATTTGGGAGATCTAAGCAAGCATGGTTTTGTGGAATGGGTTGGATGATACGGTGGTTTTTCTTGCCTTAGATCTAAGGACCGGTTTTCATGCGAGAATATGCCAGGACAACAGTGCCACCAAAAGGTATGGGTGCGGCGTAGCTGAATAATTAGGAGCGCTGCTAGTATTGTATGGACCATTGGATGGCGCGGGGAATGAGAGTCGAGCAAGGCTACCTTGGGACCCGCATGGCACACGAGGGGGCCCGTGGGAGGGAGAATGGAGATACAAGCCTGCTGGTGAAACCTTAGTGGGCCCGTACATACTAGTAGTCTCTTTTAAAAGGCTATTTTGTGATCTCTTGGCCGCACACCAATGGAAGTGTGACGGGGCAACATAGAGGTTCTTAGTCATCGAAAGGTGATGAAATCACGAACATGTGGGTAAAGTGGTACAACCTCTGCAGAGTGTTAAAAACTATCATGATAGCCGTGCTCCCAGTTAAGAGCACCTGGATGACCTACATGATTAGAATTGGACTTAGAATTTTGGGATGGTTGGTATGGTTTTGGTTTGTCATTTGTGTATAGTCGGTATATGAGAGAATATAGATTTGGCATATGGTATTAAATTAATGGTTGGCTGGTATTAAATGGATTGCGATGGTAAATAAGAATTGTTGGATTTATGGTATGATAATTACTTGGGTCATGAAGGAAAATAAACTCACATAGTCATGATAGGCTGCTTTTACATGTTTATAAAATGTAATTTTCTGCAGTTAGTCTTTTTATTCCAATCATTTGTTTAGCCACATGTCATCTATTTCCACACTTGCTGAGTACGACACATACTCACCCTTGCAATCCCCCAACAGCTACTGGAGATAATTGGGAGTACCATGAGGATCATGCGGAGTACTAGGTTGCGTACGGCCATCAATTGCCTGTGGAATGGAGTTGTGCTGCTTAGTCTATTTTCCGCTGCATTAATTAAAGTTTTGTCATTTGTGAACTATTGGATTATTGTAATAAGGTACTTATTTAATAGTTGAGACATGGTTAAATTCTGCATATCGTTTGTGATGCAACTGTATAAGGGTGATGAACTTCCTGGGCACATATATGCGTTACGCTTGGTTCATATTCGGAACCGGGTGTCACAGATTGGTATCAGAGCCACGTTGACTGTCGGACACAAGCCTAGGTAGAATGGACACTCTAGACCACTTAGGAACACTCTTCTAATCTGCTATTTTCAAAAAATTTTGCTGCTGTTTTTGTTTCTTTATTTTCAGCTGCAAAAAGTATCGATTGCCGCTGCGTTTCCAATGCAGTTTCCAGCCGTGTCCTATGTTGTTCGCTGCTGTTTTTGCCGCTTAAATTTTCGCAAAAAAAAGTGTGTTTTGCCGCTGTTATGTGTGGGTAAAATTATTGTGTTGGCTGCTGCATTTTCTCCCTCTATTTTTCGTTCTTTTGGGACAGCTGCACCGCTCCTTTTCCGTTATTTTAGCTGCTGCAATTTTCAGATTTATATTCCATTATTCTTTCCTCAAATGTATTCTCATTTTCTATAGATGACGATCACTAGGAGTGCAGCCCGCAAGAGCACCTGTCCGCCGCCCCTTGGAAGTGGACTTAACCCCATTGAGCTTGACGAGCAGAAGCAAGAGGAGGGGAACATCCAGCCCGAGGAGGAGGAAGCTAACCAGTCGAACACTATGGAGGAAGATCCGGAGGAGTATGAGCCATTTGAGGAGAACATGGATGAGGATCCCAATGAGGAGTACTATGTTCCAGCTTCAGATGAGGGGGACAATGGAGGTGAAAATGGAGGGGGATCACAACCCGATGCGAATGAGAATGGACACAACAGTCCCCAGTCTCCCCAAGTTGAGGAGATTTGGACCACTAGAACCGATGGAGGACATGCATCGCGGGAACTGACAAAATTCCTTTATCCCCGTTGCATGTGTGCTAACTACTTCGTGAAGAGGGTCTCTCGTCCCGAACGCGACGAATGGCATGCTGAGGTTCTCATCTTCTACCTCAACAAAGTGGTCTCACGGCATTATGCTCCCACCAGGAGGTCTACTCAGAAGGATGCTATGGATGATGCTGCATGGGCGGCACTCACCAGTTTGTGCCATACTCGCCGCTTTGAGCTTGAGAACACCATGTTTGAGCTGCACCCTCAACGGGAGAGTGGTACAGGGAGGATAATTGGACCACAAGAAGCTTCAGACAACTTTACAACAATGGATAGGTCTCAAAAGACATTATTGGACATGAGCAATCACTATGCAACCGCACAAGGGGAGATACACTACCTTCGCAAGGAGCTAGCTCGTTTGGAAGCCAACTTGGAGATGAAGGAATGTGAAGAAAGAGGGGAGCCGTGGTCACCCAAGAGAATCTGGTCACCTACATCACCATGGCGCAACCCCATCACATCCGGGCAGCCAAGGACACCCTCACCGCCTCACAATTAGGAAATTAAGTCCCCTATGAGTATTTTGTAATAAGAACGCTTAGAATCGTACTAGTTTTAAATAGTGTGGTGTCCTGAATTTTTGATTGGTGCTTGCTTGAGTGCTTGTGTGCTTAGTTGCATGTTGTGGGATGTTTCGATGAATGTCCACATCCGCATATAGTAGGGATTTGTGGGATGCTTCGGCACTTGTCCACATCCTCATATAGGTCTATATTAATAAAGGATTGTTTAGTGTCACATACCTTGATGCATATAGTTGGGGCGTTTCTTTCCAAATTCTAAATTCTTCTGTCTCCACCTTTCTTTCGCAAACAGATGGTGAGAACTCGCAACCAGAGGGATAACAATGATGAGGAGGAGCGCAATGAAGCAGCTCAGAACAATCGGGGACATGCTCATGGAGCCATCAATATTGAATAGTTGTTAGCTATGCAGAACCAGCTCATGCAGACCATGATACAGATAATGGGACTGCTGCAAGCTGGCAACAACAATAATCAGCCTCATATACCGCCACCGCCACCGCCACCACCCCCACCACAACACAACCGTTTGGGAGAGTTCATGAGGACCAGGCCACCTACCTTTGCACAAGCCACAGATCCAATGGAAGCTGATGATTGGCTGAAGTCTGTTGAGAAGAAACTTGCTGTTGTCTAGTGTACCGATAGAGAGAAGGTTCTCTTTGCATCACATCAACTAGTTGGAGCAGCTGCTGACTTGTGCGAAGCTCTTTTCAACGCACATGATAATCAGGAGGCAATCACTTGGGCTCGAGTTTAAGCAGAGTTTTCGTTCCCACTATGTACCTGGGGAGTCATGATACTGAGAAGACAAGAGTTTGAAAACCTCAGGCATGGAAGGATGAGCGTGAGTGAGTATCTGAATAAGTTCACTCAACTATCAAGATATGCTCCAGAAGACATCAACACGGATAGTAGGAAGCAATATATGTTTATGAGGGGTCTCAACAATGAAATTCAAGTCTAGTTGCTCAATACTGACTATCCAAACTTCCAGAAGCTGGTTGACAAGGCTATTGTGGTTGAGAACAAGATTCATGAGATGGAGCAGGACACCAAGAGGAAGATGCCACATCATGGATCGCTGCAAGGGAGCAATGTTCGCCCCCGCTATGAACCACCGACTGCACCATACTACAACCCATCTGCTCCTGCATACCGCGCTGCTTATCCACCGCGCACAAATCAGCCACCGCAGCAACGCCCTACCATGCAAGCGCCTCGCTATCCTGTGCCACCTGCACTGCGTCCTAACATGGCAACAAATGCTCAAAATCAGCTGCGCCCAAGCTTCTCTAATCCTACGGGCGGCAAGACATGCTATGTGTGTGGAGAGGCCGGGCACTTTGCAAGTCAATGCCCCAGAAGAAACTATGGACCGATGAACAATGCACCAAGGCCAAATTACCTGCAACCAAATGGAGGAGCACCACAAGGCAACCGTGGACAACATAATTTTGCTCGTGTAAATGTGAATCATGTCTCTACTGAGGAAGCCCAGCAAGCTGATGATGTCGTGATTGGTATGTTCCTCACCAACTCCAACCCCACAACTGTTTTGTTTGATTCGAGAGCATCTCATTCATTCATCTCGTCAATGTATGTTGCTAAGTACAATTTTCCTATATCTCATATGAAGCAAACTATGCTAGTAAGTTCTCCTGGCGGAGAGATGAGGACAAATATAGTATGTCCAAAAGTAAGCATTAAAATAAGGGGGCTAGACTTTCTCGCAAACCTCATAGTCTTGGACTCCCAAGGAATAGACATAATACATGGAATGGACTGGCTAAGCAAGCATAATGGAGTCATTCAGTGTGCCGGGAGGATTGTTCAGTTGACAAGTGAACACGGTAGACGCATCAAAGTTGAGGCAGCCCAACCTGCAAGAGAGAAAGCGATGCTGAATCACGTGGAAGGTGTGACATTGGAAAGTATTCCGATTATTTGCGAGTACCCAGATGTGTTTCCAGATGAGTTTCCAGGTATGCCACCTGATTGTGACATAGAATTTGCTATTGAGTTGATACCTGGAACTGCACCTATAGCTAAGAGGCCGTATAGGATGCCTCCTAAGGAATTAGCAGAGCTCAAGAAGCAAATTCAAGAGCAGCTAGAGAAGGGTTTTATACGCCCAAGCTCATCCCCATGGGGAGCACCAATGCTCTTCGTAGATAAGAAGGATGGAACCCAGAGGATGTGTGTGGACTATAGGTCTCTCAACGAAGTGACAATTAAGAACAAGTAATCGTTGTCCCGTCTAGAGGATTTGTTCCACCAAATGAAGGGTGCCTATATTTTCTCCAAGATCGACTTGCGGTCAGGATACTTCCAAATGAAGATTAGACCATCGGATATACCCAAGACAACATTTCGGATACGATATGGGTCCTATGAGTACACCGTCATGTCATTTGGATTGACGAACGAGCATGCGTACTTTATGTATCTCATGAATAAGGTCTTCATGGAATATCTGGATAAGTTCGTAGTAGTGTTCATCAATGACATTATGATATACTCGAGAAGCGAGGAAGAGCATGAGGAGCACTTGAAGCTTACGTTGCAGAAGCTACAGGAACACCAATTGTATGCCAAGTGCAGTAAATGTCAATTTTAGTTACGGGAAGTTTCTTTCTTAGGCCATATTATTTCCGGAGGAGGAGTATCAGTTGACCCATGGAAAGTGAGAGATGTGCTTAAGTGGGAACCGACACAGAATTTCAAGGAAATTTGGAGTTTCCTTGGAATGGATGGATATTACCGCCGATTCATCAAGGATTTCTCCAAAATAGCCAAGCCTATGACCGAATTACTTATGAAAGGGAAGGCATTCCAACGGACTCAAGCTTGTCAGGATAGCTTTGAGGAGTTAAAGAAAAGGTTGACAATCGCGTCGGTGTTAGTATTGTCGGACGTGAGCAAGAGTTTTGATATATATTGTGATGCGTCAAGACAAGGATTAGGATGTGTGCTCATGCAAGAAGGCCAAGTGGTAGCTTATGCATCGAGGCAACTAAAAAAACATGAGCTGAATTATCCTACGCAAGACCTTGAACTCGCAGCCGTGGTGCACGCCTTGAAGATATGGAGACATTATGTTTTTGGTCACCGATGTGAGATTTATACGGATCACAAGAGTCTCAAGTATATATTTATGCAAACAGATCTGAATCTGAGGCAATGTCGATGGTTGGAACCCATCAAGGATTATGATGTGGGAATCAACTATCACCCAGGAAAGGCTAACGTAGTGGCCGATGCTTTGAGCCGAAAAGGAGTAAGCCACCAACTCACGGTCCGAGAGCTGCCATCCGAGTTATGCAAGGAGTTTGAGCGGTTGAACCTTGGATTCATATATGAGATGGGAACAATGGAAGTCAACCCAACATTAGAGCAGGAAATACGGGAAGGACAGATAAAGGACGAGGAAATACAGGAAATCAAGGAAAAGATCCAAGAAGGAAGGGAATTCAGATTCGATGAGGATGAACATGGTACCTTATGGCTTGGAAAAAGGATTGTGGTACAAAATGTTAAGCATATTCGGGAAACAATATTGATGGAGGCACATGACTCACCTTACTCAATTCATCCCGACTGTACGAAGATGTACAAGGACTTAAAGACATGCTATTGGTGGGCGAGCATGAAAAAGGACATAGCTGAATATGTAGCGTTGTGCGACGTGTGCCAACGTGTGAAGGCGAAACATCAAAGGCCAGCCGAATTGTTACAACCACTGAAGATCCTGGAGTGGAATTGGGAAGAGATTGGTATGGACTTTGTAGTTGGATTACCGCGAACCCAGTCCAGCTATGATTCAATATGGGTCATTGTGGATTGGCTGACAAAATCAGCTCACTTCATTCCTGTCAAGACCACATATACCACCGCGAAGCTAGCAGAATTGTATATGGAGGATATTGTGTGCCGACATGGAGTTTCAAAGAAATCATTATCGGACCTAGGTTCTCAGTTTACCTCTAGGTTCTGGCAAAAACTGCATGAAGCTATGGGTACAAGGTTAAATTTTAGTTCAGCATATCACCCACAAACCGTTGGACAAACTGAGAGGACCAATCAAATATTAGAAGACATGTTGAGAGCCTACGCCTTGAAACATGGACGTAGCTGGGATAAAAGTTTGCCGTACGCCAAATTCTCGTACAACAATAGCTACCAAACCATTTTGAAAATTTCATCCTACGAATCACTGTACGGAAGGAAGTGTAGGACACCCTTGTTTTGGAATGAAACCGGAGAGAATCAAGTATTTGGTCCTGATTTGTTACAAGACGTTGAAAGACAAGTTCGAATAATACGTGAAAACCTAAGGGCTGCCAAGTCTCGACAGAAAGGTTATGCGGATAAAAGGCGAAGGAGTCTGACTTTCGAAGTTGGAGATTTTGTATAACTCAAAGTGTCACCTACCGAGGTCAGCGAAGGTTTAACGTCAAAGGAAAATTGGCACCACGTTACAACGGACCATTCAAGATTTTGGACAAACGAGGAGAAGTAGCATATCGGCGTGTACCCTACGTCCATTATCTACGATGTACACGACGTGTTTCACGTGTCTCAACTCAAGAAGTGTCTCAGGGTGCTGGAAGAACAAGTGCCGATGGACGAGATAGAACTTCAGGATGATTTGTCCTATGTCGAGAAACCTATCAAGATCTTGGACGTGAAGGAAAGGGTCATGAGGAATAAGAGGATCCGTTGGTGCAAAGTGCAATGGAAACACCATACGGAAGCCGAAGCTACGTGGGAACGTGAAGAAGACTTGAAGGTAGAATTCTCTCATCTTTTCTCCACGCTATTGAATCTCGAGGGCGAGATTCACTTTAAGGGGGGTAGGTTTGTAACACCGTAAAATTTTTGAATCATGCATTGCATACATGTTCATGCATTAAACATTAATATAATAAGAGAAAGATAATAAAATATAAAACATACATGTACAAATATGTGTAGAAAAACAAGAAAAGAAAATAAAAATATAAAACATGTATTAGGGGACAAATAAAAAATATAATAATATATATAAATATATATATATATTTGTGAAACCTAAACAAAAAAATAAAAAAATTAAAATAAAATAAAAATAAATAATATATATAGTAATAATATATGTAAAGAAAAAAAAAAGAAGAAGAAAAAGTCAACCGCCGCCCCGCCGGCCAGGCCGAGCCGGCCCAACTAGTGTGCCCCCGCGCCTGGCCCCGCGCACCCCCGCACGCCAGCGCGCCAGCCCCGCACGCCCGCGCCACGCCAGTGCACCAAGTGCGCCCCACCGCCCGCACGACCCCGCCCGCTCGCGCGCGCCACGCGCGCCGACCGAGCCACCAGTCCCGGCACCGAGTCGGTACCGACTCCCTGTAGCTGCCTATATAAGAACCGGATGTCTCGTATTTTTCTCGGTACCAGGAAACAGCGGCACCGCCAGAACAAAAAAACCCTAGCAATGTAGAAAAGACACCAGAGGCTGCACCGCCAGGTGAAGAAGAGGGAAAAAGGGAAGAGAAGAGGAGGGTGCCGTCGTCCGCCGAAGATCGTGGCGTCGCCATCGTCGTGCCGCCGGAGGACCTTGCGCCATCTACTTCGTCTACGCGTCGCCATCATCCCGCGATCTTAGAAGGCATCACATCTACAGTAGGATATGTTTTCCGATGCGAATTTTAGCGAACATAATGAATCTAATAGACGTAAATTGATCGTTGTTGCATCATCTTTTTATTTTCAGCAGCATTAATTCTCGCTAAAACCCTCGTAAACTCATATGAACACGTATGAACTAGTTTCTTCTAATTAATAAACAACTGTAGTTAATTAATTATTGAATTTTGCATGCATGCATGTCATTGCATGTTGATTAATTTGTGTGCATCATATTAAATTATAATTTTCTTGTATGTGTAACCACGCGTAGAGGGACGTGCTCAAGAGGCCGCATACGAGGATTTCCAAAACCAAGACTTTGAAGCGCTTGAGCAACCCCATCCGTCGGAGCAAGGCAAGTGTCCTTGATTATATTGATCCTGTTTTATTAAATGTTTTGTTTGTGAACTTGCATGCTCATGTCAATATGATGGGAAACCCATGCGTAGGAGTTTACTAGCATTATTTGCCACCCCTTGTCGCCAGGATATACATGATGAGTCGGGTATGGGTATTTTTCTTTTTGCACCGCACCGCTACATGGGTTATGGGCAACTTAAATAATGTGGTTGACAACTTTAAATATGAGAACTTGGGATTGTAATAAGATGATGATTAATTTAGCAACATGGAATTTAGGAGATCTAATCAAGCATGGTTTTGTGGAATGGGTTGGATGATACGGTGGTTTTGCTTGCCTTAGATCTAAGGACCAGTTCATGCGAGAATATGCCAGGACAACAGTGCCACCACAAGGCCAAGTATGGGTGCGGCATAGCTGAAAAATTAGGAGCCCTGCTAGTATTGTATGGACCATTGGATCGCACGGGGAGTGGGAGTCGAGTAGGGCTACCCTGGGATCCTCATGGCACACGAGGAGGCCTGTGGGTGGGAGAATGGAGATTCAAGCCTGCCGGTAAAACCTTAGTGGGCCCGTACATACTAGTAGTCCCTTTTGAAAGGCTATTTTGTGATCTCTTGGCCGCACACCAATGGAAGTGTGACAGGGCAACATATAGGTTCTTAGTCACCGAAAGGTGATGAAATCACGAACATGTGGGTAAAGTGGTACAACCTCTATAGAGTGTTAAAAACTATCATGATAGCCATGCTCCCAGTTAAGAGCACCTGGATGACCTACATGATTAGAATTGGACTTGAAATTTTTGGATGGTTGGTATGGTTTTGGTTTGTCACTTGAGTATAGTCGGTATATGAAAGAATATAGAATTGGCATATGGTATTAAATTAATGGTTGGCTGGTATTAAATGGATTGCAATGGTAAATAAGAATTGTTGGATTTATGGTATGATAATTACTCGGGTCATGAAGGGAAATAAACTCACATAGACATGATAGGCTGCTTTTACATGTTTATGAATCAGGTTCTGCAAGTAGCCTTTTTATTCCAATCATTTGTTTAGCCACATGTCATCTATTTCCACACTTGCTGATTACGACATGTACTCACCCTTGCAAACCCACCCCCCCCCCCAACAGCTACTGGAGATAATTGGGAGTACCCCGAGGATCACGCGGAGTACTAGGTTGCATACCGCCGTCAATTGCCTGTGGAATGGAGTCGTGCTGCTTAGTCTATTTTCCGCTGCATTAATTAAAGTTTTGTCATTTGTGAACTATTGGATTATTGTAATAAGGTACTTATTTAATAGTTGAGATGTGGTTAAATTCTGCATATCGTTTGTGATGCAACCCTATATGTGTGATGAACTTCCTAGGCACACATATGAGTTACGCTTGGTTCATATTCGGAACCGGGTGTCACATGCGCACACCCTCATTGGCTTCGTTGCAGTACGGTGATTCCGAAGCCTATGAAGTTGCCGTTCACACATGATATTGCGGTTGAGATCGCGGGGCGCGTCGCCGAAAGCTCCTTGCGACCCTTGGATTACCTCTCCAGTTTGTGTGCCACCTGCAAGGCCATGCATGTGGCGTGCCGGGATGGCACTGTGGGTAGCCGCGTGGTGCTGGAGCGGGTGATCCACAGGATGTGGTGTGACCCGGGGCGCTACAAAGCCCTCGTGGAGAACCTGGCCATCGTCAGCCACCCTCATGCGTGCTACGTCACCGGGCTCAAGCTCATCTTCGCGGTCGATCATGCGCAGTAGGGCGCCCAATTTCTTGCCTGGGCAGCCGGAGTCGGGCACATGGAGGCAGCCTACGTCCTTGCCCTTCTCCGCTACGACGCCGTATGCGAGGCCTGTGACGCCGTCGACTACATCCAGCAGGTCAAAGGTGAGGTCGACTCGATGAGAAAACGGTTGGGTCCATCACCATCATGAGGACCAACAATGAGTGCAGGCGGTGTCCGATTCAAGCCCTAGCTGAAATCCGTAATCTAACATGGGCGCATCCGCGCCCGCCTCTGAGACCGCCGATGGTGTCGTTGCCCAACAAGGAGGTTGACCCGTGCATGGCTGTCGGCTGTGGGAAGCAAGGGTAGAGTGGCTGTTGGGTCTTCTGTAGTGAAGACTATAGGATTAGACACAAGAATTTTGCATTCTGCCATGCAGTGTTATCCGATATGGGCTATATACTTATAAGTCCGTGTTGTTGTTTTTATTGTTTAATGATGTCGTGTTTCTTGTTTTGTATTGTTTTTTGTTGATGAACTCAATGTTGTTCATCTGTTCCAACTGTTATTTTGTATTCTATCTATTTGTTTAGTGAACTATTTGTTCTATCTGTATTCTTTGTTAATGAACGACCCTCCACACCACCGGTAGCCTCTAAAGTTGTCGGTACGGTACTTTAGCTGCTAGAGGTGCTAGAGGAGATCACCTGCAAAGCGGTCTGTAAAGTAGTATACAATACTAGTACGTAGTAACAGGAAAATTTAACAGGTAGCAACGAATGGAAAGAAAAGTTGAGACAATAAACAGAGAGAAAAGAAAAGAAAGGATGAGAAAAATTTTAGAAAAAGATGCGTAGTAAGTACGAATTATGGTGAAAGAGCGTAGAGAACCAAACTGTAAAACATGAAATTTTTGGCGCAAATTACTCAAGTCTTTGGCTGTGTTTCGGAAAACAATTTTTAAAATCAAAGTTTTTTGTAAACCACAATTTTTAAGACTATGGTTTTGTAATACCGCAATCTTACAATACAAAAGATTGTTCGGGAGCAAAGTAGCAAGTATCAAGAGGAAGCAAGCAGAAAAAAACTTTGGTTTTAAATACCATAGTATAGACAAAACCATAGTTTTAAATTCATAGTTTTTGATTTGGTTGCCAAACACCATTCTGTAAAAAATACCATGGTAATCTGAAATACCAAAGTATTGCTCTAAAACTCCAAAAATATTGTGTTCCAAATAAAGCCTTAATCCTGTCAAACAAAGTATGTTATCTCTACTGATGACATAATATTATTCTTGCGCTGATGTTGAAAATAGAGCGATTCTATTACTTCACGTGTCCCATTAGTGCATGCGAGGGGCGTGGGTCCCATCAGTGCATTGTCTCCGCCGCGCACACCCTCATTTGTTCCCTTCGCAGCATGGTGTTACCGTTCACGCACGATATTGTGGTCGAGATCGCGGGGCGACTCGCCGCAAGCTCCTTGCGACCCATGGACGACCTCTCCAGTCTGTGTGCCACCTGCAAGGCAATGAATGCGGCGTGCCAAGATGGTGCCGTGGGCAGGCGCGTGGCACTAGAGCGGGTGACCCGGAGGATGTGGCGCGACTCGGGACTCTACGAAGCCCTCGTGGAGAACCTGACCATTATCGGCAACCCTCGTGCATGCTACATCACCGGGCTCGAGCTCGTCTTCGTGGATGATTGCACATAGCCAGACCCCCAGTTTATTGCTCGGGCGGCCGGGGTCAGCCACATGGAGGCGGCCTATGTCCTTGGCCCCCTCTGCTACGACGCCAACCGCAGGCCTGCAACAGCTTCGAGTATATCCGATAGGTCGAAGGCGAGGTCGACGTCGGTGAGAAAGCGGTCGGGTTCGTCGCCATCATGAGGACCGGCAATGAGTGCAGGCAGTGTCGCATTCAAGCACTGGCTAAAATTGGTAATCTGACGTGGGCGCACACGTGCTCAAAGAAACCCGAACCCACCAGCCTCAGATGGGAAGTACGGGTGCCCACAAGACATCCAAAAGAGGGAGCTCAGCTCCGCCTCGATGACAAGCTCCTAGGTAGTCATGTGTCCAGCAGGACGGGACTCGACCTCCTCCACAGAGGTGAGCTCGCAAGCTGCCACATGGCCCATGAAGTCGAGTCTCGATCTCCTGAGCGGAGGCAAGCACCCGAGCTTCCACGTGGCCAGCGGGGGCGAGACCTGGCCTCCCCCACGGAGGTGAGCTCTCAAGCTGCCACGTGGACCGCAAGACAGGCGTGGCCACCACCATGGCGGAGAGCTCCCCAGAGGCCGCATGGTCAGTCCACTTGCCCTGAGCAGATAGTGGGGAAGTTAAGAGGGAGGTTCGCCTTGTCTCCGTCAAGCCTTGAAGATACGCGGCTTCCCAGACGCATGGCGCGGCGCACGCCTAATGCCAGGTACCGCTACGACTAATCGCATCATAGTGAAGGCGCCGTAGGAATATCCAACTCTGCCAAGTGGTAGCTTACAGTGCCAGAGACAGTTGGATGGGACATTCCCTGCCAATGTTAGCAACGACGCATGGGCTACTGACGACCCGGGCGGCAAGACGGCGAGTCCTCACGTCCGCGGTCAGAGCAAGCTTACAGAAGAAGCCTTAGATCTTCAGGATAAGATCGCCACGAGAACACCTGTCGAGTCACGGGATCCTATTTGTAAGGCGTCTGACCTTGACTATAAAATGTAGGATCGAAGAGCACGTGAAAATATACCAGAGGGGGGGTGAATGGTATATTAAAAAATCTTACGCAGCAGAAACAATTAAATCTCAACCCCTTTGGCAGAAAAATGATCTGTTAAAGAAATCGTGTGTGAGACTAATCTAAACGTGTTTCACCGTGACAAAAGTGATATATATCAGAGAGTGACGAAGACGACAGAACAAGAATCACTCAAATCTGTCGAGAGAAACTCAAGTTACGATTGAAAGGTAATTCTGTCTTACCCGAGAAAAACCAGTTTTGGAACGCTGCAAAGAAACTCATGTAGATCAGAAACCACAAATCCAATGACTGTGAAATTTCAAAAGATTATAGATAATCAAGTTATGAAGACAACCCAAAAAGAATCACATCAATTGTATTTGTAAAAATCGATTCATGATAAAGCCACCGAAGAAAGGTAGTATTGTGCAGAAACTCGACGAGAAAAACTTGTCTGGAACAAGTCGGAAGAACAAGGCACAAAAGTTCCTTTAAACTACGAATTTTATTCAATAGAACACAAGAGGAACACCCCAAAGTCGTCTCTCACGTGCTCTGGCCTACCTTTGCTTATATAACCAGCATGAAGGCCAACTCAACTCAAATCAGGACTCTAATCCTACTCAGTTCACGAATCAAAACTTTCCATAACTGCTTAGGACTCTTCTATACGTAGATAGAAGCAATCTTAAGACTTCCAAACACCTTAGGATGTATCCCACATTCCTAAAACAACTTAAATTCATGACCCACACGAAATCCTATCATAACCAACTCAAATCTGTTCCATATCTGAGTCAAACCCGACTGAGCCGCAGCTTGAGTCCATAACCTAGTCGGTTGGACCTTTCCGACCAATTCTTTACGTCCACATCTCTTCATCATGCCTCGGAACCATGTAGCCACGCATGCACTCCTTGCATACGTGCGAATATCTTCCAACAACGTCCATGATACCTTCATATGCATTGTTCTTGATTCAAACATGCTGCGCAAGCTCCCGATCAACTCAACCACAACTCCTCCCAAACTTGGTTGTTGAACTTCATCTTCTGCCTAAGACTAGTTCAATGGATCCCGTCACCAGCCATGCCTTGAACTCAAGCAACACCTGCACATGAAAAAACAACCAATTCGTACGAGCACAAGTCCGCGACTTGACTCAAATTAGTTCCGAACACAACACCTCACGTGAGCACCGCACATAAGCATGTTGCAAAACCAAAGTAAAACAATATCAAAACGCATCAAAAACACAACAAATGAATACTAAGCAATCTTTCCAACAATGTAAAGCAAGTTCGAGACAACTCACAGTAAAAGCAGGAACATTGCGATCAAGCTCCGAACCTTGCCAAAGCTAACTGAAGCTTGAGCCAGAGCTTAACAAAGCTATTACAACCTAGCGCCGGAGCTTACCAAAGATAGTACAACCTAGCGATGGAGCTTACCAAAGCTATTAGAACCTAGCGCCAGAGCTTGCCAAATCTAGTCGGAACTAGTCAACCCAAAAGAAAGAGCTAGAAAAACATGTTGGAGCTAACCAACATAAGTCGTACCTAACAAAACATATCGAATCTTAACAATGACATGTCGGAGCTATCAAAGACATGCCGGAGCTAAAGACAAAGCTCACTGGAGCTACCCAAAAAAACATGTCGGACCTAGACAAAGAAAGTCGGACCTATTGTCAGACCTTGCAGAAGCTTGGAGCTAGAGTCGGACCTTGCTAAAAAGATGTTACGGCAGCATTCAAAACTTTTATTGTCAAATCCAATGTATTCAGTACAAGCCAATGTATTCAGCGCACATAGGTCTCACATAAAAGACCCAGACCACCACCGTTACAAAAATCAGACTCAGAATCCCTGATACACACACTCGCATACACACTCACCAAGCAATACAAACCACCATGGAGTAGGGTGTTATGCACCTTGTGGCCCGGACCACATAAAAACTCCACTATCTCATACCCTTCTGGTAGAACACTAGTTTGAGGCCTAGGCCCTACCGAACAAGAACCTCCGCATGCTACTCCTTACCAGATCCGGGAGAAGTGTTGCATTGACCCTTCGACATTTGGCGCGCCAGGTATGGGCTTTTTCCCTAAAAAAAAAGTGGTAGCGCTTTCACCACCATGGTGTTTATCAGGCCCGTGGAAGGCGGTTTTCGTGGCCGTCGTCTGGTGACCACACCCGTCGCTCAAGCAACACTATCTGGTCCGTCGCGCCCCCGTGTAGGTACGGCTGGCCAAAATGGCACGTCAGGACACGCCCCAGCTCAGTCGACTCCACCAGCACCCCCAACAGTAAGCCCGGAGAGCGTTCTAGTGGCGGCCAGAGCCCTCCTCCACCACCCACCACCACTGAACGCCCTTCACGGGACGCCTCAGCAGTGGCTCCAAGACATCGACCACCTCGTCGTCGCAGCCATCAACTCCCCCAAAAGGGCAAGGCGCCTTGTGTCTCTGTCACACACGCTGTCCATCGACTGTCAAACTGCAAACTCCCGCTCCTCCAAGCCTACAAGTATTGGCTGACTCCCCACGAAGGACCTAAGGGCTGAGCTTGACTGTAGTCAAACTCACATGGACGGTCGTGTCATCATCGAGTGGCAGCAAGAGAGGCAGCACAACCTCGACGCCGAATATGGCCCTCAATGCCCTATTCGCGACGAGTCCTCCGTCCTAGGTGCACCACAGGTAAACCCTCCGCCACCTTACCAGGAGTATGTCAGCTTGACAGCTCCACTCGGTGCAGCAAGATGTGCAGCAACAATACTTGGTGCAGCCAGTATCGTTGCAGCAGTGCATGGCACAACCAGTGCCACAACCGAGGTCCAGCAAGTGCCGCAAGTCTGCAACAGACCCCCTTGGGGTATGCTGTCCCATCTGCCTCTCTGACGAGGCCCATGGGGGGCTGCTCGGCGTTGGTTCTGCACCTCCACTTCTCAATGTGGCCACGCAAGTTCCGGCCACATACCCATAGAGATTTGACGGAAGCATCAACCTGGCGGAGTTCCTGCAGATCTAAACTACGACGCTCCTTGCTTCAAGAGAGGATGTGACCACCCTGGCGAACTACTTCCCAGTCACCATGACTGGATCAACCCGCTCGTGGCTGATGAAACTTCTCGAGGGGTCTATAACCTCTGAGGATGAGCTGTGCCAGTAGTTCACAGCGAACTTCGGCAGCTCCAACACACGCCCCGGCACCAAACTCGACCTCCACGCCGTGCGACAACAACCCAAGAAGACACTACGATCATTATCCAGCGTTTCTCCCAGATACGCAACTCCATTCCCAACATCCCGAATGCCTCTGTCATAGTGGCATTTCGCCAGGGAGTGCGTCACCACAATATTCTCAAGAAGTTAGCCACGCACAATGTGCGAGACGTCTCCGAGCTTTTCTCCATTGCCGATCGGTGCGCCAGGGTGGCAGAAGGCCTTGACTAGCATGCTTAGCCCACCCCCAGAGCGGGCGGGGCCGACCCGACTGGAGAAGGAGCCGCTACCCCTAGTAGCGGCAAAAAGAAAAACAAAACCGGGGTGGCGGCCACAACAAGCCGCTACATGGATCCCCCGTCGCGGCCGCAGCCGCAACTGGAGGAAGCAAACCCCCACGCCTAGTGAAACGCCCTTGTCAGCAACCTGCTACTGATGAAGACGTCGAGCCCTGCCTAGTGCACAAAACTCGCGAACACACTACGAGCGAGTGCCGAGAGATAAAAAGGTGCACCGAACGCTACCAAGAGCGAGCACAGCAACACCTGGATGGCGTCCCCTTCCACCAACGGGAGGGCAAGCAGAAGGTCAAACCCAAGGTTGATAATAACGAAGAGTTGGAGTACTAGAAGCAAGAACGGGCCATCAAAGTGGTCCACCAAGATGAGGACTTCGACGCCAGCAGCGACAACGAGCATCGCAAGACTCTCCATGTCATCTTCGGAGGGTCTTGGGATCCCACATCCCAGAATGAGATCAAGAACCTTTGTCGTGCGGTGGCTTCGATAGCCGTTGTACCCACTCCGGCTGGCACCACCTCTAGAAGGAGATGCCGATCAGCTTCGACGTCTCTGATTTTCCAACGAACATGGCTGGGGCAGGGGTCCTACCTCTCCTGGTTGCCCTCACCATAGCCAACGTCAAGTTCCACTACGTCTTGATAGATGGCAGGGCCAGCCTCAACCTCCTAACCGTGCATCCTTCAAACAGCTGCAGATCTCGGTGTCCATGCTTGCCCCCTCGAGCCCATTCTCGGGGGTAGGACCTGGTAGCATCATCCTGTACGGCAACATCCACCTGCGGGTGACCTTCGGGACACCCGACAACTACAAGACGAAGAGCATCCTCTTCGACGTCGCTGATGTCAACCTCCCCTTCAATGCCATCATAGGCAGGCCTGCCCTATACCGGTTCATGGCTATAGCCCACTATGGCTACCTCGTCCTGAAGGTGCCAACTCCCTCCGGCGTCCTCAGGATTCGCGGAGATTGCACCGCTGCAGTGTTAGCCTTGGAGCAGATCCAGGCACTCACAGCAGACCCAACACCTATCCCAGGCGGCGCTGGATCAAGTCGGCCTCCGCCAAGCTCACGGTAGCGCAGAGGACCCACCGCGCCTCAGCTGCAGCCCTCCGGCAACATCGACACCTCCGTCAAAGCTGCCAAGCCCAGTCTTGGCTCTGCTCAGACCACTCGCAAGATGGGCGGTCAAGGCAGGAAATAGGGATGCTCGCTCATCACTCTTCTATGTACCTGTTGACAACAAGGTTGCCCGCTAACCATCGCAGTTACCATGGAGCTTTGGGCACCCCTATTGTAAATACTAGTCTTAGTAGAACAGTGTAAAGGATTTTGTAGGGCTTAGGAGCAGCACTAAGGACAACCAAGTATCGGGAGGGTCAGGCCGAGAGTGTGCAGCCAGCATAGCTTGGTTCTGAACCCTAAGCCGTTGCCCTCTTTTTTAAAAGCCTGTCTCCCCCTATGAGCCCCTATAAAAATCAATGTTTTTCTTAAAGGCTACTTAAAAACTTTGTCCATTTACTTACACATTAAGTTTATGAACATGCCACACTAAGACTCGTTTATTGCGTATTATTCTATATACATGATTGTGCACTCTGTAACTCACCCATGCAGGAGTCATGCATTCCTAATGCAGGCGGGTCTACTTGAGGTACCTGCGGTGTATGAGGGGTTCTTATGGTCCCTCTTGTCATTAGGACCCTGTGATGCCAGAAGTTTCCCCAGGAAAGGCCTGTGTCGAGCAGGTGGTCCAGAGGGTGTAAACTGCATAGCCTGGTCCTGTAGCCTAAGCATACACACCCTGCCCCCCAGCGCTACAGCCAAGTACTAAGAAACAAAAAGCTCACACCCTGATGACGACAGGAGCCAGGCCTCGGAACACCAACGACTGAATTATCCAGGCCCCGCGAGTCATCCTAGGACAGTAACGCATGACAAATCTATGGGAGAGCTACAAGCAAATTAACTAGCAAACTAGTCCACCCTGCTTCTACCATATGTGCAGAACAGCCCGCCCCGGCACCTCACAAGGGGCCTGCCGTCAACGAACCTACGACGATGGTGGACGACGCCAGAGCATCCAGCTCTAGTACCCCCCAAGGGGCCTGCCATCGACGTCCCATAACGTCAACGACAGCACCAAGTGCGAATAAGTGAGTAAACTCTCCTGCCCCGCTCTTGTTGCTAATAAGGTTCCCTTGCGATGACCTGTAAACTAGGGGCCTGCCGTCGATGTCTACACGAAGATGGTGGACGATGCTGGAGCATCCAGCTCCAGCACCACCCAAGGGGCTTGCCCTCGACGACTCTACAACGATGGTGGACGATGCCAGAGCATCCAGCTCCGGCACCTCCCAAGGGGTCTGCCGTCGACGTCCCAAGATGTCAACGACATCACCAAGCGTAGATAAGTGAGTAAACTCTCCTGCCCCGCTCTTGTTGCTAACAGGGTTCCCTTGTGATGGCCTGTATACCAGGGGCTTTCCGTCGACGTCTACACGAAGATGGTGGATGACGTCGGAGCATCCAGCTCCGGCACCACGCAAGGGTCCTACTGTCGACAACTCTATGATGATGGTGGATGATGCCAGAGCATCGAGCTCCGACACCTCCCAAGGGGCCTGCCGTTGACGTCTCCACGATGATGGTGGATGACGCTAGAGCATCCAGCTCTGGCACCTCCTAAGGGGCTTGCCTTCGACGTCCCAGAACATCAACAACAACACCAAGTGCGGATAAGTGAGTAAACTCTACTGCCCCGCTCTTGTTGCTAACAGGGTTCCCTTGCGATGGCCTATAAACCAGGGGCCTGCCATCGATGTCTACACGAAGATGGTGTACGATGCTGGAGCATCCAGCTCCGGCACTGTTGACGGTTCCTAAGATATACTAACACATCATCCCAGACGATGGTGCCATAAATGCTTTTTGATGGCTCCTAAGATATACTAACAAATCATCCCCGACAACGGCACCAGAAATGCTTGTTGGTATTTCTTAAGCACCATTAACTAAGAATATCCAACTGATGTGTCAGAAATGCTTGTTAATGGTTCTATTAGATCACAGAGTGAATTCCGCAAGCGCAAGGAAATATCATTGTAGCATTTCTCCTTAAGAGTATTCCCAAGGGTGTCATTTATTTGATCCCAAAGGAAGGCAGAGAAGAGATATAATAGTCATCAAGTGGAAAGGGTAGAAAGATCTAGGTAAGAATCTAGTAAGGATGGATAAAATAATAGTGGAGGTAGTGTGACACACACAAAAGCTTTCAAGCCTAAGGGGATAAGAGGATCCTAGAGGTTAGTTAAGGTCAAGAGTTATGGAGGTACTCCTACTATGCTCTATTGTACATATACATAGCTTAAACTAATTATCCATAAGCTAGATCAATAGTGAATACTTATGCTATATGGTTCAACACATTGGGCATGATCTTACCCCTAGCAATACTGGGGTGACTCCCACCAAGAGCCTGTGGCATAGCTGAACGTGGAGGATTACAAAGGACGGATAGGGCTATCACCACCTACTGCCTACCTCTTCAATCCGTGGGTCTACGAGACATCCAATGCTACTTAGCTATCCTAGCATCATGCTAGCATATTAAGTAATTACCTTAAGAGCCTAGGCACAAGCCATCCTAAGGCAATGAATTGAATCATCATTGAACCAATGTTGATACACAACATAATTATCCATACTAACCTAGTTATGTTATAATTAACTAGACTATAGCGGGGGTCTATAGGTTCTATGATAATGAGATATGTTCATGATGAAACAGTCATAGATGCTATACCTTCCACATACATGGACTCCACAATCAAAAAAGAAACGCTTTGCCCAAGTATATGTATAAGTAGAGACTAAAGATACTATCTTTATTATGCATAAAGTCACAAATACAAGAAAGAATACATGAGCCATACCTTTCCCACGGTAGGATTGGGAAGAGAGAGACTCCTTACTCCTTTCCCAATTTGGACTTGCGACTAGAGACTCTCCTCTCTACAACATAACTCCTCTAAGACTATGGATGATAGTATATACAATAGAGATGAAGCTCAAGTGGTGTGTGTTAAAGTGAGGGTTAGGGGATCCTATTTATACTAGTGTTGAGGTCGATTCCCGCCACCAAAAGCGCGCGAATCAGTCATCATTGACTCCTTGAAGCCAGGAGGAGCCAACACGCATTGTTTGACCGCGTTGGCGCCAGGACCTGGTCAGCACTTCAAACGTGGAGTGCTTCCTCCAGGTGGCTGCCAGGTGGGCCCCCTTGATGTATTTGGGTGATACACCGTTGGATCTCCTCGAATACTTATGTTTGTGGGCCATTTGATTCATGTGATGCCACGTGTCGTTGCCTGATTCGCTAGAATGATATTTTATAGGATTGGTCCCTCTACATTTCCTCATTTCCTGCATAAAATGCTGCATACACATATTTCTCCAAGTCCAAGTAGAATTGGGTTAGATAGAAAGCTTGTTCTTCAACTACCTCCGTGATAAGGGTTAAACCATTGATGACGGAAGTACGCTACAAGATCGGCTTGTTTTAGTTGTAGCGCCGTGTTGAAGTTGTTGAATTGAGCATCCATGTGTTGTTGCCAATCCTGGGTACCTTGAACATGCTCCTGGAGTGTGCTGTAGATGTCACCCATTCTCACCAATTTAACCTATTGGCGTAGGTCTCACCACCGTCCGATGAGATGGACATTCCACCTTCTCAGGCTCAGTTGTCCTCTTTTCTTGTGTGGGATATGGTGGGTCACGAGTGGTCTTTCCTCCTCTCGTAACCACTTCATTGACATTCTCCACTGGGGCTTCTGGCTGCCCCGGAATTCTGTTGTTTTCCAATAGAGGGACAACTACATCAAGTTGTGTCGGCTGAGTCTCTAACATCTTGTTGAAGATTAGTTGATTCTTGAATGCTGAGGATAGTCCTTCAATCCTGGCATTGATGTTTTCCAGGGTCATGTCATTAGCTGACAGCTTCTTGGGTAGGGCATCGTTGACCTTGAGCTGGCTAATGGCAAGTTCTCTCAAGTTGGGCTGATTTCCAGGGTTGCCATTGTTGTTGTACCCTCTTTGAAAGAATGGGCATTGTTGACCCCACCCTTGACCTCCTGGACGATAGCCATTGTTGTTGTTGAAATTTGCATTGTTGGTGAGGTATAGGGCATCCTCACGAGTTTTTGGGCAATCATTGCCCATACGACCCATGTTGCCACAGACTTCACACGTGATGTGAGAGTTTAGGGCATAGGCATTGCCAGACACTTCACCATTGGCTTTTCCATCGATTTTCTTCATTAGGAGGTCCAATTTTGCAGCAATCATGCCCACCTCCTTCAAGGTGTGCATGCCTCGTTGTCGGGTATGGAGACGCTCATTGTTCCATCCAATGTTGGACACCATCTTCTCAATAAGATCTTTAGCTTTTGGCACCGTCAATGAGAAGAAGGCTCCTCCAGCAGCAGCATCCAAATGGTCACGAGGTGATGGGATTAGCCCATTATAGAAATTTTGAATAAGGAGCCAGTCATCCATCCCATGGTGGGGACAGGCTAGGATGTACTACTGAAGCCTTTCCTATGCCTCGGAAATAGATTCCTTGAGCTCTTGCTGAAAGCTGGAAATCCTTCCACGTAGGGCATTGGTTTTGCCCAACAGGAAGATTTTGGCGAGGAATGCCGTAGAACACTTCTCCCAAGTGTCTACAGCACTTCGGTTTGCGTAGGACCACTGTTTCGCTCTCCCAAAGAGAGAGAAAGGGAATAGTCTTAGACTGACGGCATCCGGAGAAATGTCCTTGATCTTAAAAGTGCTGCAGATCTTGAGGAATTGTAGTAGGTGAGCACTTGCATCCTCGTTAGCCTTCCCACAGAAAGGGTTGACTTGCACCATAGTGATAAGGTGAGTTTTGATCTCGAAGTTCACATCTCCAGTGTTAACAGTGGGCCCAATAGGCACATTGTTAGCAGAGGGAGCTGAGAACTCACGAAGGGTCTTCTGAGCCATTGGCGTTTATATTGTTGGTGCAGAAATGCTGGCTTGCTTTATCGCTCGAATCTTCTGAGGAGTAACGACATAGGGTCGTCCTCTCAGAAGAGATTCAGGATCTTCAACAAAGTTTTCCGGTAGGCGAGAACTAGACATACACTACCCTGTTTTCACATTTAAAATAAATGTGAAAACAAAGAATGGTTATCCTACTAAAATCCTACCCAGGATTCTATCCTATCCACTCAATCATGTTATATATCTATTTGCCTTCCCCGGCAACGGCACCAGAAATGCTTGTTGATAGCTCCTAAGATATACTAACAAATCATCCCCGACAACGGCGCCAGAAATGCTTGTTGACGGTTCCTAAGATATACTAACAAATAATCCCCGACAATGGCGATAGAAATGCTTGTTGACGGCTCCTAAGATATACTAACAAATCATCCCCAGCAATGGCGCTAGAAATGGTTGTTGGTATTTCTTATGCACCATTAACTAAACATCTCTAACTGATGTGTTAGAAATGCTTGTTAACGGTTCTATTGGATCACAGAATGAATTCCGCAAGCGCATGGAAATATCATTGTAGCATTTCCCCTTAAGAGTATTCCCATGGGTGTCATTTATTTGATCCCAAAGGAAGGCAGAGAAGAGATATAACAATCATCAAGTGGAAATGGTAGAAAGGTCTAGGTAAGAATCTAGTAAGGATGGATAAAATAATAGTGGAGGTAGTATGACACACACAAAGCTTTCAAGTCTAAGGGGGATAAGAGGATCCTAGAGGTTAGTTAAGGTTGAGAGTTATGGAGGTACTCCTACTATGCTCTATTGTACATATACATAGCCTAAACTAATTATCCATAAGCTAGATCAATAGTGAATACTTATGCTATGTGGTTCAAAACGTCGGGCACGGGCTTACCCCAAGCAATACTAGGGCGACTCCCGCCAAGAGCCTATGGCATAGCCGAACGTGCAGGATTACAAAGGACAGATAGGGTTGTCACCACCTACTGCCTACCTCTTCAATTCGTGGGTCTACGAGACACCTAATGCTACTTAGCTATCTTAGCACCATGCTAGCATATTAAGTAATTACCTTAAGAGCCTAGGCACAAGCCATCCTAAGGCAATGAATTTAATAATCATTGAACCAATGTTGATAAATAGCATAATTATCCATACTAACCTAGTTATGTTATAATTAACTAGACTATAGTGGGAGTCTATAGGTTCTATGATAATGAGATATGTTCATGATGAAACAGTCATAGAAGCTATACCTTCCAAATACATGGACTCCACAATCAAACAAGAAATGCTTTGCCCAAGTATATGTATAAGTAGAGACTAAAGATACTATCTTTATTATGCATAAAGTCACAAATACAAGAAAGAATACATGACCCACACCTTTCCCAACGCAGGATTGGGAAGAGAGAGACTCCTTACTCCTTTCAAAATTTGGACTAAGGACTAGAGACTCTCCTCTCTACAACCTAACTCCTCGAAGACTATGGATGATAGTATATACAATAGACATGAAGCTCAAGCGGTGTGTGTTGAAGTGAGGGGTAGGGGGTCCTATTTATACTATTGTTGAGGTCAGTTCCCACCACCAAAAGCGTGCGAATCAGTCACCATTGACTCCTTCAAGCCAGAAGGAGCCGACACGCGTCGTTTGACCGCGTTTGGCGCCAGGAAGGGGTGGGCCGAACCCCTAGTTCGGCCGACCCGGTCAGCACTCCAAACGTGGAGTGCTTCCTCCAGGTGGCTGCCAGGTGGGCCCCCCTGATGTATCTGGGTGATACACCATTGGATCTCCTCGGATACTTCTTTTTATGGGCCATTTGATCCATGGGATGCCACATGTCGTCGCCTGATTGGCTGGGATGATATTTTATAGGATTGGTCCCTCTACATTTCCTCATTTCCTGCATAAAATGTTGCATACACATATTTCTCCAAGTCCAAGTGGAATTGGGTCAGATAGCAAGGTGATGTGTGCAAGAAATGACAAATCCTTCACATAATTGAGTTAAATTGACGGATGAAATTGGTATATAACGACCGTCAACAGGCACCACCCAAGGGGCCTGTCGTCGACAACTGTACGAAGATGGTGGACGACGCCAGAGGATCCAGCTCTGGCACCTCCCAAGGGGTCTGCCATCGACATCTCCACATCAATGGTGGACGACGCCGGAGGATCCAGCTCCGGCACCTCCCAAGGGGCCTACCGTCGATGTCCCAGAACGTCAACGACAACACCAAGCGCGGATAAGTGAGTAAATTCTCCTGCTAACAGGGTTCCCATGCAATGGCCTATAAACTAGGGTCCTGTCGTTGATGTCTACACAAAGATGTTCGAAGACGCTGGAGCATCCAGCTCCGGCACCACCCAAGGGGCCTACCATCGATGACTCTACGACAATGGTGGACGACGCCGGAGCATCCAGCTTCGTCACCTCCCAAGGGGCCTGCCGTCGATGTCTCCATGACGATGGTGGATGACGCCGGAGCATCCAGCTCCGGCACCTCCCAAGGAGCCTACAATCGATGTCCCAGAATGTCAACGACAACACCAAGCGCAGATAATTGAGTAAACTCTCCTGCCCCAGTCTTGTTGCTAACAGGGTTCCCTTGCGATAGCATGTAAACTAGGGGCCTATCATCGACGTCTCCACGATGATGGTGGACAACGCCGGAGCATCCAGCTTCGGCACCTCCCAAGGGCCTGCAGTCAACGTCCCAGAACGTCAATGACAGCACTAGGCGCAGATAAGTGAGTAAACTCTCCTGCCCTGCTCTTGTTGCTAATAGGGTTCCCTTGCGATAACCCATAAACAAGGGGCCTGCCATCGATGTCTACATGATGATGGCAGACGACTCCAGAGCACCTAGCTTTAGTATCCCCAAGGGGCCTGTCGTCGTCGTCTACACGATGATGGTGGACGACACCGGAGCATCTAGCTCCAGCACCACCAAAGGGACCTGCTGTCGACGACTCTACGATGATGGTGGACGACATCAGAGCATCCAGCTCCAGCACCTCCCAAGAGGCCTGCCGTCAACGTCTAGACGAAGATGGTGGATGACGAAGAAGCACCCGGCTCCGGTACCCCCCAAGGGGCCTATCGTCGACGACTCTACAACGATGGTGGACGGTGCCGGAGCATCTGGCTCTAGAACCTCCGAAGGGGCCTGTCGTCAACGTCTCCATGATGATTGTGGACGATACCGGAGTATCTAGCTCCGGCGTCACCCAAGAGGCCTGACGACGACTACTCTATGACGATGGTGGACGACGCCAGAGCATCCAGCTCCGGCACCTCCCAAGGGGCCTACCATCGACGACCTTACGATGATGGTGGACAATGCCGGAGCATCCAGCTCCGGCACCTCCCAAGGGGCCTATCGTCGACAACTCTACGACGATGGTCGACGACGCTAGAGCATCCAACTTTGGCAAATGGTGGCGCTACGACACTCCAAACTCCCCCACTCCACTAAGGGCCAGTTCAAGACATTCTGCGATCAAGTGGTAGATGTGCTTAGAGAACTAACCACATCTACCAAGGGGCCTCTAAAGGGATCCACATGCAGAAAATCAAAGAACGACACTTCGGCCACGTCAATTGTGCAAGTTGTTGGTACTGAGAAGCCAACGAGCTCAACAAAGGTTCTGCAAATCCTTACGTAGCTAAGTACTCAGAGCAACAGTTGAGAAGCACAAATACAATGCAAGAAGCCAAACACAAATTCAAATTTGTTAAGGAATTCTTTACAAGGGAGGGTGAACCCCAGATACAAAAACAAGCCATCGGCCTCAGCCCTGACTGAACTGCGCTACGACGTGTTTGGCAACTTCCTTAACCGCCGCCGCTGATGCCGCGTCGCATTCCTCAATAGGGCATTCAAAAACTTGCTCCAGTGGCAGATCAGGGTATCAGCTCTGGTAGCACACCAAGACATGGGATGCCACTGTCTCTGACGCGGTCCTACCCTCGACTTCTAGACGTTGAGCCAGCTGAAGCTCCCGCAGTTCGAGCTCCCGGCCGTGGCACTCTGCTGTGTACTCCCGGGCTTGGACGTCAAGATCGTGCAGGAGTTTCGCCCGGCTGTGCACTCTGCTGTGTACTCCTGACGCTCAGCTAGGTGTTTCGCCCGATCTCGTGCCAGATTGCTCTCACAAAGCTCAAGGTCTTAAAGGCGGGACTGCAGCCTGTCCTGATCGACTTCAGCCCGGTCCATCAAAGCCTGCGTCGCCGCCTCCTGTTCGGCGACAGCAGCCTCGCTCTTGGCAATGGCGGCTTCTTGACGACTCAAGGCCTCTCGACCGGCAACAAGAGCGCGCAGGCGGTCGTCAGCAGCGTCGTTGGCCGCCTTGGCGTCGGCCAGAATCTTCCGAGTCAAGGCGTCATAGTCCCTCACCAAGCAGTGCCTCACCTCAAGTTCCTTGCTCTCCTTCTGGTACTTCGCCTTCGCCTCGGCAATCCTGGAGCTCAAGAGATCCTCCCAGCCTCAGAGGCGCTCGCCCTCAGCATGCAGCCTCTCCCACTCCGAGGAAAGAGCCTCCTACGCCCGGTGGAGGTTGGATTGCATCTGAAGGATGCTGGATTGCGTCAAGTCCATGACGTTGGAAAGCCGCTCCGGCTGTGCTGAAGTCAAGAAAGGTCGTCCGGTGATCATCTCGGGGACCCCTTCCTCCCGTAGCAGTGAAGGCGAGGCCACCAGCACTTGGGATCTTTCCCCTGGAGTCTGAGCAGGAGTTGCGGTGCCATCTAACACAGTACGGCCACCATCACTCAGAGAGCTGCCCGACGAATTAGCAGCAGTGGAGGTCAGACCCCCAGCCCCCGGAGTCGGCTCCGACATGGCCTCTGCCAAGGCGGCCGGAGGTGCCTCTGCCACAATGGACGGAGATGCCTCTGGCGCGACAGCTAAAGATGCAATCGGAGATGCTTCACTACCAACGCTGGACACGGACGCCGCAACACCGCTCCCCTGAACATGCTTGGCATGTTGCCTCGCCAGCACAAGCGTAGCATCCTCGGCCGCCTTCAAAGCACTTTTGGGCACCACCCCTGACGGTAGGGGCCTCACAATAGCTAACGTAACCCTGCAAATCAAGATCAAGCCCCAACAAATCAACATAGGCAGGCGAGATAATAGAGCAGGCGTTGGCAAGAATGCCTTACCGATGTCCCCAGAAGCTTCATCGAGCCTCCACTTTCGGCGACCCTGAAGCTGCGTGCCCTGGCGATGGCGTAACAGACAATCCCATCCCAGCAAGGCATCCGCCAAAACCACAAGCAGCACCGCCGCTCTACGCCAGTGTGCTTCCACCAACCCCGACAGAGCCACCTTCCAAGCTGCCAATGACGTTGGCTCGAGGCCTTTTTGCCTGAGGCTTCGTAGATGTGATGCTGCTGGAGTCCCCAATGGCGCCCTGGACCGCACAGGTGATAGGGATGCTGGATGACGCGCTAATCGCCGGAGACGGCGGAGCCGCAGCTTGAGGGTCGAACCTCCCCCTGAAGAACCGCCGATGCCTAGTACCGAAAAGGGGCACGCCGGTGGACGTTGACTTTGAGCAAAGGCCACCTACGGCGACGCCCTCGGTGGCGACCGATGGAATTTCTACTTCACGACCTCGACCACCAGGGCCTTCCCCTTTCCTACATCGGTGACCGGTGCCTTCCCCTTACCTAGGTCAGGGACAAGCGGCTTGCCCTTCCCCCAGCACCGGGCACCTCCTCCGCCCTGGAGGCTTCGTAGCCTAAAGAAGGTGCGGACTCCTCTGAAGAGTCGACAATGGCCAGGCCCTGGCTCTCATCTCCAACCTACCGTGGTGCAAGAACAGTCGCATCCAGGTTGGGCATCTCCTTCAGAACCATTATCTGAAGGCTCCGATCTGTGCAAAGCGGAGGACAAGCCTACGAACGATAGAAGACGTCGTCCGACAGCAGGTCATCGCACGCCTTGGACATTGCTTCAAACACCTCCTGCAGGGTCGCCTCCTTGTCGTGACCCCTTAGAAATCTAGTAGCATATTGGAGCCTGAAGTAGAGCCATGCTGGGCGGCAACGGCACTGAAGAGGGGCCGGACGGCGACAAACGAAGCCGGCCATCACCGACATCTTCGACAGGCCGTGGTCCACCAGGAATCGGATCCTCTCCATCACCGTAGTGTACGCTGCCTCAAGCTTCGGGCGTTCCTCCCAGACAGCCTTCCTAATCACCGGCCAGCTGGTGCGCAGGACCATGCGGTCGTGGGCATCGGCATGTACGACCACCCAGTCGTCCTCCAGCCGGGCCACTTCGTCGAGGACAGCGGAGTAATTTACTTGAAGAGGTTGTTGGCTCGATGCTGGAAACGTAAGCCGCCGAGGAAGTTGGCTTTGTTCTTCTTCCCTGTCCGCCTCAGCATGAAGAACTGCCAGAACACCAGCACGCATGGGCACACCGCGACGAACATCTCGCAGAAATGCGAGAACACCGACGCCACCACCAGAGAGTTCGGCGACAGGTGATGAAGCTAGAGCCCAAGGACTTCCAGGAGTGTCACCAAGAAGGAGGAAATAGGAGGGACGAACCCAGAGTATGCGTACGCCTAGAAGAAGACGATCTCCTTCTCCCCAACTCGAGTGGCAAAGAGCCGGGACATATCAAATCCCGTCATTCCTTGTCCTCCCAGCCAAAAAGCCACCTCACGAGTGAGACATCCTCCATCCGGGAAGGAGGCAAAGCTGAGTCCATTGGAGCAGGGGGTTGAGAACCTCAAGGATGGGCAGACACACAAAGAAGGAGTCGAAGGCTCAAATGCTTGGGGCGTGCAGAAGAAGGGAACCTCCATTGCCCACAAAGGTACCTTTTTAAAGTACCCTAGCGGCGTTTGGGAGCACTGTGCAAATCTGAGCGGGCTCCAAATCAACGGCTCATGCCACGGCGTCCATGACAAGCGGGCCCAGGCCCCCTGTCAGAAAAGCTGGCCCGAGCAGTTCCCTGCCGGAGAAGGCAACCCGGCGGTTCCCATAAAGACAGAAGTGAAAGCAGCATAAGTGCAGCAGGCGCCTTGGGAACCATCGCGCTAATGTCACAACAAGCAAAGTTCCCGCCGCCACGACCCCTCAACCAGAGAGGGACGCATGGTCACAACAGCAGAAGAGCGCATCGCTTCGACTAATCAAGACAAAATTAAGAAACTGCGGGGGAAAGCGGGATAAGGCCCCACCCTACGGCTCGTCGCCTCATCCCAAGGTGGACCCAGGGGCCACTGTCGGTACCCGACATACCGGGTACCCTCGCACACAAGCTAGAGCCGCCTAGGTACCCCACCTCCTAGCATGGACTGGGTCCGAGGGTGACACATGCTCAAAGAAACCCGGACCCACCGGCCCCAGATGGGAAGTCCGGGGTGCCCACAAGACATCCAAAAGGGGGAGCTCAGCTCCACCTTGACGACATGCTCCCTGGCAGCCACGTGTCCTGCAGGACGGGACCCGACCTCCTCCGCAGAGGTGAGCTCCCAAGCTGCCACGTGGCCCACGAAGTCGAGTCTCGATCTCCCCAGCAGAGGCGAGCACCCGAGCTGCCACATGGCCTGCAGGGGCGAGACCTGGCCTCCCCCACGGAGGTGAGCTCCTGAGCTGCCACGTGGCCCGCAAGATGGGCGTGGCCACCACCATGGCGGAGATCACCCCAGCGGTCGCGTGGTCAGTCACTTGCCCTGAGCAGATAGTGGGAAGTTAATAGGGTGGTGCGCTTGTCTCCATCAAGCCTTGAAGACACACGGCTTCCCCAGACGCATGGTGCGGAACACACCTAATGTAAGGTACCGCTACGACTAATCGCATCACAGTGAAGGCAATGCAGGCCTGTCCAACTCCATCAAGTGGGTATCTTACGGCACCAGAGACAACTGGATGGGACATTCCCTGCCAATGTTAGCAACAGCGCATGGGCTACTGACGACCCGTGCGGTAAGATGGCGAGTCCTCACGTTCGTGGTCAGAGCAAGCATACAAAAGAAGCCTTAGATCTTTAGGATAAGATTGCCCCGGGACCACCTATCGGGTCCCAAGACCCTACTTGTAAGGCATCTGACCTTGACTATAAAAGGACCAAACCACCACCAATACAAAAACCAGACTCAGAATCCTCGATACACACACTTGCATACACATTCACCAAGCAATACAAACCACCGTGGAGTAGGGTGTTACGCTCCTTGCGGCCCGAACCATGTAAAAACTCCACTGTCTCATACCATTCTGCTAGAACACTAGTTTAAAGCCTAAGCCGCGTCGAACAAGAACCTCGGCGGGCTGCTGCTTAGCAGATCCGAGAGAAGTGTCGCATTGACCCTTTGACAGATGTGATGTTGTTTTTCTTGTTTCATGATGTCATTTTTCTTGTTTTGTAGTAATTTTTTATGTTGATGAACTCAATGTTGTTCGTCTGTTCCAACTGTTATTTTGTTTTCTATCTGTTTGTTTAGTTAACTATTTTTTCTATCTATATTCTCTTTTAATAAACGACCCTCCACACCACCGGTAGCCTCTCAATTGTTTGTTATGGTACTTTAGCTGCTGAAGGTGCCAGAGGACATCACCCGTAGCGGATCCTGCAAAGTGGTCTGTAAAGTAGTATACAGTACTAGTACGTAGTAACAGGAAAATGCAACAGGTAGAGATGTCTAGAAAGAAAAGTGGAGACAGTGAACAAAGTGAAAAGAAAAGAAAAGACAAGAAAAATGTTAGAAAAAGATAGGTAGAACTCCAACATACCACTGGCCCTATGCCCCTATACGCGGTGTCATCATTACACTACTCCTATACACGGCCAGAAGTTATTACCACTGCTTGAAGGGAAGTGTTGCAGACTAGATGTGCCGATTAGTTTATTTTGTGTCTATTGGGGATTATGTAACAGCTAGTTCTGTCGATTAGTTTGCTTCATTGAATGGTACGTTGCACAATACTGTTTGGTTTTGTCGATGTTTATATCTAGTATTTAATCCTTGTTTATATCTCTGTGTTGCTGCAGTTCAAGAGATTTTATGCCTATGCTTTATTTTGATCAGAATACCACCCTCATTGTTACATTAACTTATTTAGATACTCCCTCTCCGTATCGAAATACTTGTCATTTTGTAGTTCAAAAAGAACTACAAAATGACAAGTATTTAGGGATGGAGGGAGTAACAACTTGCCAGAGCCAGACACACGCCCGTAGATGGGCTCACGCATCATAGGGACGAACACGAAGGGTCCTAGTGTAGTTTCGGTCAACGAATACAAAGTGACTCAACGCAGTTTTGCCCACGAATAACATGTGGCCCAGCGCAGTGTTGGGCCTACTCTGATAGCTTCACGTACACTTTGTGCTGGTTGCCTGCCCGTGGGACCCTTTGATGCACAACGGCCCCTCTCCCGACTGTACGATACATGCTTGGAGAAGCATCCGCCAGCCACCATGCTCTTGGAGGAGCATCCGCCGGCCGCCACGCTCTTGGAAGAGCATTCGCGAGCCACAGCGCGTGGAGGAGCATCCGCCGTCCGCCGCACGTGGAGTAGCAACAACACTAGGTACAATTACTTACATAATGTTATTGTAGTTCTATCTTCTTACGGATACGCTTATTGAATTGTAGGAAACAATGTCAGAAGATAAGACATGTATGGGAAAAGATAGGCGTACGAAGGAGTGGCAGGATGTAATAAAGTCATTTTTAAATTTTGCATTTCAGGGCACTCATGAAGAAGAAACTATGCCTTGTCCTTACACAAAATGTCGTAATATTTGCCACGTGACACGCAAGGAAGTTCATCTTCACTTGCCTCATAATGGGATGTCATTGGATTATACTTGTTGGGTACACCATGGAGAAAAACGAGTTGAGAAAAATATTGCTAAGCAATCAGCAAATAATGAGGAGATAATTTCTGATGATATTGCTATGCAGAATATGTTGTCCAATCTACTTAGAGGCACTGATCATGGTGGTAATTCAACAGATGTTCATGACCCATAAAATGCCATAGTCCAGCAGAAGCCAACTGGGTGTGCAAAGGCATTCTATGACTTATTTAATGATGCCAAAAAGGAGTTGTATCCAGGTTGTGAGAAGGTGACCCAATTATCCTTCATTATCAAGTTGTATCAGATAAAGTGTTTAACTGGTTTGAACAAAAAAGCATGTGAGTTGATCCTTGAACTATTCTCATATGTGCTTCCAGGGGGGCCACTGCATTCCTAATACACCTGATAAAGTTCATAAGGTTGTTCGTGACCTCGGGCTGGGCTACCAAAAGATCGATGCATTTGTCAATGACTGTGTGTTATTTCAGAAGGACTATTCTCTGCGGGATCAATGCCCGAAATGTAGTGAATTAAGATGGAAAAATAGTACTTGTGGGGATGCAAGAGAGGCTTTACCTTATGGAAAACCCAAGAAGCTTTTAGCACGCAAGATTCTACGATACTTCCCTCTTATTCCCTGTCTTCAAAGGTTTTATATGGCAGCATCAACGGCATCAAACATGCGCTGGCACAAAGAAGAACGTATTGATGATGGAATATTACGCCATCATGCAGATTCAAAAGCATGGAAGCATTTTGATAGCATTCTCCCAAATTTCTCATCTGATCCTCGCAACATAAGACTTGGGCTAGCATCTGATGGTTTCAATCCTTTTGTAACAATGAATGTTTCTTACAGTACATGGCTTGTGATTCTAATCCCTTATAATCTACCACCTTCGTTGTGTATGAAGCAGCCTTATTGTTATGTCAATGATAATTCCTGGGCCAAAGTCAACTGGAAACAACATTGATATGTCTCTGCAGCCATTGATTAATGAGCTACTGAAATTATGGTTTGATGGTGTTGAAACATACGATACTTCAAAGAAAGAGAAATTTCTCATGTGAGCTTCTATATTGTGGACAATAAATGATTTTCCACAATATGCAATGCTATGTGGATGGAGCACAAAAGGTAAGCTAGCATGTCCATACTGCCATATAACACTGACGCCTTGTGGTTGAAACATGGACGAATGTATTGCTACATGGGTCAACATCGTTTCCTACCTCGGAATCACAAGTGGCGTCAAGACAAAGCTTTTTCAACATCAAGGTAGAGAATAGAGAGGCTCCAACATCACTCTCCGTGACAAAGTACTCAAACAATACGAGAGTTTTGATCAAGTGAGTTTTGCACAGACGAATAATAAGAGAAAGCGCACTAAGGAAAATAGGTGACATAGTTGGAAGAAGAAAAGTATATTTTTCCAGCTCCCGTATTGGAAGACATTGCTAATAAGGCATAACTTGGATGTCATGCACATTGAGAAAAAACATTTGTGATAGCATATCAGGGACATTGCTTAATATGGATGGTAAAACAAAAGATAGTCTACAAGCTCGTCTTGATATGCAGGATATGGGTATTACGGCCACAGCAACATCCGGTGGCTATAAATGGGAAGTATGATTGTCCATCAGCATCATATACTTTGCATAAAGCTGAGAAGACCAACTTGTGCAAGTTTTTGGGGGATTTGAAGATGTCCGGTGGTTATGCCTCAAACATCAAGAGATGTGTGTACATAAAAGCACGTAAGGTATCAGGTCTAAAAACTCATGACTGCCATATTATATTCCAGAAGCTCCTTCCTATTGCAATACGTGACATATTGACTGAAAAGGTTGTTGCACCTTTACTTGATTTTAGCAGATTCTTTTCTGGAATTTGTTCTAAAGAATTGACGAAACCAGATTTGGATAAGATGATCAAACAATTTCTTGAAATAATTTGTATGCTTGAGGTGTTGCTTCCTCCCGCTTTCTTTGATATCATGGTACATCTTCCAACCAATCTTGCCAAAGAAGCTCGCTTGGGTAGACCTGTTTCTTATAGATGGATGTATCCAATTGACAGGTACCTTGGTACATGGAAGAGGTATGTACGTAACAGAGCTCACCCGAAGGGTTCTATAGCTGAGGGATATATTATGGAAGAGTGTATGACTTTTCGTAGTCAGTTTTTGGATAACATCAGCACCAAGCTTAATAGGCCAGAACATCATGAAGCTGCAGCTAGGAATGAACATTCTCTCGAGTCTAATATATTTACAAAATTTAATAATTATAAAAAGGTTTTAAATGGGGCCAACTTACTATGGTGGAACTACATAACATCGGGCATTATATTATTTGTATTGTTGAAGAGGCCGCGCCATGGATCAAGTACGTATAACTCAGATGTTCTATACTATATTGGATCATGCTTCCTATAGATGGGTAATTTAATTTGGTACCCTTTTTGGTGAGCATTTTGAAGAGCTGAAAAAGATTCATTCTCGTGATGTTGAAAAACGCCATAGAGATGAGTTTGTTTATTGGTTTCAGAAATGAGTAAGTACATGCAAGTTTTTACTTTGATGAAATATTGAACAAATATGTGTTCTGAAGTTGGTTTATCGATGACCCCTTTTATACTAATGTGTACAGATTACGACATTACACAAAGATAGCAAAATAATCGATTATTTGTATGCATTATCTAGAGGACCTGATCGTTGGGCACGTTTTTTGGTCGATCATTCATAAATGGCCTCTTCATTCGAACTACAGAGGTGAAAAAAGATTTACATACGCAAAACAGTGGTGTTGTTGTCCAGAATGGTGATCATGAGTGGTTTGGAGTAATCAAGAAAATGATTTCTGTTGATTTTGGAAAAAAATACAGAGGTTCTATTATTTGAATGTGGCTGGTTCGATCAGCCTTGTTCCTGTCAGAGCCAAAGCCGAGGCTACAAAATGGATCAATACGATATGATAGATATTGACACTACTCTTTCTCAATTTAAGTATGAGCCTTACATTCTAGCCATCCAAGTAGAACAAGTTTTTCACGTCCAAAGTGTGAAGCAACCTAAATGGGATACAATCATTAAAACGGAGCCACAAAACCTTTTTTGCACGCCCCCTGGAGACAGTGAAAATAATGTCACTGAGATGATGGAGGCTGAGATATTTGATGATCGACGACTTACTGATATCAATATGCCACACATAAATGAGGATAGGAGTGCATGGGCTAGGAGTGACATTGAGGGACCAACCAGTGATGCTTCCGCTCTTCAAATGAGAACATGTGATCAGCTTGAGGCACATGGAGTTCCATCACAAAATGAAGATGGCGACGACGACGATGATACATATATCAATGATGGTCTTGTAGCTCCAATATTTGCGGGGGGGGGGGGGGGGGGGGCAACAGCGAAGATGATGATTTATTTATATAAGTATTGTGTGAGCTAGCTGTGAACTATTTGATTTTTTTTGAAAAGATAGAAGCCGCTCTTATATTTAGCAGCAAGCCTAGAAGTAAGCCAATATCGAATAATCCCGCCTCTTCAGAAGATACATAATTTGAAATGACACCGCTGCAGAAATTCCTAATGCAATGAACTACTGATTCCTGGCAACAGATCCTAATGCAACGAGTGTGTTCCGTGGCGATAGATCCTATGGCCACAAACTAGTACAATCGTGGCAACAGATCCTAATGCAACGATATTGTTCTATGATGATACATAACAATTGAACAAACAAAATTATTCATCAAATAGATAAACTTAGATAACACATTCATTCATTAACAAATATATTACAAAACACAAGTAAAAAGTACAAGACACAAGAAATTAAAAACAACATAAAAAATAACAACAAAAGAAAACCTAAATCCTACTCCTCGCCCCCCTCCTCCTCCTTCTCCGGCTGCTCCACCAGTTGCTCCGGCTGCTCTAGATCCGATGAAGCAACCTCGCGACTGAGGTTCCTCGCCATCACCACCACCAGGATACCACGGCCCTTAGCGCCGTCCACCTCGGCCATCATCTCGAGCAGCCTCTAGAACCGGTCAAACAGCCTGTCGAACAACATCTCGAGCAGCTCATTGTTGAGCCTCTCGGGGTAGCGGCAGCACTGTTTCTTGCAGGGTGGCTCCATCGGTTGGCTTGGCAGCGGAACATTGGCCATGGTGGGTTGTCTGCGCAAAGAAGACGAACGAAGAGAGAAGCGGGACTGATGGCGCCTTAGTCTGTGCAAACAAGCAAAATGGAGACACGCATAATTAGCATCGAAGTGCGTTTCTTATATGAAAAGCGCATCCTCCCCACGATGTATCCTTTTAGCTTCGTGATTTTCTACATTTTTCTTCAGTTCACTGTTGATATCACACATCACTGAACTTATAACACATTCACTTGATAACTGAATCATTCAGTTGTCCAGAAAATAAACAAATTCACCCTTATGATTCCTGAGGAACACGATGAACACACCACCCATTGATTCGTTCACACAGTGGCCAACGTTTTGTAATATATTGTGAGGCCAACAATTTTGCTCCATGACGATAGATCCTAACGCCATGAACTAGCGAATCGTGGCAACAGATCCTAATGCAACGATTGTGTTCCGTGGCGATAGATCCTAAAGCCACGAATTGGTGAATCGTGGCAACAGATCCTAATGCAACGATTGTGTTCCATGGCGATAGATCCTAATGCCACAAACTGCTGAATCGTGGCAACATATCCTAATTCAACGATTGTGTTTCATGGTGATAGATCCTAATGCCACGAACTGGTGAATCGTGGCACAACTTCCTAATGCAATGATTGTGTTCTGTGGCGATAGATCCTAATGCCTCGAACTAGTGAATCGTGGCAACAAATCCTAATGCAAAGATCGTGTTCTGTGGCAATAGATCCTAACGCCATGAACTACTGAATCATGGCAACAGATCCTAACGCAACGATTGTGTTCTGTGGCGCTAGATACTAATGCCACGAATTGGTGAATCGTGGCAAAAGTTCCTAATGCAACGATTCTGTTCTATGGCGATAGATCCTAGCGCCACAAACTGGTGAATCGTGGCAACAAATCCTAATGCAACGATTTTATTTTGTGGCGATAGATCCTAATGCCACGAACTGCTGAATCGTGGCAACAAATCCTAATGCAACAATTGTGTTCCGTGGCAATAGATCCTAACGCCACGAACTGGTGAATCGTGGCAAAAGTTCCTAATCAACGATTCTGTTCCATGGTGATAGATCATAACGCCATGAACTGGTGAATCGCGCAACAAATCCTAATACAACGATTGTGTTCTATGGTGATAGATCCTAACACCACGAATTGCTAAATCGTTGCAACAGATCCTAATGCAATGATTGTGTTTCGTGGTGATAGATCCTAACACCACAAACTAGAGAATCGTGGCAAAAGTTCCTAACGCAATGATTGTGTTCCATGGCGATAAATCCTAATGCCACGAACTGGTGAATCGTGGCAAAAGTTCCTAATGCAACAATCGTGTTCCGTGGTGATAGATCCTAACACCACGAACTGGGGAATCATGGAAAAAGTTCTTAATGCAACGATTGTGTTCTGTTGCAATAGATCCTAATTCCACGAACTTGGAAATCGTGGCAACAGATCCTAATGCAACGATCGTGTTCTGTGGCGATAGATGCTGACGCCATGAACTAGTGAATAGTGGCAACAGATCCTAATGCAATGATCGTGTTCCATGGCGGTAGATGCTAATGGCACGAACTAGTAAATCGTGGCAACATATTCGTGGCCATAAATCCTAATGCCACGAACTAGTGAATCGTGGCAACAGATCCTAATGCAACGATTGTGTTCCGTGGTGATAGATCCTAATGCTACGAACTAGTGAACCGTGGCAAAAGACCAAGCTTACTGCAATGATTTAGTATTCGTTGCAGTACCATCGTTGCATTAGGGCAGAATCCTTGTAGTCTCTCTCATTCCCATGGTGAAAAGCGAGGCTTCCTGTTCTTCGTTCTTCCGCCAGAAGCAATAGTCACCTCCTCTGTTCCTGTAGAGCGCCCTGGATTTAGGCCAATTTTCGCCATCATGCCAACAGCAAAAGTAGAGAATACATCCTCCTTTATCATCTCCAATAAGAAGTTCATCGATTTCTCATTAGGTTGCAGTGTATTTTGAAGCGCCGATGACGTACATAGTTGAAGCCGACGGGCGCTGCCCTATGCTCGACGACGCTGGGACGAAGAAGATCTTCTTGCCACACAAACAAACATCAAAGTGGTGCGTATTTGCTTCCTTATCATACCTGCAAAATATCTCACAAAAGCATGAACATAGCACGAGTATTCTCAGTTTTCCTCTCGGCACGATTATGGTCTTCCGGTTATGTCTAGACCTCAATTTAGTTTCTACGTGCCACCGTTCTTTAATCCGGTTTTAAATAGCTTGTCAACCTCCTTGCGAACCATCTCAAAGAAACAGCTAGGAAAATTGTCAACAGATGGCCAGGTTCTTCGAGTTTTCCCTGCCGCCATGGGAAATCCCATCGGTCCACCATCAAAGTCGACGTTTCTGCCTATTCCACCCTTTTTCATCCACATCCTCATCTTCCCCATGATCCTAGAAACATTTCCGATAGATTTCTGGGATGTTTGAGCTAGGCATAGGTGTTCCCGACATTGTCGGAACCCTAACCGCCGCTGCAGTCGTCAAACCACCATTTCCGGCCGTCGCCGCGTCGATTCGACCCCACCATCGTGTTCCTCGACCCTCAAAACGGTTAGGAGGGCAGTTTAATCAAGGGATATCATCGGGAGGACAATTCGGCAAGGAGCGCCACCGCGGGCGCGCCTCGCGTCCGGAGGTTGAAGACGACTCGACGGGTCCCGCCTGTCAGTCTCTCTACGCGAGGGGAGTATCAGTTGTGCTGCGGGATCTTTTGTGACTACGACTTATAATCCAGTGGTCCTCAGTGTGGCCCCAAACTGGTTGGCCCATTTTAAATGATGGGTCCGGGTTGAGTTTATTCAAACTTCTCTTTTGGAAATTTATTCACGGAATTGTGTCAAATTTAAAAAATCCATTACTCCCAGTAAACTTGCTCAAATAATTCCAAATAAATTCTGGTAAATTCCTCTCAATCCCAAGTTTGCAGTGATGCATTTGGTTTAACATGAAAGTCCGAGAATTTTCATAATTAATTCCTTTGATCTAACTGTTTGGGAAATTAATTACTCCTGTTCTACAAATTAGAAAATCCCTAATTTTGGTCAAAACATTCATTCTAGTACACTTTATATCCCGTAGAAATTTGAAGTTCATTGGACTTAATTTACTGGACCAAACAGTGTGCAAATCCCCAATGTCCATAGAAAATTCAGAAATGTACAGAAACATTTGCAGATTGTATCCCAAACTTGTAAAATCAATTTATTCCCGTAGAAAACTCAAAAAATTATGAAACAAACTTTCCTAGAACAAGTGAGACCTCCTCTACCATGATCATCCACTGTTAGCCCTGACAAAGCTCCATATTTAGTACCAAACCTCAGAGAAGTATTTTACTTGTTGGAATTTTAGAGACAACAAGATTCCTTGAACATCTCCAATTCTTGGTCCAGGTCTTCTTCATAGAACCTAGTATCCACTGTAAAAATCCCAAAGCCAATTAAAAGCATCTTCATACCTGATCAGTGTTTAGAATGTCTTTTATATAGTTTCAATATCACTCATGTACTTTATATATTACGTTTCATATAGTGACCGAGATCGAGGAGGAGCCAGAGACCTTGGAGAGCATACCACAAGAAGCTAACTTCCCCTCTGACTCAAGCAAAACTTTAATTTGTATCACTTATGTCTAGGGTGAGTTTTGTGCATTAGGGCCAAGGTGCTTGTTACAACACTTGGATGACCCACAAATCCCATGGAGTATTGGTTAGGTCTGCAGCTCGATGAGTAGAAAATGCCATGATAATGTTTTGAGGAATCCGGTGGAAGTCAAGTAGTTGGAATCTACTCGCGAGACAGGGTTTATATCACACAGGATTGGTTTGAATACATAACTGGATTAGGGGCCTCGGGAATAGACTCCTTAGCATCTTGCTGGAAGCTGGAAATTCTTGCATGTAGGGCATTGGTCTTGCCCAACAGAAAGAACTTGGGGAGGAATGTAGTAGAACACTTCTCTCATGTGTCTACATCACTTCGGTTCGTATAGAACCACTGCTTCGCTGTCCCAAGGAGGGAGAACAGAAACAACCTAAGACGGACGACATCAGGAGTTATGTCCTTGATCTTAAAAGTTTTGTAGATCTCAAGGAACTGTTGAAGGTGAGCACTGGAATCGTTGTTAGCTTTCCCACAATATAGGTTGCCTTGCACCATAGTTAGCAGTGGGCCCAACAGGAACATTGTTAGCAGAGGGAGCCGAAAACTCACAAAGGGTCTTCTGGGCCATTGGCGTTTCGGTTGTTGGTGCAGTAGCGCTGGCTCGCTTTGCGCACAAAGCTTCTGAGGAGTAACGACATGAGGTCGATCTCTCAGAAGGGACATACACTACCCTATTTTAACATAAAATGCAAAAACAAAAAGGGTTATCCTACTAAAACCTACCCAGGGTCATATTCTATTCACTCAATCATGCAATACTTCGACTGCCTTCCCCGACAACGGCACCATAAATGCTTGTTGACGTTTCTTACATCACAGATAAAAATCCGCAAGCGCATCGAAACTATCGAAGTAACATTTTCCCTTCAAGTGTATTCCCAAGGGTGTCATTTATACTTTTCAAAAGGAAGGCTAAGTGGAAGCATAGCAATCATCAAGCGAAAAGGGTAGATTGGTCTAGGTAAGGTTCTAGTGAGGAGGGGTAATAATAAGTGAGGTAGTGTGACACACACAAGAGCATCCTATTATAAGGGAGACTAATGGGTCAAAGAGGGATTAGGCAAAGAGTTAGGTAGTTACTCCTACAATAATTCTAGTATACATATATATAGCATAAGTTAGATACTAATAAACATGTCAATGGTGAATTCTTATGCTAAGTTGTTCAACACATGGGGCACGGGTTTACCCCTAGCAATACTAGGACGACTCCCGCAAAGAGCCTGTTGCATAGCCGAACGTGGAGGATTACAAGGACAGATAGGGTTGTCACCACCCACTGCCTACCTCTTCAATTTTTGGGTCTACGAGATATCCAAATCTACTTAACTCTCCTAGCACCATGCTAGCATATTAAGTAAATACCCTAGGAGCCTAAGAACAAGCCATCCTAAGGGAATGACTAACCTAAACATCATTGAACCAATGTTGGAACATAGCATAAGTTATTCATATTAACATGGTGTTGACGGTCCTTAAGTATCACATTTTGACCGTCAATTCACCTCATAATGTGCATAAAAGAAACACAAAACATAGTGGTAGGGTTATACACTAACCCAATTCCACAAGTGTTGGTGTTTATTTGTATGCAAGTGAATTATTACCCAAAATACCAAAACATGCAGGGATGAATCCATGAAAATGGATTTCAATGAATCATGCGATGACATGTGGCAACACATGGATCAAATGGCCTACAAAGAAAAGAATACAAGGCGATCCAACGGTGTTGAACTCATATATATCAAGGGGGCCCACCTGGAAGCCACCTGGACGAAGCACTCCCAGAGGGGAGCCTTCATCAGATCAGCCGAACCAGGGGTTCAACCGACCTCTTCCTGGCACCAAACTCGGTCAAATTACACGTGTTGGCTCCTCCGGACTCCCTGGAGTCAATGGTGACAAATTCGCGCGTTAATTGTGGCGGGAACCGACCCTTCTCCACCTATAAATAGACCCCCTCACCTCACTTCTCATACACACCAAAAGTTGAGAATAGTGCTACACTTCAAAGGTTTAGAGTAGTCCTAGAGGCTACCAAAGGAGAAGGAGAGTGTGGTGAAGAGTCTAGGAGAAGGAGGCTTGGGCTTGTCAAGTCCCTCTTCTACACTTGTATCCCTACAAAGATTTTACTTAATCAAGTAAGCCTTTGTGAATTCAATACATGTTTGATCTTTTATTCTTAGTAGTTTGCACAAGTAGTTACTTGTGGGTTCACTGCTTTAATTCATTAGAGGCTCTAGTAGTAGCTTTGTGTTCGAAGCAACTAGAGTAGTGATTTAGAACGTAAGCGTGGTGCTTAGGTTATAAATCATTAGTAGATATCTCGTAGACCCACGGATTGAAGAGGTAAGCAGTAGGTGGTGACAGCCCTATCTGTCCTTTGTAATCCTCCACGTTCGCCTATGCCATAGGCTCTTGGCGGGAGTCATCCTAGTATTGCTAGGAGAAAGCCCGTGCCCGAAGCAAGCATCTACTGCAAACTACCTTGAATTAGGATCAATACATTGAATTACTCTCTGTTACTTGCCAACCAAACAACTTTGTGTCCTTGGGTGAGCTAGTTTGAAAGAGTCTGCCCTATATCTTGACATCATGGCTGGAGGATCTTTCCTCCATAAGACTCCAGAAGAAGGCAATGATCTTCTGGACAGAATTCTAGAAAATTCTTCTTTCATTATGCGTCTTAATGAGCCTCCCCAAGAGGAAGTTGTGTCAAGAATGGAGGATACACTCTTGGACAAGGATGAACCCATTTCTTGTTTACCCCAAGCCTTGCCAGAGGAATCCTCTCCTGAATCTGAGACTACGAAGGTAGATGAAATTCAACCCTCGCAGTTTCCATTTTACTTCGAGGAAGATCTTTTTGAATATTATGGAAATACCTCGAAGTATTGTTGCTATAGGAAACCTTCATTGCCATCAACTCCACCTGAACCACTTGATGGGGTGTTCGCCCGTCAGGCGGTCAAGAAGTTGACCTCTATCCTAAGCAGAGAGTGGACAGCTGAAGTCGAGAATTCACCCGAAATTCTTCGGATGACCTCACCTTTGGCTATCATTTTATGTTCTATTAGAGGGACACCAATGAGAATCCTATACAACCCTACTGTTGGAGCAAATCTCATTTCCGATTCTTGTGCTCTTGCCATTCTTGGCGATGTGCCATTGGCACCAACACGCAAATCCTTCCGAGATTCATTCAGAACCATTCTTGAAGGATGTAGGGTTCTGCAACAAGTGTCAGTTACACACAAAGATGTTGAGGCTCTCATAGATTTTCACATGTTCAAAATCCAAGATTTTGACATCATGATAGGGATTCCCTTAGAGAAATTTCTCATGGAAGTTCCTTTGGAAGGAAGCCTCAATATCAATCTTGGAGGGAGAAATTTCTCCATGCCTATTCTCCGTTCAGAGAACACATCTGCAGAATCTCCCATCCAAGATGAGCCAATGGAGGAAGTTAGGACTCTTCAATTTTTAGAACCCCCTGAAATTGAAGGAGAAGAAGACTTCATCCAAGAGCAGGATGAATTTCAGGAGGAAATTGAGTTGCCAAAAGAAGAGCCCTCCCCAAAACCTCCTGTTGAGCTCAAGATTCTACCTCCAGGCCTACGTTATGCCTTTCTAAACGGCGATTTGGAAGCCCCTGTCATCATAACTGACAAGCTTTCAGATGATGAAACACTCAAACTCATAGCCATGTTAGAAAGGCATAGAGCTGTTTTTGGATATTCACTTTAGGATCTCAAGGGAATTAGTCCAGCGTTATGCACCCATCATTTTCCTATTGACCCTGAGAGTGTCCCCTCGAGGGAACCTCAAAGGCGATTGAATAATGCGATGCGGGAAGTTGTCAAGAAAGAAGTCTTGAAACTTCTGCATGTCGGGATTATTTATCCTGTTCCTCATAGTGAATGGGTAAGTCCAGTTCAAGTAGTGCCTAAGAAGGGAGGTATGACGGTCGTTCAAAACGAGAGGAATGAATTAATTCCTCAACGGACCGTCACGGGATGGAGGATGTGCATTGACTACCGAAAACTTAACAAGACAACAAGGAAAGACCATTTTCCATTGCCCTTCATCGATGAGATGTTAGAGCGCTTGGCAAAACACTCCTACTTATGTTTCCTTGATGGGTATTCGGGATATCATCAAATTCCTATCCATCCCGATGATCAAAGAAAGACAATGTTCACATGTCCTTACGGGACCTATGCCTACCGGCGTATGTCCTTTGGACTGTGTAACGCTCCTGCCTCTTTCAGAGATGCATGATGTCTTTATTTTCAGACATGATCGAGGATGCCATGGAAGTTTTCATGGACGATTTCTCCGTCTATGGAAAAACTTTTGATCATTGTCTAGAAAATTTAGACAGGGTCTTACAAAGATACCAGGAGAAGGACCTTGTGCTTAATTGGGAAAAGTGCCATTTCATGGTCCGGGAAGACATTGTTCTTGGACACTTGGTGTCCGAGCGAGGGATAGAGGTGGACAAAGCTAAAATGGAAGTTATTGAAAAACTTCCACCTCCTATCAATGTTAAGGGAAACCGCAACTTTTTAGGTCATGCGGGGTTCTACCAACGATTCATCAAGGATTTCTCAAAAATCGCTAGACCCCTCAACAACCTATTAGCTAAAGAATCTCCCTTTGATTTCGAAGATGAATGCCTTAAATCATTTAATATACTCAAAAAGGCACTCATCTTAGCTCCAATTATCCAACCTCCTGATTGGGTGCCGCCATTCATTATCATGTGTGATGCCAGTGATTTTGCTGTTGGTGCGGCCTTAGGCCAAACCAAAGATAAAAAGCATCACGCAATAGCCTACGCTAGCAAAACTCTGATAGGAGCCCAACTCAATTATGCCACAACTTAAAAAGAGCTCCTAGCAGTAGTTTTTGCTATTGACAATTTTAGATCCTATTTGGTTGGATCGAAGGTCATAGTCTACACAGACCATGCTGCTTTGAAATATCTTCTTACCAAAAAGGATGCTAAACCTAGGCTAATTCGATGGATTCTTCTACTCCAAGAATTTGATCATGAAATAAGAGATAAGAAAGGAGTAGAGAATTCAGTAGAAGATCATCTTTCACGTATGGAAGTCACACAAACCATGGACATACCTATCAATGATTTCCTACGAGATGATATGCTCCTCAAGGTGACAGACTCTCACCCTTGGTATGCGGATATCGTGAACTTTATGGTCTCGGGATACGTCCCACAAGGGGAGAACATAAAGAAACTCATTTATGAGAGCCGTAGACACCTTTGGGATGACCCATACCTCTATCGAGTATGTGCTGATGGCCTTCTTAAAAGGTGTCTCCCATCAATCGAAGGCACCAAAATTATAGAGAAATGCCATGCTGGCCCCTATGGTGGTCATTACGGTGTTTACCGTATTCAGGCAAAGATCTGGCAGAGTGGACTCTATTGGCCTTCAATGTATGATGATACCAAGGAATACCCCTCGCTTTTGCCTGAAGCATGCTGGGGAGCAGCATTTTCATATGTTCCCAGAACCATGAGAAGGTTTAGAGACTCATATTCACTCCCTTGCCAAACCTCGGGGACAATCACATGCTACCTCTCGCATGGTGAGCTTACCGCAATTGATCCGCTTGCGGTGGCATAACTTACCTCTTACCTTATGTCGGAGCATCGTTATAGAATATAATAACACATATGTTAGCTTGCCACCTTAAGTAACTAATACTATCATAGACATTATATGGGCATAGTAAGTAATCCTTACTCGACTACTTCTAAGTTTTCAAAATAGGATCTATTCGAGCGTGCTATTACCAATATGGCTCTGATACCAGGCTTTGAGGACTGAGTCCACACATTCCAAGAATCGCAGAGGGTGGTGTTATGCGATGCAGTACCCAAAAACACACAGGAGAATAATACGAAAAAAGACAAAGTTTTATTTATAGAAACAGTGGAAGTTTTTTACAATACTTAATATACAACGAAAGTCATACTCATAGCTAAACTCTCAGCCTAGCTATGCACAAGTGCAGCCGTCCAGCCCGAGGACACTACACACTAGCAGCACACAACAGATCACGGGGGCATGCAGGGCTCCCACTTGGCGGTATACCCTGACGGGGGCATCGCCTCATCTTCGTGCCCTTCCTCATATGCGTCACCTGCAAATAACTTAATATAGCAACCGTGAGCACAAAAGCTTAGCAAGGCTTAACTGTCTCACCTATACATGGAACTCTACATGGAGAGATACTTAACATAGGAATAGATATAGCAGTAAATGACTCACCTACATGTTGATCCTTATTTTCAAGTTATTAGCAGTAGATTATAGGTTCAATAAAAGTAACTTCAGTGAGCATATTCTATAGCAATCATAGTTACAGAGCAATTATAGTTCAATACATCATAATCTTGTGCCTTCTTTAGTATTTACTACGTCATAGCACAGTGAACAAGCGGTGCTCAAATAACGAGGGACGGTGATTGAAATCAGTAGACACCCAGATAACACGTCATGCACACCTGTGTGTAAGAATCGTGTGGTGCTCCTCACCACGTCATACGCAACAACCTTTCACAAGAAACTCAAATGCCGAACCAGTCCCACCATAGCAGGCATAAGGTCCCCGCATGGAGCGTGTCTATGCCCACCGGCAGATTTACACCTTGCTGCCTTCAACCCATCCCTATCGGCAGTGGGCTATGCCTCTAGACCCAATATATCTACAACGGTTTACTGGCTTCCATATGCCCAATATGCATCTGGTACAGTTCAAACTTGCCAGCAGGACTGCACACGGATCGGTCCTCAATCGACACAAGCAGGCTACGCACTTGAGACCCTGTCTCACTGCATCCTATCCCCCTGCTCGGTCTTATATTCATGGGAAAGGCTGCAAGAGTACATCATGTCCCGTCCCCACCATGGGATGGATGACTGGATGATTATCCAAAACTTGTACAACTGGTTGTTCCCTTCTACCCGTGACCATGTGAATGTTGCTGCTAGAGGTGCGCTCTTCTCATTGACGATGCCCAAAGTAAAAGACTTAATTGAGAAGATGGTGTCAAACATGGGTTGGAGCGATGAGCGTCTCCATACCCGAAGGAGGTGGACATGATAACTGCTAAACTAGACCTCCTCATGAAGAAGATTGATGGACATGCCCATGGGGATGTATGTGGCAATGCCTATGCCCTAGACTCTCACATCACCTATGAAGTATGTGGCAACACGGGCGATTTGGGCAATGACTACCCAGAAACCCCTGAGGATGCATTATATGTAGTCAACAGTGGGAACAACAATGGCTATTGTCCAGGAGGTCAATGGTGTGGCCAACCACGCCCTTTCATTCAAGGGGGGTGCAACAACAATGGCAACAATGGAAATCAACCCAACTTGAGAGAGCTTGCCATTAGCCAACTGAAGATTAATGATGACCTATCAAATAAGTTGTTAGCTAATGACAAGACCCTAGAAAGCATTAATGCCAAGATGGAAGGACTATACTCAGCCTTCAAGAACCAATTAAGCTTCAGCAAGATGCTGGAGACTCAGTTCGCTCAACTGGCGGCTGCTATTCCACCAGTGGAGAATGGCAAGATGCTAGGAAAACTCCAACCTCCTGTGGAAAATGTCAACATGATTTCTCTACGGGAAGGTAATTGGCTGAAGGACCCTGGATATCCCTTCATATCTTGCTCGATTGGGGCTCACTACTTTGACAAGGCACTTTGTGACCTTGGAGCAAGTGTGAGTGTGATGCCCAAGGTGGTCTTCGACCAACTGAACTTCAAGGAGCTTACTCCAACACCAATGGAGCTCCAACTGGCTAATTCTTTAGTCCGTTATCTGGCTGGTATTGCTGAAAACGTTCCGATGAAAATCTTGAATTGCTTCATACCCGTGGATTTTGTGGTGCTCGACATGGATGCCTAGAAGGATACGCCAGCCGTTCTTGGGCACGCACTCCTTAGAACCACGAAGGATCGCATAGATGTGGGAGCTGGAGAAATCCACTTCCGTATCAATGGCAAGGAGGAGAAGTTTAACTTTCGCCCAAAGCAGGAGCAATGCTCCATAATTCACATCAAGTATGGAACAAATGTTAAACACATTCAAGAGGTTGAAGTCACACCTCCAAAGGTGGATCCACTCATTGCATTCATGAGGGAATTGATGTATGCGGTGAACCCGTCTTACCGTCCACGCCGACATCCCAAAAAGACAGAGAAGTCCAAGCCTAATCAAAGGCCCAAGTCCACCAAGCTACGAAAGAAGGAATGGTGGAAGAAGCAAGACAAGCCATCCGAGTGCATTTCTCTGGGCCCGGATGTCAAGAAACGAAGAAGAAGGAATGTCCATCTCATCGGACGGTTGTGAGACCTAGCCAATAAGTTAAATTGGTAGTTATCTACTATTTGATTTTTCTTTTCACTTCATTTGTTTTTTCCCCATTTTGTTTGATTTTCCCCACTGCATGTTTGGTTTTTCTTAGCAAGTTGAGAATCTTATATTCTCAACTATTATTTTTATTTCTTTATTTTTCACAAAAAGAAAATTATTGGCTTTTGAAAATAAGTTTCATTCGAAAAACAATTTTTCTCAGCTACAAATGTGGCATTTCACCAACATGCTAATTTTATATCTATTGGGGAGCCACCTGCCAAAAAAGGGAACAAGGGGCCCACATTTCAGTGCGATCGACCCCCCCGTTTGGCCGACATGGGGAAAGAGCCAATTTGGCTCTCTCTCTCTCCTCCAATGGCTACATTTGATCATCTTGTGACCGTTGGGGACAGTACACTATAAATAGTGGCGGTGAGGAGCACTCCTCTTCACACTTCACCTCATTTCACACCTCTCCAAAGTCACTCTTTGCTCATGTTATTTTTTCTTGCTCTTCATTTAAGCACTCTTTCTCAAATCCTACCAAAAAAGATTTTCTTTTGTTTGTAAAAGTGCATCTAGGCAATCCCTTGTGGGTTTTGGACGATTGATGACAAGCAAATGAGATCCTAATGAATTTATTGAGATGATTGCAGGATCAGCAAAATGAGATAATTTGGTGCACTAAAAAAGATGAAAAATGAAGTGGTGTACAAAATAGAAAAGCCCAACTGTCAACTAAAGTGCAAAGTAGATTTAAATGTATAGGATGTGTGTGAGAGACACATCCCAAGAGCTCAAGTCTTTGTATAGGGGTAAGGGCTTAAAAACGCCTAAAAACTCACTGAGCACCGGACTAGTCTGTTCTTGGACAAGACTAGTCTGTTTAACTCTCTGTTGTCCAAATACACTATGCACCGAACTAGTCTGTCTGCGGATTGGACTAGTCCGTTAACCTTTTTGGAATCCAATAACACGGTGCACCGGACTAGTCCGATCATGGACAGGACTAGTTCAATCAAGTTTCCGTAACTCTTGTTCAGTGCACTCTGGACAAGTCCGTCCATGGAACATGACTAGTCTGTTGAACTCTCTAGAGTCCAATTACACATTGCACCAGACAAGTCCGTTCTTGGATCAGACTAGTCCGTTCAACTCTCTGCAGTTGAATTACACTTAGCACCGAACAAGTCCGGACATCCACCGGATTAGTCTGGTATACCTCACACAATTAGGGTTTCTAGTGTGCTGGACTCCACGCTGACTTTTACACAGCACACCAGACAAGTCCAGTACTAGTACGGACTAGTTTGGCCCTTGGGATTTCTAACGATAACTTTTTGGAAACCTTATAAATAGGAGATCCACGGCCTCACAATAATAAATTTTGATTCCTACTGTAAAAATAATAAACCCTAGCACCGCCACCTGTCCCAAGAGACCAAAAACACATCTCCCCACGCATCTAAAGTCCAAAAAGGTGAAAACCAATTGAACACTTAGACTTCAGATTGGGAGATCGTCGTCTACACCTTGTGAGCTCTTAAGGTGTGATCTCTTGGCACTCGAACTCTCTCTTGTAATCTTTTCGAGAGTATTTGATCATCTTTCCGTTGTAATTTGGTGGAAGCCCTCAACGTGTGAGGTTGCCCCATAAACTCGGTGATTGCCCATGATAGTGGATTCAAGTCGGCCTTGTGTGGTGACTTGAAGAGCGAAAGGGTTTGAAGAGACCCGTCTCTGTGTGGGCTTCCTCAACGAGCAGTAGATCTCTTTGGTAAGATCGAACCTCGGTAAAAATCGGTGTCTCGTGTGCTTCTTTACTTTTGCATCTTTATTAGGACACATAGTTGATCAATATCACAACTTGAATTGCAAATTGTTTTTCACATACAACTTCACGACATAGATTGTAAATTCAAGTAATCTTATCTGTTGTTTACATTTCTGCTGCTTAAATGAATTTAAATCTTGTTTAGATACTTAATCAAATCGGCATACACCAGGCACACTGGACTAGTCCGCCCACATAACCGTACAAGTCCGGTCAATCATGTTTTTGAACGTTTGATTAAGTGTGCAGGAAATTTTCAAAGCCTATTCACCCTCCCCACTCTAGGACACATTCAATTGGTAACAAAGCGGGTTCTCCATCAACGACACTCACCGCTCAGAGAGATCAATGGCCTCTGAGAAGAACAACGAGATCCCGAAGGTGCTCAACACCAAGGAAGAGCAAGAAACTAAAGCCTTCGACGTACTAGGAGAAAATCCACAAGATGATGAAGAAGTACGTCAACTGAAGGCACTTCTGAGGAAAAAACTGCTGGCACAAAAGGGGAAAGAAGAAGAGAAGACGACGGGGAGTGGTCATCACGACTACTCCCGATATCCTTAAAATTATAATCATCTTAATCCAAATAATCACTATCTTTCTATTCCCATGGGAAAACCTCCGCAAGTTGACAGAAACGACTACACCATGTGGAAATATAATATGAAGATGCATCTAATCTCTTTGAATCCTAGCCTTTGGCATATTGTGTGCACGGGTGTAGATATCCCGGACATGGACGAAGAACTCACTCCGGAACCAGAACAAGAGATTCACTGCAACGCACAAGCCGATGCAGTGATCACATCATCACTGAGCAGGGAGGACTTCACCAAGATTGATGGGTTGGAAAGCGCAAAAGAGATCTGGGATAAACTTAAAACGGCCCATGAAGGAAATAGGCCAGTTCGAGAAGCCAAAATTGAGATGCTTGAAGGAGAGTTGGGAGATTTGCTATCGAGGAAGGCAAATCACCTCAAGACATGTACAACCGGATGAAGGCGCTTATCAACAAGATATGCGCCTATGGAAGCAAGAAATGTACTTACCATGAGGTGGTTAAAAGGATGATTAGAGCCTTTATGCCATGAAACGTCACATTATGCTCAATGATCCTAGAAATCCCCAGGTTCCACAAAATGACCACGGATGAGCTATTGGGCAAGATCATAAACCATGAGATGATGGACAAGGAAGACCAATACATCAAAGATCTAGATGAGCTCACCTCCTTCAAAAAGAAGGAAGTTGCTCTCAAAGCAACTTGCAAGCCTAAAGGAAAAGAAACTCGTGAAGATCAAGACGAAGAAGATACAAGTGACGTGAGCACTGACCTAGATGATGAAGAGATGGTACTCTTCGTCAAGAAGTTCAAAAACATGATGAAAAGAATACATGGAAGCAACTCAAATGAAGGGAAGAGAGAGGAAAAACGAAAATCCAAGGCTTGACGCACCTGCTATAACTGTGGCAAGTACGGTCACTTCATGGTTGACTTCACCTTTGAAGAAAGTAAGAGGAAGAAAGAAACAAAGCCTCAAGAGAAGAGGATATTCAGAAAAAAGGCAACAAACTCATGAAGCGCACATCAGCAAGGAGTGGGACTCAAACGTCGAGTCCTCCTCTGATGAAGAAGAGGAGATAGCCACCATTGCCATCAAGAAACCCACCAAGAGATCTACACTCTTCCCAGACATGGGAGGATGGGACACACACAATCACACTTGCCTTATGGCCAAAGAGGGCAAGAAAAAGGTTCAACTTACCCTCCCTTCGCAAAATTCCTCTATTGATGATTTTGATAGCTCTAGTGAAAACGAGGAGATGTTTAGGGGATTAAGTAAAACTGCACTAAAAAAATGAAAATGTTGTCAGATGAAATCTTTGAGAAGGAGGAGCTTGTTAACGGACAAGAAGATATGCTCATCCATGAAAGGAAGAGATATCAAGAGGTTGAGAAACTCCTTGAGCTCAAAAGAGAGAAGAATAAGTCACTTGAGTATGAGCTAACCTTGAGTAAGGAAACTTACGCAAAGCATGAAGACTCACACATTGCAATCAAGGATAAACTTGCTAACTTGTCAAAAGTTAACAAGATTCTTGAGGTGCAAGTTGAGTCGCTCAAGCAAAGTGACTCCTCTTTCTCCAAAAGCTCACCTTCCAAAGGTGTAAGTTCGACAACTATTGCAACTTGCACATGTTCTACTAAGAAAAATGCTGTCAAACCTGATTCTCCTACTTCTCATACAATGCATCCTTCCCAAAGTGGCATCTTTGACAAGGAGAAGATCAAATATGCACGTAGTGCATATATGGTTACTAGACCTCCTAACATCAAAGATGGTCTTGGGTTTGACAAGAACAAACACATGTGCACTGATGTCCACGCTAAGAAGAGAATCACTTTTGTTAAGGAAAAATCACATGAATCTGACTTGCAAATATTGTTTCGTACTTATGATGCTTCCTATGTTCTTACGAAAGACAAAGATGGAAATGTGTTTGCCAAATATGCAGGGCCACGCCACAAGAATTCTAAAACTTGTGTGTGGGTGCCCAAGACTCTTGTAACATACCCGAGAGGACCCAAGCAAGTTTGGGTACCGAAAACAAAGGAATGATTCAGTATTGCAGGCCTACTCCTCTGGTGGATCAAAATGGGTGCTAGAAAGCGGATGCAAAAATCTCATGATCGGAGAGAGGAATATGTTTGTGGAGTATGAGCACAACGCAGATCCAAATGAGGGCACATACTTTGGAGAAAATAGCCAAGGAAAGGTCCTTGGTAGTGGTAAAATTGAAATCCCTTCACAACATAGTCTCTCGAATGTATTACATGTAGATTCTTTACATTATAACCTTCTGTCAATGTCTCAGCTATGCGACAAAGGTTATAACTGTTTATTCACTAACGAGAGTGTGACTGTTTTTAGAAGAAGCGATGGCTCGATTGGATTCAAGGGAATGTTGAAGGGAAAGCTTTATCTTGTTGACTTCAACAAAGACAAAGCTGAACTCAACACTTGCTTGATTGCTAAAACTAACATGGTATTGCTATAGAATAGACGGATAGCCCATGTTGGGATGAGAAATTTTCAGAAACTTCTAAAAGGTGGTCACATCCAAGGTCTAAAGGATGTTGTATTTGAGAAAGACAGGCTATGCAGCGCTTGCCAGGTGGGAAAACAATTTGGAGCACCGCACCCCGCCAAAAACGTGATGACTACTACAAGACCACTGGAACTTCTTCACATGGACCTTTTCGATCCAATTGCTTACATAAGCATCGGCGGTAACAAATACGGTTCAGTTATTGTTGATGATTTTTCAGGATTCACCTGGGTATTTTTCTTGTATGATAAATCAGAAACTCGGGGAATCCTCAAGAAGTTTTTGAAAAGTGATCAAAACAAATTCTCATCAACTGTGAAGAATATTAGAAGTGACAACAGAACAGAATCCAAAAATACACAAGTTGAGGAATACCTTGATGAAGAAGGGATAAAGCACGAGATTTCGGCACCCTACCCCCCCCCCCCCCCCAACAAAACGGGGTGGCCAAAAGGAAAAACAGAATGTTGATTGAAATAGCAAGGACAATGTTGGATGAATACAAGACATCGGACTAGTTTTGGGCTGAAGTGGTGAACACTGCTTGTCATGCCACAAATCGGTTATATCTTCACTGACTCTTGAAGAAGACGCCATATGATCTTCTTACCGGTAACAAGCCAAATGTTTCATATTTCAAAGTTTTAGGTTGTAAGTGTTTTATTCTGAACAAGAAACCGAGGACATCGAAGTTCGTCTCAAAATCTGATGAAGGGTTCTTGCTCAGTTATGATTCGAACACCTATGCCTATCGTGTCTTCAACAAAGTCTCTGGACTTGCTGAAGTAGCACGTGACATAGTGTTCGATGATACTAATGGCTCCCAAGTGGATCAAGATGATAAGTGTGTGCTACATCAACAAGAAGCCCCATGTGAAGCGTTGAGAAGAAAGGCACTTGGTGATATTCTACCTCAAGAGCAACCACAAGACTCAAGTGCATAAGATGAACCTCAACAAGGAAGCAAAGATCAAGGGGAGCTCATGCACAAGACCAAAATCAGGAAGATCAAGAAGATCCACACATCCACAAAAGCAATGATTTAGGGGGAGACAATGAAGAGCTAGCTACTTCACAAGTCTCTCACCCAAGAGTACATCAGAGTGTGCAAAGAGATCATCCCGTCAACAACGTCATTGGATATATTGCTAAGGGAGTAACTACTAGATCTCGCATTGCAAATTTTTGTGCATATTACTCCTTTATATTTTTTATGGAACCATACAGGGTACAAGAAGCCTTAGAAGATCCAGATTGGGTGATGGCAATGAAAGAGGAGTTGAACAACTTCAAGAGAAATGAAGTGTCAAAACTGGTGGAAAGACCAAAGGGAAACTTCGTTGGAACCAAATGGGTATTTCGAAACAAACAAGATGAACATGGAGTGGTAACGAGAAATAAAGCAAGACATGTGGTGAAAGGTTACTCACAAGTCGAAGGTTTGGACTTCGACAAAACTTTCGCTCCCGTAGCTAGACTTGAGTCCATTCATATTTTATTGGCATATGATACTCACCATAATTTCAAGTTATATCAAATGGACATCAAAAGTGCCTTCCTCAACGGTCCGATCAAGGAGGAAGTGTACGTGGAGCAGCCACCAGAATTTGAAGATCAAGAGTACCCCAACCATGTCTATAAACAGCGTAAGGCTCTCTATGGCCTCAAACAAGCTCCTCGAACTTGGTATGAGTGCCTTAGTAATTTTCTGACTCAAATGGCTTTAAAATTGGAAAAGCTGATTATACACTGATCACAAAATACTTTGATGATCATTGATTTGTATGCCAAATCTTTGTTGATTATATTATCTTTGGATCTACTAATAAGTCTTTTGTGAAGAATTTAGCAAGATTATGACACATAGGTTTGAAATATTGATGATGGGCGAATTGAAGATCTTATTGGGATTCCAAGAGAAGTAATTAAGAGAGGGCACATTTATAATTCAAACCAAGTACACGTAGGACATCCTCAAGATGTTCAATATGGACAAGGCCAAGCCCATCAAGAAACCCATGGCAACTAACGTACATCCCGACCTTAATGAAGATGGTACAAATGTGGATCAAAAGGTATATCAGTATATGATTGACTCATTACTCTATTTATGTGCACCAGATATTATGCTTAGTGTATGCATGTGTACAAGGTTTCAAGCCGCACCTAAAAAGTGCCACTTAATAGCTGAAAAAAATCTAAGGTACCTTGTGCACACACCCAACATGGGCCTTTGGTATCCCAAAGGATCCAAGTTTATCTTGATAGGTTATTCCGATGTCGACTATGCAGAATGCAAAGTCGATAGAAAGAGCACGTCGGGGACCTATCAATTTTTGGCAGATCCATAGTTTATGGTCATCTAAAAAGTAAAACTCCATTGCTCTGTCCACAGCCGAAGCAGAGTACGTTGCAGCCGGTAGTTATTACGCACAACTACTTTGGATGCGACAAACTCTAAGGGACTATAGTTACAATCTGGACCATATTCCGCTTCTATGCAATAATGAGAGTTCTATAAAAATTGCACACAACCCAGTGGAGCACTCAAGAACTAAGCATATAGATATTCGTCACCATTTCCTAAGAGATCATTCATTAAAAGGTGATATTGAAATTTCACATGTTAGGACTGAGAAACAACTTGCAGATACTTTCACCAAGAAATTAGATGAGAAAAGGTTTTGTGATCTAAGAAATGAGCTAAATATACTTGACTCTTGAAATGTGACTTGAAACACTGCACATCTGATCGTGATTTCAAATTTTACTCATTTTTGCCAAAATTTCCCCCTTATCTTGATTTTCTCTAGAAAACTATTTAAATGAGTAAATCTTGGTGAATTATGGCCTTGTATGATTGTTGAGTGCTTACTGGTCATGTTCATCAAGATTATTTGTGAAATAATGTCCCTTAGATCACTATTAGATCAAACAAACAAATCCGTTGTTTCAGCTCAGTTCTGTCCTGCTAACAATGGACTTGTCCGGGGTCAGCACCGGACTAGTCCGTTGATACAAACTAGTTCGGATTTTGTCCGTTGCATCAGACTTGTTTGGGGTCTATCGAACTAGTCCGGTTTTGTCGGGGTTAACCCTAATCTGCCGCCAGGAGCTCATCTTCCACCTTGAATAATGTCCTTCACATTCTCTCTCCTCCCCCTCGACCTCCAAGGGCGATTTCCACGTCTAGTAACCAAAAACGTGGATTTCTTCAAGGGAAATCTCCTCCTCAGCACGGAGCTTGTCCACTCCGGGCTAATCCAGCCCCAAATCCACTCCTTCAACGTGAATCTGCAACTTTTCGGTAAAATTCTCCTCAAACCCTAGCTCTCAACTTTTCTTGATTATAGCTTGTTTCCTTTGATTCCTAGGGCATACATTACTTCTCAAGATGTACTCCTACCATTTCCTAGTCCTTGTGCATCTATTCGAGGTAGATTTGGTTCAAATAGGAAAAGTTAGGGTTCTTATACCAGACCAAACTAGTCCGGCGTCTTGGTGCGGACAAGTCTGCACTCTGAAAATGGACAAGTCCGGCATCTGGCATTTGAACTTCTAAATTCCTATTTGCACTGAGTCTTCAATCCATTCTTATCCAAACCTTGAACCTCCTTGTCGGGCACAATGTCTTCAAGTTCCGAGGACAGTTCATTTCACTATGATGAAGAGGTACAACATGCTCGAGTGCAAAGAGCCAAGGAGAGGGTGATGAATAAAACACATGATGCCAATGTCCATTCTCCTCTTTCTGACGACTCTCTTCCTAAGAGAAGGAGAGTGGTAGTGAAAAAGGCTTAGGGCAAGAATGCTGCTAAGAGCTCATTGGGTCCCAAGAGAACTCTGAACAAGGGCAAAGGACATGCTAGTGGCCCCATTGGCCCCTTGAAGATGAAAGCTCCTACTCATCGCAACAGGCAGCCCTCTAGTGCTGATTTCATTGGCAAAGGTGGTGAGCTAGCTGACAAATTCAGGAAGGTAGAAGTCTGTGCAGCCCAAACAGTCAGCTAATCCCAGATTCTGGAGCAATTTCCATGCTGACTACTATGAGCATGTGAATCTAAAGATGAAGACCCCAGTTATCGAAAGCCAATGGGTAGACATCGCTCACCTTCAGTCCAAGAGATGTCAAGCCTATCAAGAGGTTCTGGAAGCCTTGGAGCTGCATGGACTGAGGGATCTAGTCTCTTTTTAGTGGGACTGGAACATTGAGGTCATCACTCAATTCTACTCTACTCTCTATTTTGCTCGTGATGACAGTGACATGATGATTTGGATGACCCATGGAGCACAATACAGTGTCACCTATGAGGAGTTTGCAAGAATTCTTCACCTGGAAGATTCTCAGGAGAATGACATCATTATCCACAATCAGAAGCCTCTGGAGAAAGATCAACATGACTATCTTGATGATACAAAGATGCCATTCAAGTCCCCCACTACAAAGTACTTGAAGCCCTTCTTTGCTGTTCTCAACAAGATCCTGAGGAAGACCATTGCTCCCAAAGAGGGAGATGCAGGGACCATTCAGGGCACCCTCAGAACATTGATGAAGGTGATAAGCAGGAAAAGGACCTTCAATGTCTTTGAGTACATATATAATGACATTGTCTATATCTCCATCACTCCTAATAGGTCTTGTGGCTATGCACCTTACATCATGTATATGATTGAGAAGGTGACATGACTGGAATTTGTCAAGGACGCGCCTCATACCAGACTTAGGCCCCAGAAGCTTACCATCTACACTGCTCCTTTTGTTCCTAGCTCACCCAGAGAGGAACAAAGATCCAAGAAGGCTCAAGGGGGAATAAGATCTGAGATTGCTGCTCCTGCTCCTCCACCTCCTAGAGAGTCATCCGGTGGAGTGCTGAAGATGTTATCATCCATCTTTGCCTCTTGTCGCAAAGTGGAAATCAAGCAGCTCAAGGAAAGTCTGACCAAGAAGAAGAATCAAAGATATGTAAAGTCCAACATAAAAGCCACTTGTGACAAGCTAGAGATGGAGCCAGTGGGGTTACTTCAGATTTCAGAGGACTCAGAAGAAGATTTTACTGAAATGCCTCCTCTAACCGAGCAAGAGTTGGCCTCATTTGGACTGGTTGGTACCTCTGCTCCTCCTCCTCCTCCTCAAGCACTTGAAGATGAAAAAGAAGATGAAGAGAGGACTGAGAGTGAGAGAGGCAGTGACGATGAGTGATTCCACTCAATTTTTCCCTTTATGGTGCCTTGATGCCAAATGGGGAGAGATTGAGACTAGTTGTCTAGTATAAGCCATTAAGGACTTGTGATCAAGGACATGTACTAATTTTCAATCTATTGTAATTTATTTCAATATGTGATGCTTAGTTAATGTAAATGTCATGATTATTGCAATGACTGTCAAATGCTTATATATTGCCCATCACATCTGTTGACCGCACACATGTTAGACACCCCACCATAAAAAGTGCATATATGTGAGAAGCTTTTTGTGATTATTCGTTATTCTCATATATGCACACTTTATTAAAATCAAGCTATTACTCTTAATTGTGAAATCTCAATTGGTGGTCATCAATCACCAAAAAGAGGGAGATCGAAAATGCATCTAGGAAATCCCTTGCGGGTTTTGGACGATTGATGAAAAGCAAATGAGATTCTAATGAATTTATTGAGATGACTGCAGGATCAACAAAATGAGATAGTTTGGTGCACTCAAAAAGGTGAAAAATAAGGTGGTGTACAAAAGAGAAAAGCTCAACTACCAACAGAAGCACAAAGTAGATTTAAATGTATAGGATGTGTGTGAGAGACACATCCCAAGAGCTCAAGTCTTCGAGTAGGGTTAAGGGCTTAAAAACACCTAAAAACTCACCAAGCAACAGACTAGTCTATTCTTAGACCGGACTAGTCCATTTAACTCTATGTTATCCAAATACACTGTGCATCAGACTAGTCTGTCTGCAGACCAGACTACTCCGTTAACTTTTCTAGAATCCAATAACACAGTGCACCGGACTAGTCCGATCGTGGACCGGACTAGTCTGTTCAAGTCTCTATAAATTTTGTTCGGCTCTTCAAACAAGTCCGTCCATGGGACAGGACTAGTGCATTGAACTCTGTGGAGTCTAATTACATATAGCACCGTACAAGTCCGTCTTGGATCGGACTAGTCTGTTCAACTCTCTGGAGTTGAATTACACTTGGCACCGGACAAGTCCGGACATCCACCGGATTAGCTCGGTATACCTCACACAATTAGGGTTTCTAGTGTGCTGCATTGCACACTGACTTTTACACAGCACGCCAGACAAGTCTGGTACCCAGTACGGACTAGTCCGGCCCTAGGGATTTCTAACGATAACTTTTTGGAAACCCTATAAATAGGAGATCCACAGTCCCACAATGATAACTTTTGATTCCTACTGTCAAAATCACTAGCGCTGCCACCTATCCCAAGAGCCCAAAAACACATCTCCCCACGCATCTAAAGTCCAAAAAGTTTAAAACCAATTGAACACTTAGATTTGGGATTGGGAGATCATGGTCTACACGTTGTGAGATCTTGGGGTTTGATCTCTTGACACTCGTACTCTATCTTGTAATCTTTTCAAGTGTATTTGATCATCTTTTCATTGTAATTTTTGTGGGATCCCTCAACGTGTGAGGTTGCCCCATAAAGTCGGTGATTGCCCGTGATAGTGCATTCAAGTCGGCCTTGTGTGGTGACTTGAAGAGAGAAAGGGTTTGAAGAGACCAGGCTCTGTGTGGGCTTCCTCAACGAGGAGTAGATCTCTTTGGTGAGATCGAACCTCTGTAAAAATCGGTGTCTCGTGTGCTTCCTTACTTATGCATCTTGATTAGGGCACATAATTGATCAATATCACAACTTGAATTGCAAATTGTTTTTCACGTACAACTTCACGACATAGATTGTAAATTCAAGTAATCTTATCTGTTGTTTACATTTCCGCTGCTTAAAAGAATTTTTAGATACTTAATCAAATCGGCTTACACCAGGCACACCAGACTAGTCCACCCACACAACCGAACAAGTCTGGTCAATCATGTTTTTGACCGTTTGATTAAGTGTGCAGGAAATTTTCAAAGCCTATTCACCCTCCCCCCTCTAGGCCACATTCAGTTTGCATTTGCAATTTGCTCTCAAGTTCTTCAAAGGATAATTTGTCGGGGGGGGGGGGGGGGTTGCTTTCACTAACATCACATCTTTGAGTTTTTGCCTTGTTGTGTTCTTTCTTGTTGTGGCCATGAAAGGAATGAAGAGGTTGTTTGGGAAGAGGAAGGAGGCTGCAAGCTCAAGCTATGGTGGAGACTCAAGTGCACGTCCCTCTTGTGTTGCTAGACCAAGTTAACGAAGGAGGAGTGTATGTGAGGACCCCCATGGGTGAGAGAAACACCCCCCGACGACTTCTCCATGAAAACGACTTTGACATACAAAGTGAAGTTGATGATCAAGCATGCAAGCTCCTCTAAGATTTTGAGTTTTCTCATACAAATGCTTATGATCCGGATTTGATCTCCAAAATAGGTATGGATTCCAAATTCTTTTCCATTTGTCGTGCACTAGGATGGGAGAATTTTCTCACATAGAGGAGAGAGGTTCATGTATTATCTCCATGCAATTCCTTTGCACCCTTAGAATAGGATTTGATGGTATTTCTTTTAGATTATTTCAGAAAGAATACAACATCCTATGGAAAGAATTAAGTGAAATCCTAGGCTTCCATAAACGTTGTTTGCTAGATTTAGACACATTGCCTAAGTTTAACAAACAAAGTTTTTGGCATGAATTGACTAGTGAGGTCAGATGTAGTGCTCCTAGAAATAGCCACTTGCACAATCATACGTTACGCTTCATGCATAGATGGGTGGCTATGACTATGTTTCCTAGAGGAGATGTTAGAGTAGTGCGTGATGATGAGTTGAAAATTTTATTTGCCATGGCTATAAAGAAAAAAGTTGCTCCAGTGATTGCCATGATGACACAATGGTTAGATTATATTTCAAGGACAGGGCCTAATTTTAAGACCTATGTGTGCTGAATACATTGGCTCGTAGTGAATACACTTGCTTTGACGATAAAAGTTTTGAATATCACCAAAACACCTTTCTATTAAGGTCCGGCTAGTTTTGGTTAGCTCTGGTGAGTTTTGTCTTTAGCTTCGGCGTGTTTTTGCTAAGCTCCGAGTTGATTTTTCTAGCTCCGGCTTTTGGGTTTACTTGGTTATACTAGTTTTGGTAAGTTTCGGCGCTAGGTTCTACTAGCTTTTGTTAGCTCTGGCTCAAGGTCCCGGTTGCTCTGGCAAGGTCCAGAACTTGACCGCAGTGCTTCTGTTTTTCATTTGCAATGGTTCGTACTTGATTTACATCTCTGTAAAGATTGCTTAGTATTCATTTGCTAAGTCTTTGGTGCATTTTTGGTCGATATGGATGATATCGTGTTACTGTGCTTTTGCAACATGCTTATGTGAGGTTCTCACGTAAGGTGTTGTGTTCGGAACTAACTTGAGTCAAGTCGAGGACTTGGGCTCGTATGGAATTGTTGTTTATTCATGAGCAGGTGTTGCTTGAGTTCAAGACATGGCTGGTGATGGGATCCATTGGACTAGTCTCAGGAAGGAGATGAGGTTCCAACAACCAAATTCAGGAGGAATTGTGGTTGAGCTGATCAGGAGGTTGCGCAGCATGATTGAATCAAGAACAATGCATGTGAAGGTATCGTGGACGTCATTGGAAGATGTTTGCACGTGTGCAAGGAGTGCATGGACATGGCTACATGGTTCCGAGACGTGATGAAGAGATGTGGACGTAAAGAATTGGTCGGAAAGGTCCAACTGACTAGGTTATGGACTCAGGCTGCGGCTGAGTCGGGTTTGACTCAACTATGGAAAGATTTGAGTTGGTTATGATAGGATTTCGTGTGGGTCACGAATTTGAGTTGTTTTAGTAATATAGGATACGTTTCTAAGATGTTTGGAAGTCTTAAGATTGTTTCTATCTGCGTATAGAAGAATCCTAAGCAGTTATGGAAAGTTACGATTCGTGAACAGAGTAGGATTAGGTTCCTGATTTGAATTGAGTTGGCTTTCGAGCTGGTTATATAAACAAGGGAGCCCAGAGCTCGTGGTGCACGACTTTGGGGCTGTTCCTCTTGTGTTCTATTGATTAAAATTCGTAGTTTGAAGGAACTTTTGTGCCTTGTTCGTCTGACTTGTTCCTGACAAGTTTTACTCATCGAGTTTTCGGACAGCACTACCTTTCATTGGTGGTTTTATCATAACTCGAGTTTTACAGATCCAATTGACCGGAATCCCGACATCCGAGGATCTCATTGGGTGGTGTCGTGCGATGCGACACCCAACAATATACAATAATAGAACGAGAATAAAATACAAGACGAACTCTTTTATTTATCTTACATATAAATATCATAGCTATGCTCTCAGCACTAGCTATGCAAAATCAAAGTTATCCATGCCTTGGATACTTTGCACTAGCAACACGCAACTCACGGCGGCGTGCAGGGTTCCCATTCGGCTATATACTTTGGAGGGGGTGCAGCCTCATCATCAAACCCTTCATCAATTGTATAACCTGCAAAAACTCGTTAACTACAAACGTGAGCATAAGGCTCAGCAAGACTAACCCGTCTCACTAGACATATGCAAGGGTGGACACTAAGCATAAGTAAGGTGAAGCATAAACAACTCACCTTTAAGTGGATCCTTATGATCAGGTTTTAAGTAGCAAATGACATTCTCCAAGCACGACACATCATGGACTCCTCAATCAAACAAGAAACGCTTTGCCGATGATATGACATGCCCAGAGCACATAATGCTATTACAACTAAAGTATGGGGAAAATGTAAACTTTAATGTGACTATCTCTAAATCATACAAGGTTGCAAAGCAATTATAATTCAATACAATATATTTTTATTACTTCTTCAGTATTTACTACGTCACGGCGCAGTGAACAAGTGGTACTCTATTACTGCGGGGGACGGTGATTGCAATCAGGACACACCCGGACAACACGACACATACGTCGTTCGGAAGTGTCAGCGAGTACACCTGTGCCTACATAACACTCCAGTACTAGGCGTATATGGCCACCTTTCACATGAAACCCGAACGCCGAGCCCGTCTCACCTTCGCAAACAGAAGGTCTCCGCACAGAACACCTCATGTGTCCGCCGACCGATTTACACCTTACTGTCCTCAACCCGCCCCTATCAATGGTGAGTTAATGGGCCTCGAAACCCCAGTTATCGAGTTACATCAGTTTACTGGATTCCATATGTCCATTATGTCGCTGGTACAATTGAAGCTTGTCCGAAAGAGCCGCATACATACGGGCCTTAACTGACCAGTCAGAGCTACGCAACCAAGACCACGTCTTGTCGCTTCCTATCCATCTCTGACCGTTCTCGAGTTTTAGATGTAACAGTTATTTTCTATAAATGTTATCCCAATATAGATGCGTGTAAATTTCTATCTCGCGAGTAGATTCCAACTACTCGACTTCTACTGGTTTACCTACTACATTAGCATAGCAATTCTACACGTTGAGTGATTAACCTACCCAGTTAACCAATGGGATTTTTGGGTCATGCATCTGGAGTTTTCAATCATCCTAAACGTAATGCACAATTCATATACTACTCATCATAGTGATAAAGCAAAATTTTATAAACGACTTAAATGCAAACCGGGGCTTGCCTGGTTGCAGGTCAGAGTCGGGGTTAATATCTGGAAGGTGCTCTTCCAAGGCTTCTGGTTCCTCCTCGACTTCGGTCACTATACAATATGCATATAACATGTATATGAATGACTTTGAAAAATAATTATTACCAAGACAATAATTTAATCTATGGTGATCATTATATGATAGGGACCTTAATTGGCTTTGGAATTTTGATGGTAGATACTAGGGAATATGATAGAAGCTCTTGCAAAGAACAGGAGATGATAAAAGTATATTGTTGTCTCTAAAATTATGGCGAGTATTAAACTTCCAAGAATTTTAAAGACGAAACTGTAGCTTGAACATAGCTGCCAGTTGATAACCATGATAGAGGAAGTTGTCCTGGTTCTATCAAAATTTGTTTCATAAATTTCTAAGCTTTGGTGAAGGAGTTATTGAATTTCTAAGTTGGCAAGAATTTTTGGATTTATCTTATAGTTGAATTTTTAGCTTTTAAATAAATATTCAGTTTGTGACTGAATTAGGACTATGATATTAGGTCAATTAAATCCAAGATTTTTACAGGGACTAGTATATGACGAAAGGAAGGTTCAGTCCAAAATTGGGACATAATAAAGCAACGGAACATCTGTAAAAATTCAATAACTGAAAAATGTAATTGAACTATACAGACGGCTAAACAGGTGCAATGGATCCCAAACTTTTGTTGGTGGTCTAGAAATGGACAATGTATTTTATGTGAAATTTGGGGATTTTTCCAGTGGCAAGTTCATCTGGAAAAATTGCATTTGCATTTGGGAAAATTGTTTTATACAGAATTTAACTGTGAGTTTCTCATAACCTAATTGGAACTGATAGAAACTAGAGCTCAAGGGATTTCAAATAAAATTTGTTTGAATATTTTTGGAGCATTCTACAGAGGGATATTGATTTTTAAACTTTGGAAATGGTTCTGCACCATAGGGGGGAATTTCAACTTTTAAATTTGGCGCCAGGGCCCACTAGATTTAAAATCATCCAATCAGGGGCTAGCCACACCGGGGGTTATAAAGATTCCCACGTGGCCGCACTAAATCCTAGCCACAGACTGATCTGGCGCCTTTTTCACTCGCTTGCAAGTGGGACCCGCGAACCCGGTCGTCTTCAACCTCGGTCCACGGCTCAAGCGGCGGCGTTCTCAACGGCGCGCGGTGGTGCTTTCGCCGGCGATAGCTTCCGGCCCACAAGAGGCCTCGGGACTCGCCGCTCCACCATATTTTCGCACGGGAAACACGATGGACCAACTCCCGACGGCGAGGGGTGACCGGAAAACCATTCCCGACGGCAGCAGCGGGTGTTAGGGTTTCGGTGAAGTGGAGACCCTCGATTCCCTAGCTAAATCTCTCTTTGAAAGCTCGAGAAGCATCGTGGATGCATGGGAAAGGTCTTAGGAGGGTCTAGAACTCGTGCCATATCCGGCAATACCGAAGTCGATGGTGAACCGAGCTCTAACAATGGCGGAAGGGGAAAACTCGAAGAACTTGCTAATTAGTCGATGGTTCTTTCTGATTTTTGGAGGGAATGTGTGCTAGGCTACATAGATCATGTCATCTAACTGGATCAAAGAGATTTGTGCATACAATCGGAATTAAACCGACGACCTAGCCTCAACGTTATAAAAGCACTTCGGAGTTTTAAGGAATACAAGAGCTAGGATGCACGATAGGAATTCAAACTTAACCAGAAGCTGCATGAGGTCGTTGCGCACCTTTTTGCTATAGACCGTAGAGGATGATGGTGCTTGTATCAACAGCAAGGCTGCGCGGCGTCAAGCGGCACGGGGGTGATCGCGGCGGCGATGAAACGGAGCGGTGCGGTGAAAAGTGAATGGGTGATGGACTTCGGCCGATGGGGGTGGCTTTATAGCCTTCACCGCGGTAGATAAGGATGCAGGAGGGGCAGCTAGAGGCGACCGATGGCCGACGGCGCGCTGGTGGCATGCAGCATCGTGGTGTCACCCGGGGAAAGAAAACAGAGGCGGTGAAACGGTTTCAGCGACTGACTTGTGGGCCCCACCTCTCTCCCTTATCCCTTCCTCTAAATTCTAGCTTAAACATTGTCCAAAAATTCCCAAAATTTACAGGTAGGGTAAGAAAAATATGGGGAATCCAATTCTGCAATCAAATTTCAATTTGGACATAGTTTGCATCAAATTCAAATTTAAATATGGGTATAAACCTTATTGAAATAAATAGTATCCGAGGTCCATAAATCTCCAAACTTTGAAACGAAGTCCCCTGAACCATAAAAGGCCTTAGGAAAAATTGGGGGTTGATTTGGGAAAAGTTTAGTGTAAAGCTAAATTTGATATTGACGCGAAATGAATCCTTTGTACATGTCCAAGAAAATGGAAGATGTACTTCAAAAATCTTGAAAATTTTATGAGAAGCTATTTAGATATTTAAGAGTCCAAGGAAAAATTTGGAGCCTTGGATTTGAAACTTTTTGGCAGGGCCCAATATGCATAGCAACATAATCAAATTACATTTGTTTTGATTTTTATATTGCTGCCATATAATTTGCCCTAGCCATTGCAATAAATAACTTCCCATCTTTGTAGAAAGGTTTATTTAAAATGTTCTAGGGTTAGGGTGAAGTCCAGTCCTCATGTTGATAAGATTAAAACATTAGTAGAAAGAAAACTTTTTAGTGAGGTCAAGTTTATGTGCACAATTATGTTGACCTTCATTATGTTTGATAAACCACTTGTAGTTGAACTTCACAAAAAAGGAAAAAAGTGGGATTTTACATTCCTCCCCCCTTAAAAGAATCTCGTCCCGAGATTACAAAGGGAGGACAAAAGATAAAGATCTACTGAACATGTGCCGCTAACAAGTCCGGATAGTTCATTTTAAGATATTCCTCGCTTTCCCACGTGGCTTCTTCAGCACTGTGGTTGCTCCACAAGACTTTGTAGAAACGCAAAGTGCACCTTCTTGTGGTGCGAGTTCTCTCATCAACGATCTGGATTGGATGCTCGGAATACGTAAGATCTGGTTGGAGAGTTTCCAAAACCTCAATACGTATATTCGCTGGGGCTTTGAGACATTTCCACAACTGAGAAATGTGAAACACATTGTGGACCCCTGCCAGCGATGGCGATAACTCCAATTGATATGCCACCGGTCCGCATCTTTTGATTATTGCGAACGGCCCAATAAAACGTGGAGCTAGCTTCCCTCTTACTCCGAAACAATGAATTCCTTTCATCGGGTATACCCGGAGATAAACTTGATCCCCGACCTCGATGTGAACAGGTCGAAGTCGTTTGTCCGCATAGCTCTTCTGACGAGACTGAGCGGCTTTGAGATTGGCTTGAATAAGACGTACTTGCTCTTCGGCTTCATATATCAAGTCGATGCCATATACCACTCGTTCACCAGATTCGCACCCATTCAAGGGTGTGCGACACCTCTGGCCATAAAGAGCTTCATATGGTGCCATCTGAATGCTAGCCTGGTAACCGTTGTTGTACGAGAATTCCGCCAATGGTAGGTGATCATCCCAATTTTTACAATGGTGGATGGCACATGAACGAAGCATGTCCTCCAGCACTTGATTCACCCATTTGATTTGTCCATCAGTCTGAGGATGATAAGCCAAGCTTCGAATCAGTTTGGTACCCAATGCATCATGGAGATGCTCCCAAAAGCGAGCAACAAAAATAGGTCCATGATCAGAAATGATAGTGCGGGGTACTCCATGTAGACACAATATTCTAGAGATATAAAGTTCTGCATACCGCTTTACATCATACTTGACACTGACCGGTATGAAATGAGCTGATTTGGTCAACCGGTCAATGACCACCAAAATTGAGTCGTTCTTATGTAAAGTGGGAGGCAACCTAACAATGAAATCCATGCTGATATCCTCCCATTTCCAAGCCGGTATGCTTAAAGGTTGAAGCTGCCCAGCTGCCTTCATATGGTCAGCCTTAACTCGCCGACACGTATCACATTTGAATACATATTTTGCTACTTCTCTCTTAATCCGAGTCCACCAGAACTTCTTCCTCAAGTCTTGGTACATTTTGTTACTCCCCGGATGAATGGAATACTTGGATAAATGAGCTTCATGCATTATCTTCATCCGAAGTTCCATGTTTCGGGGTACCATTATGCGGTTTTTAAACCAGAGGGTACCTTCATCGTCACATCGGCAACATCTCATCTCCCCCTTCTCCATTCTTTGCCGAATGTGCGACATCCCTTTGTCCTCCTTCTGAGCTGCCATAATATCCTCCCTGATAGTGGGAATGAGAGCTAGGTTGTAGAGTGCCCCATATGGAACCAAGTAGAGACTCGGTTCTTCTTCTCCCATTGAGGTAATGGTAAGATTGTTGACATGGGACTTGCGGCTCAGAGCATTTGCGACTACGTTCGCCTTGCATTGATGGTAGTGGATCTTAATCTCATAATCCTTGATTAATTCCAACCATATACGCTGTTGCATATTCAAGTCTTTTTGTGTGAAGATGTACTTCAGGCTCTTGTGATAGGTGTAGAGATGTACTAGATTACCCAGTAGATAATGTATCCACATCTTCAATGCTAGTACCACAGCAGCGAGTTCTAGATCATGAGTCGCTTAGTGCTGCTCATGATTCCAAAGCTGCCTTGATCCATAAGCGATCACTCGTCTGTCCTGCATCAACACATAACCCAAACTAATTCCTGATGCATCACAAAACACGTCAAAAGATTTGGTTGTGTCCGATTGAGCCAATACTGCTGCCGTTGTGAGGTGTTTTACCAATGCGTGAAAACCTCTCTCACATGCCTCAGTCCATACATACTTCGTCCCCTTCTTCAGAAGTTCTGTCATTGGTTTAGCTATTTTGGAGAAACTAGGAATGAACCTCCAGTAATACCCAGCTAATCCTAGGAAACTTCAAACTTCATGTACGGATTTTGGAGACCCCATTTGTGTACTTGCTTTATCTTGCTTGGATCAACTGCAATCCCTTCTGCTGATTTGATGTGCCCTAAAAATGGCACTTGGCTGATCCAGAATTCACACTTGCTGAACTTAGCATATAGCTGGTGGACCCGTAATCGTTGAAGCATGATACATAAGTGTTCAGCATGTTCTTCTTCGGATTTTGAATACACAAGGATGTCGTCAATGAAGACCACGACAAACCTGTCCAATTCCGGCATGAACACCGAGTTCATGAGATACATGAAATGAGCCAGTGCGTTGGTCAATCCGAAGGACATAACAAGGTATTCATACAGTCCATACCTCGTCGAGAATGCTGTCTTTGGTATGTCTTCTGGTCGGATTCTAATCTGATGATAACCAGAACGAAGATCCATCTTCGAAAATACTTCAGCACCCACTAGTTGATCGAAAAGAATATCAATGCATGGTAGTGGATAATTGGTCTTGATAGTGACAGCATTGAGTGGACGATAGTCCACACACAGTCTCAAGGTCTTATCTTCCTTCTCTACGAACAATGCAGAACAACCCCATGGTGATGAACTTGGATGAATGAAACCTTTGTTCTCAAGTTCTGTTAACCGCTCCTTAAGTTCTGCAAGTTCCTTGGGTGCCATCTTGTAAGGTTGTCTTGAGATTGGCCCTGTTCCCGGTACAAGTTCAATCTTGAACTCTATATCTCTTTCTGGGGGCATACCAGGAAGATCTTCAGGAAACACGCCCAGGTATTCACATACTACCGAAATATCCTTAAGTTCCATAACCTCGTATTGTGAGTAGATGAATTCACTAGAATGGCTCTCTAAAGATTGATGACTTGAGAAGGATGAAGTGGAGAATTTAGATATATTTTTCGAGGAACGAGATCTAGAATAGCACCATGGTATTGTAACCATGACATTCCCAAGATGACATCTAACTTCTAATTCTCTAATATCAGAAGTGAAGTAAGATATATGGTTCCATCTAGGTTAAGTGGTATCCCAGGAACCAACTCATTTGTTAATGTTTTCCCCGCCGGAGTGCTAATCACATACGGAGTTTTTGTGGAGATTATAGGCAATTGACTTTTAACGACATTGTGTGAAGCTTCGGAGTCAAAGAGTATGACTACGGGATGATCAAAGATAGAGAACATACCCTTGAGTACGGGTGCACCTTCCGGAACGTCCTCAATGGCGAGGTGGTGGACGTTGCCGAGTCTGGGAACTGGCTTCTTGGGCTGGTTGCAGGGTTGGTTGGTGCCCTGGTATGAAGGCTGTTCTCCGCCCTGCCTACTCTGCGGGCAGTCCTTGGCGAAGTGCACCGTGCGTCCACACGTGAAACATGTGTACGGGGTTTGGCAGGTACGAATGGGAGGACGGAATCCCGGTCCACGCGATGGAGGTGGAAGTGCATGTGGGATCATCCCCGGCTGTTGTTGCTATCGGAAACTGGAGTTGTCGAACTAGCGACCACTGAACATTGGTGGTCGTGATGGCGGTTGCCACCTCTTGCCGGATGGTGATCGATACACCATTCGGTACTTCTAAGGAGCAACACCTCCGCTGCCCTGCAGAGCACTCCTCTTCTTCTTGTCTGAGGACAGCTCTCAAGTAGCGTCCTCTTGCATGATCGCGGCATTGACAAGGTCGTCAAAACTGCCGCGGTTGAACAAGACAAGCTTGTCCTTCATCTTGGTGTTCAGCCCCCAGTAGAAGCACTCTCGCTTCCTGTCTTCCGTGTTCACCTCGTTCTGTGCATACTGGGCCAAGTGGTTGAAGGTCTTGGAGTACTCGTAAGCACTCCTTCCTCCCTGCTTCAGCTCCAAGAACTCTTGAAGCTTCCTCCTCATAATCCTGGGAGAGATATGGTAGGCGCGGAACGCCTCCCAGGATTCTGCCCAGCTCACGACATAGCCTGCAAGGCGTGCGGCGATGTAGTTTGCCCACCACGCACCAGCAGAACCTTGTAGTTGTTGAGCTACAAATAGAGCCTTCTGTTGTTCGGTTATCTCGAGTAAACTGAACTTCCCTTCAATGGTGCGAAGCCAGTTGTCCGCCTCCAAATGTTCGTCGGCCTCTCTGAAGACCGGCGGATGTGTCAATGCGAAATCCGAGTAGGAACTCGAATGTGACTGACGTGGCCCATCAGCATGTCGCCCCTCTTGACGGGACGAGTGTTGTACAAGGGTCCACAACAACTCGGTTTGCTCGTCACGCAAGCCGAGTACTGCTGCGAGAACCTCCGCGAGACTTCTGGGAAGTGTAGGTGGAAGTGGTGGAGGTGACTGCGTCTGGGGCGTATTCTGCCCCGGGGGTGGTGTGTCATCCCCCTGCCCTCCACTTGAGCCTCCCACTTCCGAGGCTGTACGTGTACGCACCATGCTGCAATACAACGATTTACACCATAAGTCTCTTTGCCTCAAGTTCATCCTTCCATATGAATAGTAATGTGGTAGACCACGATAGATAATATACAACATCAACATATATTGATAAAGTATAAGCTTTATACAAGATATATTATCTCTGACCAAGTTTACAGTAGTAAACTCCAAAATGATGGAATCCCACTATGGAAATACATCTCTACTATACTTGGTCCCCATGAGATGTCGTACATATCTTGTCATTGTAGACATAAACACTACTACTCTGAATATGACACAAACATGGTCACAAAAGAAAAACACGAGCAACTATTAAACTATATGCTTCCCCGTGTCGGCAGAAGTGCTGCCACATCCCACTTTAATACGTCCTACTCGAAGTATTCAAGTTCCTCGGGATCCCCTTCTTCTTCTTCGTCCTCCGAAGGCAATTGTTCACCCGTAATTAGTGGTATGTTATGGGCCGGTGGATACACCACTGGTTGTAATTGTGCTTGGCCTCAATTACATTATCCTGCAGTTCTCCTGCCTCATAATCCCAATTTTAAGCTGTCTCAATGGCGGTGTCCCGCTCTTTAGTGACTATTAACAGCTGCTCTTGCTGTTGTTGCACCTCCAACTGACTTGCTTGCAGCTCACCACGAGCTTGCTACAGTTTAGTGCGAGTCTGTCATTGTGCGGCATGAGCTTTCCGTAGCCTAATGCGAGCATAATGCAATTGACTCTCGCACTTATCTAGCCGGTGATTTGCTGGGGCTATGAGCGAACGTAGACCCTCGTTGATATAATCAAGGGTGTCACCCCGCTCTGTCTCTTCCCGCAAGGCTTCGACTTGTTCCAAAATAATGGTGCCTTGCGTAGCAACTACCATATTGGAAGCAGCCGCATATGTCCCAAGTGTCGTCGAGGTTGTGTCGCCATGCGGTGTATAGGCAGCAATCATACGACGTTGCCACTCAAATCCGGCCATACCACGGACTGGAATAAGGGCAAATTGAGGCCCTGCCACAGAATCCTGATGAAGCTCACAAAGCTTCATAAGTGCTTCGCCTGCAGCGATTGCCCAAGTGTCGTCTAACTGAGCCCCCTCGATGGTAACCGAGAAAGGAGCCCATCCATATTGATGTGGACTAGCCGGGATGTCTACCAAGATGGTGCACGACCGAACACCTCTGTTGATCGTTTCTCTACCCCAATAGCATGGCATCTCGATGAAGCCAAACTGCTGGAGCACTTCCCGTAGCATACTTGGGAAATCCGGATGGTTAGCGCAAGCGGAAAATACCCATCCGTCTGGTAGAAGCATCCTCACTTCCGTCATCTATAAAAAGAATACTGGAACAATGAGAAGGTTCCCAACTCTCAACAGTTTTAAGAAAATTTAAAACTGGAGCTGTAATCACAGTCTGTTCCAGCTGACCACCCTCTATAAATCCCACAGTTTCATACAGGAAACGTCAGACCCAAGTGTTGGGCTGAATACAAAAACTGTAGTATACTTCCCAAACTTTCCAGATTGTACTCATACAGCTACAAGTGAGCTATTAAATAGAATCTATACAGGTTTTAAGTTGACCCATATTTTCTGGAAATTTTTGACAGAACCTCCCCTGTATATGTAGTGATGTCCACAATTTATACAGGGATATCATGACAATATTTTGAGGTAATGACAAAATAAACTTTTTATAACATCAAGTTAACAATCCAGAAGTAAAAGAGCTATCCCCTTAAAAGTTTGTTAAACTGGTATTGCGTGCGAATTCACAATAGGGGCAAACTGTTCCAAGTTCTGCACTGCCAGAACCAAGTTTGCAATAAATGGAATTAGACGCCTCTATACCCAGAATTAGATCATGAATGCAAAAGAAAGTTGATAGAGGACTTCCTAATATTTCCAGAAATGTATATATTTGACTATGTCAATATTCTGGATTAGAAGTTATAACTATCCAAACTAAACAGTTGAACTGACTGGTTTGCACCAGCAGTCCTGCAGTCCACTGTTTTGACTTCAAACTTGATTAGACTCAAATTCGTATTAGGAAAAACTCTAAACATCAAACCTGTAGATCTGCCTCTTTCATTTTCAGACATGTGTCACAATAAGGCAGAAGATGTTTTTACAGAGGGTTATGGCAATATTTCTGGAACTGGTACAATGGTTGGGTTGTCTGGAGCAGTTTTATTATACTCCAAATTTCAACAGACAATCAAACTCTTCTGTCCTGATGGTCAACATAAAAGTTGTAGAGCTCTTCACGGTCTTTCTATCCATATATGATATTCTTATGTTATCTATACGATAACCAAGATTACTACCCGGCAAAGTCGAGCCACTTCTGCCAGAAATCAAGAATCTTGATTCTATCTACCTTATCGCATCGGAGTCCCTTTTTACGGAGTCCAAACCTACCAGCATTTGATATTTGGACTTTCCAAAACATTATGCATCCATTATGTTGTTGGGGATGGTCTAGCATCATGTTTGATACTGACGATACTACGTATCTCACCAAAGAAAATTATATACGGTATATCCGGTTACGTCTATAGGTGTTTCCTATATTGTCCTCTCGCAAATGGTTTCTACATGGTCTTCTACTGTAGTTAATGCTGCAAAAGACAAAAAATCCCCTTTCACACTTTCACACCTCAAGGGTGGTACGGGGAAGCACGACAGGCAGTCACAATAATACATATGAAAATAAATGCATACGACTCTGGTGTGAGTTGCCCTCAAGCGAGGTCATGTCTCGAGGTACATGGCTGTAAATACGTCTGTACATCAAAGACTCCCATATGATCCAGCTTATACACGCTCGGGCATACATGTTTCGCATGCTCCGATAGAACATGAATGGTTCTAGAGAGGCACAATATCGGGTTATACACCACCCGACGGGGGCTCCCACTAATTTTGTGTCACGCTGGGGTACCGCGTGTCATAGGTTCTCAGAAACATTGAAAGCTTCAGAGACTCCTATTAACATCCCATGCCAAGCCACGGAAATTTTACATAGCATTTCTCGTATGCTGAGCTTACCAAGATTGATCCGCTCTCGGTAGTGTACCTTACCTCTTACCTGACGTCGGAGCGTCGTTACAGAATATAATAACACATAGTTAGTTTACCACCTTTATATATTATACTAATAATACTCCTTATAAGGGCATATAGCTAATTCCTAACTCAGATCCTAATTTTTTTTTGAAAATATATTCTTTTCAAGTACACTGTTCCCAATGATGCTCTGATACCATGTCTGTGGGGACCGGAATCCCGACATCCGAGGATCTCATTGGGTGGTGTCGTGCGATGCGACACCCAACAGTATACAAGAACAGAAAGAGAATAAAATACAAGATGAAGTCTTTTATTTATCTTACAGCAGAAGTTTTTACAATACTAACGGAAGGTATATATATATATATATATATATATATATATATATATATATATATATATATATATATATATATCATAGCAACGCTCTCAGCACTAGCTATGCAAAAGAAAATTTATCCATGCCCTGGATACTTCGCACTAGCAACACGCAACTCACGGCGGCGTGTAGGGTTCCCATTCGGCTGTATACCCTGGAGGTGGTGCAGCCTCATCATCGAACCCTTCATCAATTGTATAACCTGCAAAAACTCGTTAACTGCAAACGTGAGCATAAGGCTCAGCAAGAGTAACCCGTCTCACTAGACATATGCAAGGGTGGACACTAATCATAAGTAAGGTGAAGCATAAACGACTCGCCTACAAGTGGATCCTTATGATCAGGTTTTAAGTAGCAAATGACATTCTCCAAGCACGGCACATCATGGACTCCACAATCAAACAAGAAATGCTTTGCTAATGATATGACATGCCCAGAGCACATAATGCTATTACAGCTAATGTATGGGGAAACTATAAACTTTAATGTGACTATCTCTAAATCATACAAGGTTGCAAAGAAATTATAATTCAATACAATATATTTTTCTTACTTCTTTAATATTTACTACGTCACGGCGCAGTGAACAAGTGGTACTCTATTACCGCGAGGGACGGTGATTGCAATCAGGACACACCCGGACAACACGACACATACGTCGTTCGAAAGTGTCAGCGAGTACACCCGTACCTACATAACACTTCAGTACTAGGCGTATATGGCCACCTTTCAGAAGAAACCCGAACGCCGAGCCTGTCTCACCTCCGCAAACAGAAGGTCTCTGCACGGAACACCTCATGTGCTCGCCGACTGATTTACACCTTCCTGTCCTCAACCCACCCCTATCGATGGTGAGTTAATGGGCCTCGACACCCCAGTTATCGAGTTACATCAGTTTACTGGATTCCATATGTCCATTATGTCGCCGGTACAATTCAAGCTTGTCCAAAAGGGCCGCATATAGACGGGCCTTAACTGACCAGTAAGAGCTACACAACCAAGACCACGCCTTGTCGCTTCCTATCCATCTCTGACCATTCTCGAGTTTTAGATGTAACAGTTATTTTCTATAAATGTTATCCCAATATAGATGCGTGTAAATTTCTATCTCGCGAGTATAGTCCAACTACTCGACTTCTACCGGTTTACCTACTACATTAGCATAGCAATTCTACACGTTGAGTGGTTAACCTACCCAGTTAACCAATGGGATTTTTGGGTCACGCATCTGGAGTTTTCAATCATCCTAAACGTAATGCACAATTCATATACAACTCATCATAGTGATAAAGCAAAATTTTATAAACGACTTAAATGCAAACAGGGGCTTGCCTGGTTGCAGGTCAGAGTCGGGGTTAATATCTGGAAGGTGCTCTTCCAAGGCTTCTGGTTCCTCCTCGACTTCGGTCACTATACGATATGCATATAACATGTATATGAATGACTTTGAAAAATAATTATTACCAAGACCATAATTTAATCTATGGTGATCATTATATGGTAGGGACATTAATTGGCTTTGGAACTTTGGTGGTACATACTAGGGAATATGATAGAAGCTCTTGCAAAGAATAGGAGATGATCAAAGTATATTGTTGTCTCTAAAATTATGGCAAATATTAAACTTCCAAGAATTTTAAAGAAGAAACTGTAGCTTGAACATAGCTGCCAGTTGATAACCATGATAGAGGAAGTTGTACTGGTTCTATCAAAATTTGTTTCATAAATTTCTAAGCTTTGGTGAAGGAGTTATTGAATTTCTAAGTTGGCAAGAATTTTTGGATTTATCTTATAGTTGAATTTTTAGCTTTTAAATAAATATTAAGTTTGTAACTGAATTAGGACTATGATATTAGGTCAATTAAATCCAAGATTTTTACAAGAACTAGTATATGACTAAAGGAAGGATCAGTCCAAATTTGGGACATAATAAAGCAACTGAACATCTGTAAAAATTCAATAACTGAAAAAAGTAATTGAACTATACAGAGGGTTAAACAGGTGCAATGGCTCCCAAACTTTTTTTGGCTGTCAAGAATTGGGCAATGCATTTTATGTGAATTTTGGGGATTTTTCCAGTGGTGAGTTCATCTGGAAAAATTGCATTGGCATTTGGGAAGATTGTTTTATACAGAATTTAACATTGAGTTTCTCAGATTCTAATTGGAACTAATAGAAATTAGAGCTCAAGGGCTTTCAAACAAATTTTTTTGAATATTTTTGGAGCATTCTAAAGAGGGATATTGATTTTTAAACTTTGGAAATGGTTCTGCACCAAAGGGGAAATTTCAACTTTTAAATTTGGCGTCAGGGCACACTAGATTTAAAATCATCCAATTAGGGACTAGCCACACCGGGGGTTATAAGGATTCCCACGTGGCCGCACTAAATCCCTAGCCACAGACTGATCCGGTGCCTTTTTCATTCACTGGCAAGTGGGACCCGCGAACCCGGTCATCTTCAACCTCGGTCCACGGCTCGGGCGGCGGCGTTCTCACCGGCGCGCGGCGGTGCTTTCGCTGGCGATAGCTTTCGGCCCAAAGGAGGCCTCGGGACTCGCCGCTCCACCATATTTTCGCACAGGAAACACGATGGACCAACTCCCGACGGCGAGGGGTGACCGGAAAACCATTCCCGACGGCGGCGGCGGGTGTTAGGGTTTCGGTGAAGTGGAGACCCTCAATTCCCTAGCTAAATCTCTCGTTTGAAAGCTCGGGAAGCATCGTGGATGCATGGGAAAGGTCTTAGGAGGGTCTAGAGCTTGTGCTATAGCCAGCAATACTGAAGTCGACGGTGAACCGAGCTCTAACAATGGTGGAAGGGGAAAACTCGAAGAACTTGCTACTTAGTCTAGTGTTCTTTCTGATTTTTGGAGGGAATGTGCGCTAGGCTACATAGATCATGTCATCTAACTGGATCAAAGAGATTTTGTGCATACAATGGGAATTAAACCGATGACTTAGCCTCAACGTTATAAAAGTGCTCCGGGGTTTTAAGGAATATAGGAGCTAGGATGCACGACAGGAATTCAAGCTTAACCAGAAGCTGCACGAAGTCGTTGCGCACCTTTTTGCTATAGACCGTAGAGGATGATGGTGCTTGTATTGACGGCGAGGCTGCACGGCATTGAGCGGCACGGGGGTGATCGCGGCGGCGATGAAACGGAGCGGCGCGGTCAAAAGTGAATGGGTGATGGACTTCAGCCGATGGGGGGGTGGCTTTATAGCCTTCACCACGGTAGATAAGGACACAGGAGGGGCAGCTGGAGGCGACCGACGGCCGACGGCGTGCTGGCGGCATGCAGCGTCGCAGTGTCGCCTGGGGAAAGAAAACAGAGGTGGTGAAACGGTTTCACCAACTGACTTGTAGGGCCCCACCTCTCTCCCTTATCCCTTCCTCTAAATTCTAGCTTAAACATTATCCAAAAATTCCCAAAATTTATAGGTAGGCGAAGAAAAATATGGGGAATCCAATTCAGCAATTAGATTTCGATTTGGACATAGTTTGCATAAAATTCAAATTCAAATTTGAATTCAAATATGGGTATAAACCTTATTGAAATAAATAGTATCTGATGTCCATAAATCTCCAAACTTTGAAACGAAGTCCCCTGAACCATAAAAGGCCTTAGGAAAAATTGGGGGTGGATTTGGGCAAAGTGTAGTGTAAAGCTAAATTTGATGTCGACGCGAAATGAATCCTTTGTACGTGTCCAAACAAATGGAAGATGTACTTCAAAAATCTTGAAAATTTTCTGAGAAGCTATTTAGGTATTTAAGAGTCCAAGGAAAAATTTGGAGCCTTGAGTTTGAAACTTCTTGGCAGGGCCCAATATGCATAGCAACATAATCAAATTACATTTGTTTTGATTTTTATATTGCTGCCATATAATTTGCCCTAGCCATTGCAATCAATAACTTCCCAACTTTGTAGAAAGGTTTATTTAAAATGTTCTAGGGTTAGGGTGAAGTCCAGTTCTCATGTTGATAAGATTAAAACATGAGTAGAAAGAAAACTTTTTAGTGAGGTCAAGTTTATGTACACATTATGTTGACCTTCATTATGTTTGATAAACCACTTGTAGTTGAACTTCAAAAAAAAAAGGAAAAAAGTGGGATTTTACATTGGATTTGTGGTCTATGATCTACACGAGTTTCTTTGCAGCATTCCAGAAACTGTTTTTCTCGGGTAGGTCAGATTGACCTTTGTTCGATCTTTCGATCCTAACTTGAGTTTTCCTCGATGGATTTGAGTGATTCTTGTTGTGTTGTCTTCGTGACATTATTCTCTCTGATATCTATTACTTTTGTCACGGTGAAACATGTTTAGATTAGTCTCACACACAATTTCTTTAACAGATCGTTTTTTCTGCCGAAGGGGTTGGGGTTTAATTGTTTCCGCTACGTAAGATTTTTAATTCTACCATTCACCCCCCTCTGGTAGATTTTCACGTGCTCTTCGATTCTACAATTGGTATCAAGGCCACGGTGCTCTAATCTTTGTGATTTGCGCATGTTTTTGACTAATCATCATGGAGAAGTACTCTGCCAAACCTTGTGTGTTCGCTGATATTGATTTTGAGGATTGGAAGGCACGCATGGAGGCTTTCATCCAGGCACAAGGCTTTGCAATATGGGGGAAGGTATACAAGCCTTATGAAGTGCCATCAAACAATCAAGTTACAGCTACAAATCTGAGAGATGTCGACAACAACAACAAGGCTCGGAACTTGATCATAAAAGGATTAACACAAAGTGACTTCGATCGTGTTGCACACCTCCAATCTGCATACGATGTGTGGAAAGCACTTTGTGACTACCATGAAGGACCCAACACGACCAAAGAGGTAAGGCAAGACATGTTCAAGAAAGAATACATGCGCTTCGAGATGCAACCCGGTGAGTCTATTGATGACCTTTTTGCTCGCTTTAATAAGATTCTCAGCAACTTGCGTAGTGTCAATGTTAATTTTTCAGATGCTGAAAATGCTAGGCAATTACTAAGTGTATTAGATATGTCAATTTGGGAGATGAAAGTCACATCTATTCGTGAATCTACTGTCATGAGTACACTTACTTTAGATGTGCTATATTCCAAGTTCAAAACTCATGAAATTGATATAATCTCATGTAAGAACCCCAACGTGACATGTCTAGTTCCTGTCAAACATCATCTTGTGGTACACTTGCTTTGCTGTCCTCTCTAACCCTTGAACAGATTGAAGAGTTTCCAGAGGAGGAGCTAGCACTTCTCTCTACGAGGTTTTCAAAAGCATTGCAAAATGTGAGAACTACAAGTAGAGGAAGCTTCGAACCTCAATGATGCTTCGAATGTGGTAAGACAGGACACTTTCGTACAGATTGTCCTAACCTTTCAGGTCCTACCTCCCAGGAAGAAAAACAATCAAGGATAAAGCACTCCTCAACAAACGATACGAAGAAAAAGAAGGGTTTTACAGGACGTCAATTGGTGAGCAGTTTTATCTCAGCACTCCAGGAACTTGGCACAAGCAACGTGGACATTGGAAGTGATGAAGATGAAGATGATTTGGCAAACATGTGCTTCATGGCGGGCAAGTCAAGATCAAGTATGGAGGAGGCGGAACACAACAGCGACAATGAAGAGGTATGTCCTACTTGCAAAGAAATGTGTAATACTATTTCTCGTGCCACTGTTATTGTTAAGAATAAGGACAAAAAGCTTAGGGACAATGCTGTTAAAAATGAGTCACTAGAATCTGAAATTAATCATTTGAAATCCTTGATTCCTAGTAATGATTCTTGTTCCTCATGTGACTTAATATATGAACAATTGTTCTCCCTAAGAAGTGCACATACCTCCAAACTTGATAAACTTGAACTTGAAATTGAAAAGAACAAAAATCTTGCTGCACTTAATATTGGAAACTTAAAAGATGCTTCTTGTCCTACAATTGATTTGCATTGTTCTAGTTGTGATGATCTTGATAAGAAACTGCAAGATGCTATGAATGAAATCTCTATATTGAACAATGCTTTACATTGTCATGAAGTTAAATATTGTTCCAATTGCAAATTAAAAGGAAAAACTTCATGTGAAAATTGCCTTGATCTGTCCAATAAACTTGATAACATGCATAAGACATTTGATCGGTTTTGTGATAGGAATAAGAACATAAACTTGCTGCTGAATTCATCCAAGTCTTACAATGATAAAACTGGTTTAGGTTTTGATTCTCATGCTCATGCTAAGGCACATCCACCTAAAAGTGTAAAGTCATTAGGAATTGGTTTGATTCAAACAGTTCCTAAACAAAAAGAAGTGATTTTCAAATCTGCAGGAGTATTGTCTCATTCGGTTTCAAATAAAAATGTTGTTTGCTCATCTAGACATGAACACAAAGTTAAATTTCATTGTACCTACTGTGGTAGAGATGGTCATGTCATAGATTTTTGCTATAGACTAGCTAAACAATAGAAAAGGGAAAGAATGGTTGCTAGATCTCATAACTTTCATGCAAAATTTGCTGCACATATTGAACCGAATGTACAACCTGCTGTCTTGAGTCAAAAATATTCAAAGTTTACCTCCAGACCTTCTGTTTTTGCCTCCGGAGCTACTGATTATTGTACTACACAAGTAACACCTTATAAGTCAGTAGTTAAGAATAAAAAATCTCAAACTTTGATTCATAAACCTGCTGTTTTGTCTCAGCTTTCGCGTGTTTTCCTACTGCACGTCACGTGACTTAGTACTGGATTCCTAAATGCCTTTTGACTAACCCCAGTATTGAGTCATCAACGTATTGTGCTTCTATTTAGGTTACACGTTTGAGGAAGGAGAACATTTGGATTGTGGATTCAGGTTGCTCACGCCACATGACCAGTAACAAAGATTGGTTCTTATTCCTCTCTTTTGTGTCACGTGTAGAGAATGTTACTTTTGCCGATAATTCTTCAACTCCTATAATTGCTAAGGGTTCGGTTAGAGTAAATGATCACTACACTTTGAAGGATGTGGAACTTGTCAAAAATTTGAAATACAACTTGCTTTCTGTTTCACAATTACTAGATGGAAATCTGGAAATTATTTTCAATAAAAACTGTTGCAAAGTTGTAAGTTCAAATAATGAGCTTATTTTTAACATGTATCGGTTTGGAAGAGTTTTTAAAGCTGATTTTGATATGTCTTCCTCTAAGCATAGGTGTCTAGTTGCTAATGATTCAAAGGACTTATATTTTTTGGCACCGTAGACTTGGTCACGTAGGTTTTAATCACCTAACACGTGTTAGTGCTCTTGATCACATATGCGGGCTGCCTAAGCTTGAAGGGGACAAAGAAATTGTGTGCTCTTCTTGTAGACATGCTAAGATGGTTGTAGGTTCACATACTCCTCTCACAATGATCATGACAACTGAACTGTGTCAACTTTTGCACCTTGACACCGTAGGACCTTCACGTGTTCAATCCTTCGGAGGTAAATGGTATGTTCTTGTGATTGTTGATGATTATTCTAGATACTCTTGGGTTTACTTTATGGCGTCTAAGAATGAAGCTTTTAGTCACTTTAGAACTTTATTTCTTAGATTATCAATTGATCACCCAGGATCTTTAAAAGCAATTGGAAGTGATAATGGAACTGAATTTCAAAATCAATCTTTTGATCACTTTTGTGCTGAAAATAGAATATATCATCAATTTTCTTCACCATATGTACCTCAACAAAATGGTGTTGTAGAAAGAAAGAACAGAACTTCAGTTGAGATGACTAGAACTATGCTTGATGAATATCAAACTCCTAGGAAATTTTGGGCTGATGCGTTAGCAACCGCTTGTTATGTCTCAAATCGTGTTTTCTTGCGTGCTAAGCTAGGTAAAACACCATATGAGCTCCGGTTTGGACATAGGCCTAGAGTTACACACTTTCAGAACTTTGGTTGCAAATGCTTTGTTAAGAAACATGGTAATCTTGATAAATTTGAACCTCGATCCATTGATGGCATATTTCTTGGTTATCCATCTCATACTAGAGGCCACCGTGTGGATGGAGGTGCGGTGCTCAACCTCCTCAGCTACATAGCATTTGTGAAGATCGAGCTCAGTCTCTCAGACCTTTGCCCCTCACGTCCCTTCTCTGGAGTAGGTTCGGGAGCTATCACTCCTCTCGAATCAATTAAACTCCTAGTGACCTTTGATATTTGGGACAACTATAGGTCCGAGAAATTGGTCTTCGAATTAGTGCACATGAACCTTCCCTTCAAAGCCATCCTAGGCAGGCCAGCCATATATAGGTTTATGGTCGTAGCTCATTACGGCTACTTGGTGTTGAAGATGCCGAATCTTGCACGCGTTCTTCGGATCCGCGAGAATCGCACTGCGGGAGTCACCGCGCTGGAAGAACTCCACACGATTGCAACAACGTAGGAGGAAGGATCTGGCAAGTAGCAAGCTGCTCAACCTCCGAGCTCTCGTCAATGAGGCTCAACCTTTGCACCACACATGCAACCAAGCGGCAACACAGACATTCCCATGAAAGTCATCCAAATCGGTTTCGATGCTACCCAGACCACCCGTATATTGGGAGGTCTAGACAACAAATAAGAACTCGTGCTCATCACTTTCCTTCGAGCAAATGTCGATGTGTTTGCATGGCAACCATCACAGATGCTTGGGATCCCTTGGGAGGTGATTGATCACATCCTAAAGCTATATCCTAACGCACGGCCAGTACATCAGAAGCCCCGGAAGCAATCAGTCGAGCAGCAGAATTTCATCAGACAAGAGATCAAGAAGCTGCTTGAAGCTAGTTTCATCCGGGAGGTCCACCATCCACAGTGGCTAGCAAACACAGTTGTTGTACCAAAGGCTAGCGGGAAGCTTCGGATGTGCATCGACTACACCACCTTCAATAAGGCATGCCCTAAAGACACATTTCCACTAACTAGAATATACCAGATAGTGGATTCCACCTCCGGACGAGAACTATTATGTTTCCTAGATGCATATTCTAGATATCATCAGATTCAAATGTCTAGGGAAGATGAAGATCATACTGCCTTCATAACAACAGATGGGTTGTACTGTTATACTGCTATGCCTTTCGGTCTCAAAAACGCTAATTTAACTTTTGTGCGAGCCATGCACAAAACATTTGGAGAGCTTATTAGGGACCTGGTGGAAGTCTACGTCGATGACAATGTCGTGAAGGTGAAGAGCAAGGAATCACTCCCTAACAACCTGCAAGCTGTCTTAGACAAGCTACGCATAACGCGCACCAAGCTAAACCCGGACAAATGTGTATTTGGGGTTAGCTCTGGGAAGCTCCTTGGATTCTTGGTGACTCACTAAGGAATTGAGGCAAAATTGGCAAAGATCAAGGCTATTGAAGAGATGTGGGTTCCAGCCTACGTCAAGGATGTCCAGAAGCTAACTGGATGTCTAGCTGCGCTCCACCGGTTGATCTCAAGACTGTCAGTGCGGGCGCTTCCCTTCTTCAAGCTATTGAGGAAGTCCGTGCCATTCCATTGGTCCGAAGAAGCAGAAAAGGCATTCCAGGATCTCAAGCAGCTCCTCACCCCACTACCAATCTTGGTAGCTCCAAATCCTAGTGAGTCTCTTTTGCTTTACATTTCGGCAACTACGGAGGTTTTCAGCATGGTTCTGGTCACGGAGAGACCAGGGCCATCTTTAATTCAGGAGTCCTGATCTCTCCGTGAGGGTCCGGAGCTACCTGAGGCGAGTCTGGGTCCCATCCCCCAGGCATGGATCCTAAAGGCAAGCTGCCCGAGGATCAACCTCTATCATCAGAGGGAGTTCTCACGGCTGATCAAGAAGAAGATCTGAACCCCTCTAGGAGAGTTCGGGTTGCTCAAGAAGAAGATTCAGAACCCTCCAGGAGCATCCAAGTTGCTCAAATAGAAGATCCGGACCCCTCCAGGAGGCTCCGGGAAGCTCAAGAAGAAGGTTCGGACCCCTTCGGGACGGTCCGGATTATCGAAGAAGAAGCCGAGCTCTTCCGGGAAGGTTCGGACCGTCTAGCGGCCAGACTACTTTATTAGTAAAGTACTACATGATGCCAAGACTCGGTAAATTGTGGTGTATAAACTGCTCTATGCAGTTCTTATTGCCTCAAGGAAGCTTCGTCACTACTTCCAAGCCCACAAAATATCAGTGGTAACTTCTTATCCACTATGTGCTATATTGCATAACCCCATCTCTACGGGAAATATTGCAAAGTGGGCAGTAGAGCTGGCAGAATTCGATCTCCAATTCTTGCCTCGACATGCTATCCAGAGTTAGGCATTGGCTGAGTTTGTTGTAGGGTAGACACCTTCAGCATCAAATCCATGGGGCCATAGTGAGTAGATGTTGGAACCTAAGGTCCTGGTCTTCACCGAGCCTCACTGGACTCTCTACTTCGATGGCTCCGTGCAGAAGCATGGGGCTGGAGCTGGAATCCTTCTCCTCACTCTGATCGGGGCGAAGGTCAAGTACATGGTACACCTTGACTTCAAGGCAACCAACAACATGGAGGATTATGAAGCTCTCATCTACAGACTCAAGGTGGCGGTATCATATGGCATCAAGCAGTTGCTGGTGAAGGGTGACTAGCAACTCATCATCAAGAAAGTCAAAGGTGAATGCAATTGCAACAACACTCAACTCACTGCTTACCTTCTTGAAGTCTAGAAGCTGTAGAAGGACTTCCACGTCGTAGACCTCTGCCGTGTCCAAAATCCACAATGCTTAAGCTGATGAACTCTTGATGAAAGCTTCAACCGGAGCTCAAGCTTCCGACCGTGTTTTTGTCAGAAGATTGTCAGGACCCGCCATTCAGCCTGTAGAACTGAGCGAGGGGGGGCAAGACCAACACCCAGAGGCTGATAGTCCCGATGGCCCTATTACCATGGCGCCCACCAAGGATTGTAGTTGTTGTAGGAAGGTTCGAGCAACCTAGCACGCAAGATCCAGAAGCTCAAGTTAGCTCCAGTGCATGGATCTCAGAGATCCGAGGCTATTTGAAAGACAATATCCTTCCTAAAGACAGTGCCTCTGCTGACCGAATTGTCAGATTGGATAAAAGATACATGTTGGTAGAAGGGATCTCCACTAACGTGGTGCAAACGGCGTTCTAATGCGATGCATTGCCGGGAAGAAGGCCGCGAGCTCCTCGCGGAAATACATGGAGGCGAGTGTGGGAACCACACTTCTTCCCGCACGTTGGTTGGTAAAGCCTTCCAACATGGCTTTTTCTAGCTATCCGATCCAGGATGCAATTGAGCTGGTAAAGAAGTGTGAAGCGTGCCAGTTCCATGTGGAACAAATTCACACACCGGCTCAATCGCTGGAAATGATACCTCCTACATGGCCATTCGCTTAGACATTTTGGGACCTTCCCAAAAGCCGCCATAGGTTACAAGTTCCTGTATGTCGCCATCGACAAAGTCACTAAGTGACCAAAGGCTACTCGAGTTGTGACAATTAATAAGCAATTTGCTATCAAGTTCTTGAAGTCCATAGTCTGCAGATTTAGAGTTCCAAACAAAGTCATAACTGACCACAGAACCTAATTCACAAGTGCAGTATTCCAAGAGTATTGCAAAGATCTCGGCACACAAGTCAACTACGCATCAGTAGCTCACCCCGACAAGTAATGTCCATGCTGAAAGTGCAAATGCAGAGATACTGTAGGATCGAAGAGCACGTGAAAAGCTACCAGAGGGGGGGTGAATGGTAGATTTAAAAATCTTACGCAGCGAAAACAATTAAACCCCAAACCCTTCGGCAGAAAAACGATTTGTTAAAGAAATCGTGTGTGAGACTAATCTAAACGTGTTTCACCATGACAAAAGTGATAGATATCAGAGAGAATCAAGTCACGAAGACAACACAAAAAGAATCACTCAAATCCGTCGATAAAAACACAAGTTATGATCAAAAGATCAAACAATGGTCAATCTGCCCTACCCGAGAAAAAACAGTTCTGGAACGCTGCAAAGAAACTTGTGTAGATCATAGACCACAAATCCAACGACCGTGAAATTTTTACATATGATAGATAATCAAGTTGTGAAGACAACCCAAAAAGAATCACGTCAATTAGATCTGTAAAACTCGAGTTATGATGAAACCACCAACGAAAGGTAGTGCCGTCCAGAAACTCGACGAGTAAAACTTGTCTGGAACAAGTCGGACGAACAAGGCACAAAAGTTCCTTCAAACTTTGAATTTTATTCAATAGAACACAAGAGGAACAGCCCAAAAGTCGTGCACCACGAGCTCTGGGGTCCCTTGCTTATATAACCAGCCCTTAGGCCAACCCAATATCAACTAGGACTCCAATCCTACTCAGATCATGAATCGTAACTTTCCATAACTGCTCAAGATTCTTCTATACGCAGATAGAAGCAATCTTAAGACTTCCAAACACCTTAGGAACGTATCCCAAATTCCTAAACAACTCAAATTCGTGACCCACACTATCATAACCAACTCAAATCTTTCCATATTTGAGTCAAACCCGACTCAGCCGCAGCCTGAGTCCATAATCTAGTCGGTTGGACCTTTAAGACAAATTCTTTACGTCCACATCTCTTCATCACGTTTTGGAACCATGTAGCCACGTTCATGCACTCCTTGCACACGTGCAAACAACTTCCAATGACGTCCACAATACCTTCATATGCATTGTTCTTGATTCAATCATGATGCGCAACCTCCTGATCAGCTCAACCACAGTTCCTCCTGAACTTGGTTATTGGAACCTCATCTCCTCCCTGAGACTAGTCCAATGGATCCTGTCACCATACATGTCTTGAACTCAAGCAACACCTGCACAAGAATAAACAACCAATCCATACGAGCCCAAGTCCTCGACTTGACTCAAGTTAGTTCCTAACACAACACCTTACGTGATCACCTCACATAAGCACGTTGCAAAGCATAGCAAAACGATATCAGCCACATCATCCAAAACGCACCAAAAACTTAGTAAAAGAATACTAAACAATCTTTCTAACAATGTAAAGCAAGAACAAAACATTGCAAATGAAAAGCAGAAGCACTGCGGTCACGTTCCGGACCATCCCACAACAAGCCGGAACTTGAGCCGGAGCTAACAAAAATTAGTAGAGCCTAGCACCGGAGCTTACCAAAACTAGTACAACCAAGCTCCCGCCGGAGCTTACAAAACTAGCAGGACCTAGCGCCGGAGCTAACCAGAACTAGTCGGAACTAGTAATCCCAAAAGCCGGAGCTAGAAAAAGTACATCAGAGCTTAGCAAAAACACGTCGGAGCTATCAAAGACATGCCGAAGCTAAAGACAAAACTTCACCGGAGCTGACCAAAGCTAGTCGGACCTAGCATCGAACGTAACTGGAGCTACCCAAACCAAGCCAGACCTACCGTCGGACCTTGCTGTAGCTCAGAGCTAGAGTCGGACCTTGATAAAAAAGGTGTTTTGGTGATATTCAAAACTTTTATCATCAAAGCCAAGTGTATTCACTACAATTCAATGTATTCAGCACACATAGGTCTTACAATCTCCCCCTTGATGAATGCATTGGCAACACCATTTAAAATCCGAACATTGGCTTATTCACATAAAAGTTTTGAAAACAATTTCTCCCCCTTTGTAAATCAAAAGTAAAATTAGAAGAAAATCCAAAAAAGAAAATCCAAAAAATTATCCCATATTATTTCTCCCCCTTTTTCTCCCCCTTTATTATCTCTCCTTATGCACATATTCTCTTTCTCTTCATGCTTATCTCTCCCCCTTTGACAATGTATTCAGCAAGTCATGAGATATAAAGAAATTATCTCTCCCCCTTTAGTTGTTATGAGCATATTATAACATATACATATAAACAAAGCTCATCCAAGTCATACTATCAAGTACCTTACATTATCACATCAATGAAATACATAAAGTAGTGTAAGCCATGCTAGAGATCAAATGTAATTTTCAATTTAAGCAAGTCATGATCTCACAAACATAACTATTTCAAAACCTGAAAGCATGACACTAGTTGCTGCATTTTATTATTTTTCAAAGCATAAATTTAGATCATATGATATTTGCAAGAGATTATATGCGCATCTGCCTTATTCTAACCAACCAAGCCAAACCTATGTAATTTGACAATCAGAAGCTTAAGGACATGGTTTTAGTCATACACAACTTCTTCCAAGTTCAAATCTAAGTGCAATGATAAGCCATCTCAAAAGAAGAAGTGCGATGCATGCATATTCTCTTGACCTTTTCTCAATTTATATTTGTTCATAAAAACTCAACATGTGAGTTGATTACTTGATTAATTATTAATGATTAAAAGCACTTGTGAACATGTAACAAGTTCGAAACAGCAAGAAAGTTCGACCATGACCAGTTTTAGTGTAAGTAATTATTCCAATTACTAGACATGGCAAAAACTACAAAATGTATAACACGAGTAATGTAGTAAGAACTTTCATCATGTGAAAGGAATCAGAAAGTCATATATGTATGAAATACTATGCTCATAATATTTTAATTTCATATTCACACATAGACTTCCCAAGTTTCAAAAACTCCCCCTCAATTTAAGCCATGAGTATGCATAACCCCTATTTCACTACGAATGTAACAAAAACGAGTGAAATCCAAAGGTTTTCTAAAACTTTCAGCCAATTGTTGTTCGGTATCTACATGGTGAAGCACAATGTTTTGTTTTTCAACATTATCACGGAGAAAGTGATACCTAATGTCAATGTGCTTAGTTCTAGAATGTTGCACGGGGTCTTTAGCAATGCAAATGGCACTAGTGTTATCACAGAATAGTGGAACACTATCTAGATCAACCCCATAGTCCTTTAGTGTTTGAACAATCCAAAGAATTTGTGAGCAAGCACTAGCAGCAGCTACATATTCAGATTCGGCTGTGGATTGTGCAACTGAATTTTGTTTTCTAGAGGCCCAAGCAAAAAGAGAATTACCAAGAAAATGACAAGAACCGGAAGTACTTTTCCTATCAATCCTACAACCCCCAAAATCAGCATCCGAAAAAGCTTTCAAAGTAACGGTTGAGGAAGAAGGAAGAAAAATGCCAAATTCTTAAGTTCCATGTAAGTACCTGAGAATCCTTTTGACGGCTTGATGATGTGAAACACGTGGGGAGGCTTGAAACCGTGCACAAGGACATACGCTGAATTGTATGTCCGGTCTTGATGCCGTGAGGTACAAAAGTGATCCAATCATGCTTCTATATTCTGTTTGATCCACGGGTTCACCATCTTCATCAAGTTCAAGTGTTGTTGCTGTTCCCATTGGTGTCCGAAGAGCCTTGCTTTTGTCCATGTTGAAGCGCCTTAGGAGGTCTTTGGTATACTTCGTTTGATGCACAAAGGTACCCTCCTTGGTTTGCTTGATTTGCAGCCCCAAAAAGTAAGTGAGTTCACCCATCATACTCATTTCAAATTTGGAACTCATCATTGCTGAAATCTTGGACACAAGATCATGAGAAGCACAACCAAAGATAATATCATCCACATACACTTGAACGAATAATGAGTCATTGCCATGTTTAAGCACAAAAAGAGTTTTATCAACCTTGCCCATGGTAAACCCCTTTTCAAGTAAGAATGTTTTTAGCCTATCATACCATGCTCTAGGGGCTTGTTTGAGACCGTATAAGGCTTTGGACAGTTTGTAAACATGATTAGGAAAATCTGGATTTTCAAAACCCGGTGGTTGTTTGACATAAACCTCCTCATCTATGTAGCCATTAAGAAAAGCACTTTTAACATCCATTTGATATAGCTTAAAACCTTTAGATGCTGCAAAAGCTAACAAAATTCGTATGGCTTCTAATCTAGCGACAGGAGCAAAAGTTTCGTCAAAATCTAGACCTTCAACTTGAGTGAAACCTTGAGCAACCAACCTAGCCTTATTTCTAACCACAACCCCATCCTCACTTTGTTTATTTTTAAATACCCATTTAGTTCCAATTAAAGTGTGACCTTGAGGTGGAGGTACAAGTTTCCAAACATTATTTCTTTCAAAATTTTCTAACTCTTCTTGCATGGCAATAATCCAAGATTCATTAGTGAGTGCGTGTGATATATCTTTGGGTTCAAAAGAAGCAACAAAAGCAGAATGAGCATGAGAGTTTGGATCGCAAAACTTGGACCGTGTGACTCGTTCGTGCAAGCTTCCAATCATCTGTTGTGGGGGATGATCTTTGTAAAAACGTAGGGGAACAGATGTCTCACAAGCTTCTTCTTCATTAGGTTCATCGTAGATTGATGAGTTTGTGACTTGTGGCGATCAGGACCAGCATAGGTGATAGCCGGAGCTTCTTCAATGTCCGGAGCTGGACTCGTGTCAACTTCGAAACTACCAGGCAGTATCACCGGCTCTTCTTCATCTTCGAAAATACCCTCCCCCTGAGGATACAGATCTGGTCCTGCAACACTGGAGCTAGTACCTAGGCTAGCTTCATCAAAAGACACTTCACAAGGCTCCACAATTTTGTTAGTGTCAAGTAAAAGCACACGGTAGCCTCTAGTATGAGATGGATAACCAAGAAACATGCCATCAATGGATCTAGGTTCAAATTTATCAAGATTACCATGTTTCTTAACAAAGAATTTGCAACCAAAGACCCAAAAGAGTGTAACACTAGGCCTATGTCCAAACCGAAGCTCATATGGTGTTTTACCTAGCTTAGCACGCAAGAAAACACGATTTGAGACATAACAAGCGGTTGCTAACGCATCAGCCCAAAATTTCCTAGGAGTTTGATATTCATCAAGCATAGTCCTAGCCATCTCAACTAAGGTTCTGTTCTTTCTTTCTACAACACCGTTTTGTTGAGGTACATATGGTGAAGAGAATTGATGATCTATTCTATTTTCAACACAAAAGTGATCAAAAGATTGATTTTTAAATTCAGTTCCATTATCACTTCTAATTGCTTTTAATGATCCAGGGTGATCAATTGATAATCTAAGAAATAAAGTTCTAAAGTGACTAAAAACTTCATTCTTAGATGCCATAAAGTAAACCCAAGAGTATCTAGAATAATCATCAACGATAACAAGAACATACCATTTACCTCCGAAGGATTGAACACGTGAAGGTCCTACGGTGTCAAGATGCAAAAGTTGACATGGTTCAGTTGTCATGATCATTGTGAGAGGAGTATGTGAACCTGCAACCATCTTAGCATGTCTACAAGAAGAGCACACAATTTCTTTGTCCCCTCTATGCTTAGGCAGCCCACGTATGCGATCAAGAGCACTAACACGCGTTAGGTGATCAAAGCCTACGTGACCAAGTCTACGATGCCAAAAATATAAGTCCTTTGAATCATTAGCAGCTAGACACCTATGCTTAGAGGAAGACATATCAAAATCAGCTTTAAAAACTCTTCCAAACCGAGACATGTTAAAAATAAGCTCACTATTTGAACCTACAACATTGCAGCAGTTTTTATTGAAAATAATTTCTAGATTTTCATCTAACAATTGTGCAACAGAAAGCAAGTTATATTTCAAATTTTTGACAAGTGCCACATCCTTCAAATTGTAGTGATCATTTACTCTAACCGAACCCTTAGCAATTATAGGAGTTGAAGAATTATCGGCAAAAGTAACATTCTCTACACGTGACACAAAAGAGAGGGAGGAGAATCAATCTTTGTTACCGGTCATGTGGCGTGAGCAACCTGAATCCACAATCCAAATGTTCTCCTTCCTCAAACGTGTAACCTGCATAGAAGCACAATACGTCGATGACTCAATACTGGAGTTAGTCAAAAGACATTTAGGAATCCAGTACTGAGTCACACGACGTGCAGCAGGAAAAACACGTGAAAGCTGAGACAAAACAGCAGGTTATGAGCCAAAGTTTGAGATTTTTTATTCTTGACTACTGACCTATAAGGTGTTACTTGTGTAGCACAAAAATCAGTAGCTCCGGAGGCAAAAACAGAAGGTCCGGAGGTAAACTTTGAATGTTTTTGACTCAAGACAGCAGGTTGTACATTCGGTTCAATGTGTGCAGCAAATTTTGCATGAAAGTTACGAGATCTAGCAAACATTCTTTCCCTTTTCTGTTGTTTAGCTAGTCTATAACAAAAATCTATGACATGACCATCTCTACCACAGAATGTACAATGAAATTTAACTTTGTATTCATGTCTAGATGAGCAAGCAATATTTTTATTTGAAACCGAATGAGACAACACTCCTGCATATTTGAAAACCACTCCTTTTTGTTTAGGAACTGTTTGAATCAAACCACTTCCTAATGACTTCACAATTTTAGGTGGATGTGTCTTAGCATGAGCATGAGAATCAAAACCTAAACCAGTTTTATCATTGCAAGACTTGGAAGAATTCAGCAGTAAGTTTAGGTTCTTATTCCCATTACAAAACCGATCTAATGTCCTATGCATGTCATCAAGTTTATTGGACAGATCAAGGCAATTTTCACATAAAGTTTTTCCTTTTAGTTTGCAATTTGAACAAAATTTAACTTCATGAGAACGTAAAGCATTGTTCAATATAGAAATTTCATTCATAGCATCCTGTAGTTTCTTATCAAGATCGTCACATGTAGAACAATGCAAATCAATTGTAGAACAGCTAGCATCTTTCAAGTCTTTATCATTAAGTGCAGCAAGCTCTTTGTTCTTTTTAATTTCTAACTCAAGTTTATCAAGTGTGGAGGTGTGCGCACTTCTTAATGAGGACAATTGTTCATAAATTAAATCACATGAGGAACATGCATCATCACTAGGAATCAAAGTTTTTAAATGATTGATTTCAGATTCTAGTGATTCAATTTTAGCAGCACTATCCCTAAGCTTTTTGTCCTTTTTCTTAACAATAATAGTGGCACCAGAAATAGCATCACACATTTCTTCGCAAGTAGGACATACCTCTTCATTGTCGCTGTTGTGTTCTGCCTCCTGCATACTTGATCTTGACTTGCCCGCCATAAAGCACAAGTTTGCCAAATCATCTTCATCTTCATCACTTCCAATGTCCACGTCGCTTGAACTGAACTCTTGAAGCGCGGTGATGAAACTATTGATCATCTTGCGTCCTATGGTACCTTTCTTCTTCTTGTTGGAATTTCCAAAGGAGGTCCAAACCTTGCTTTGTTTTTCTTCCCGGGTGGTCGGACCAAAAAGGTTAGGACATCCTGTACGAAAGTGTCCTGTTTTACCACATTCAAAACAGTGTTGAGGTCCGGAGCTTCCTCTCCTTCTAGTTCTCACATTTTGCAATGCTTTTGAGAATCTAGTAGAGATGAGTGTCAACTCCTCTTCTGGAAATTCTTCGATCTGCTCCAGGGTTAGTGAGGACAACAAAGCAAGAGTATTGCAAGATGATGATTGGCCGAAGCTAGACGTATCACGTTGTGAAACAAATGCAATAGACTTATTTGGGTTCTTACGTGCTAGGATGTCAATTGCATGAGTTTTTAACTGGGAATATAGCACATATAAAGTAAGTGAACTCATGACAGTTGATTCACGAATAGATGTGACTTTTATCTCCCAAATTGACATATCTAATGCACTTAGCAATTGCCTAGCATTTTCAGCATCTGAAAAATTAACATTGACACTACGCAAGTTGCTGATAATCTTATTAAAGCGAGCAAAAAGGTCATCAATAGACTCACCGGGTTGCATCTCGAAGCGAATGTATTCTTTCTTGAACATGTCTTGCCTTACCTCTTTGATCGTGTTGGATCCTTCGTGGTAGTCACAAAGTGCTTTCCACACACCATATGCAGATCGGAGGTGTGCAACACGGTCGAAGTTGCTTTGTGTTAATCCTTGTATGATCAAGTTCCGAGCCTTGTTGTTGTTGTCGACATCTCTCAGATTTGTAGCTGTAACTTGATCATTTGATGGCACTTCGTAAGGTTTGTATACCTTCTCCCATATTGCAAAGCCTTGTGCCTGGATGAAAGCCTCCATGCGTGCCTTCCAAACCTGAAAATCAATACCAGCGAACACACAAGGTTTGGCAGAGTACTTCTCCATGATGATTAGTCAAAAACACGCGCAAATCACAAAGATTAGAGCATTGTGGCTCTGATACCAATTGTAAGATCGAAGAGCACGTGAAAAGCTACCAGAGGGGTGGGGTGAATGGTAGATTTAAAAATCTTACGCAGCGGAAACAATTAAACCCCAAACCCTTCGGCAGAAAAACGATCTGTTAAAGAAATCGTGTGTGAGACTAATCTAAACGTGTTTCACCGTGACAAAAGTGAGATATATCAGAGAGAACCAAGTCACGAAGACAACACAAAAATAATCACTCAAATCCGTCTATAAAAACTCAATTTAAGATCGAAATATCAAACAATGGTCAATCTGCCCTACCCGAGAAAAAATAGTTCTAGAACACTGCAAAGAAACTCGTGTAGATCATAGACCACAGATCCAACGACCGTGAAATTTTGACATATGATAGATAATCAAGTTGTGAAGACAAACCAAAAAGAATCACGTCAATTGGATCTGTAAAACTCGAGTTATGATAAAACCACCGACGAAAGGTAGTGCTGTCCAGAAACTCGACGAGTAAAACTTGTCTGGAACAAGTCGGACGAACAAGGCACAAAAGTTCCTTCAAACTACGAATTTTATTCAATAGAACACAAGAGGAACAGCCCCAAAGTAGTGCACCACGAGCTCTGGGCTCCCTTGCTTATATAACCAGCCCTTAGGCCAACCCAATATCAACTAGGACTCCAATCCTACTCAGATCATGAATCGTAACTTTCCATAACTACTCAAGATTCTTCTATACGCAGATAGAAGCAATCTTAAGACATCCAAACACCTTAGGAACGTATCCCACATTCCTAAACAACTTAAATTCGTGACCCACACGAAATCCTATCATAACCAACTCAAATCTTTCCATATTTGAGTCAAACCTGACTCAGCCGCAGCCTGAGTCCATAATCTAGTCGGTTGGACCTTTCTGACAAATTCTTTACGTCCACATCTCTTCATCATGTTTCGGAACCATGTAGACACGTTCATGCACTCCTTTCACACGTGCAAACATCTTCCAATGACGTCCACAATACCTTCATATGCATTGTTCTTGATTCAATCATGTTGCGCAACCTCCTGATCAGCTCAACCACAGTTCCTCCCGAACTTGGTTGTTGGGACCTCATCTCCTCCCTGAGACTAGTACAATGGATCCCGTCACCAACCATGTCTTGAACTCAAGCAACACTTGCACATGAGTAAACAACCAATCCATACGAGCCCAAATCCTCGACTCGACTCAAGTTAGTTCCTAACACAACACCTTACGTGATCACCTCACATAAGCATGTTGCAAAGCATAGCAAAACGATATCATCCACATCATCCAAAACGCACCAAAAACATGGTAAAAGAATACTAAACAATCTTTCCAACAATGTAAAGCAAGTACAAAACATTGCAAATGAAAAGCAAAAGCACTGCGGTCAAGTTCCGGACCATACCACAGCAAGCCGGAGCTTCAGCCGGAGCTAACAAAAACTAGTAGAGCCTAGCGCCGGAGCTTACCAAAACTAGTACAACCAAGCTCCCGCCGGAGCTTACAAAACTAGCAGGACCTAGCGCCAGAGCTAACCAGAACTAGTCAGAACTAGTAATCCCAAAAGCTGGAGCTAGAAAAAGTACGTCGGAGCTTAGCAAAAACACGTCGGTGCTATCAAAGACATGCCGGAGCTAAAGACAAAACTTCACCGGAGCTGACCAAAGCTAGTCGGACCTAGCATCGAACGTAACCGGAGCTACCCAAACCAAGCCGGACCTACCGTCGGACCTTGCTGTAGCTCAGAGCTAGAGTCGAACCTTGATAAAAAAGGTGTTTTGGTGATATTCAAAACTTTTATCATCAAAGCCAAGTGTATTCACTACAAGCCAATGTATTCAGCACACATAGGTCTTACAGATACTAAAAGGACTCAAGATGTGCACATATGAGCGCCTGAAGAAATACAGAGCCAACTGGATAGAGGAGCTTCCATCTGCACCGCCGGCGAGTAGGACAACACCTAACCGGTCAACTGGAGAGACACCCTTCTTCTTGGTGCACGGAGCTGAAGTAGTCCTTCCTCGAGAGATCACCACAGGTTCACTCCGGATCCAAACCTTTAACGAAGCTGCGCAGGGCAAGCTCCGGCGTGAAAGCATAGACCTCGTCGGTGAGGGAAGGTGCCAAGCAGCTGTTCGGAATGCACGATACCGCCAGGCACTCTGGCGCTATCATCAAAGGTTCATGCGCAACAAGCATATTGAAGAAGATGATCTGGTGCTGTGTAGAATATTGACTCGAGAAGGAATGAACAAACTCTGCCCGGGCTGGAAAGGTCCCTTTCGAGTTATCAAAGTTTCCCGCCCCAAATGCGTTCACTTGGAAATAGAGGATGGGACCCCGCTTCCCAGTCCATGGAATATCAAGCACCTCCGTAAGTTTTATGCTTAGTTTCACGGAGGTGAGTTTGTATTTACACATAATGTAAGTTATAGAGTCTATGGACAGAGTCGGGTAGGCCCTAGACAAAAAGCACACTTAACTTGGTCATTGTACTTAGTGTAGCTTACCTACCCTGGGTTAGAACAAGATGAATAGCACACTTAGCTTGGTTCTGTACTCTAAGTGTGTCCTTGTCTCCCCTGTAATTTGCACCTATAATGAAAACATTTTTGTGTGAAAGCAGAATCCACATGCATTAATTTTGTATAGGCTCGTTACTGTTATATCTTATCCTTCTTGACTATAATGAAGTTGTGCATTTCTTTTTTAAATTTAGTCCAGGTGATACATTTGGTATATTATTTATATTTTTGATCTTCATTCAGATCATAGCATTGCTAGATGGTCTACTCGCCTGAAAACCAAAGCCAATGACGGGTTGGAGTGTGCTATCGGCTTAGACTGGTCAGGCACCCTAAGTACGCCACTCTACCAATATCCTGGCAGGTCCCAGTAGGGCGAGTCTGGAAGGCATTATGATCTAAAGAGATTGCATCCATATACTTGTTATCATGTTGAATTCATTTGGATCTAGAACTCAAATAAGAATAGTAAGACGCAAACAAATTATAGACAAGAGGACGATTTTACTCCTTTTCTTGTCTTTAATGCGCAGGAAAAATGAAAAACTAATTGCAATGGTGGACGATGCCGGAGCAACAAAGCTCTGACAACCCCCAGAGGGCCCGCCTTCGGCGTTTTATACATTGAAAGTGGGCGTCATCAAAGCTAACAAGCTCCAATAACTCCCATGGGGGTCAGCCATCAACGTGAACAATTAACAGCGATCCAAATGAAGATGGTGGTGAAATAACCCTAGGGAACCCACTGTTGACGTTCTAAACATTGAAAGTGGACGCCGTCGAAGCCAAGAAGCTCTGATAACCCCCAGGGGGCCCACCGTCGACGTTCTACGCATTGACAGTGGGTGCCATCGAAGCTACAAAGCTCCAACAACCCCAGGGGGTCCACCGTTGACGTATTACAATTTGACAGTGGGCGTCGTTGAAGCTAGGAAGCTCTGACAACTCCAAGGGGGCCTGCCGTCAACATTCTATACATTGACAGTGGGCGCCATCGAAGCCAAGAAGCTCTGACAACCCCCAGGGGGCTTGCCGTCGACGTTCTACGCATTGACAGTGGGTGCTGTCAAAGCTACAAAGCTCCAACAACCCTAGGGGGTCCGCCACCGACGTATTACGAGTTGACGGTGGGCGCCGTCAAAGCTAGGAAGCTCCGACAAGTCCTAGGGGGCCCGCCATCAACGTCACAAAGGGCCTCCGGAGGTGTCGAAAGTAAACTTCGGACCTAAGAGCTAACGTTCTAACTACAAGTCCAAAATGATCAAGTCATCAAGTCATTGTCAAATCCTTATTGGTACAAGTCCGCAATCAAATTGTTACCAAGGGGCCAACAATATAAAGGGCAATGCATTGAAGACATATACAAAATGGGAAAAATGGAATTCATTCATTCAAAGGATTGGATTTCATTCATTCAAAATTGGAGAATTACAAGTGAAGGCAAGAAGAAAAAAGCCCAGCTACTGGAGGTCTTATGGAAGAACGAGGCAAATTTTTGGGTAGCTTCTTGAACGCTGGCCCTACCGACATCTTCCTCCTCAGCAACGGGTCCTTCGACTACTTGATCTAGAGATAGTAGTGTGTCCCGGCTCTTGAAACACGTTAGCAAATATTCGGCGACGTTCTTGGCAAGGGACTTCCCCTCCGTCTCCAGTTGGTCAACGATGACATCACCCATTGCATCAAGTTTTTTGCCGACAGAGCTCAATGCCACCAGCACCTTGGCCAGCTCTAGCACCAGGTCAGCCAGACATACCGACCTGAAGCCAAGTGGCACTAGATCTTTGTTAGCTCGCCCCAGGACGTCCCAGACTCGCTCGGACTCAGTTTCCCTCAAGCTCCTTAATTCCTCCAGCGACCTTCTAGCATCCACAAGCTACGAACCCTCCTGGGTGAAGCGCTCGACCTCCTTAGCATGCTGCTGGATCCTTTCGGCCAGCTGCTTTTCAATTTCAGCAAGCTCTATCTTCCGGAGGTGGATGCGGTTCCGACGGTCCGCCAGGTCTTTCTGCATGCCTTTCACTCTCTCCTCTCTGGTTGATACGTCAGTCTCTCTTCTGGAGACTTCTTTTCCCAGTTGCCAAATCCTCTCCTTCTCTTGAATGCACCACTGCTCAAACTGGTTGGTGCGATCAGCCAAACTCTGTTGCCCCAGCGACAGCCTCTGGGCGAGCTCCTCCTCCCTCTTTATGAGGTCTTCATATTTCTCCAGGAGCTTATCCTCCCTTTGATCGAGGGCTTCCCGGCGCTTGAGTTGTACCTCGTTTAACTCGTCGAGGCTATCCGAGCTGTTATCAGCTGCCTCATTAGTCTCCTTAGCATGCTTGAGAATCTCTGAGTCTTCTCGTTGAGGGCCGCTCTTGCTCATTCAACAAGCGGTCCAAGCGCGTCAGTCGGGCCTTCTCCTTGTCAATCCACCCCCGCTGGCCCGCAAGCCTTGATTGCATTAGCTTGGTCTCGAAGTATAGTCTGTTGCGCCAACGCCTCAGGGTGTGGCGCTCTTCTTCAAGGACCTTGCTATTATGGTCGAAGGCAAGCTGGACTTGATGGAGACTGGAACAGGCATTGTCTATAGACAACACCAAAGGAATTGGCTCTGCACGAGCCTGGATCTCTTACACCGGCTCTAGCGGGTCTTCCAAGACGATTGAGGGGCCTCGAGGCGCGAGCTCCTCTCTAGCAACTCCACATTGGCTAGATAGATCATTGGAAGCTCCTCCACTCCCATAGCACCCAGAGCCAATGAGGAAGCCTCCCCTACCGGATCTTCAATTGTTGGCTAGGTGGGTGGAGGACCAACAACCGCCTCCTCTCGGTGCTTTGGTTCAGACATGGACACCTATGGAGTAATCACCTCCGGGGCTGGCAATGCAGCTTCGTCCGGGGCTCCGACCACCTCTGATTCGGGTGTCGAAACTTCAACTACTTCCAGCTCAGATGTTGGAGCTTAAGTTATTTCTGGCTTAGATGTCGGAGCTTCTGCCGTCTCTTGCTCCGATGCCGGAGCCTCAGCCCCTGGCTTTGAAACTGCTGGCACTTCTTCATGAGTCTTTTCCCCGTGGTCCGGTGCTACCACAAGAACTTCCGGCATTCTCGCTGGACTTGACCACGATAGCTGGCGCCGGAGCTGTCGTGTCCTCAGCCACCACTGGGGGAGGCGCAGGGGTCGAAGCAGGAGCCTCTGCCTGCATAGCCTCAGTTGCTGCAGCAGGGGCCACAGCTTCAATTTTATTTTTTAACACCCCGGAAACAAAGGATAAAAAAATTAAAAACATGTTAAAGATAAAAATAGCAATTCAAGGTGAGAAGACAATGCTTACTGTTGATGGTCCTTAAGTACCATTTTTTGATATCAATTCTCCTCAGAATGTGCATAAAAGAAACACAAAACATAGTGGTAGGGCTATACACTAACCCAATTCCACAAGTGTTGGTGTCTATTTGTATGCAGGTGAATTATTACACAAAATACCAAAACATGCAGGGATGAATCCACGAAAATGGATTTCAATGAATCAGGTGATGACACTTGGCAACACATGGATCAAATGGCCCACAAATAGAAGAATACGAGGAGATCCAACGGTGTTGCACCCATATACATCAAGGGGGCCCACCTGGAAGCCACCTGGAGGAAGCACTCCCCAAGGGGAGGCTTGACCGGGTCGGCCGAACCAAGGGTTCGGCCGACCCCTTCCTGGCGGCAAACTCGGTCAAACGACACGTGTTGGCTCCTCCCGACTCCCTGGATTCAATGGTGACTGATTCGCGCGTTAATTGTAGTGGTAACCGACCCTTCTCCGCCCATAAATAGACCCCCTCACCTCACTTCTCACACACACCAAAAGTTGAGAATAGTGCTACACTCCAAAGGTTTAGAGTAGTCCTAGAGGCTACCAAAGTAGAAGGAGAGTGTGGTGAAGAGTCTAAGAGAAGGAGGCTTGGGCTTTTCAAGTCCCCCTTCTACACTTGTGCCCATACAAAGGTTTTACTCAATCAAGTAAGTCATTGTGAATTCAATACAAGTTTGATCTTTTATTCTTAGTAGTTTGCACAAGTAGTTACTTGTGGGTTCACTACTTTAATTCATTAGAAGCTTTAGTTGTAGCTTTGTGTTCGAAACATCTAGAGTAGTGATTTAGAACGTAAGTGTGGTGCTTAGGTTATAAATCATTAGTGGATATCTCGTAGACCCACGGATTGAAGAGGTAGGCAGTAGGTGGTGACATCCCTATCTGTCCTTCGTAATCCTCCATGTCCGGCTATGCCATAGGCTCTTGGCGGGAGTCGTCCTAGTATTGCTAGGAGTAAGCCCGTGCCTGAAGCAAGCATCTACTGAAAACTACCTTGAACTAGGATCAATACTTTGGATTCCTCGCTGATCCTTGCCTGCCAAACAACTTTGTGTCCTTGGGTGAGCTAGTTCAAAAGATTAGCACACATGTTCTTTGGATTTGATACCCTTGGGAATACTCTTTTAAGGGGAAGTGCTACAACGGTATTTCCGTGCGCTTGCGGATAACTCTGTGGTGTTAAGAAATATCAACAAGCATTTCTAGAGTCGTTGCCGGGGAACGGTTGCTGTTAATCTTCGAAACAAGATCACCCTCATATCATATCCCCCTTATCTATGATCTTACCTGTCTTATTCTTACCGCACCACCACCATATAAATGGAGCAACCCACCATTCTTTCTTACTCTACTCCAAAAGGCAAGTTCTGTGAGCCACCTCCTTTGGCGGAACCTATTTGTTCAACCAGCTATGAACTTTGCCCTGGCTTTATAGCCATGGTTCGGGAACAATCCTTCTCAAGAACGGATTTTGAAAACCCTTATCACCATCTACAAGAGTTCGAAAAACTGTGTTCATGCCTTCTAATCAAAGGTATGACACAGGAAACTCTCAAATGGAAGTTGTTTCCTTTTTCTCTCAATAAAAAGCCAAACAATGGTACAACCACTACGTTGGGAAGACAAATAGTGATTGGAGTGAATTACGAGACAAATCTTGTCTTGTTTTCTTTCCCATTGCCTGAATTGTTTCCTTGCGAAAGGAAGTACTATGCTTCCAGTAGATGGAGAAGGAATCCATAGGTGCAGCTTAGGACAGATTTTCTCTTTTGAAAAATTCTTGCCCATATTTGTTAATCCCTGATCCAATGCTTTTGCAACATTTCTTCGTGGGATTAAACAAAGAGTCTTCCCTATATCTTGACATTACGGCTGGAGGATCTTTCCTCCATAAGACTCTAGACGAAGGCAAGGATCTTCTGGACAGAATTCTAGAAAATTCTTCTTTCATTATGGGTCTTAATGAGCCTCCCCAAGAGGAAGTCGTGTCAAGAATGGAGGATGAACTCTTGGACAAGGATGAACCCATTTCTTTTTTACCCCAAGCCTTTGCCAGAGGAATCCTCTCCCGAACCTGAGACTACGAAGGTAGAAGAAATTCAACCCTCGCAGTTTCCATTTTACTTCGAGGAAGATCTTTTTGAAGATTATGGAAATACCTTGAAGTATTGTTGCTATAGGAAACCTTCATTGCCACCAACTCCACCTGAACCACCTAACGGGGTGTTCGTCCGTCAGACGGTCAAGGAGTTGACCTCTATCCTAAGGAGAGAGTGGACAGCTAAAGTCGAGAATTCACCTAAAATTCTTCGGATGACCTCACCTTTGCCTACCATTTTATGTTCTATTAGAGGGACACCAACGAGAATCCTATACAACCCTATTATTGGAGCAAATCTCATTTTCGATTCTTGTGCTCTCGCCATTCTTGGCGATGTGCCATTGGCACCAACATGCAAATCCTTCCGAGATTCATTTGGAACCATTCTTGAAGGATGTGGGGTTCTGCAACAAGTGTCTGTTGGACACAAAGATGTTGAGGTTCTCCTAGATTTTCACGTGTTCGAAATCCAAGATTTCGACATCATGATAGGGATTCTCGTAGATAAATTTCTTATGGAAGTTCCTTTGGAAGGAAGCTTCAATATCAATCTTGGAGGGAGAAATTTCTCCATACCTACTCTGCACTCAAAGAACACAACTGCAGAATCTCCCATCCAAGATGAGCTAATGGAGGAGGTTAGGACTCTTTAATTTTTAGAACCCCCTGAAATTGAAGGAGAAGAAGACTTCGTCCAAGAGGAGGATGAATTTCAGGAGGAAATAGAATTTCCAAAAGAAGAGACCTCCCCAAAACCTCCTGTTGAGCTCAAGATTCTACCTCTAGGCCTACGTTTTGCCTTTCTAAATGGCGATTTGGAAGCCCCTGTCATCATAAGTGACAAGCTTTCAGATGATGAAACGCTCAAACTCATAGCCATGTTAGAAAGGCATAGAGCTGTTTTTGGATATTCACTTCAGGGTCTCAATGGAATTAGTCCAGCATTATGCACCCATCGTATTCCTATTGACCTCGGAGTGTTCCCTCAAGGGAACCTCAAAGGCGATTGAATAATGCGATGCGGGAAGTTGTCAAGAAAGAAGTCTTGAAACTTCTGGATGCCAGGATTATTTACCCTGTTCCTCATAGTGAATGGGTAAGTCCAGTTCAATTAGTGCCTAAGAAGGGAGGTATGACGGTCGTTCAAAACGAGAGGAATGAATTAATTCCTCAACGGGCTGTCACGGGATGGAGGATGTGCATTGACTACTGAAACATAACAAGGCAACAAGGAAAGACCATTTTCCATTACCCTTCATCGATGAGATGTTAGAGCAGTTGGCAAAACACTCCTACTTCTGTTTCCTTGATGGGTATTCGGGATATCATCAAATTCCTATCCACCCTGATGATCAAAGTAAGACCACATTCACAGGTCCTTACGGGACCAATGCCTACCGGCGTATGTCCTTTGGACTGCGTAATTCTCCTGCCACTTTCCAGAGATGCATGATGTCTATATTTTTAGACATGATCGAGGATATCATGGAAGTTTTCACAGACGATTTCTCCGTCTATAGAAAAACTTTTGATCATTGTCTAGAAAATTTAGAAAGGGTCTTACAAAGATGCCAGAAGAATCACCTTGTGCTTAATTGGGAAAAGTGCCATTTCATGGTCCGGGAAGGCATCATTCTTAGACACTTGGTGTCCGAGTGAGGGATAGAGGTGGATAAAGCTAAAATTGAAGTTATTGAAAAACTTCCACCTCCTATCAATGTTAAGGGAATTCGCAGCCTTTTAGGTCATGCGGGGTTCTACCGACAATTTATCAAGGATTTCTCCAAAATCGCTAGACCCCTCACCAACCTATTAGCTAAAGAAGATCCCTTTGATTTCGATGATGAATGCCTTAAATCAGTTGATATACTCAAAAAGGCACTCATCTCAGCTTCAATTATCCAACCTCCTGATTGGACGCTTCCATTCGAAATCATGTGTGATGCCAGTGACTTTGCTATTGGTGCGGTCTTAGGCCAAACCAAAGATAAAAAGCATCACGCAATAGCCTACGGTAGCAAAACTCTGACAAGATCCCAACTCAATTATGCCACAACTGAGAAAGAGCTCCTAGCAGAAGTTTTTGCTATCGACAAGTTTAGATCATATTTGGTTGGAGCAAAGGTCATAGTCTACAAGACCACGCTGCTTTGAAATATCTGCTTACCAAAAAGGATGATAAACCCAGGCTAATTCGATGGATTCTTCTACTCCAAGAATTTGAGCTGGAAATAAGAGATAAGAAAGGAGTAAAGAATTCAGTAGCAAATCATCTTTCACGATGGAAGTCACACAAACCATGGACATACCTATCAATGACTTCCTACGAGATGATATGCTCCTCAAGGTGACAGACTCTCACCCTTGGTACACGGATATCGTGAACTTTATGGTCACGGTATACGTACCACCGGGGGACAACAAAAAGAAACTCATTTATGAGAGTCGTAGACACCTTTGGGATGACCCTTACCTCTATCGAGTATGTGTCGATGGCCTTCTTAGAAGGTGTGTCCCATCAATCTAAGGCACCAAAATTATAGACAAATGTCATGTTGGCCCCTATGGTGGTCATTACAGTGTTTACCATACTCAGGCAAAGATCTGGCAGAGTGGATTCTATTGGTCTTCAATGTATGAAGATACCAAGGAATTCATTCGCAGACGTTGGAAATGCAAGAAGCATGGAGGAATCTTTGATCGCGATGTGATGCCCCTAACATACAATCTCCAAGTGGAATTATTGATTTATGGGGTATTGATTTCATGGGACCTTTTCCTAGGTCTTATGATTGCGAGTATATTCTGGTTGCTGTCGATTATGTGTCAAAATGGGTAGAAGCATTGCCATGCAAAAATGATGATTCCAAGCAAGCGAGGAAAATGTTCCATGAGATCACTTTACCATGCTTTGGAATGCCCCGTATGGTCATAAGTGATGGAGGGTCTCATTTCATAGATAATACCTTCTGGAACTTTTTAAGGGAACTTGGAGTCCAGTATAACATTGCTATCCCATACCACCCACAGACAAGTGGTCAAGCAGAAACATCTAATAAGCAAATTAAGAATATTCTGCAAAAGACTTTTTTGGAAATGGGAATGGAGTGGAAGCAAAAGCTACCCGACGCATTGTGGGCATATCGTACTGCCTACAAGACACCTATCGACATGTCTCCTTTCCAACTTGTCTATGGGAAGACTTGCCATCTTCCCGTAGAATTGGAACATAGAGCGTATTGGGCCATCAAGCGGTGGAACATGAATCTTAACAAAGCTGGAAATCACCGATTGAAGCAAATCTCTGAGTTGGAGGAATGGAGAGATAAGGCGTGCCACGGTGCTGGAATTTATAAAGATAGAACCAAAAGATGGCATGATAAGAGGATTACGCCAAAAGAGTTCAAACCTAAAGATAAAGTTTTACTCTTTAACTCTAGGGTTAAACTCTTTGGACATGGGAAGCTTAGAAGTAAATGGGAAGGACCCTTCACTGTACTAGAGACTTCATCCCATGGAGCAATCAGACTCCAAGGTGAGGACGGTCAACTATTCAAGGTGAATTGGCACCGACTCAAATTATTTCTCGATTCCCAAAAGGATAAAGAAAAAGAATTTGACATGGTAAATCTAATCGATTTCCATGCCATTTCTTTCAATTCTTTTTAAATTCTCCACGTCCAACTAATGGGCCCATCCAATTCTTAATCTATGAGGCCCATTTAATCGACCCGAGAAAATGTGGCCCGAACGGAGCCAAAAGGGGGTCGGCCGAACCCTAGGGTCGGCCGACTCTCCCTTCGCGTCGTCCGCGTTCTGTTTCTCATGTTGATCCTCCTTGTTATCCTCCACACAATCCTCGGTAAAACGCGTTGTTCCCCGCCTATTTAAAGGACAGAAAAAGAGAGGAAAGTTGCACCTCATTGAATCATCATCTTCCTCCCATCCTCGTCATGGTCAACAAGAAGATTGTGCCTCATGCCTCCTCCAGCTCAACCTTCAACCTGAGCTGGGACATTACGCCGGCCAACGACAAAACTTCCCTCGCCTTGGAGTCCATCATGGCGATCGATGTCAAGCCCCTTGCCATGATCCCGCCTGTGACGACTCCACGCGGGCACAACCCTACACCTCATAGCCCTGCCCGGTCGCTCTCCCCTCGGAGAACGCTGATAAGGTCGACGACGCCATGCCGTTCGAATTTGGCTAGACTAAACCCAGTGAAGACACGTCTTTTCCACAGAAAAGTCGAGTCCCCCCCATCGTTGCAGCCCAACGAGGAGTTCACGTACACACTAAAGTCCAAGAAGGGCGATGTAGTGAGCCAGCACTACAAGACGCCCACCTGTACCTCGCCGGAACGCATGGGAGATCAGTTTCTTATCCACGGGGTGCGCAAACCCGAAGGAGGCTACGCTAAGGTCCTATTCAAGCACGTGGATAATCAAGCAATAGAGGAGTCGACGGGCTCATCGCCCTCCAAGATTAGGCGGCACATCCCACCACCTGCCATCAATGGGCCACCCGACCAGTTTGAGGGCAGTGATGAGGACTCTCCTCCTGCCCCTAATACGGCACAGTTGACCAAGGAACTCGCTTCTCTACGCTTGGAGAACAAGAAGCTGACTGACTTGGTGGCTGAAGGGCGCATCAAGAGGGCAGAACTGAAGGATGACATCATGGCCCTCAATGAGGATATTCACAGTGTTCACCGTGGCATGAGCACCAAACTGCGGTGCTTGTGCAATGCCGTCGGGGAGCCCGACATCTACAACGCACCATAGTTTAGATGTCCCGACAGCATAAGATGCTTACTACTTAGGATTTTATTTTCTAAAAAACATTTGTTTTCTATTAAATAATGTAAGCATCCCCATATTTTGATTTCAATAAAGTGAACTTACCGGTTCATCGAACACCGGTAAAGTTCCCCCTTTAGTTTGTTTTGCTGAATAAAGAACTCAGGAAACAAGTGTGTGGGAAAATGTCTCCAATTCACGAAATCCAAACGTGAAAAATTAACGTTGCATATCAAAACACGTCGCGACCGAATGGGCAAAACGACCCGACGAAACAGAGGCGAAAAGCCACCAGGAGGTCAGCCGACCCCCCTGGTCGGCCGACCTGTCTTCTACACCATACGACTCCGTTTTGCTCCAGAAAATTGGTTTGGATTTCCTATCCCCACTTTTATGCGCTACCCTGCTGTTTGAGTTGATTTCATATTTTTCATTGCATATCTAAAATGAATTAACTCAAAAAATTGAAATAAAATTTGGTAGTCAAGAATTTGCTTAAGCTGAAAATTTGAATACTTTATATTTCAATTCATTACCTTCTTTATGATTCCCATAATTCAATAGAAAAACACATCATCTAGGTATTTGACTAGTGTGATATGGTAAATGAGTTCTTTAGAAATCCTGCTTTTGCTTGAAATTGATTTTTACATTTGTAACTATTTGAAGTCTTGAACTTTGCCTAAATCTCTCATTGGAAATTTATATACCCACCAAGGCCATATGATATATTCATTGAAAACCACGAGCATATGCCACTTTGATTTTCATTGAACTTTGTCAAACCCGTGACCCGATTGAGTGACATGCATGAACTTTTTGAATTGAAAACTCTTGTGCACTCTATTCATGCAAAATTTCTCACATTGAGTGTTTGCATCCATCGATCACACATCCGCCAAAAACAAACTCCATATAATACAAATGAAATCCTCTCTAAAAATAAAAAGGAGTAGAAGACATGGCTACAAGAAAAAGAAAAAGCATCCACTCTTGAAAAAGAGTAAGAGTGCTCAAAAAAGTAGCCATGTTTCATCCTTAAAGAGAGCAAATTCATGGGAGTTATCACCTCAGCCCTCCATTTCATTCATGTGCACAAGAATTTTCCCTTCACTTTTTTCATTGCATAAGTCTCTCATAGGATCAAGTTTTTGACTTAGTAACATATGAATTGCAAATTTGTGCCACATTCATTCCTACCAAGCTCCAGGTATAGCCACTTTTAGTATAGGGATAAGAATTGGCAAAACATGCCATGGTGAGGACTCAAACACTTTTAGAGATTTGAAAGATTTTGATCGAGAAGGCAAGGGCAAATATTCCTATGACTTTCAAATATAGCAATTGCCAAATCATTTTGGCAGAGAATGATCCAAGGGAACTTCATTCTAGTCGTTCCACTTTTCAAACACCCAATATTGATGTGGTAGCCACATACACAAAGGGGATCCATGAATTCAGGTATAAGTTGAAATATCTTGTATCCTTATTTTCTACCTTATAGCAAATTCATGACAACACTCGAGGACGAGCAAAGGACTAAGTATGTGGGAGTTTGTCGATGGTCCTTAAGTACCATATTTTGACCGTCAATTCACCTCATAATGTGCATAAAAGAAACACAAAACATAGTGGTAGGGCTATACACTAACCCAATTCCACAAGTGTTGGTGTCTATTTGTATGCAGGTCAATTATTACCCAAAATCCCAAAACATGCAGGGATGAATCCATTAAAATGGATTTCAATGAATTAGGCAATGACACGTGGCAACACATGTATCAAATGACCCACAAATAGAAGAATACTAGGAGATCCAACGATGTTGCACCCATATACATCAAGGGGGCCCACCTAGAAGCCACCTGGAGGAAGCACTTCCCGAGGGGAGGCTTGACCAGGTCGGCCGAACCAGGGGTTCGGCCGACCCCTTCCTGGCGCCAAACCCAGTCAAACAACACGTGTTGGCTCCTCCCGACTCCCTGGAGTCAATGGTGACTGATTTGCGTGTTATTTGTGGTGGCAACCAACCATTCTCCACCTATAAATAGACCCCCTCACCTCACTTATCACACACACCAAAAGTTGAGAATAGTGCTACACTCCAAAGGTTTAGAGTAGTCCTAGAGGCTACCAATAGGAGAGTGTGGTGAAGAGTGTAGGAGAAGGAGGTAGGAGAAGGAGGCTTGGGCTTGTCAAGTCTCCCTTCTACACTTGTACCCCTACAAAGGTTTTACTCAATCAAGTAAGCCATTGTGAATTCAATACAAGTTTGATCTTTTATTCTTAGTAGTTTGCACAAGTAGTTACTTGTGGGTTCACTGCTATAATTCATTAGAGGCTCTAGTTGTAGCTTTGTGTTCGAAACATCTAGAGTAGTGATTTAGAACGTAAGCATAGTGCTTAGGTTAGAAATCATCAGTGGATATCTTGTAGACCCACAGATTGAAGAGGTAGGCAGTAGGTGGTGACAACCCTATCTGTCCTTCATAATCTTCCACGTTCGGCTATGCCATAGGCTCTTGGCAGGAGTCGTCCTAGTATTGCTAGGAGTAAGCACGTGCCCGAGGCAAGCATCTACTGCAAACTACCGTGAACTAGGATTAGTACTTTGAATTCCTCTCTGATCCTTGCCTACAAAACAACTTTGTGTCCTTGGGTGAGATAGTTCGAAAGATTAGCACACACGTTCTTTGGATTCGATACCCTTGGGAATACTCCTTAAGGGGAAGTGCCACAACGGTATTTCGGTGCGCTTGCGGATAACTCTGTGGTGTTAAGAAATACCAACACTTACCTTGGGAGGCTTCCTCTCCAGTTGCCGCGGAACTTCTTCTTCTGTGGCCCGGAGTCAGAGCTCACCGGACCTGGTGATGTAGAGACTTCGAACCTAGGCTGGGAGGTTGCCGCAGGAGATCGAGTCACCTCAGCTGAGACTTCTCTCGGCTAGGAATGACCCCCGGACCTAGAGCCCGTTGCCAGCTATTGGGTCGGGTCGATTTGTCGGAGCTAGCGCCCCTCGTGGACGCCGGCTCCAAAGAAGGTTTGGCTACCGAAGTTCGGCTTGGTAGGTGGAAGATGCAGCTGGAGATGGAGCAAATCTAATTTAGCTCACATTTTCATGTCTCAGCTTCTTCTTCCGGCTAGAAGATTCGGCTGGCTCCTTGCCTTTGCCTTTGCTGGCGTTGTCGACCCTCTGGCTTGGAGTAGTGGGGGTCCTCCTTTCCGAAGCTCCAGGAATTGAAACTTCAGAGGTCTCGCACTTCTCCACCAAGCCGAGGTGATCCAGCTCCAGCATCCCCTTTCGAATCTCCATCCTAAACTGAGGAACCATTTTTAGAGGAAGGAAGTCTGCCGGTGGAGTCAGGTCGTCCTGGGTGATGGCTTTGTGATGAAGCTTTTGGAGATGGAGCTATAAAGCATTATCATCCAAATTAGTCTGAAGACCAATTTCGATCGAGTTGTGATCCTTCTCGCTGTTGAAAGCTCAGGCAGGCTATTCCCTTTTCTTCAGCAGACCCTACCTGTTAACCAGGAAGTTACCAAAGATGGTTTGAGGCGTCACTTCACCCTCCACGCACTACCGAATCCTGGTCAGGATGGGCTTGTATGCTTTAGACAATTTCAGAGTTGCATTCCAGGCGTCAATGTCGACATTGGGGAGGCTTGTAGGCAACTCCAGCCTGTCGTGATGATCTACCGTGATGACCGCCCAGTCCTTCTTCCATTTTCCCAGTTCCTGGAGTTGATGGTCTTCAGGTACTTGAAGGGAGATTTCTTGCGCTTCACGAAGTAGTAGAAGCCGATCGACCCAAAAGTGTGGACCATGAAGAAGGTCCGGAAGAGCTTGATGATTGGCGGCACACTCACCCACATCTCGCAGAATTGGACCAAAGTCTCCACTAGCAAGAATGAGTGAGGGCCGGGGTGATGAAGTTGGAGCTCGTAGAAGTCCAACAACATTAGGAGGAAGCTTGAAAAAGGTGGGATCAGCCCCACCATGGCGTACGTCGAGAAGTAGACGATCTCTCTGGCGCTTTCCTTCTTGAAGGTAAGCTTGTTGAAGTGGATCGAGTTGTTGAAGGAGGCCCTAGACCGCCCCATGTAGGTCCGTACCCTCGACAAATCATTGTCGCTCGTGATCTTATTGCGCGGAAGACCCAACTCCATCGCGGCAAAGCGGAGTGAAAGTTGGAAAAGCTATGCAAGGGAGGAGAGGTTCTGAGCGCAAGTTCAAATGAAGGCATAAAGAATCCTCTAACTGTGCATGTTTTCCTTCCTAAGTAAGCCTCTGCAATGCTTGGATGGAAATCGTGTCAGGATCAAGATCTCATTTCAAAAGATTACACCGTCAATGACAAGTGGGCCCTGGGTCCACTCTAGCGAAAGAGTCACACCAGATGAACCATTGTCATGATAGGAAGTTGGAAACCCGAGGGCGCCGGCCTGACAAGGCTGCAAAGATTGCACTCAGAATCGATACGATTTTTGTATTGGAAACCAGCGACCTTCAATTGCGTGAGATCCGCACGCCATGATCTCACCTGCCATATCAAGAGGAGCCATGTGACTATGGTTTAACAGCATATCGTTGCCCCAACAGCCCAGAAAAAGACCTTTGAAGCTGCAGCACGAGAATCGATGATGGCACCATCTCAGGTATCAGAATCCCTCCCAGAGGTGTGCCCGAGGGCCACTGTCGGTACCCTGGATACCAGGTACTCATTCTTACCGTGATGAAAACTATGGAGTTCCACCTATCCGAGTTGATGACTTCTGAAGGCTCCTCGTGTCCCGCCGCACTAGACTTGTCTCCCTCGGTTGGGTAGCTCTGGCGCTGCCACGTGTATCGCACGGTCGAACCCTAATCCCTTCATAGGGAAGCTTTGGTCATGCCATGCGTCCAGTGACCCCGGACCTAACCCCCAGTAGAGAGAAGCTCCGGTGCTGCCACATGTTAAGCAGCTCCGGTCCAACCTCCCCACAGAGGGAAGCTCCAGAGCTGACATGTGTCAAGCATCAGGATCTAAGCCTACAACGGGAAGACTGTTGGATCTCTAACGGCATAGACATTCAAGGGCTATTAAAACAACCATTACAAGACCTGATTAGCACATCATTAATGATATATTAATGACGCGCGATCAAAGGACCATCAATTCCATTAACACTATCATTAAGACGTGTTATTACATTGTTAATCACACGTAACGCCGGTAGATCGTGTATAGGGTGTTCAATACAACCGGGGCCACCTGTCGGTCCCGACGAACCATGTAACGGCCAATCCATAGCATATCAAAGGGCTGCATTGCACGGTAGAGACAAGCTGACATGCATACAACGCATACACTCTAATACAATCAACAATCATCCTGTGGAGTAGGGTATTACACTCAGGCGGCCCGAACCGCGTAAAAATCCTCTGTGTCACCATCTCGCTCTTAATCTTACGTGCGCCCCAACCGAATATGAACCTCCGCAGACTACGCTTTAGTAGTACTAGGGGAAGTGTCGTAGCAACACTTCGACACCTACCAAAGCCATGTGATATTCTTACATTGATAGATCTTATACATATGCTATTTGTCTTCACATTGAGCTTAGTCAAACTAGTATAGACCTATGTGAGAATTCATTCATTTCTTTTGAATTCAAGACTTCACTTGCACCTACTATACTTCTACAATAGAAGTTAGCAAAATTCCATCATACCACCATTCAATAATACAAAAAAAAAGAGAAAACTACATACCCTTCATGCTTAGTACTCTCCATGTTTATTGCATAAAAAGGCAGTAGAAGACATGGGTACAAGAAAAAGAAAAAGAAAATGCATTCTTACATCAAAAGCATGAGAAAAAAGAAAAAAAAAGATAAAGTAGTCATGTTTCATCCCTGCAAAATAAGAGGGTCTACACAAATAGGAGTCATCTCAGCATCCACATCCACTTCCACTCTATCACACATGCACAAGTCTTGAATCAAATAGTATTGAATTGATTTCTCCTAAAGCTTGATTTTTTGAATTACCAATGTGATGTGTTGCAAATATGCCTACTCTATTCCCTACCAAGCTCCACATACAAGCCTTATTTTGTGGTAGGATGAGTACAGGCAAAATGCCTTGGTGAGGAAATATTTCCACTACATGAAGGAGTGATTGAGAGAATCAATTTGAGGTACTTAAAATCTAAAATTGAACTCTCCGAAATTTAAGTGGAACTCGATTTCTAGGGTATGCTTGATCCATTTCCTGTTCTGTCTTTCAACCACCCATCAATAGGAGATGGCATAAGCCCCACAATGACTTAAAATGGGCGAAGTACCATGCCAATTTTTTGCGATACTAGGTAGGGTATTTCGTTGTGCACATGGTACTTTTAAAAAATGGAACATTGTAGCAACTGTTGATCATCAACCTAAAGTCTTGACTTTGCTCGGGACGAGCAAGGGATAAGCTTGGGGGATTTTGTTGACGGCTGTTATATACCAATTTCACACATCAATATAACTAAATTATGTGAAGAAAATACCATTTCTTGCACAATCAGCTTTCTATTTAACATATTTCCACTTGTCCTTGGAATAATAGTGCATGCATGCATTTATTGCGGGAAATGAGTTAAAAGAGGTGGCCCAATCCTATAAAATATTATCCCAGCCAATTAAGCGCCAACATGTGGCATCACATGGATCAAATGGGCCACAAACTGAAGTATCAAAGGCCATCCAATGTTGTATCACCCATATCACTCAATAAGACCCACCTGAAAGTCACCCCGAGGAAGCACACCGTAATTGGTCCAATTTTCTGTTCGGCGGACTAGGGGGTTCGGGCAACGCCTTGCTGGTGCCAAACTCGGCCAGCTTCCATGCGTCGACTCCCTGTGGTGCCCTGATTACGATGAGGACTTTTTCGCACGCTTTTGGTGGCGGGAACTGGAACTTCTCCAGCTTTAAATAGGACCCCCTACCCTCACTTCACACACACACCACTTGAGTATTCATTCTATTGTATCCACTACTCTCCATAGGTTTAGAGAAGTTTAGTTTGTAGAAAGGAGAGCCTCTAGTCCATAGTCCAAGTTAGGAAGGCGTAGAAGGAGTCTCTCTCTTCCCAATTTGAAATTAGGAAAGGTATGGCTCTCATATTCATATTTGTATTCGTGACTTTGTTCTTAATTAAGATGTTATCTTTAGTCTTCTCTTATTCATACTTGGATGAAGTGTTTCTTGTTTGATTGTGGATTCCATATATGTGGTAGGAGTAGTATTTATGATTATGCCATATCATTGTCATTATATTATCATAAACACTACAAACACCCACTATAGTCTAATTAGTTATGACGTGACCATGTTAATATGAATAACTTGTGCTATGTTCCAACATTGGTTCAACGATGTTTAGGTCAGCCATTGCCTTAGGGTGGCATGTGCCTAGGCTCCTAAGGTATTCACTTAATATGCTAGCATGGTGCTAGGATACTTAAGTAGCATTGGATGTCTCATAGACCAATAGATTGACAGGGTAGGCAGTAGGTGGTGATAGCCCTATCTGTCCTTGTAATCCTCCATGTTCGGCTATGCCACAGGAACTTTGCAGAAGTCATCCTAGTGTTGCTAGGGGTAAACCCGTGTCCGATGTGTTGAACAACTTAGCATAAGAATTTACCATTGACATGTTCATTAGTTTCTAACTTAGGCTATGTATATGTATACTAGAAGCATTGTAGGAGTAACTCCCTTACTCTGAGCCTAATCCCTCTTAGAATAGAATGCTCTTGTGTGTGTCACACTACCTCACTTATTTATTACCCATCCTCACTAGAACCTTACCTAGACAAATCTACCCTTTTCATTTGATGATTGATATGCTTCCACATAGCCTTCCTTTGGGAAAATACAAATGACACCATTGGGAACACTCGTAAAGGGGAAATGATAATTCGATAGTTTCCGTGCGCTTGCGGATTTTTATTTGTGACATAGAAAACATCAACAGTCACGCTAGCGTGAGCTCGGCAGAGGCTGACTTGGTCCGGCACCGCCCGGGATGGGTACTGGAGCTGCTGCAATGCTTGGAGCTTCTCCAAGGCTGTTAGCGCAGCAGTGTGATCTCCGCTGATATTGAGGACGTCGGAGGGAGTTGGTATCTTTAGGACAAGGTAGCTGTAGTGGGCTACGGCCATGAATCGACACAGAGCTGGCCTGCCGGTGATGGTGTTGTAAAGGAGGCAGACATCCTCGATGCCGAACATGATGTTCTTCGTCCTGAAGATCTCGGGTGTCCTAAAGGTCACTCAAAGGTTAATGTTGTCGTACGGGATGACGTTCCCTGGTCCCACCCCCGAGAACAAGCTCGAGGGCGTAAGCTTGGACATGGGGATCTGCAACTTGTTTATGGACGCACGGCTAATGAGGTTGAGGCTAGCCCTGCCATCTGTCAAGACACGGTGAAGCTTGATGTTAGCGATGGTGGAGGTGATGAGGAGTGTCAAGAGCCCGACTCCTGCCATATTCTCAGGGCAGTCGAAGGTGTCCAAGATGATCGGCGTCTCTATCAACTTATGGTGTGGCGCCGGAGTGGGGGTAGGAGCTACCAAGGCCACCGCCCAGCGCAGTGTTTTGATCGCGTTCCAGAACATGGGATACCAAGACCCCTCATAGATGACGTGGACTGCTTTGCGGCGCTCACGATCGCTGCCTGAATCGGGGTCTTCATCCTGGTGGACCGCCTTGAAGGCTCATTCGAGCTTCTGGTACTCCATTTCCACGGCTTCATCAACCTGTGGGTCGACCTTCTACGGCATGTTCTGGCCATCGTCCAAAGACTCGATGTTCACCGTAGCGGTGAAAGCGCAACCACTTTTTAGAGGATAAAGCCCCTACCTGGTATGCTAAATGTTGAAGTGTTCTTGCGACTCTTCCCTCAGGACTGCTTTTTGAGTAGCCTGCGGAGGTTCTTGATCGGCAGGGAATTAGTCCTTAGGTGAGGCTACGCGTATGGGTGATGGGAGATGATGGTTTTACGTGGTTCGGGTCGCTGGAGTGTAATACCCTACTCCACAGTCTGTGTGTTGTATTGCCTGAGAGTGTGTTCAGTTGGGTCTAAAAAGTATGTCTTGTAACGATGGCTACCCGATCCTTTTATAGTAAGGTGGGCACCATACAAGTGGGGTCCGAGGCCCCGAGAGGTGGCCCCGGGATGATCTTATCCTGATGATCAAAATCTTCTCGGCTATAGTGCCTCTGACCGCGGCTTGAAGACTCGTCGTCTTGCTGCCTCAGGCGCTAGTGGCCCATGCGTAGTCACTGATGGTGGCAGGGGATGTCCCGTCCGTCTATCTAGTCGTTGTATGCTACCCACTTGGCAGAGTGGGGTAAGCTTGCGGCCCCTTCACTGTGATGCGATTCGGCACAGCGGTACCTGACAGGAGGCGTGTGCCACGTCCTGCGCCTGGGGGAGGCGCGCTACATTAATGCCCATCTTGGACAAGGCACACCGCCCATTTATTACGACAACCTAGCAGTGTGGCAAGTTGCAGGACGCGTGGCAGCACTGGAGCTAACCTCTTCGGGGGAGGCCAGATCCTGTGCTGCGGGCCACGTGGTAGCCCTGGAGCTCATCTCTGAGGCGAGTCGAGGGTCATGGACTGATGAACATGTGGTGGATCCGGAGCCCGCCTATGCGGAGGAGGCCGACCCGGAGCCTCGGGCCACGTGGCGGCACTGGAGACCACTCCTTGGAAGGAGTGAGGTCCCGTTCCGCTAGAAACGTTGCAGCCTGGGAGCCTGTCTCCTCGGGGGAGCCGGGTCTCGTTTTGAGGTTCATGTGGCAGTACCGGAGCCCACCTCTGAAGAGGGACGGGATCCGGACCTGCTGGACACGTGGTGCCACCGGACCTTGCCTCAGCGGGGTGGCAGGGTACTTAGACATTTTTTTCCTATGCGTGAGGGTATCCAATCTTCTGGGTACCGACAATGTTAGTAGTCGGATCTCTTTCAACATCTTTTTTTATTGTTATCACTATGCCAGATTTATTTAACGTGTTGTTAATATTACTTTCAATGTAGATATCCTGATTTTCTATTTCTCACATGTTTAATAGCTGGTTACTCTTTTATCATAACAGCCAGATGAAAATTGTATTAGTTGGATTTGCAGCTCTTTGTTAAGGCATACGGTTGAGTTGGAATGATATTATTTTGTACTATTGTCTCATGAAAACTTATATGTAGTTTATTTTTTCAGGGGTGCATATTAGTGCCGCACCTGGTTGTTGTTGCAAAAGCATAAGAATTAGACCAAAGTGATGTGGTTGGCATGCAACGAAATGAAGGTCACCGTTATGCAGTCTTCTCTCGATACAGATCTTTATCCATAGGTTCACACATTAATAAATGTATTGGGTTTTCCTTTCGTGTTTTTGTTGGATTAATCTTAATTTTGTCATTCCGAATTTTCGTAAGACTATTGTAATTATTCAGCCATAACCTCAATTTCAGAGGAAGGTCGGCATGATCCCATTATCCAAAAATCATCAGATCTCTCATATCTACGTGGCAAAGCATGCTACCACCGCTCAGTTTAAATTGAGAAAAAAGGAGCATGTTGCATAATAACAGAAGTAGGAAATTAAAAATAAATTTTAAATTTTGTCAATCCACACACATATAAACAAAGCTGGCGGCGACGGTTGCAGACAGGAGTGCATAGGTCGCTGTGTGCTTAACCAATTCAGTTGTCTCCATTTATCCACAATTTTGCTGCTCCATCAATATTAGATGCAGCATTCCTCCGTTAAGGATGACTGTACAACATGGAAGAGATCACTAAGAAGCAATAAATTACGGGAATGCTAATTTTGAATCGGTTGAAATTTGAGGGCCTTTCATTCAACACGCGAGATGTCTGATCCATTTTAAGATTTGTGTGTTTATTGTTAGTTATTTTTCCCTGTTTTGGTAAGATTATGCATTGATTATAGAATAAATTATTTATATATTGTCTATAAAAAATTGCAAGTTATAGCTGTTAGATCCAGATGTAAGGGTTGTGAACAGTGCCGAACACTGATGGAAATCGTAGGAGGGGGTGAACCACAAAGATGGGAGAAAAGGCTAAACCATTTCCATATTTATATACTAATTTTGGAAATGAATTCTGTCGGTAACCTGCGTATCAAGTACCCACGATACCGCAAGAAGCGCAAGAGAGTTCCACCTGTCAAAGTTGAGGGTCTCCTCAGGCCCTCAACACGTCACACTACACCAGACCCGCACCCTTCATATAGGAAGCTCCGGGGTTGACACGTGCAATGTAAGTCCGGAACAAAACTCCCAACATAAAGAAGTTACGCTGTAAACACGTGTACAACAAATCCGGACCTAACCCCCAGCAGAGGGGAACTCCGGTGTCGACACGTGTATAGCGGTTCCGGAGCTACCTCCCCGCAAGGGGAAGCTCCGAAGCTGCCACGTGTGGAGCCTCCGGACGTTCATCACCAACGAATACGCTTGCGGATCCCCTCCAGCACAGACATCCAAGGAACAGTTAAAGCGGCAGTACAAGACCTCATCACTTGTCATTAATGTTGTATTAATGATACACGATTAGAGCACTGTTAATAGAGGTAACACAACTATTAAGGCACATTATTACACTATTAAACATACTTAATGCTCATAGACTGTGTATTAGGCTATTAAATACGCCAGGGCCACATGTCGTGCCACGCAAATGATGTAACGATCAGTCATTGAACTATAAAAGGATTGAGCCGCACGATACAGGGGAGAGATCTAAGTTGAGCCATACACTACACTTCCTAGTGATTCTCAATACAACAACACACACCCCATGGAGTAGGATATTACGCTCAGGCGGCCCGAACCATATAAATCTCTCGTGTCACCATCTTGCTTTTGATCTTTGCGTGCCCCAACCGAAACAAGAACCTCCGCGAACTACATTTGGTAGTACCGGGGGAAGTATCGTTGCTACACTTCGACATTTTGGCACGCCAGGAAGGGGTCAGACCCGAGATCTCAAGATGGTGAATTTCGCCGCAAGATCTTCAAACAGCAATCGCGCTGAACAACCTGTTGGAGGCAATCCCTCCAAGGTGTAGCAGCCAACGGGTGCCATTGTTCCGGCAGGCACAATGGCACCACAGCCGCCATCGATTCCGGCAAACAATGTTGGGCGACAAGATGGGGCATCTTTGTCGATCACTGCATCGACAAACAACCCTAAGCACGCGCTCATTGTCGCGCGAGCTCTTCCACGACACCCACCGTCTCCAGGGGCACCCAAGGGTGCTATGGAACAGTGGAGAGCTGATGTTGACCATCTGATTGCAGCTGCAGTCGCTGGCATTAACAATCAAGGTCCTCCCCCTTTGGGGAGAGCACCATCACAATGACGGACATTGTCGGGCCGACTTGGTCCTCAAGTCTCGCAGCATAGGAGACGTGTTGCATCCCAGCAAGTGACTTCACTGCCTTCCGGGGCATGACGCACCCACACCATCACCAGGATTCCGACTCACGACCTGCGGTCGGAACTTGATCATCGTTATCGGCAGCAGGACGGTCGCATCCATATCGAGCCTGCTCGCGAGAGGTGAGAGGCTCGGGACGACCCTGCTTCTCAAGGAGTAGGAGGAGGCTGTTCTGCCCTGGCCATGCACTTACGCATGGTCAGATGGCCACAGGAGTTCCGGCCTCATTTACTGGAGAAATTCGGCAGGCTTGTCAACCCCAATGAATTTCTTCAAATTTACTCCACTGCTGTACTTTGCAGGAGGGGGTGATGGGGCTGTGATGGCCAACTACTTCCCAGTGGCCTTAACCAGAACATTAGGTCCTGATTTATGAGCCTCCCGCCTGACTCCATGAATATTTAGGCGGAGCTATGCCAACAGTTCACTACTAATTTCGGGAGTTCATACACTCGACCTGGGACTGAACTGGACCTTTTTGCTGTCCAGCAAAAAACAGAGATTCACTGCGATCCTTCGTCAAGCAATTCTCTCAGGTACGCAATACCATCCCATCCATCTCGAGCGCCTCTGTTATTGTTGCACTCAGACAGGGCGTTCGAGACAAAATGATGCTGGAGAAGCTGGCAATCAAGGAAGTCACCAGCGTCATAGAACTCTTCAGTCTAGCAGACAAATGTGCTAATGCTACGGAGGGCCGTGAGATGCACTCCAAGCCAGCTCCAAAGGCCAACAAGAAGCCCTCCAAAACTGGAGCCACTACCTCCGACGGTGGTAAAAAAAAAGAAATCCAACGGCAAGAAAAAGCCGTCGGTCGACGCACCTACTGCTGCGGTTGCTGCAGCTTCGGGTGGCTGGGGGCTACGCCAAGAAAAACGACCTCATCCTTCGTCAGAAGATGACAATAGCTCGATAGTGTGGTGTCCGATCCACAAGACGGACAGACACAATCTAGAAGAATGTCGGGAGGTCCAGAACCTTGTCGAGCGCTATAACAAGCGCCGGGAAGAAGCTCCTTTCTGTCAGCGGGATGGAAAACAAATGGTCAACGAAGTTCCAGCTGAGGAGGAGCTAGGTTTTCAGGACTCCAAGAATGTCCTGAAAGCTATCTACAACACCGTCAATGATGACTCCAACTTCTCTGACAACGAGCGCCGGAAGACCCTGAATACAATTTATGGTGGTTCTTGGGACATTACCTCTCGCCGCATCCTCAAGACAATGCGGCGGGACATGGCCGTTGCCGCTCCCACCGCTAGGGCGGAGCGTCATCGAAAGTGGATGGATGCTCCCATCATCTTTGATGCTTCGGACTGCCCCCGCAACATGATCGGAGCTGACCAACTCCCGTTGATGGTATCTCTGACCATTAACAATATCCAACTCCACCATGTAATGGTGGACGGAGGTGCAGGGCTAAACCTCATAAGCTTCAAAGCCTTCGTCAAGCTCTAGCTTCGACCTTTGGACCTTCACCCCTCTCGACCTTTCTCTGGGGTAGGTCCAGGTGCCATTACCCCTCTCGGTTCCCTAACACTCCCAGCGACCTTCGGGACTCGGGAGAACTACAAAACCAAGAAGTTGGTCTTCGACATTGTGCATATCACTCTGCCTTTTAACGCCATTTTGGGCAGGCCAGCCTTGTACAAGTTCATGGCCGCCGCCCATTATGGTTACTTAGTGTTGAAGATGCCAACACCTGCGGGCATTCTTCGAATCCGCGGAGATCGCACTGCAGGAGTCACTGCTTTAGAAGAACTCTATGCGCTTACTACAGCGCAGGAGGAAGCATCCGGTAAGGAGCTAGCTCCGAACCCTTCGAGCATTCGTCATTGAGGCTCTACCTCTGCACCTTGCGTGCAACCACGTGGCGACACCGACGTTCCCGTCAAAGTCATCCAAATTGGTTCCGATGCTACTCAGACTACCAGTATATCAGGAGGTCTGGACAACAAATAGGAACTCGCGCTCATCACTTTCCTCCGGGGTAATGTCTACGTGTTTTTTTGGCAACCATCGCGAATTCCTGGGATCCCTAGGGAGGTTATTGAGTACAACCTGAAGATTTATCCTGACGCACGACCTGTACACCAGAAGCCCCGGAAGCAATCAATCGAGCGGCAAAACTTCATCCGATAGGAGATCAAGAAGTTGCTCGAAGCTGGTTTCATTCAGGAGGTGTTTCATCCTAAATGGTTGGAAAACCCAATCGTGGTACCCAAGGCCAGCGGGAAGCTTAGGATGTGTATCGACTACGCCACCTTAAATAAGGCATGTCCAAAGGATCCATTTCCACTACCTAGGATAGATCAGATAGTGGACTCCACCTTCGGGTGTTAGCTATTGTGTTTCTTAGATGCATATTCTGGATATCATCAAATCCAAATGTCTAAGAAAGATGAAGAGCATATTGCCTTCATAACAGTAGATGGATTGTATTGTTATACTGCCATGCCCTTCGGTCTAAAAAATGTTGCTTCAACAATTGCGCGAGCAATGTACAAAACATTTGGAGAGCTAATTAGAGACTTGGTGGAGGTGTGCGTCGATGACATCGTCGTGAAGATCAAGAATAAGGAGTCACTCCTTGACAATTTACAAGCTGTCTTCGGCAAGTTGCGCATCACGTGCACCAAGCTGAACCCACAAAAAAGTGTCTTCGGTGTTAGCTCTAGTAAGCTTCTAGGTTTCTTGGTGACTCACCAAGGAATTAAAGAAAATTCGGCGAAGATCAAGGCTATAGAATATATACAGCCCGCATAAAGGATGTCCGGAAGTTCACTGGATGTTTAGCTGCGCGCACCCGGTTCATCTCAAGACTGGCAGAGCGGGCACTACCCTTCTTAAAACTCTTGAGGAAGTATAGACCATTTCATTGGTCTGAAGAAGCAAAAAAAGGTGTTTGAAGAGCTGAAATAGTTCCTCACCACACTATCGATTTTGGTAGCTCCGAATCCTTGTGAGCCTTTACTACTTTATATTTCTGCAACTATCGAAGTTGTCAGCATGGTCCCAGTAGCGGAAAGACCGGAGCCATGTTCAGTCCAGGAGCCTAGAACCCTCTAGGAGGGTTCGGAGTTACCTGAAAGCGTGTCCGGATCCCAGCCCCCAGACATGGAACCTCAAGGCGAAATGCTAGAAGATCAACCTCATTCACCCGAGGGGATTCACCTGGCCGACCAAGATGATCCGGACCCTTCTAGCAAGGTAGGGTCGAACAAGAAGAAGTTCTAGAACCCTCTGGGAGGGTCCAAGAAGCGCAACAAGAAGGTCAGGACCCCTCTGAGAGGGTCCAGTTCAATGGAGAAGAAGCCACGGGTCCTTCCGAAAGGGTCCAAACCGTCCAGCGCCAGTGTACTTCATCAGCGAAGTACTCTATGATGCCAAGACAAGATACATTGAGGTGTGTAAGCTGCTTTATGCAGTTCTTATTGCCTCAAGGAAGCTTTGTCACTACTTCCAAGCCCACAAAATATTAGTGGTAACTTCTTTTCCACTGTGTGCTATTTTGCATAACCCTAACTCTATTGGGAACATTGCAAAGTGGGCAGCGGAGTTGACCGAGTTCGATCTAGAATTCGTGTCATGACAAGCAATCAAAAGTCAAGCTTTGGCTGACTTCGTGGCGGAATGGACCCCCTCTCCATCAAACCTTGGGGGCCTTAGTGAGCAGAAACCAGAACCCAAGGTTTCGGTATTCACTGAGTCTCACTAGACATTCTAATTCGATGGCTCCATGCAAAAGCAGGGGGCCGAAGCTTGAATCCTTCTCCTCACTCCGACTGGGGCGAAGGTCAAGTACATGGTTCACCTTGATTTCAAGGCGACCAACAATATCGCAGAGTATGAAGCTCTCATCTACATACTCAAGGTGGCACTATCTTATGGTGTCAAACATCTATTGGTGAAGGGTGATTCACAACTCATCATCAAACAAATCAAAGGTGAATGCTCCTGTAATAATACCCAACTAGCTGCTTATCTCCTTGAATTCCAGAGGCTCCAAAAGGATTTTGAAGTCCTGGATCTCCACCATGTTCAGCGCCTTCATAACGCTGAAGCTGACGAACTCTCGACGAAGGCTTCAACCAGAGCTCCAGCTCCTGACGGAATCCTCATCCAGAGGTTGTCAAGACCAACAGCTCAGCCTGCAGAATTGAGTGAAGGGGACGAGACCAGCACCTCGAAGCTGGCAGTCGCGATGGCCCTGTTACCATGGCATCCACCAAGGGTCGTAGGTACTGTCGGAAGCTTCGAGCAACCCAACACGCAAGACTCAAAAGCTCAAGTAAGCTCCAATGCGTGGATCTTGGAGATTCAGAGTTACTTGAAAGACAATATCCTTCCTAAAGACAGTGTCCGCTGACTGGATTGTCAGATTGGCTAAAAGATACACATTGGTAGAAGGGGATCTCTACCGGCGCGGTGCCAGCGGCATCCTAATGCGGTGCATTGCAAGGTAAGAAGGTCACGAGCTTCTCGTGGAAATCCATGGAGGTGACTATGGGAACCATGCTTCTTCCTGCACGCTGGTCGGCAAAGCCTTCCGGCATGGCTTTTACTGGCCTAGAGCACTCCATGATGCAGTAGATCTAGTAAAAAAAGTGTGAAGTATGCCAATTCCACGCAAAGCAAATGCACACACCAGCTCAATCACTGCAAATGATACCTCCTGCATGGCCATTCACTGTGTGGGGCATGGACATCTTGGGACCATTCTCAAAAGCCGCCGGAGGTTACAAGTTCCTGTATGTCGCCATCGACAAGTTCACTAAATGGCCGGAAGTTGTGACAATCAACAAGCAATCAGCAATCAAGTTCTTGAAGCCCTTTATATGCAGATTTGGAGTTCCGAACAAAGTCATAACTGACAACGGAACCCAATTTACAAGTGTTGCATTCCACGAATATTGGGAAGACCTCGGTATACAACTAAGATACGCCTCAGTAGCTCACCCCGCAAGCAATGGTCAAGCTGAGAGAGCGAATGCGGAAATTTTAAAGGGACTCAAGATGTGCACATATGAGTGTTTGAAAAAGCATGGAGCCAACTGGATTGAGGAGCATCCGTCCACATTGTGGGCGAACAGGACAACTCCAAACGGGTCAACTGGGGAGACTACCTTCTTCCTGGTGTACGGAGCTAAAGCAGTCCTTCCTCCAGAGATCACCTTGGGGTCCCTACTGGTCTGGACCTTCAACGAAGCCATGCAGTACCAGCTCCGACGTGAAGACCTTGACCTCGTCGACGAGGGAAGGTGCCAAGCAGCTGTTCGGAATGCACGTTATCGCCAAGAGCTCCGGCGCTATCATCAAAAGCATGTGCGCAACCAACAGCTCAAAGAAGGTGATCTGGTGCTTCGGAAGATACTAACTCGTGAAGGGATGAACAAACTTTCCCCCGGCTGGGAAGGTCCTTTCCGAGTGATCAAAGTATCCTGACCTGGATGCTTTCGCTTGACAACTAAGGATGGGACTCCACTTCCTAATCCTTGGAACATTGAGCACCTCTGTAAGTTTTATGCTTAGAATCACAGAGGTGAGTCTGTAATTACATACAATGTATGTTATAGAGTCAATATGCAGAGAGAGGTAGGTCCTCCGGGAGAACATCCGAACCCCTCTGGGAAGGTCCGAGAAGTTCAAGTAACACTGCATACAGACATAATATTAAAAGTGTAACTACCTGCCCTCGGTTAGTACAAGATGTATAGCGCACTTAGCTTGGTCCTGCACCTTAAGTGTGCCATTTTCTCCCATGTAGTCCGGACCTATAATGAAAGACATTGTTGTGTGAAAACAGACTACACGTGCATTTATTTTTATAAAAGGCTCGATCTATCAAATTATTGTTTTCAACCATCTTGTCTATAATGAAGTTGTGCAATTCTTTTTTAGTTTTTTCCCAAGTTATTCATATGTGTTACAAGTTATATTGTTGATCTCTTTGGATCTTAACATGTTGTATAGTCTAGTTGCCTGAACGCCAAGCAAACATAGGTCCGGAGTGTGCTATCGACTTATCCTGTTCCTACACACTAAGTAAGCCACTCTACCTACACCCCGGCAAGCATCAGTAAGGTGAGTACTAAAAAAGCATATGAGTCTGGAAACATTATATCAATATGCTAGTTACCATATCGTGTTTCTTTGGATTTAAAACTCAAATAAGAATGATAAGTCACAAACGATTTATAGACAAGTGGATGAATTTTACTCTTTTCTTGTATTTAATGTGCAGGAAAAACAAAAAATCATAGCGATGGTGGACAACGCTGGAGCTATTAAGCTCCGACATCCTCCAACAGGGCCCACCGTCGACATTTAATATGTTGACAGTGGGTGACATCGGAGCTACAAAGCTCTGACAACCCCTGGGGGCCTACCTTCAATGATTTGTGGATTGACATTGGGCGCTACCAGACCTATTAGGCTCTGATAAATCCTAGGGGGCCGTCGTCGACGTTTTATATGTTGATGGTGGGTACCGTCGGAGCTACCAAGCTCCGCCAATCCAAGGGGGCATGCCGTCGACGCGTCGGAAATAAAGACTTCGAACCTAAAATCTAGAAGTTTGAAGCTTTCAAGTCATCAACATGCTATCAAATCCTTTTGGTACATGTACACACTACAATTGTGCACATATACCAGGGGGCCAACAAGACAGAGCACAATATATTGAAGACAAAACACCAATAAAGTGAAATTCATGGCAAAGTGGATTTCATTAATTCGAAGCACTGGATTACAAAATTGGGTTTATGGCAGAAGGCAAAAGGAAAAAGTCCTAGCTATCGGATGTACTAAGTGCTGCGGAAAAATGAGGCGACTTTCTTGGCAACTTCTGGACGCTGGCCTTGGTGGGTCCTCCTCTTCAACAACGGGACCTTGGAGCACGGGGTCCAGAGAGAATTGGTGGTCTCGGCTCACATAGCACGTCAGCACATATTCTGCGACGTTTATAGCTAAATACTTCCCCTCTGACTCCAGCTGGTCCGCAATGACGTCACCCATCACGTCGAGTTTGCCGCCAGCAGCATTGAGGGCCACTAGCGCTCAGTCCAAGTCTAGCTCCAGATTGTCTGGACGCACAGCACTGAAGCCTAGTGGCATCAGCGCGTCATTGGCTTGCCCCAAGAAGTCCCACAGTTGAATGGAATCCATCTCCTTCAAGATCAGTAGCTCTTCCAGTGACTTCCGGGCGGCTGCAAGCTTCGAACCTTCTTGAGCGAGGTGCTTGACAAATTTGGCATGCTGCTGCATATTCTTAGCAACTTGCTTCTTGCGATTGGTCAACTCCGTCTCCCGGAGGTGGATGCAGTTCCGCCTTTCCGCCAGGTGTTTTTCCCTGTCTCTCTTTTCGAGAGCTCCTGCCCCAGTTTCCAGTACTTCTCCTTTTCCTCCTTACCCTAGTTCACCCAGAGTCAATTTCTGGGTGACCTCCACCTCCCTCTTCAAAATATCCTCCCGTTGATCCAGGAGCTTCTCTTCCATAGCATCAAGGTCCGCTTGGCACTTCAGGAGAACCTCGTTCAATTCATTGAGGTTTTTGTGATGCTGATCAGCAGCATCACGCCTCTCCTTAGCTTGCTCATGGATCTCCCTAGAGTTAGCATCGAGCGCCCTGATGGTAGCTTCCTTCTCCTCCAGTAGCTTGTCCCAGTATTCCAACTGGGCCTTTTCCCTCTTGATCCACTTCTTCTGGTGGGCCATCCTTGTTTGTGTAAGCCTGGTCTCGAAGTGGAGTATGTTGCGCCAACACCTCAAGGTGTTGCGCTCCTCCTCCAGGGCTTTGCTCTCATAATAAAAGGCAAGCTGGACTTATCATAGACTTGAGCAGACATTGTCTATGGACAACGCCAAGGGGATAGGCTTCAGACCTGCTGGGATCAACTCCGCTGGTTCCAAAGGATTTTACATCACAAAAATTGGGTCCCACTCTACAAGGGTGGTCCCCTGAGCCTCTGTGGTACTGGCTCCGCCCGCTGGGAGCTCCTCAGCTGCTGTTGAACAAGATCCTACTAGGGGAATTTCCACCACCAGAGCAGAAGTCGAAGGCCCTGCTTTTGGGCCTTCAGCTGTTGGCCCCGCAAGTGGAGGACCTGTTGCCACCTCTTCATGCTGCCCCGGCTCTGGTCCAAACACCTCTGGGGCAGCTACCTCTGGGGCAACGGCTATGGCTTCATCTGGTGCCTCTATCACTGCTGGCTCAGACGCCGGCGCGTTAGTCACTTCCGGTTCAGCGTCCGGAGCTTCAAGCCTTTCCAGCACAACAGCCGAACCTTCAATAACTTCTGCCTTAAGGGTCAGAGCTTCAACCATGTCCGGCTCAATGGTTGGGGCTTCAATTGTATCTGGCTCAGCGGACAAGTCTTCTATGACTTCCGGCTCAAAGGCCGGAACTTCTGATATCTCCGGTACCGGAGCATCATCCTCTGGAACCGTCGCTAGAGGTACATCTTCAACTTCTCCCCCGTGGTCTGGCGCTACCACGGGAGCTTCCGTTGATGACTCAGAATCCAAATCCATGACAGCTGGCGCCAAAGCTGTTGTGACCTCTGCCACCACTGGAGGAGGAGGCTCGATGGTCGAAGCCGGAGCTTCGCCACGCGCAGCCACAGTCGCAACATTAGATACCGAAGTCCCTGACCCCTTTCTCGACACCCTGAAAACAAAGGGTGAGAAGATTAAAGATACAACAAAAACAAGATCAACATTTTAAGGTGACCACACAATGCTTACCTAGGGAGGCTACTGCCCCAGTTGCCTCAGAAGCTCTTCTTCTGAGGCCCGAAGCCAGAGCCAACCAAGTCTGGTAAGACAACGACTTTGAACCTTAGCTGGGAACCGCTTGTGGCAGCAGGAGTCCTCTCAGCCGGAGTTTCTCTTGGTCGGGAAGAACTCCCAGGCCTGGAGCTCTTAGCCGGCACTAAGGCCGGTGTTGACTGTCTGGAGCTAACGCCTCTTGAAGACATCTGCGTCGCAGAAGGTGCAGCTGCAGAAGACCTCCCTCGCCGGGGAGAAGGAGCCATTGTAGAGGGATCAGGCCTGACGGACCTCCCATTAGCATGCTTCACCTTCCTCTTCCGGCTGGAGGGTTCGGCTGGCTCTTTGCCCTTGCCCTTTCCGGTGTCTTCAACCCTCTAGCTCGGGGCAGAGGTAGGCACTCCTTTAGAAGCTCCGGGGATCACGATCCCGAAGGTCTGACACCTCTCCATCTCACCAAGGTCATCAAGCGCCGGCATCTTCCTTTGGAGCTCTCTACTGAACTCTGGCTCCATGTTCAGAGGAAGAAAAGAAGCCGGCGGAACCAAGTTGTCGCATTTGATGTTTATCACATGCTGGAATTTCTTTAGATGAAGCTTCAGAGCTTCGTCATCCAAGTTGGACTACAGACCGGTTTCAATCCGGTCATCATCCATCACGCTGTTGAGGGTCCAGGCGAGCTTCTCCCTCTTCCTCAGTGGAGCCCACCTGTTGACCAAGAAAGTTCCGAAGACGATCTGAGGGGTCACTCCACCCTCCACGCATTCTCGGATCATAGTCAGGACAGGGTTAAAGGCATCCAACAGCTCCAGAACTGCACTCCAGACATCAGTATCAACGTTGAAGAGTCCTTGGGGCAGCTCTAACCTTTCGTGCTCCTCCACTACAATGATGACCAAGTCCTTCTTCCAATCATCCCATTTGCCGGAAGGGAATGAATTCAAGTACTTGAAGGGGCAGTTCTTGCGCTTCACAAAATAGTAGAATCCAAGAAGCTCAGTCCCCTTGACGGTGGTGTGGATCGTGAATAAGGTACGGAACAACTCGATGTAGGGGGGAACACCCACCCACATCTCGCAGAAGTGGACGAAGGTTGCCACTAGCAGATGAGAATGTGGGCCAAGATGATACAGTTGGAGACCGTAGAAGTCCAGCAGCATTAAGAGAAAGCTTGAAAAAGGTGGGATCAATCCCACCATGGCGTACGCTGAGAAGTACACCATGTCGCCATTACGCTCCTTCTTGAATGGGAGCTTGCCAGCATGGATCAAGTGGCTGAAGGAGTCACTGGACCACCCCAAATAGGTCCGAACCTTCATCAGATCATCCTTGCTCTTGAGGCGGCTCTTGGGAAGACCCAACTCCGTCGCGGCAAAGTGGAGCGAAGGAAGGGAATGTTGGGAAAAATTTGGGAGGCTCTGAGCGCAAGTTTGATCGAAAGCGTAAAGAGTCCTCAAACCGCGCATACTTTCATTCTTAACTAAGCCTCTGCGATGCTTGGATGGAAACCGCAACAAGAGTGGGGTCACATTTCAAAAATCTACCCCATCCGTTATGAATGGGCCCGAGGCCACCCCGATGAAGAGATCGAGGTATTACCCAAGGCGAACCATTGACATGATGGGCGGCAGGAACCCAAAGGCGGCACCCTGACAAGGCGCTCAGAACCGATACAGTTTTTGTATTGGGAACTGGCGACCTTCAGTTGCATGACATCCGCACTCAAAGATCTCATCAGCTGCATTCATAACAAGCCAAGTGACGATGGTTTAATCCCGGGCCATCACCCAATAGCACATCAGAAGACTTTTGAAGTCGAGGCGCGTGAATTGAGGATGGCCCCACCTCTGGTAGAATAACTTAACCCAAAGGGTTTCTCCTAGAGGTGGGCCTGGGTGACACTGTCGGTACCCTTCGTACCGGATACCCCATGATACAGCAAGAAGCACAAGAGAGTTCCACCTATCAAAGTTGAGGGTCTCCTCAGGCGCTCAACATGTCACACTACACTGGACCCGCACCCTTCATATGGGAAGCTCTGGGGTTGACACGTGCAATGTAAGTCCGGAACTAAACTCCCAACATAGGGAAGTTTTGTTGTTAACACGTGTACAACAACCCCAGACCTAACCTCCATCAGAGGGGAGCTCTGGTGCCGACACGTGTATAGAAGTTCCGAAGCTACCTCCCCGCAAGGGGAAGCTCCGAAGCTACCACGTGTGGAGCCTTTGGACCTTCATCACCAACGAATACACTGGCGGATCCCCTCTAGCACAGACATTCAAGGAATAGTTAAAGCGGTAGTTACAAGACCTGATTATGTGTCATTAATGTTGTATTAATGATACACGATCAGAGCACTATTAATAGAGGTAATGCAGCCATTAAGGCATGTTATTACACTATTAACCATGCTTAATGCTCATAGACAGTGTATTAGGCGATTAAATACACCAGGGCCACATGTTGGGCCAGGCAAATGAAGTAACGATCTGTCCTTGGACTATAAAAGGACTAAGCCGCACGATACAGAGGAGAGATCCAAGCTGAGCCATACACTACACTTCCTAGTGATTCTTAATACAACAACACACACCCCGTGGAGTAAGGTATTACGCTCAGGTGGCCCGAACCACGTAAATCTCTCTCGTGTCACCATCTTGCTCTTGATCTCTGCATGCCCCAACCGAAACAGTAACCTCCGCGGACTACATTTGGTAGTACCGTGGGAAGTGTTGTTGCTACACTTCGACAAAATTCAATATTCTATATCATCGTCGTAATAGAAATATATATCAGATATATCAAATATATTTGAAATGAATTCATAGGATTGAAAACACATCCATATCAGACAGGTTCATAAATTTACTTTGGAAACAACTTTTTGGATATCAAATTTTTTGAAAAAACTTCTCGAATACCATGTCATATTAGAACATTAATAATGAAATTACCATAACAGACAAGCAAGCTCTTGAGAACCACAGCGGTGCCCCTTTTCTGCCTTTAGATTCAAATATATTACTTGATTTTCTGGTTCATGATGATATAGATAACTTTGATTCTCCTATCGTGGTTTTCTTTCATTGAAGCAAAACATAAGATCCCGTATTATTATTTGGCATGACTTTTCTATTTTTGTTTGCAGTTGAGTAGTCGGCATTATGAGTACCGACTAGTAATCGTATTGACACACGTTCGTCTCCGGATGGCTAGGTACAAAGACAAATGATTTATCCTAGTTCTGGCGAGAGGTCCTACGTCTAGTGCAAGTCGACCGTGATCTTTGTTAGCTCTAAAGAAGTAGAGAAACAAGTTACAAGGGAGCCTTCCTTGAGTGATCTCTAAGAAATGGAATGCGTAACTAAAGACGTATGTAAATGTGTAAAGAAATGCGTATGTAGATCTAGCACATTGTGAATTAGACCCTCTCGAAGGTATCCTTGGAGCCCCTTTTATAGAACTTTGAGGCAGGCTTATCTAACTTACTCCTCATTGTAGGGTCGTTTGTACAGTGTTTGTGTGTCAGGTAGCCCGGGCTGCTCAAGCTACAAAAGCTTCATCATCTTAACTTTAACCTTATCATTTGAACTGCATCACATGTGTGGTGTACTTATTCCTCTGCGAAAAATGAGATAGAATGGGAGATGTTTGATTATCCTGCAAAGTGTCACATCGTGTGTTATCCCCTTTGTGGCAGTAATGGCACCTGCCATTTGTTTAAATGCCACTATTGATACTCTGCAGATGGGGTACCCTCATACACAGGATGAAGACACCAAGGCACATTCGGAGGCGCCACGTGTCCCAAAGGTGCCAAGACCTCGGCCTCCCTCAAGACCGAGCCCCAGCACCACCACAAGATACTTGAAGATGGGACTTGGCCTCACCGATGAGACGGGCTCCCGAAATGCCACATGTCGGGATGCGACCTCACCCAACCTCGGGAAGAGCTCCAGTGCTACCACGTGGCTCGGAGCGCCAAGCCAGGCACCCCCGTGGGAAGGGCATGGAGCTGCCACGTCCCCTGGAGAGCCCCGGAGGTGCCATGCATCACAAAGGACCGGGGCTGGCCTCCCCAGCAGGGACTAGCCCCAACGCTGCCATGTGTCCCGAACCTTACTCTGGAAGGTAAGGTGCGGGAGTTAAGGGATGGTGCTCTCCACCCAAGCCAAGTATTGAAGACGCGCACCCACTTCCGACACACAACGCAGAGTACGCCAACGGTCAGAGACCGATGTGACCAATCACACCGTAGTGAAGGCGCTGAGGACCTATCCCACTTGCCCAAGTGGGTAGCTTGTGACAACAAGATAGGCTGATGGGACACCTTTTGCCATCGTCAGCAACGACGTGTGGGCTACTGACGAGAGAGGCAACAAGATGGCAAGTCTTCACCACCATGGTCAGAGCAAGCTTATGCAAGTAGCCTTAGATCTTTAGGATAAGATCGCTCCGGGACCACCTTTCGGGCTACGGGCATCACTTGTAAGGTGTTCGTCCTTATCTATAAAAGGCCGGGACCGCCACCATTACAAAGGACCCCAACATCCAACATCAGACTTACGCATACACACACACTAGCAGTACCATCCACCGTTGAGTACGGTGTTACGCTCCTTGCAGCCCAAACCACATAAAAACCACTATGTCATACTCTCTCATGCGCTCGTACACTTGATTAAGGCCTAAGCCCTGCTGAACAAGAACCTCCATGGGCTGCTCCTTAGCAGATCCAGGGGAAGTGTCGCATTAACACTTGGCGCGCCAGGTTTCCCTCAAAAAAGTGGTAGCGCTTTCACCACCATGGTTTTCATCAAGCCTTAGAGTAGCGGGAAGATCAAGCTGCGAAATGTCGACCAGCAGGTCGACGAAGATGTGGAGATGGAGTTCCAGAGGCCGGAACGTGCCATGGAAGAGGTTCACCAGTCAGTGAACTGCGACCTCAACAGCAACTGCGAGCATCAAAAGGAACTCCACGTCATCTCTGGAGGATTTTGGTAACCCGCATCCAGGAGTGCTTAGCTTTGCCTGTGGTGTTGCATGGAGCTGCGCTATCCCTTTTGCTTAATTTGCTTAGTTGTTTAATTAGTTTATTTCCGCTGCATTAGTTGAACTTGTCATTAATATTCATTAGAGTTTGTATTCGAGGATATAATGAATTATGTAATAAGAGTACTTATTTATTAATTTGAGCCGTGGTAATTATCTGTTTATCATTTGTGAATCACTCGTGTATGTGTGTTGAACATCCTGGGCACACATATGCGTTAGCTTGGTTCATTTTCGGAACCGGGCGTCACAGCACGTCATTGTTGTCGGAGGGCTTCACCCATGGTTCAGCGGCGTGACCGCGTGCTCCTCGTCGCCCCCACCATCGCCAACATGATGTTCTACCACATCCTGGTAGATGGAGCCGGCCTCAACCTCATCAGCCGTGCGGCCATTGACAAGCTGAAGATCCCCCATGTCCAAGCTTGCCCCATTGAGACCATTCTCTGGGGTAGGACTAGAGAGTGTTATCCTGTACGGCTGCATCCACCTTCGGGTGACCCTTTGGACACCCGAGAACTTCAGGACGGAGAATATCCTATTCGACATCGCGGAGGTTAACCTCCCCTACCACACCATCATCGGCAAGCTAGCCATGTACCGGTTTATGGCTATAGCCCACTACAGCTACCTCGTCCATAAGATGCTGACCTCCTCCGGCATCCTCAAGATTTGCGGAGATCGCGCTGCTGCGGTGGCGGCTTTGGAGAAGCTCCAAGCGCTGGCAACGGCTCCAGCACCTGCTCTGAGCAATGCTGGATCGACTCAGCCTTCGCCAGGATCACGTGTGCGCGGTCACGCCGCTGAACCATGGGTGAAGCCCTCCGACAACAATGACGTGCTGTGATGCCCGGTTCCGAAAATGAACCAAGCTAACGCATATGTGTGCCCAGGATGTTCAACACACATACACGAGTTATTCACAAACGATAAACAGATAATTACCACGGCTCAAATTAATAAATAAGTACTCTTATTACATAATTCATTATATCCTCGAATACAAACTCTAATGAATATTAATGACAAGTTCAACTAATGCAGAAGAAATAAACTAATTAAACAACTAAGCAAACTAAGCAAAAGGGATAGCGCAGCACCAAGCAACACCACAGGCAAAGCTGACGGTAGACACGGCCTAGAACTCCGCATTATCGCAATTAAACTCACAATCCTGACCTGCAACTATTGGGGAGATTGCAAGAGTGAGTACATGTCGTACTCAGCAAGTGTGGAAAGTATGACATGTGGCTGATTCAAATGACGACAATAATAATGGCTAAGTGCTAAAAAGTACAGTATAACCATTTGGAAAAGCAATAAATCATATTTATGTGAAGTAAACCCATCATAAACCATGTAACCATAATAATACCAGTCCATAATTCACCATTACCAATAACCATAATCAATGTCATAAACCATAATTCCATCCATAACCATAACCATAATCATAATATCAACAATAACAATTACCAAACCATAACCATCCCAAATCCCAATTTCCCTCTAATCATGTAGGCCATCCAGGCGCTCATAACCGGGAGCACGGCTATCATGATAGTTTTAATAGACTCTGTAGAGTTTGTACCACTTTACCCACGTGTTTGTGATTTCATCACCCGTCGGCGACTAAAGAACCCCCCTTATGCCAATTACACTTCCTTTGGTGTATGGCCAAGAGATCACAAAATAGCCTTTACAAAGGGATTACTAGCCTATTTAGACCCCACTGAGATTTCACCGGTGGCGATGCCTCCAACTGAGCACATCTTCAACCAAGGGCCCCCTCTTGAGCCATTCGGATCCCAGGGTAGTCCCACCAATCATCAACAAACCCAATCCGACTACCCCTTCCCCGAGCATCCACAATGGTCCAAACAGCACTAGCAAAGCCCTAATTAATCAGCTACGCCGCACCCATACTTGGCCTCGTGGTGGCACTGTAGTCTTGGCTTATTCTCTCATGAACCGGTCCTTAGATCTAAAGCAAGCAAACCACCATGACATCCAACCCTTCCACATACCAGGCTTGCTTAGATCACCCATTACCAAACCGTATCGACCAGTTCACATTAACCAGAATATCATTAATACATAATTTAATATGTAGTGTTGTTTTTCCATCCCAATTAATTAAGCGAAGCAAAAAGGTAAAAACCCTTCCCGACTCTCTACCATATATTCCAGGCGACAAGGGTGGTCAACCAAATCTAGTAAACTTCCTACCATAGGATTCCCATTAAATTGACACAAGCATGCAGTTTTGGAAACAAAACATTTATTTTAAAAACAGGATCAATATGCTTCAAGGACACTTGCCTTGCTCCGGCGGATAGGGTTGCTCAAGCGCATGAAATCTTGATTCTGAAAATCCTCGTACATGATCTCTTGAGCACTTCCCTCTACTCGTGATCACACATACAAGAAAATACATACAAATCAACACGATGCATACACATTAATCAACATGCGATGATATGCATGCATGCAAAGTACAATAATTGATTAACTATGGTTATTTATTAATTAGATGTAACTAGTTCATACGTGTTCATATGAGTTTATGGGGGTTTTAACGAGAATTAATGCTGCTGAAAATAAAATTATGGTGCAACTAAAATAAATTTATGTCTATTAGATCTAATGCGTCGCTAAAATTCGCATCAGAAAAACGAATCCTACCGTAGATGCGATGGCTTCGAAGATCGGGGGACGAAGGTAACGTGTAGTTGAAGTAGATGCGCAAGATCCTCCGGCGGCACGACGACGGCGACGATCTCTGGTGTACTGTGGCACCCTCCTCTTTTTTTTTCTTCCTCTTCTTCCCCTCTTTTTTTCTTCCTTTCCTTCCCCTGGCGGCTAGGGTTTTTCCCTTTTTCCCTGGCTGCGGCGTTGCGGTTCTGGTGTCGAGAAAACGCCGCCGGGACATCGGTCCTTTTATAGGCGGGGGGCACGGGACAGTCGTCCAGATCGGAGGAGTCCCGATCGAGTTGGACTCGATCGCTTTCCAGCTATGGATATTTTCTTTATTTTATTATGTTTCCTTTTTTTTTGTTGCATGCGGTGTCCAGTCGGGGTCGGGCGAGCGCGGTCGCGTCAGGGCCGGGATTCGCGGCGGGTGGAGGGAGTCGGCGCGAGAGGCGGGACACCGTGTGGGTGGGGCCCGGCGCGTTTCGGCGGGGCGCGGAATCGCGGGAGGGCGCGCGTCGGGCGCTAGGCGACGGTGTCGGCGGGAGTTGGCGGGAATCCCGCGCGGGATGGGGTCGGCCGGGAGGCGCGGCGGGGTGTGGGAGCCAGTGGGGCCCAGGCGGGGCGTGACGGCGCGCACGGCTGGCTGGGCCGCTTGGCCTGGCCAGCGGGGGGTTTTCTTTTTTTATTTTTTTTATAAATATATTACTATTTATTTATTTTTTATATCATTTATTTATTATTATTTTATTTTTTTACACAGTTATTATATATAAATATTTATTACTATATAATGTATTTATATATATTTCTTTTTATATATTATTATTATTATTTTATATTTATTCCCTAATACATGTTTTATTATTTTCTATTTCCTCTTTTTGCTACACCATATATGTATGTTTTATCTTTTATTATCTTTCTTTTATCCTACTAATGTTCAATGCATGATCATGTATGCAATGCAGGATGCGAAAATTTAGGGTGTTACAAACCTACCCCCCTTAAAGTGAATCTCGCCCTCGAGATTCTATAGCGTGGAGAAAAGGTGAGGGAATTCTGCCTTCAGGTCTTCTTCCCGTTCCCATGTAGCTTCGGCTTCCGTATGGTGTTTCCATTGCACTTTGCACCAACGGATCCTCTTATTTCTCGTGACCCTTTCCTTTACGTCCAAGATCTTGATAGGTTGCTCGACATAGGACAAATCCTCTTGAAGTTCTAACTCGTCCATCGGCACTTGTTCTTCCGGTACCCTGAGATACTTCTTGAGTTGAGAGACGTGAAACACGTCGTGTACATCGGAGAGATACGTCGGCAGCTCAAGTCAGTAAGCTACCTCTCCTCGCTTGTCCAAAATCTTGAATGGTCCGATGTAACGTGGTGCCAGTTTTCCTTTGACGTTAAACCGTCGCTGACCTCTGATAGGTGACACTTTGAGGTATACAAAATCTCCAACATCAAAAGTCAAACTCCTTCGCCTATTATCAGCATAACCTTTATGTCGAGACTGGCTAGCCTTTAAGTTTTCCTGTATTATTTGGATTTGCCTTTCAGCATCTTGTAACACGTCGGGACCAAACACTTGATTCTCTCCGGTTTCATTCCAAAACAAGGGAGTCCTACACTTCCTTCCGTACAATGCTTCGTAGGGTGACATTTTCAGACTTGCTTGGTAGCTATTGTTGTACGAGAATTCAGCGTACGACAAACTTTTATCCCAACTTTTCCCATGCTTTAAAGCACAAGCTCTTAACATGTCTTCCAAAATTTGGTTGGTCCTCTCGGTTTGTCCATCTGTTTGAGGGTGATACGCCGAACTGAAGTTCAACCTTCTTCCCATTGCTTCATGCAATTTCTGCCAAAATCTGGAGGTAAACTGAGAACCTCTATCCGAGACTATCTTCTTCGGTACACCATGTCGACACACAATATGCTCCATATACAATTCTGCTAGCTTCGCGGTGGTATATGTGGTCTTGACAGGGATGAAGTGAGCTGATTTTGTCAACCGATCCACAATAACCCATATGGAATCATAGCCAGACTGAGTTCACAGTAATCACACTATAAAATCCATACCAATCTCTTCCCACGTCCACTCCGGGATCTTTAATGGTTGTAACAATCCGGCTGGCCTTGATGTTCAGCTTTCACTCGTCGGCACACATCACAAAGTGCAACATATTCGGCTATGTCCTTTTTCATGCTATCCCACCAATATCATGTCTTCAAATCTTTGTTTATCTTTGTACAACCTGGGTGAATTGAGTAAGGCGAGTCATGTGCCTCCTTTAATATTGTCTCCCGAATATGCCTGACATTAGGTACCACAATCCTCTTTCCAAGCCATAAGGTACCCTGTTCGTCCTCATCAAATCTGAATTCTTTTCCTTCTTGGGTCCTTTCCTTGATTTCCTGTATTTCCTTGTCCTATGTCTGTCCTTTCCGTATTTCCTGCTCTAATGTTGGGTTGACTTCCATCGTTCCCATCTCATTTATGAATCCAAGGTTCAACCGTTCGAACTCCTTGCATAACTCGGATGGCAGCTCTCGAACTGTGAGTTGATGACTCACTCCTTTTCGGCTCAAAGCATCGACCACTACATTGGCCTTCCCTGGGTGATAGTTGATTCCCACGTCATAATCCTTGATGAGCTCCAACCATCGGTGTTGCCTCCGATTCAGATCCGTTTGCGTAAATATGTACTTGAGACTCTTGTGATCCGTATAAATCTCACATCGGTGACCAAAAACATAGTGTCTCCATATCTTCAAGGCGTGTACCACGGCTGCGAGTTCAAGGTCGTGTGTACGATAATTCGATTCATGTTTCTTTAGTTGCCTCGATGCATAAGCTACCACTTGTCCTTCTTGCATGAGCACACATCCTAATCCTTGTCTTGATGCATCACAATATATATCAAAACTCTTGCTCACATCCGGAAGTACCAAAACTGGGGCTGTTGTCAACCTCTTCTTCAACTCCTCAAAACTGTTTTGACAAGCTTCAGTCCATTGGAACGTCTTTCCCTTCATTAGCAACTCCGTCATAGGCTTGGCTATCTTAGAAAAATCCTTGATAAACCGACGGTAATATCCAGCCATCCCAAGAAAACTCCTTATTTCCTTGACATTTTGCGGTGGTTCCCACTTCAACACGTCTCTCACCTTTCCGGGGTCAACCGATACTCCTCCTCCTGAGATTATATGACCCAAAAATGGCACCTCTTTCAACCAAAACTGACACTTGCTGAACTTGGCATACAATTGATGCTCCCTCAATTTCTGCAGCGTAAGCCTCAAGTGTTCCTCATGTTCCTTCTCATCCTTCGAGTAGATCATAATACATCAATAAATACCACAACGAACTTGTCCAAGTACTCCATGAAGACTTTATTCATGAGGTACATAAAGTAGGCAGGCGCATTTGTCAATCCAAAAGACATCACGGTGTACTCATAACATCCATACCGTGTCCTAAAAGCTGTCTTGGGTATGTACGATGGTCTAATCTTCATTTGAAAATATCCCGACCTCAAATCAATCTTAGTGAACACACAGGCGCCTTTCATCTGATCAAACAAATCCTCTATACAGGGCAAGGTGTACTTGTTCTTGATCGTTACCTCGTTGAGAGCTCGGTAATCCACACACATCCTTTGCGTTCCATCCTTCTTGTCCACAAATAGAACGGGCGCTCCCCAAGGTGAAGAGCTTGGGCGAATAAAACCTTTCTCTAGTTGTTCTTGAATCTGCTTCTTGAGCTCCGCTAATTACATAGGAGGCATCCGGTACGGCCTCTTAGCTATAGGTGCAGTTCCAGTTATTAAATCAATAACAAACTCAATGTCTCGATCAGGTGGCATACCTGGCAACTCATCTGGAAACACATTCAAAAATTCACACACTACCGGGATCTCCTCAATTGCAACACCATCCATATGATTCAATTCCAATTGCTTCGGTGCAGTTTGAGATGCTTCAAATTCTACGGTGATCCCTTCCTCATTAGTCAACTTCACCGTCTTTGTGGCACACTCAATAACTCCATTGTGCTTCCTCAACCAGTCCATACCAAGTATAATGTCCAATCCTTGAGAATCCAAAACAATGAGTTTGGCGGAGAATTCTACCCCCCTTATTCTAAGGCTTACTTTTGGACATACTATATTTGTCCTCATCTCTCCTCCAGGAGACTTAACCAATAGAGTAAACTTCATATGAGAGATAGGCAAACTATACTTGGCAACATACTTCGATGCAATGAATGAATGCGATGCTCCAGAATCAAATAACATAGTCGCGGGGTTGCAGTTGGTGAGAAACATACCAATAACCACGTCATCCGCTTGTTGAGCATCCTCCGTAGAGACATGGTTCACGTTGCCACGAGCAAAATTCTGCTGTCCACGCCTTCCTTGTGGCTGTCCTCCATTAGGTCTTGGGTTTTGCCTCGGCGCATTGCTTCTTTGACCAAGGCTTGACTTAGGACATTGTTGCGCAAAGTGTCCAGCTTCTCCACAAGTATAACACTTCTTAACTCCACCAGAATTATTGGGACGAGCTTGGTTTTGAACATTGGCTCCAGGAAAATCAGCACGAGGTGCATAAGGCATTGGAGGCCTAGGTGCTTGCATAATAGGGCGTTGCTGCATAAACTGAGTTGTGCGCGGTGCATAACCAGGGCGCTGAGAAGGAATAGAGGAGCTGTAATAGGGTGCATTGGGTGGTGCAAGGCGAGGGCGCACATTACTTCCTTGTTGTTATCCTTGATATGGCGCCTTTCTCTTGTTGTCTTGTTCCATCTCACGAATCTTGTTCTCCACCACAATTGCTTTGTCCACAAGCTTCTGGAAGTTGGCATAGTCACAATTGAGCAATTGCACTTGGATCTCATTGTTCAAGCCCCTCATGAACAAGTATTGCTTCCGGCTGTCCCGACTAACATCCTCAGGTGCATACCTTGAGAGTTGAGTGAACTTATTGAGATATTCACTCACGCTTGATCTTCCTTGCCGTAAGTTCTCGAATTCTTGTCTCTTCAAGATCATAACACCTTCCGGCACATAATGAGAACGGAAGTTCTCCTTGAATTCTGCCCAAGTGATCCTCTCTTGATTCTCATGAGCATTGCAATAAGCATCCCACCAATCTGCAGCTGCTCCAACGAGTTGATGAGAAGCAAATAGGACCTTCTCTCGGTCACTGCATTGGACAATAGCAAGTTTCTTCTCCAAGGACTTGAGCCAATCATCAGCATCCATAGGGTCGGTAGCTTGAGCAAAGGTTGGCAGTCTAGTCCTCATAAACTCTCCCAATCAGTTATGAGGAGGCGGGGGTGGCGGTGGAGGCATGTGGGGCTGATTGTTGATGTTATTGCTAGCCTGCAGCTGTCCTATAGTTTGTATCATGGTCTGCATGAGCTGGTTTTGCATAGCCAATAGCTGCTCAATATTGATAGCTCCATGAGCAGGTCCTTGCCCATTGTTGTTCTGAGGTACTCCATGGTTCTCTTCCTCATCGTTGACATCCCTCTGGTTGCGAGTCCTCACCATCTGAAGATGAACAATAGGTAAGAATTTAGAAACGTCCCCAACTATATGCATCAAGGGATATGAAACTAAACAACTAACTATACTAGCCTAGGTGGACATGGCAATGCTAAAGCATCCCAAAATCCTCTATTAAGCACACAAGCAAACAATATATATATAGCAAACAACACTTCAAGCAAAAACACATCGATTCCTGAGTGCTCTTATGTGCTCTAAAGTATCCATTCTATCTAGGCTACGTACTACGGTGAACCTGTGGCTCTGATACCAATCTGTGACGCCCGGTTCCGAAAATGAACCAAGCTAATGCATATGTGTGCCCAGGATGTTCAACACACATACACGAGTGATTCACAAACGATAAACAGATAACTACCACGGCTCAAATTAATAAATAAGTACTCTTATTACATAATTCATTATATCCTCGAATACAAACTCTAATGAATATTAATGACAAGTTCAACTAATGCAGCGGAAATAAACTAATTAAAAAACTAAGCAAACTAAGCAAAAGGGATAGCGCAGCTCCATGCAACACCACAGGCAAAGCTGACGGTAGACACGGCCTAGAACTCCGCATTATCGCCATTAAACTCACAATCCTGACCTGCAACTGTTGGGGGGGGATTGCAAGAGTGAGTACATGTCGTACTCAGCAAGTGTGGAAAGTATGACATGTGGCTGATTCAAATGACGACAATAATAATGGCTAAGTGCTGAAAAGTACAGTAAAACCATTTGGAAAAGCAATAAATCATATTTATGTGAAGTAAACCCATCATAAACCATGTAACCATAATAATACCAGTCCATAATTCACCATTACCAATAACCATAATCAATGTCATAAACCATAATTCCATCCATAACCATAACCATAATCATAATATCAACCATAACCGTTACCAAACCATAACCATCCCAAATCCCAATTTCCCTCTAATCATGTAGGTCATCCAGGCGCTCATAACCGGGAGCACGGCTATCATGATAGTTTTAATAGACTCTGTAGAGTTTGTACCACTTTACCCACGTGTTTGTCATTTCATCACCCGTCGGCAACTAAAGAACCTCCCTTATGCCAATTACACTTCCTGTGGTGTATGGCCAAGAGATCACAAAATAGCCTTTACAAAGGGATTACTAGCCTATTTAGACCCCACTGAGGTTTTATCGGTGGCGATGCCTCCAACTGAGCACATCTTCAACCAAGGGCCCCCTCTTGAGCCATTCGGATCCCAGGGTAGTCCCACCAATCATCAACAAACCCAATCCGACTACCCCTTCCCCGGGCATCCACAATGGTCCAAACAGCACTAGCAAAGCCCTAATTAATCAGCTATGCCGCACCCATACTTGGCCTCGTGGTGGCACTGTAGTCCTGGCTTATTCTCGCATGAACCGGTCCTTAGATCTAAAGCAAGCAAACCACCATGACATCCAACCCTTCCACATACCAGGCTTGCTTAGATCACCCATTACCAAACCGTATCGACCAGTTCACATTAACTAGAATATCATTAATACATAATTTAATATGTAGTGTTGTTTTTCCATCCCAATTAATTAAGTGAAGCAAAAAGGTAAAAACCCTTCCCGACTCTCTACCATATATTCCAGGCGACAAGGGTGGTCAACCAAATCTAGTAAACTTCCTACCATAGGATTCCCATCAAATTGACACAAGCATGCAGTTTTGCAAACAAAACATTTATTTGAAAAACAGGATCAATATGCTTCAAGGACACTTGCCTTGCTCCGGCGGATAGGGTTGCTCAAGCGCTTCGTAATCTTGATTCTGAAAATCCTCGTACACGATCTCTTGAGCACTTCCCTCTACTCGTGATCACACATACAAGAAAATACATACAAATCAACACGATGCATACACATTAATCAACATGCGATGATATGCATGCATGCGAAGTACAATAATTGATTAACTATGGTTATTTATTAATTAGATGTAACTAGTTCATACGTGTTCATATGAGTTTACGGGGATTTTAACAAGAATTAATGCTGCTGAATATAAAATTATGGTGCAACTAAAATCAATTTATGTCTATTAGATCTAATGCGTCGCTAAAATTCGCATCGGAAAGATTGAGGGACGAAAGTAACGCGTAGACGAAGTAGATGTGCATGATCCTCCGGCGGCACGACGACGGCGACGATCTCCGGTGTACGGTGGCACCCTCCTCTTTTTTTTCTTCCTCTTCTTCCCCTCTTTTTTTCTTCCTTTCCTTCCCCTGGCGGCTAGGGTTTTCCCCTTTTTCCCTGGCTGCGGCGTTGCGGTTCTGGTGTCGAGAAAATGCCGCCAGGACATCGGTCCTTTTATAGGCGTGGAGAACGGGACGCTCGTCCAGATTGGAGGAGTCCCGATCGAGTTGGACTCGATCGCTTTCCAGCTGTGGATATTTTCTTTATTTTATTATGTTTCCTTTTTTTGTTGCATGCGGTGTCCAGTCGGGGTCAGGCGAGCGCGGTCGCGTCGGGGCCGGGATTCGCGACTGGTGGAGGGAGTCGGCGCGAGAGGCGGGACACAGTGCGGGTGGGGCCCGGCGCATTTCTGCGGGGCGCGGAATCGCGGGAGGGCGCGCGTCGGGCGCTAGGCGGCGGTGTCGGCGGGAGTTGGCGGGAATCCCGCGCGGGATGGGGTCGGCCGGGAGGCGCGGCGGGGCGTGGGAGCCAGCGGGGCCCAGGCGGGGCGTGACGGCGCGCGCGGCTGGCTGGGCCGCTCGGACTGGCCAGCGGGGGGTTTTCTTTTTTTTTCTTTTTTTTATAAATATGTTACTATTTATTTATTTTTTATATTATTTTATTTTTTACACAGTTATTATATATATATTTATTACTATATGATTTTTTTATATATATTTCTTTTTATATATTATTATTATTTTATATTTATTCCCTAATACATGTTTTATTATTTTTTATTTCCTCTTTTTGCTACAACATATATGTATGTTTTATCTTTTATTATCTTTCTTTTATCCTACTAATGTTTAATGCATGATCATGTATGCAATGCAGGATGCGAAAATTTAGGGTGTTACACGTGCCCATAAAGACAATCCAGATTGGCTCTGATGCTGCTCAGACCACCTGTATCGCGGGGAGTCTGTACAACGAGCAGGAATTGATGCTCACTGCTGTCCTGCGAGCTAATGTTGACATCTTCGCCTGTCAACCATCGCAGATGCCAGGCATTACCAGGGAAGTGACCGAGCACTGTTTGAAGATCTACCTCGACGCACGACCATAACAATAGAGGCAACGTAAGAAGGCCGTCGAGTGGCAGAACTTCATCCACGAAGAGATCAAGAAGCTACTTGATGCTGGCTTCATACGGCAGGTCCACCATCCCAAATGGATGGCCAATCCTGTTGTTGTCCCCAAGGCCGGCGGTAAGCTTCGGATGTGCATCGACTACACCAACCTAAACAAGGCATGTCCTAAAGATCCTTTCCCTCTCCCTAGAATAGATCAAATCATAGATTCAACCTCGTGATGTGATATGCTATGCTTTCTAGATGCCTACTCAAGGTTTCACCAAATCCCAATGTCTAGAGAGAACAAAGAACATACCACATTTATAACAGTAGATGGCCTTTACTGCTATGTCTCCGTGCCTTACGGTCTTAAGAATGCCCTCCCCACCTTTCTACGTGCCATGCATAAAACATTTGGTGATCTCATTCGGGACCTGGCAGAGTTATATGTCAATGATATTGTAGTCAAGATCCAGACACATCATCATTGCTAGAAAACCTCGCCCTAGTCTTTGACAAACTGTGGTCCACACGAACGAAGCTCAATCCCGACAAGTGCGTGTTTGGTTTCAAAGCTGGGAAGCTCCTCGGTTTCTTGGTCTCACACCGAAGAATTGAGGCCAACCCGAAGAAGATCAAGGTGGTGGGCTGATGCGGCCTTTATCCCGCATTAAGGACGTGCAGAAGCTCTCAAGATGCTTGGCAGTGCTTAGCCAGTTTATCTCTAGGCTGGCTGAGCGGGCCCTCCCGTTCTTCAAAATCTTGCGACAATCTGAACCATTCATCTGGACTGAAGAAGTAGAGAGGGCGCTCCGCGAGCTGAAGCACTAGCTGACATCACTGCTGATAATGGTGGCACTAGAGCCCAGGGAGCCCCTATACTCTATATCGCTGCCACAACAGAGGTGGTATGTATGGTTTTGGTTGTAGAGCGGGTCGGTCCCCAACAGCCTTGATGGACGGAAGGGACCCCTACCGCTGATTCTGAGCCCCAGGGCTTGGAGCTCATATGGGGCCCCAACAATAAAGAAACCCCTGGATCCCAGTCCCCATAGGATGTCTACGTCCTCCTAGGGGGCCCGAAGAGCAAGAAGCCTCTGGGTCCCAGCCCAAAGGATGTTTGGGTCCCCCTAGGGGGCCCTAGAGAGCAAGAAGCTTTTGAACCCATCCGCCAGAGGATACCCGGGTCCCCCTAGGGGGCCCCGGAGAGCAAGGAGCCTCTGGGTCCCATCCCCCAGAGGATGTCCGGGTTCCCTAGGGGGTCCCGAAGAGCAAGGAGCCTCTAGGTCCCAGCCCACTGAGGATGCCTAGGTCCCCCTAGGCAGTCCAGGAGAGCAGAGAGCCTCTGGGTCCCAGCCCCCAGAGGACGACCTGTTCCCCCCTAGGGGGCCTCGGCGATCAAGGAGCCTTTGGGTCCCAGGCCCCAAAGGATGCACCGGGCCCTGGAGACATGCAGTCTCCGGGCCCGGAGTTGATGGAAGAGGATGCACCACTATCTCCAAGGAGATCCTGGACTATCCAATGCCCGGTCTACTTCATCAGTGAAGTCCTACATGAAGCAAAAACAAGGTACCTTGAAGTGCACAAGCTGCTCTATGCGGTACTAATAGCGTCGAGGAAGCTCTGCCATTACTTTCAGGCACATAGAGTTTCGATGGTGACTTCATTTCCACTGGCGGCAGTGCTGTGCAGCCCCAACGCAACAGGCAATATCGCCAAATGGGCAACCGAATTGGCAGAGTTTGAGCTCGACTTCATACCATGTCATGCAATCAAGAGCCAAGCTCTTGCACACTTCGTTGTTGAGTGGACTCCTTCAGCAAACAACCTAGGGGCCAGGAAATCAGCGTGCCGGACCCCAGAGCACTGGTGCTTACCGGACCTCACTGGACACTCTTCTTTGACGGATCCTCACGGATGCAAGGGGTTGAAGACGGTGTACTGCTCACCTCTCCAACAAGGGAGCAGTCCAAGTACGCTGTGTGCCTCGACTTCAAGGCGACCAACAGCATGGCGGAGTATGAGGACCTCATCTTCAGACTCACAGCTGCACAGGGTCTCGGTGTTCAGCAGATGCTGGTCAAGGGAGACACCCAGCTGATCATCAAGTAGGTCCAGGGAGAGTGCTGCTGCAACGACCCCCAGCTCATGGCATATCTACTGCATGTCAAGAAGTTGAAAGCTTGTTTAGAGGCCTTGAACCTCTGCCATGTGCCACGCCCCGATAACTCCATCGCCGACGCCTTGTCAACCATGGCATCCACGGAAGCCCCGGTCCCTGAAGGGGTTTTTGGTAGGAGGTTGGTATGACCAACTGCTAGGCCTGCAGGGTCAAACGAAGAAGGCTAGCCTAGCACCACAGAGCTGGCGATCACGGCAGCCCTGCAACCATGGGGCCTGCCGAGGTTCTTGTGCATCACCGGAGACCCCAGATTACCCAGCACCCAAGATCCAGAAGCTCAGGAGAGTCCCAATGCGTGGATCACCGAGATCTGAGACTATTTGAAGGACAACATCCTCCCAGAGGATACAGTATCCGTTGAGAGGATCGTAAGGATGGCGAAATGCTACATGCTGGTAGAAGGTGATCTCTACCGGCGTGGCTCCAACAGCATGTTGTTGTGGTGCATAACTCGGGAGAAAGGTTGCGACTTGCTCGTAGAGATCCACGAAGGAGAGTGCCAGAATCACAAAGCTTCCCGTACGCTGGTTGGCAAAGCTTTCTGTCATGGCTTCTACTGGCCAACATCACTACGAGACGCCGTTAAGATGGTCAAGAGATGCAAGACGTGCCAGTTTCACACCAAGCAAATTCACACTCCGACGTAGACACCGCAGATGATCCCGCTCTCCTAGCCTTTCGCGGTCTGGGGGTTGGAAATCCTAGGACCCTTCCTCAAGGCAGTCGGAGGGTACCGTTTGCTCTAGTCGCTGTAGAGAAGTGCACCAAGTGGCCAGAGTCAACCTCAGTGATCAAGATCAACATGGAATCTGTAGTCAAGTTCATCAAGTCGATTGTCTGCAGGTTTGGTGTCTCGAACAGAATCATCACCAACAATGGGACCCAGTTTACCATTGCAGCATTCCACGACTACTATGAAGACCTCGGCGTCCAAGTTTTTCATGCATCTATGGCTTATCCAAAGAGCAACATCCAAGTAGAAAGGGCCAACGCTGAGATCCTCAGGGGCCTCAAGACATGCACGTATACAAACCTGGATAAGCATGGTGCCAAGTGGGTCGACGAACTCCCCTGCGCACTATGGGCAAGCCAGACATCACCCAACCGTGCCACTGGAGAAACAACTTTCTTCCCGGTGTATGGGGTCGAGGCCGTCCTCCTCCAAGAGATCGTAGTGGGCTCACTACGAGTTCGAGCGTTCGATGAAGCCTCACAGGACCAGCTCCAATGAGAAGATGTCGACCTCGTCGACGAAGCAAGGTGGCACGTCACCATCTGAAATGCAAGCTACCGACAGGCACTGAGGCCCTATGAGGAGCAGTTTGTGCGGAGTAGAGAGCTCCAGGCAGGTGACCTGGTGCTGCGGCATTTACTTTCTCAAGAAGGGTCGCACAAACTCTCCCCCAGCTGGGAGGGCCCCTTCCGAGTAACGCAAGTATCCCACCCCGGGTGTGTTCGCCTGGCCACGGAAGAAGGAGAGCCCCTCCCCAACCCTTGGAGCATAGATCACGTCCGTAAGTTCTATCCCTAAGCATAAATAGTAGGACAGTGTACAGTGTCATGGTGCCAAGGAACGACACGTAGGACAGTCAAGCTCTAGTGGGATAGGTCCATAATGTTCAGCCATTTAGCTTGGTCCTGTACCCTAAGCATGAATACTCTACCTCCCTTACCAACTGGAGTGGGCCGTTGCCATATTGTCAAAGCCAGTCTCTTCCTATGAATGTAAATTTAAAAAATCACTGTCTTACCATGTGCTTTCTCTTATGTTCTCTTAATTACCTGTTAATTTTTTGATCAATCAGACTAGTTTTGTTCTTTCGTATATTATCTTCATATACCTGGTGAATTCTTTTTCTATCATCCATAGTAGAGTTTTCCAACCCTTCTGAAGGTGGACTTGGTCGAGGTACCTGCAAAGTGTCCTGGGACATCATGGTTGCCCCCTTACTTAAGGTCATGTGCTGCAAAAGGGTCTCCCACGAAAGGCTTACGCTGAGCTAGAGGTCCAGAGCATGCAACCTCCTTAGCCTGGTCCTGAACCCTAAGCATGCGCGCTTTGCCTCCCAGTGATACGACTATGTACTGAGGGCCAGGACGCTCACACCACGAATAAGGTGGAAGCCGGGTCCCAAGCGCTAATGCACTAAATTACCCAAACCCCGCGTACCGGCTCAGGACTGTAAGACATTACAATGCTAAGAAAGATAGGAAAAGATCACCAATGAGCAGAAAATATGCACTTCTATTATGTGTGTAGGACATACAAAGCATGTTACTATGATGTGCGACGTTGGAGCATCCAGCCCCAGCACCTCAAATGGGGCTGCCGCCGACACGTCTACGATGATGGTGGGCAACGCCGGAGCATCCATCTCCGGCATCACCTAGGGGGCCTGCCGATCTGTGATGATAGTAGACAAAGCTGGAGCATCCAACTCCAGCATCACCAAGGGGCCTGCCGTCGACGTCTCTATAATGGTGGTGGGCGACGTCATGGCATCCAGCTCCGACAACTCCCAGGGGGCCTACCGTTGACCTCTCTACGGTGATGGTGGGCGACGCCAGAGCAGCAACCTACGGCACCTCCCAAGGGCCCAGCCGTTGACGTCCAAGCATGCCAATGGCAGCAACAAGCGTGGATAAGTGGGTACACTCTCTTGCGCATCTCTTGTTGCTAACAAGGTTCTCTTGCGGTGTCATTACACTAGGGGCCTGCCATCGATGCTTCTACCACGATGGTGAGCGACGCCGGAGCAACCAGCTCTGGCACCTCCCAAGGGGCCTGTCGTCGATGATGTTACGACTATGGTGGACAACGGCGGAGCATCCAGCTACGACACCTCCCAAGGGGCCTACCGTAGAGGCAACTACGACGATGGTGGGCAACGCCAGGGCATCCAGCTCCGGCGTCACCCAGGGGGCCTGTTGTCGATGAATCTAGGATGATGGTGGACAACGCCGGAACATCCAGCTCCAGGATCACCAGGTCGCCAGCCGTCGAGGTCCGAGCACGTCGAAGGCAGCAAACAAGTGTGGATAAGTGGGTACACTCTCCTGCACATCTCTTGCTGCTAACAAGGTTCTCTTGTGGTATCATGTACACCAGGCGCCTACCGTCGACGCATCTACAATGATAGTGGGCGACACCTCCCAGGGGGCCCGCCGTCGACAACATTACAATGATGGTGGATGATGCTAGAGCATCCAGCTCCAACACCTCCCAAGGGGCCTGCCGTCGACGTCTCTACGATGATGGTGGGCAACGCCGGAGCAGCCAGCTCCGGCCACCCCCGACGGACCTACCGTCGACAATGATGGGAAAACTTGAAGCAATCCACTCTAACTCCCCTGCTCCACTGGGGACCAGTCGAGGACATCCTGCGCTCAAGTGGTAGGCTTACCCGACAACCGGGCCATGCCTACTAGGTGGCCTCTAAGGGGGTTCCATAGGCAGGACGTCGACTAGCGACAAATTGGCCGTGTCAACTAGGGGTGGGCATTTGGTCTACCCGATATTTCAATTCAGGTATTTTGGTCTTTTTCAAAATTCGGTTTCTTGAAATCACTACCCGAATTTTTGTAATAATATTAGGTAATCGAACCTTTTGGGTACCAAAATTCCGGTTCGGTCTTCGGTCCTTCCCGATATATCCGAATTATACATTATATACATGTCATGTTTGCACAAATTTAATATGATTGATAAATTTAATCCCATGAGGTAATTTATTATAAATTGACAAATGAAAAATCAAATATAAACGTTTAAATCCAACAACTTCACACATCACGCCACCGTAAGCGGATCAATTGCGGTAAGCTCACTATCGGTACCCTGCGTACCGGATACCCCTTGGAACTGCAAAGAGTGCAAAGGAACTCCTCCCATCTGAGTTGAAGACCTCTGAAGGCCCCACGTGTCACTCGGAACCGGACCTGCCTCCCTCCTATTGTTAGTCTCAGTGCCGCCACATGTATCATAAAACCGGAGCTACATTCCATACATGGGAAAGCTCCGGACTAGATACCTATGTGGCACCCCCGGACCTAACCCCCGACGGAGGGAAGCTCTGGTACCGACACGTGTACAACAGCACCGGACCTACTCGTCCAAGACGGTAAGCTCCGGAGCTGCCACGTGTCCAACTGCCGGACCTTCAACCTCAACAGGCAGATTGGTGGCCCTCCACCGGCTCGGACCTTCAAGGAACATTAAAGACTGCAATACCTGATTTTGTGTCATTAATGCTATTTTAATGACACACGAATGGAGGAACCTTATTACCAATAACGCCGCTATCAAGGCGCGTTACCATGCTGTTAAGGGGAATTAAGTACATTAACTGTGTATGAAGCATCAGTAACCGCCAGGGCCACATGTCAGGCCAGGCTGGTGATGTAACGGTCAGTCCTTGTACTATAAAAGGACTAGTTGAGCCATACACAAAGGGGGGCCAGACGCTAAACGCGCCCGAGACACGCACCCGAGACACGTGCCCGAGACAGGCTGAGACTGGCTAGAGACTTTTTGGCCTATCTCTGGCTCACGCTCTCATAAACCCAATACAACAACAACAACAACACACCCGTGGAGTAGGATATTACGCTCAGGCGGCCCGAACCACGTAAATCCTCGTGTCAAGTCACCATCTTGTTCTGAATTTCCGCGCGCCCCAACCAAACTAAGAAACTCTGCGGGCTACTAACAGTAGTACCGGGAGAATTGCCGGAACCAGACTCCGACAGTTGGCACGCTAGGAAGGGGGACGCCTGAGATTCAAAGATGGTGAATTATGCTGGATCATCCAAAGGTAACCACGCTGAGCGACCTGATGGAGGCAGTCCTTCCAACATGCAGCAGCCAGTAGGTGTTGTGGCCCCAGCACGAGTCATGCCACCGCCGCCGCCGTCCGCTCCGGTGAATCAACCCAAACAGCAAGATGGGGCATCTGTGTCGATCACTACATTGGCGAACAACAACCCCGGACATGCGCTTAATGCTGCGCGTGCTCTTCTCCAATGTCCACCGCCTCCAAGAGCACCCCAGGGTGCGATGGAGCAGTGGAGAGCTGATGTGGATCATCTAGTTGCAGCAGCAGCCGATCGCATCAACAATCAAGGTCCTCCCTCCTTGGGGCGAGCCCCTTCACAGCATCGAACCTTGTAGGGTAGACTTGGTCCGCAAGCTTCGCAGCACAGGAGGCGTGCTGCATCTCAACAGGCAACGTTGCTGACTTCTGGAGCATGACGTACTCACACGATAACAAGGCTTTTGACTCATGACCTCCGGGTGGAGCTCGATCGTCGTTACCGGCAACAGGACGGCTGCGTCCACATCGAGTGTGCTCGTGAGAGGCGAGAGGCTCGTGACAGTCCCGCTCTTGAGGGAGTGGGAGGAGGTTGTTCTACTTTGGCCATGCACCTACGCATGGTCAGATGGCCACAGAAGTTCCAGCCTCACCCGCTAGAGAAATTTGACGGGATAGTCAATGTCGCAGAATTTCTTCAAATCTACTCCACCGAAATCCTTGCAGCTGGGGGAAATGAGGCCGTGATGGCCAATTATTTTCCTATGTCTTTAACTGGGACTGCCTGGTCTTGGTTCATGAGCCTATCACCTGACTTCATCAATAGTTGGACGGAGTTGTGCCAACAGTTCATCGCCAATTTCAGGAGTTCATACACCCGACCAAGCACGGAACTGGACCTTTTTGCTGTCAAGCAAAAGGGGGGCGAGTCCTTACGATCTTTCATCCAGAGGTTCTCCCAGGTACGAAATACCATTCCTTCTATCTCAAGCACTTCTGTTATTGTAGCATTCAGACAGTGTGTTGGAGATAAGAAAATGCTGGAGAAGCTGGCGACCAAGGAAGTAACCAGCATCACGGAACACTTCAGCTTGGCAGACAAGTGTGCCAAGGCTGCGGAGGGTCATGAAATGAACTCCCCACCACCTCTGGAGGCCAAAAAAAAGTCCTCCAAGGGTGAAGCCACTACCTTTGGTAGTGGCAAAAAGAAGAAAAGGTCCAATGGCAAGAAGAAGCCATCGGCTGGCACACCTACTGCCACTGCTGCCGCAGCTCCGGGTGGCTGGGGGTCACGCCCTGAGAAACGACCTCGGCTGTCATCTGAAGACGGTTGCAGCTCCAAGATGTGGTGCCCCATACACAAGACAGACAGGCACAACCTAAAAAAAATGCCGAGAGGTCCAGAACCTCACCGAGCGCTATAACAAGCATCGGGAAGAAGCTCCTTTAGTCAAAGGGAAGGAAAACAAAAAGTCAACAAAGCTTCGGCTGAAGAGGAGTTAGGCTTCCAGAACCCCAAAAAGGATTTGAAGGCTATTTACACCTCCGTTGACGATGACTCCAATGTCTCCGACAACAAGCGTCAAAAGACCATGAACACCATCTTTGGTGGTTCATGGGACATCACCTCCCGCCGTGTCTTCAAAACAATGTGGCAGGACATGGCCTCAGTAGCTCCCACTGCCATGGTGGAGCCTCATCGGAAGCGGATAGATACTACCATCACCTTTGATGCTTTGGATTGCCCTCGGAACATGATTGAAGCTGGTCAACTTCCATTGATGGTATCTCCAACCATCAATAACATCCAACTCCACCATGTAATGGTGGACGGAGGTTTGGGGCTGAACCTCATAAGCTTTGAAGCCTTCATCAAGCTTCAGCTCCGACCTTCAGGTCTTCGCCCTTCCCGACCTTTCTCCGAAGTAGGTCCGGAGGCCGTAACTCCACTCGGTGCCATTACTCTCCCAGTGACCTTCGGAACTCGGGACAATTACAAGACCGAGAAGTTGGTCTTCGACGTGGCGCAGATCGACTTGCCATCTAACGCCATCTTGGGCAGACCTGCTTTATACAAATTCAGGGTTTCTGCTCATTATGGATACTTGGTGTTGAAGATGCCAACACACTCAGGCGTTCTTCGGATCCACAGAGATCGAACCGCTGGAGTTACTGCTCTGGAAGAACTCCACGCGCTTGCTACAGCGCAAGAGGAAGAATCTAGAAAGGAGCAAGATTCGAAGCCCCCGAGCATTCGTCATCGAGGCTCAACTTCCGCACCTCATGTGCAACCAAGCGGCGACACCGACGTCCCCGTCAAAGTCATCCAAATTGGTTCTGATGCTTCTCAGACCACCCGTATATCGGGAGGTCTGAACGACAAATAGGAACTCGCGCTCATCACTTTCCTCCGGGCTAATGTCGACGTGTTTGCCTGGCAACCGTCGCAAATGCTTGGGGTCCCTAGGGAGGTGATTGGGCACAATTTGAAGATTTATCCCGACGCTCGACCTGTACATCAGAAGCCTCGGAAGCAATCAGTAGAGCGACAAAACTTCATACATCAAGAAGTGAAGAAGTTGCTCGAAGCTAGATTCATCTGGGAAGTCTTCCACCCAAAATGGTTGGCAAACCCACTCGTTGTACCTAAGGCTGACGGGAAGCTTCAGATGTGTATCGACTACACAACACTAAATAAGGCATGCCCAAAGGATCCATTCCACTACCTAGAATAGATCAGATAGTGGATTCCACCTCCGGGTGTGAATTACTGTGTTTCCTAGACGCATATTCTGGGTGTCATCAAATTAAATTGTCTAGGGAGGATGAAGAGCATACTGCCTTCATCACAGTAGATGGATTGTATTGTTACACAACCATGCCATTTGGTCTCAAAAACGCTACTTCAACGTTTGTGCGAGCTATGTACAAAACTTTTGGAGAGCTCATTAGAGATGCAGTGGAAGTGTACGTCGATGACATCGTCGTCAAGATCAAGAACAAGGAATCATTTCTTGACACCTTGCAAGCTGTCTTCGACAAATTGCAAATCACACGCACAAAGATGAACCCAAACAAGTGTGTCTTTGGGGTTAGCTCCGGAAAGCTTCTTCGATTCTTGGTGAACCACCGAGGAATAGAAGCAAATCCGGTGTAGATTAAAGCTATTGAAGACATGGGGCCACCAGCCCGCATTAAAGATGTACAGAAGCTGACTGGGTGTCTAGCTGCCCTTAGCCGTTTCATATCAAGACTGGCGGAATGGGGGCTACCCTTCTTCAAATTATTGAGGAAGTTCGGACCATTCCAATGGTGTAAAAAGGCATTCCAAGAGCTAAAGCAGCTCCTCACCACTCTACCAACTTTGGTAGCTCCGAATCCTAGTGAGCCACTTCTGCTTTACATTTTAGCAACTAACAAAGTTGTCAGCATGGTCCTGGTTGCAGAAAGACCAGAACCATCTCCAGTTCATGAAATCCAGACCCCTTCGGGAAGGTCCGGAGCTACCTGATGTCAAGTTTGTGTCCAAGCCCCCAGACATGGATCCTTGAGGCAAGATGCCAGAGGATCAACCTCCTTCAAATGAAGGAGTTACTGTTGCTGAACAAGAAGATCCGGATCCTTCCAAGAAGGTCCGGGTCACTTCTGAAGAAGCTCCGGGTTCCTCTAGCAGGAACTTGGAGGTCCCCGAAGAAGGTCCGGACCCCTCCGGGTGGGTCCGGGTTGATGAGGAGGAAGCTCTGGGCCCCTCCGGAAGGGTCCGAACAGTCCAACACCCAGTATACTTCATTAGTGAAGTACTCCATGGCGCCAAGACTCGGTACCTAGAGGTGCATAAGCTGCTTTACGCGGTTCTTATTGCCTCTAGGAAGCTTCATCACTACTTTCAAGCTCACAAGATTTCAGTGGTAACCTCTTATCCACTGCGTGCAATCTTGCATAACCCAAACTCTACTGGGAACATGCAAAGTGGGTAATGAAATTGGCCGAGTTTGATCTTGAATGCGTCCAAAGACAAGAGATCAAGAGTCAAGCATTGGCAGACTTTGTGGCGGAATGGACCCCTTCTCCATCAAATCCTGGGGGCCCCTTGGAGCAGAAACCGGAACCCAAGGTTCCGATCTTCACTAAGCCTCACTAGACTCTCTACTTCGATGGCTCCGTGCAGAAGTAGGGGGCCAGAGCTGGAATCCTTCTCCTCGCTCGGACTGGGGAGAAGGTCAAATACATGGTTCACCTTGACTTCAAGGTGACCAACAACATGGCAGAGTATGAAGCATTAATCTATGGGCTCAAGGTGGCACTATCATATGGTGTCAACTAGCTGTTGGAAAAGGGGTATTCGCAGCTCGTTATAAAACAAGTCAAAGGTGAATGCTGCTGCAACAACCCTCAAGTAGCTGCATATCTACTTGAAGTCCAGAAGCTTTAGAAGGACTTCAAAGTCTTGGATCTTTGCCATGTCCAGCGTCTCAACAACGCTGAAGCTGACGAACTCTTGACGAAAGCTTCAACTGGAGCTCCCGTTCCCGGCAGAACCCTCGTCCGTAGATTGTCAAGACCAACAGCTTAGCCTGCCAAACTGAGCGAACGGGGCGAGACTAGCACCTCGAAGTTGGCGGTCCCAATGTCCCTGTTACCATGGCATCCATCAAGGGTAGTAGGTGCTGCAGGAAGCTCCGAGCAACCCAGCACGCAAGACTCAAAAGATCAAGTTTGCTCCGATGCATGGATCTCGGAGATCCGGAGCTACTTGAAAGACAACATCCTTCCTGAAGACAATGTATCTACTGACCGGATAGTCAGATTGGCTAAAAGATACACACTGGTTGAAGGGGATCTCTATCAGCGTGGTGCCAACGGCGTCCTAATGCGGAGCATTACAAGGGAAGAAGGTCGTGAGCTCCTCACGGAAATCCATGAAGCCGAGTGTGGGAACCATGCGTCTTACCGCACGTTGGTCGATAAAGCCTTTCGGCATGGTTTTTACTGGCCTACAACACTCCAAGATGCAACCAAGCTAGTGAAGAAATGTGAAGCATGCCAGTTCATGCGAAGCAAATTAATACACCAGATCAACATCTACAAATGAAACCTCTGACATGGACATTCGCCGTGTGGGGTATTGATATCTTGGGACCTTTCCCAAGAGCCGTCGGAGGTTACAGTTTCCTGTATGTCGCCATCGACAAGTTCACCAAGTGGCCGGATGCAACTCCTGTTGTGACAATAAACAAGCAAACAACTATCAATTTATTGCAGTCCATAGTATGTAGATTTGGAGTCCCAAACAAAATCATAACTGACAACGGGATCCAATTCACAAGCTCTGCATTCCAAGGATATTGTGAATACCTCGACATTCAAGTCATCTACGCTTCCGTAGCTCATCTTGCAAGCAATGGCCAAGCTGAGGGAGCAAATGCAGAAATGCTAAAAGGACTCAAGACGTGCACATATGAGCGCCTAAAAGAACATGGAGCCAACTGGATTGAAGAGCTTTCACCCACCTTGTGGGCAAACAGGACAACTCCAAACCAGTTAATTGGAGAGACACCCTTCTTCCTGGTGTACGGAGCTGAAGTAGTCCTTCCTCTGGAAATCACCTTGGTGTCACTCCGGGTCTGGACCTTCGACGAAGCCACGCAGGACCAGCTCCGGCGTGAAGACCTTGACCTCGTTGAAGAGGGAAGCTACCGAGCAGCTATTCAAAATGCACGATACCGCCAAGCGCTCCGGCGCTAACACCAAAGGAATGTGCATAACTGACAACTCAAGGAAGGCGACCTGGTGCTACGGAGAACACAAACTCGAGAAGGGTTAAACAAACTTTCTCCTAGCTGGGAAGGACCCTTCCAAGTGATCAAAGTATCCCGTCCCGGATGCGTTCGCTTGGTAACCGAGGATGGGACACCGCTCCCTAATCCTTGGAAAATTGAGCACCTTCGAGAGTTCTACGCTTAATATCATGAAGGTGAGTCTGTAATTACATATGTTGTATGTTATAGCATCATTGTACATAGTCAGGTAGCTCCTCCGGGAGGACAGCCGGAACTTACCCAGAAGGTCTACAAAGTCCAGGCAACACTTGACATGGTCTCAGAACTAAAAGTGTAGCTAGTTACCCTGGGTCAAACAAGAAATGCAACAAGCTTAGCCTGGTTCCGTACCCTAAGAGTGTACTTGTCTCCCCTGTACCCCAAACCTATAATGAAAGACATAATTATGTGAAAATAGACTCCACGTGCATTTATTTTGTACAAGTTCATTCATTTTTATTTTTCTCTTTCTTGTCTATAACAAAGTTGTGCAATTCCCAAGAAACTTTAGCTCGAACAATTCGTGTATAATTCAAGTGGCATTGTTAATTCTCTCGGGTCTTAACATTGTTGAATGGCCTACCCGCCTGAATGCCAAGCCAATCTAGGTCTAGAGTGTGCTATCGACTTACCCTGGTCCTGCACTCTAAATACGCCACTCTACCTACACCCCGGCAGGCCTGAGTAAGGTGAGTCCAGAAAAGGATCGGACCTGGAGAAAATAAGCAAATGCACTTCATTGTATATAGAATTGAGGTCGACCTAAAAAATTCTCTAGGGAATAGTAAGCCGCAAATGAGTTACAGATAAGAATTGGATTTTACTGTTTTTCTTGACTTCAGTGTGCAGGAAAAATAAAAATCTCATGATGATGGTGGATTATGCTGGAGCTATCAAGGCTTCAACATCCCCTAAGGTGGCCCGCTGTCGATGTTTTAAACATTGATAGTAGGCGTCGCCGGAGCTATCAAGTTCCGACAAATCCAGGGGGCCAGCTGTCAATGTGAAGAAAAGATGGTAGAAGGACACCCCAATGGGGTCTGCTAACGACGCTCTACGTGTTGACAGTGGTCACTGCCGAAGCTACTAAGCTCCGACAACCTTAGGGGGCCCCTACTGTCGACGACTTCGGACCTATACTCTACAAGTTCGAAGCACTCAAGTCTTCAACAAAATGCTACATCCTTTTGGTACATGTTCACAATCAAATTGTGTACATATACCAGGGGGCCAAGTGAGACGAAGGTTGAAGACAAAAAATGAAATTCATAAATTTCTTGGATTTCATTCATCTGAAGACATGAGATTACAAAATTGAGGAAAAGAAGAGAAGATACAAATGAGAGCTACAAGGAGAATGTCCTAAATCCTACGGAAGAACGAGGCAACCTTATTGGCAACCTCCGACACGCTGGTCTTGGCAGCATCTCCCTCTCCTTCGATTGGACCCTCAAGCACCGGATCTAGTGGTAAATGAGGATCCTGGCTTGTGTAGCACGTCAGCATGTATTCTGCGACATTCTGCGCAAGGGATTTTCCTTCAGTTTCCAACTGATCCGTGATGACATCACCCATCTTGTTGAGTTTGTTGCCAGCCAAGCTCAGCGCCTTCAACGCATGTTCCAGCTCTGGCCCCGGATCGTCTGGACGCACGGGTCTAAATCCCAGCAGTGTTAGCGCGTCATTGGCTTTTCCCAAGGAGTCACATACTTGTTGGGACTCCGCAGCCCTTGAGCCTCGAATCTCTTCCAAGGACCTCTTGGCCGTCGCAAGCTCCGAACCCTCCCGGGCAAGGTGCTCAACCTCCTTGGAATGATGCTAAATACCCTCAGCAACTTGCTTTTCAAGGTTGGCAAGCTACTTCTCCCGGACGTGGATCTTGTTCTAGCGGTCAACCAGGTCTTTCTCCCAGCCTCACACCGTCTTCTCCCTGGCAGCGACTTCGTCCTCCCTTTTGTTAAGGTCCTGTCCCCAGTGCCAGGCCTTCTCCTCCTCGCTCTTGCAGTGCTCCTCCAGCTTTTGGGTGCACTCCGCAAGGCTCTGGTCACCAAGAGCCAGCCTTTGGGCGATCTCCTCCTCCCTCTTCAGGAGGTCATCCCTCAGCTACAGGAGTTTTTGCTCTTCATCTTTGAGCTTTTTCTCTTGCTCCTCAAGAGCCTCCCGACGCTTGACAAGGCTTTCGTGGATAGTACTGGGCTTCTCCTGGCGATCATTCGCTGCTTCATTAGCAGCCACGGCTTGATCGTGTATAGCCTAAGACTGATTGTCGAGGGATCGCACAATGCTTTCCCTCTCGTCCAGTAGCTGGCCCTAGTACTCCATCCGGGCCTTCTCCCTCTTAACCCACTCCTTGTCATCGGCCAGCCTTGTTTGCACCATCTTGGTCTCGAATTGGAGTCGGTTGTGCCACCTCCTAAAGGTTTGGAGCTCGTCCTCGAGGGCCTTGCTGTCGTGATAAAAGGCAAGTTGGACCTGACGAAGGCTAGAGCAGGCGTTGTCAATGTATAACAATAGGGAGATCGGCTCTGGACCTGCCGGGGTCCTCTCTGCTGACTCCAATGGGTTCTCCATAACAAAAATTGGGTCCCACTCTATAAGAGTGGTGCCCTGAGCTTCCGTGGCACTAGGGCCGCCCTCCGAGAGTGCCTCTGTCATCGCCGAGGAAGGTCCGGCAACGGGAGTTTCTACCTCCGAAGTTGGCTCTTAAGGTCCCGCCGCCAGGTCAACAGCAACTGGTCCCTCTGGCAGAGGACCAGTTGCTTTGTCTTGACACTCTGGCTCGGGCACGGGTACCTCCAGAACTACCACCTCCTGGGTAGGCATTAAAGACTCGACCGGAGCTGAGGCCACCTCCTGCTCCAGCGCTGGTGCCTCCTCCACTGCCGGTTCAGGCGCTGGTGCTTCAACCTCCACCGGTTCGGGTGCCAGCACCTCCACGACAACCGGCTCAGGCACCGAAACTTCATGAACCATCGATTCCATCGGTGGGGCTTCAACAACATCGGAACCTAATGTTGGAACTGCAGCTACCTCCGTCTCTGAGGCCGGAGCATCCATTATCGCAAAATCCAAAACCGGAGCTTCAGCCTCCGGAGCTGGTGCTGCTGGTACGTCCTCATTCCCATGGTCTGGCGCTACCATGGGAGCTTCGGGAGGAGATTCGAGGTCCAGAACCTCGACAGCTGGCGTCGGAGCTGCCGAGACCTCAGCCACCACCTGGGGCGGTGCTGGAATTGGAGCCAGAGCCTTCGCCTATACAGCATCAGCTGCTGTCACAGGAACCAAAGCTTCAACCCCTTTTTTGGAGACCCTGTGGATGAAGGACAAAGAAACTCAAAATATGGTTACAACAAAGTCAATCAACTGAGGTAAAAAAACAAATTTACCTTGGGAGGCTTCCGCTCCAGCTAGCGCGGAACCTCTTCGCCGAAAGTTCAGAGCCCGATCCAGTTGCAACTGGGTAGTAGCTCCGTAAGGCTCTTCAGAGCTTACTGCCGCCGTCGGTGACGTCTTGGTTGGTGCCTTCCTCGATTGAGAAGGACCCTCGGACCTAGAGCCCTTAGCTGGCCCTGGTGCCGGAGCCACACGGTCGGAGCTGGCGTTCTAGGGAGACACCGATGCTGCGGTTGGTGTCGCCTTTGAACAGCTCCCCCGCTGGGGAGAAGGAGCTGTTGTGGAAGGAGCAGGTCTGACATGCCTCGCGTCAGAGTGCTTCAACTTCTTCTTTCGGCTAGTGGGCTCATTAACTCTTTGCCCTTGCTAATGACTTAATCTCTCTGTCTTTGGGCGGAAGCAGGGCCACCCTTAGAAGCTCCGGGGATCACCAATCTGGTTGTCGGACACTTCTCTACCTCGCTGAGGTCGTCAAGCACCGGCATCTTCCTCCGGAGCTCCCTGCTAAACTCCGGCTCCATGTTCAAAGGGAGGAAAGCTGCCGACGGAGTTAAGTCATTGCCCTCGATGTCGATGCCATGCTAGAACTTCTTGAGATGAAGCTCCAAAGCAGAGCCTTCCAAATTGGACTTCAAACCGGTTTCAAACCGGTCATCGTCCATCACGCTGTTGAGGGCCCATGCGAGCTTCTCCCTCTTCTTCAGCATAGCCCACCTGTTGACCAGGAAGTTGCTGAAGACCGTTTGGGGGGTCACCCCTCCTTCCACACATTGGAGGATCCTGGTCAAGGCAGGGTTGAAGGCCTCTGACAGCACCGGAACCTCACTCCAGGCGTCAGTGTCAACATTGGGAAGACCTTTAGGCAGCTCCAACTTCTCGTGCTCCTCTGCCATGATGACAATCCAATCCTTCTTCCAGTCGTCCCACTTGTCAGAAGGGAACGACCTTAAGTATTTGTAGGGGCATTTCTTGCACTTCACAAAATAGTAGAAGTCAAGATACTCGTTACTCTTGTCGGTGGTGTGGATGGTGAAGAAGGTACGGAAAAGCTCGACGCAAGGGGGAATACCCACCCATATCTCACAGAAGTGGACAAATGTTGACACAAGAAGATTGGAGTGGGGGCCAAGGTGGTACAACTGCAGACAATAGAAGTCTAACAACATCAAGAGGAAAGTGGAGAAAGGTGGGATCGGTCCCACCATGGTGTACGCAGAAAAGTACACCATGTCGCTTACGCGCTTCTTCTTGAACGGGAGCTCGTCGGCGCGGACCGGGTGGTTGAAGGAGTTTCTAGACCACCCCATGTAGGTCCGTACCTTCTTCAAATCGTCATTGGTCATGAGACGGCTCTTGCGGAGACCCAACTCCATCGCAGCACAGTGGTGCGAGAGAGAAAAAGCAAGCAAAAGTTTGGAGGATTCGAGCGCAAGTTGAAATGAAGGCGTAAGGAATCCCCAAACCGTGCGCACTTTCCTTCTTAAATAAGCCCCCACAACGCTTGGATGGAAACCGCAGAAGGGCCAAGGATACATGTGATGCCCGATTCCGGAAAATGAACCAAGCTAACGCATATGTGTGCCCAGGATGTTCATCACACATACACGAGTGCATTCACAAAAGAGTATACAGAAAATTGCCACAAGACAAGATTAATTAACCATGTTTTTTTACACAATTCAGAATATTCTCGAATACAAGTTCTAATGAATATTAATGACAAGTTCAACTAATGCAGCAGAAATAAACTAATTAAGCAACTAAGCAAACTAAGCATAAGGGATAGCGCAGCTCCAAAAACACCACAAGCAAAGCTGACGGTAGACACGGCCTAGAACTCCGCAGTATCACCATTAAACTCCCAATCCTGACCTGCAACTGTTGGGGGGGATTGCAAGAGTGAGTACATGTCGTACTCAGCAAGTGTGGAAAGTATGACATGTGGCTGATTCAAATGACGACAATAATAATGGCAAAGTGCTGAAAAGTACATTAAAACATTTGAAAAGCAATATATTATATGTATGTGAAATAATCCCATCATAATCATAAGTAATATCATAATACCAATCTGAATTCACTACCATCATCAATAATTCTAGATTTCACCATTGCCAATAACCATATTCAACACCAAAAATAAATTCATAACAGCCATAACCATTACCAAACCATAACCATTACCAACCACAACCAATACCAAGTTCCCTCTAATCATGGAAGTTGTCCAGGTGCTCATAACCGGGAGCACGTCTATCATGATTGTTTTAGACACACTCTGCAGAGGTTGTACCGCTTTACCCACGTGTTTGTGATTTCATCACCTTCCGATGACTATAGAATCTCAATTATGCCGTCTCACACTTCCTTGGGTGTGTGGCCAAGAGATCACAAAATAGCCTTTACAAAGGGATTACTAGCCTATTTAGACCCCACTGAGGTTTCACCGGTGGCGATGTCTCCTACAAAGCACATCTTCAACCAAGGGCCCCCTCTTGAGCCATTCGGATCTCAGGGTAGTCCAATCATCAACAAACCCAATCCGACTAACCCTTCCTCGAGCATCCACAATGGTCCAAACAGCACTAGCAAAACCCTAATTAATCAGCTACGCCGCACCCATACTTGGCCTCGTGGTGGCACTGTAATCCCGGCTTATTCTCGCATGAACCGGTCCTTAGATATAAAGCAAGCAAACCACCATACGTCCAACCCATCCACATACCAGGCTTGCTTAGATCACCCATTACCATATCATATTTAACCAGTTTATGTTAACCATAATCTCGTCCATGCATAATTAAATTGAGTGGTATAGTTGTTTTCCCATTCGAGTTGATTAAGCGAAGCAAAAAGGTAAAAAGCCCTTCTCGACCCTCTACCATATATTCCAGGTGACAAGGGTGGTTAAACAATTCTAGTAAACTTTCTAACATAGGATTCCCATCAAATTGACACAAGCATGCAATTTTGCAAACAAAACATTTATTTTAAAATAGGATCAATATGCTTTAAGGACACTTGCCTTGCTCTTGCTGCTGATTAGGGTCAAAGCCTTCAAACTCTTGGTGATGCAGATCCTCCGCGGCACTTTCTAGCGCAAATCCGTCTAATCCACAAAATAAACATACAAGACAAGAACACGATCAAAGAGTGCACAAATATTACTCAATATGACATGACATGCATGATTAATGCAAATGCAAGGTAGAACTTGTCAATAGATTGCTTTCAATGATCAATAAATAGTTCTAATAGCTTTTAACAAGTTTGGATGTGATTAGATCAAATTTTAGAATCAATTCAACACAATTAAGCCAGGAAGACTGCACTAGTCCGCTAGGGACCGGACAAGTCCGCACTTTGCGAGATTAGCAGATTAGGGTTTTCTAGATCGACGTAAATTTGAAGATTAGGTGCTGAATTCACGTAACGAAAAGAGAATAGAAGGTATACCAAGTGTTTAGGACTCCAATGAATCAAGAAACTTGGAGGTAGCACTTGGATCTTGATGATCTAGGGTTGGTGATGAACTTGGAGATGAATTGGTGATGAAGAATGAAAGCTTGGTGGAGATCTCAATCCTCCTTCGTTTCCTCCTCTTCTTCTTGCTTGGGATCTTCTCCTCCCTTCTTGATGGTGGCTCTCCACGAACTAGGGTTTTGGTGGGGTGGAAAAGTGTCAAATAGATGTCAAGCATAGGGGTGGGGTTGTTTATATAAAGGTGGAGGCTATGGTTAGATGGATTTCGAGTTTGAGAGGAGTAGAGGCCGGTTTAGATTCCCTCATGGGCTCTAAAAGAGTTAGGTACTAAAAGAGTTAGGCACGACACCTCTGGGCCCACTTAACATGAAACCCAAGAAGCAAGTCGTAAAACAAAAGATCAACTCGAAGTCGTGAAATATTGGACAAGTCTGGGAAGGACCAGACTAGTACGAAGTCGTCGAGAGAGAAAATCGGACAAGTCTGGCCAAAAATCGGACAAGTCCGCTGGAACACCGGACTAGTCCGGAAAAGTCCAAGGACTTAGCCATTTTTCAAGGATTCTTGGAATATCGGACTAGTCCGCACAAAATCGGACAAGTCCGAAAGTTTCCAGAGCCAAAATCTGACTAGTCCGTAGCAAAAACGGACAAGCCCATTTTTAGCCACAGAGAAATCGGACTAGTCCTCAGTAAAATCAGACTAGTCCGCACTTTCCTACGTTCTAAGTGCGGTTTTGCTCCAAATCAATTTTAAACTCGTTCCTCTTTATGTGGGTTAATGTTAAACGTGTATATGAATGTTTGTAGGGCATGATGCCTGAAAATGAGGGTGTTACAATACAGTTCAGAAATTTCACCCTGCCAATGTCAAGGGGGCCCGGGGCCACCCAGACGATCAAGTTGAGGTCCTTACCCCAGGCGAACAGTTGTCATGATGAGAGGCGGGAAGCCTGAGGGCGGTGGCCTGACAAGGCGCGCCGAACCGATACGATTTTCGTATTAGGAACCGGCAATCTTCAATTGCATGAGATCCGCACGCGCAAACCTCACCTGTCGCATCTTGAAAATCCCACGCGTCGATGGTTTAACTGCGAACAACCACCTCAAAGGCACATCCGAAAACCCTTAAAGACACGACGCATACATCGAAAGATAGACCCACCTCCGCCAGAATGACTTAAACCAAAAGGTCTCTCCCAGAGGTGGGCCCAGGGGCCACTATCGGTACACTGCGCACCGGATACCCCTTGGAACTGCAAAGAGTGCAAAGGAACTCCTCCCATCTGAGTTGAAGACCTCCGAAGGCCCCACGTGTCACTCAGAACCGGACCTGTCTCCCTCTCATGGTTAGTCCCAGTGCTGCCACGTGTATCGTAAAACCGGAGCTACATTCCATACATGGGAAAGCTCCAGACTAGATACCTGTGTGGCAGCCCCGGACATAACCCTTGACAGAGGGAAGCTCCGGTACCGACACGTGTACAACAGCACCGGACCTACTCATCCAAGACGGAATGCTCCGGAGCTGCCACGCGCCCAACCGCTGGACCTTCAACCTCAACAGGCAGATTGGTGGACCTCCAACGACTCGGACCTTCAAGGAACATTAAAGACTCCAATACCTTATTATGTGTCATTAATGCTATCTTAATGACACACGATCAGAGGACCCTTAATACCAGTAACACCGCTATCAAAGCGCGTTACCACGTTGTTAAGGGGAATTAAGTACATTAAATGTGTATTAGGCATCAGTAACCGCTAGGACCACATGTCAAGGCCAGGCTGATGATGTAACGGTCAGTCCTTGTACTACAAAAGGACTGGCCGAGTGATACACAAAGGGGGGCTAGACGCTAACACGCGCCCGAGACACGCGCCCGAGACTGGCTAGAGACATTTTGGCCTCTCTCTGGCTCACGTTCTCATACACCCAATACAACAACAACAACAACAACACACCCGTGGAGTAGGGTATTATGCTCAGGCGGCCCGAACCACGTAAATCCTCGTGTCAAGTCACCATCTTGTTCTAAATTTCCGCGCGCCCCAACCGAACTAAGAAACTCCGCGGGCTACTAACAGTAGTACCGGGAGAATTGCCGGAACCATACTCTGACACTCACCATGCGAGAGGTAGCATGGAATTCTTTCCGTGGCTTGGCACAGAAATGTTAATAGGAGTCTCTGAAGCTTTCCATGTTTCTGAGAACCTATGACACGTGGTATCCCAGCGTGCTTCAAAGTTAGTGGGAGACCCCGTCGGGTGGTGTATAACCCGATAGTATGCATCTCTAGAACTATTCATGTTCTATGGGAGCATGTGAAACACGTATGCCCGAGCGTGTATAAGCCGGTTCGTGCGGGAGTCTTTGTTGTACATATGTAGTATAGCCATGTACCTCGAGACATGACATCACTCGATGGCGACTCACACCAGTCGTATGCATTTACTTTCATATATACTATTATTGTGACCGCCTGTCGTGTTTCCCCGTGCCGCCCTTGAGGTGTGAAGGTGTGAAAGGGGATTGTTTTTCTTCTGCAGCATTGACTATGGTAGCGACCCATGTAGAACATGTTTGCGAGTGAACGATACTAGGGCCACCTATAAACGTATCAAAAAATACTGGTTAGAATTTTCTTTGGTGAGGCACGTAGTACCGTCAGTATCGACTTTGATACATAACCATCCCCAACGGAAGAATGATTGCATTACATTTTAGAAAGTCTGACTATCGGGTACTGGTAGGTTTGGACTCCGCAAAATGAGTTTTGACTCGACAAGGGTTAGAACCAAGGTTCTTGATTTCTGGCTGAAGTTTGCTCAACTTCGCCAGGTTGTAATCTTGGTTAGATAATAATAAACGTAGGGGTATGCTAGATGGGTGGAAATCTAAGACCTGTACAACTTTTCTGTTGACCATCAAGGCAGAAAAGCTTGATGATCTGTTGAAATTTTGGGTATGCTTAAACTGCTCCAGATGACCCTACCATTGTACCAGTGTCTGTATTTTTGCAATAACTCACTGTAGAAAAATCTTCTTCCGTATTGTGATACATATATGGAAAGGGTACATATACAGTTTTGTGATTTAAAGTTTTTCCTGATTCGAATTGAGGCAATTCAAATTTTGAGCTCAAAACAGTGAACTGCAGGGCTGCTGTGGAACAATAGTCAGTTCATCTGTTATGTTTAGATAGCTCTAGCTTTTGATCCAGAATAGTGACATGGTCATATATATACATTTCTGGAAATATTAGGAAGTCCTATATCAACTTTATGTTGCACTCATGGCCTGAATCTTGGTGTAACTGTGGTTAATTCCTATGGTCGCAAACCTGGTTCTGGCAGACCAGAACTTGAAAAACAGTTTGCACATAGTTTCGAATTAGCGCACTATACCTATATAACAAATGTTTCATGGCCGAAATATTTTACTTATGGATTGTTAACTTTATGTTATAAAATGTTTATTTTGTCATTACCTCAATATATTGATATGATATACCTGTATAAATTGTGGAAATCACCACATATAGAGGGGAGGTTCTGTCAAAATTTCCAGAAAACTTGGGTCAAGTTTAAACCTGTATAGATTCCATTTCCTAGCTCACCTGGAGCTGTATGAGTACAATCTGAAAAGTTTGTAAATTTTACTACATCTTTTATATCTAAACCAACCTCTGGTTCTGAAGTTTCCTTTATGAAAATTTTGAATTTATACAGGAAGGTCAGCTGGAACAGACTGTGATTAGAACTCCAGTTCTAAATTTTCTTGGACACTTGGGAGTTGGAAAACTTCTCATTGTTCAAGTATCTTTTCCACAGATGGCTAATTCGATGGTATACTTACAAAATGGAGGGATGTTCACGAAGTGTGATCTTCTGAAAGGTTTTCCGAATTTTTTGATAGCGATGCTTCAATGGTTCGGGTATTGCGAAATACCGGACTATTGGGGCAAGGAGATCGATGACAGAGGTGTGACAAGATGCACCATTTATGTCGATGTACCTGCTGCTCCATTGGATATTGGATGGGCTCCTTTCTCCATCCAAGTGCAAGGGATTCAATTGGAAGACATGTGGTGTCATGCCGCGAGTGTTGCCATAATGAGGTTTTGCAAACTTCATTATCGTGCTATGGTGGGCACTCCATTCGCGCTCTTTCCAGTCGACGGTAGAGCTGGTTAAGAGTGGGCGAGTTGGATGATTGCAGCATATGGACATCCTGAAGAAGTACCCAAGATGTTCTTAGCATCATATGCAGCATCAGCGTGTCAAGAGAGCCTTGAACAACATGCTAGCCTTGGAAGAATGATGAGTGACCTGAAGCAAGCTCTGATTCGAGGGGATCACTTTGTGGGGGCCAATGACTCACATAGGGCCACAATTGCTCCTCTCAATCAACGTATAAACTTAAGGGAGAATTAGTGGCACCAGGCTGTCAAAGCTCGATCGGAGGCTCGCATGGAAACGCAATACGCGGAAAGCGCGTTGGAAGCGAGTCAACTTGAGGTGCAACTGTTGGATGAACAGTTGGGTGAGGTGACTCAAGAAAGGGATCAATCCCGGGGGGAGACTCAGGATTGGAAGGCCAATTGCGAGAATGTACAGAAAGAACTGGAAGACTTGAGGATGTTTATTCTATAGGCTGATGTGCAATCTTTAGTTGCCGCGACATCATCGATGGTGGGTGAGGTAGCAACTCGTGCTCCAGCACCCGCACCTGTGGCACCAATTTCGGATGATGAAGGGGAAGAAGAAGATCCCGAGGAACTCGAGTATGTTGAATAGGACGTATCGAATGGGGATGGGGCATCACTTCTACCATCACGGGGCAACGTATAGTTTAGTAGTTGCTCGTGTTTATTTTGTGGCCATGTTTGTGTCATATCAAGAATAGCAGTGGGTATGTATAAGATGACAAGGTGTGTATGACATCTCATGGGGACCAAGTATGGTTGAGATGCACTTCTGTAGAGGGAGTCGATCGTTTTGGAGTTCAATAATGTAAACTTGGTCATGAGATAATATATTTTGTATAAAGTTTGTACTTTATCAATATATGTGAATGTTATGCACTTATTCTGTTGTCAATATGCGCAATACTGTAATATGAAATGGATGATGGAAAAGTAAACATGTGATGATTTTAAGTCATATGGATGCAGAATGGTGCGTCCGCGCTCGACACCTGAAATGGGAGGTTCAAGTCGTGGTTGTGAGGACGAATCTCCGACCCAGGAGCCAGCTGCGACACCGCAGCAACAAGTTCCACCACCACCACCTATTGAACTTTTGAGGAGTCTAGCGGAGGTTCTCGCCGCAGTGCTCGGCTCGCACGACGAGCAAACCGAGTTGTTGCGGACTTTGTATCACCATTCGTCCCATCAAGAGGGGCGACCAGATACGGGTCCACAACAGCCGTCTCCGAGTTCATACTCGAACTTCATGTCAACAAACCTGTCGGTCTTCATGGAGGCCGATGAACTATTGTAGGTGGACAACTGGCTCCGCTCCATCGAAGGGAAGTTCGGTTTACTATGAATGTTCGAACATCAGAAGACCCTGTTCGCGACCCAGAAGTTACAAGGGTCTGCTGGTGCGTGGTGGGCAAATTATCTTGCCGCATGACCAGCCGACTATGCCGTGAGCTGGGAGGAGTTCCGGGGGGCGTTCCACGCCTATCACATACCTCCCGGTGTTATGAGGAGGAAGCTTCAACAGTTCTTGGAGCTAATGCAAGGAGGAAGGAGTTCTTACGAGTATTCCAAGGCATTCAACCACTTGGCCCAGTATGCTTAGGACCAAGTGAGTACGGAAGATAGGAAGCGTGAATGCTTCTATCAGGGTTTGAACCCCAAGATGAAGGACAAGCTTGCCTTGTTCAATAGTGGAAGCTTTAACAACATGGTCAATGCCGCTATTGTGTAGGAGGACGCTACTAGGGAGTTGTTCTCTAACAAGAAGAAAAGGAGTGCTCCACAGCGGAGGGGGTGCTCCTCAGAAGTACCGAATGGTGTATCGATCACCATCCGACCAGAGGTGGAAGTTGCGATCGCGACCACCAATGTTTTGTGGTTGCCTGTTCAACAGCACCGGCTTCCGTCCACGGCAGCAGCAGGTGATGATTCCGCGTGCAATTCCACCTCCATCGCGTGCAGCGGGATTCTGTCCTCCCTTCCGTGCCGGTCAGATCCCATAAACGTGTTTCATGTGTGGTCGTATGGGGCACTTCACCAAAGACTGCCCGCAGAGCGGAGGACAGTCATTGTACCAGGGGGCAAACCAGCCCCGCAACCAGCCCAAGAAGCCAGCCACCAGAACCGGCAACGTCCACTACATCGCCATCGAGGACGTTCCGGAAGGCGCACCCGTACGGGTACATTCTCTCTCATTGGTCATCCCGTAGTCATCCTTTTTGACTCTGGTGCTTCCCACAACTTTATTAGCAAGTCTTGTGTCATTCAATATCAGTTGCCTATCATTTCCACAAAAACGACATATGTGATTTGTTCTCAGGGTGGGAGAGTAGTAGCAAATGATATGGTTCATAGGGTACCTCTTAATCTGGGTGGGAACATATACCCTACTTCTCTTATATTACTGGAGCATCAGAAGCTACATGTCGTCTTAGGGATGGCATGGTTGCAACACAATGGTGCTATTATAGACATCATTCCTCGGATATTATATCTGAATTCTCCACTCCACCCTCCCCAAGCTCTCACTCATGAGAGTAATATCCAATGGAATCCAACTACATACAACACCGAGGCCTGTAAACTTGAGGACATTCCAGTGGTATGTGAGTATCTAGATGTATTTCACGAAGACCTTCCTAGTATGCCACCAGAAAGAGATGTCAAGTTTAAGATTGAACTTGTACCGATAACAATGCCGATCTCGAGGAATCCATATGAGATGGCACCTAAGGAACTTGCAGAACTGAAAGAGCAGCTGAAGGAACTTATGGACAAGGGTTTCATTCGTCCAAGTTCATCACCTCGGGGTTGTTCTACATTGTTCGTGGAGAAGAAGGATAAAGGGTTGAGACTATGTGTGTACTATCGTCTACTCAATGTTGTCACGATCAAGAATAAGTATCCACTACCACGCATCGATATTCTATTTGATCAATTGGTGGGTGCTAGGGTATTTTCAAAGATGGATCTTCGCTCTGGATATCATCAGATCAAGATTCGACCAGAGGATCTAAGACGGCATTCTCGATGAGGTACGGATTGTATGAGTACCTTGTCATGTCCTTCGGATTAACCAATGCACCGACCCATATCATGTATCTCATGAATTCGGTGTTCATGACGGAATTAGACAAGTTTGTCGTGGTCTTCATCGACGACATCCTTGTGTACTCGAAATCCGAAGAAGAACATTCACAACATTTGCACATCGTGCTTCAACGATTGAGAGACCACAAGCTATACGCCAAGTTCACCAAATGTGAGTTCTGGATCAGCGAAGTGCCATTTTTAGGGCACATCATCTCTGCCGAGGGGATTGCAGTTGATCCAAGCAAGATTAAGCAAGTACTCAAATGGGAGTCTCCAAAATTTGTGCATGAAGTTCGAAGCTTCCTGGGTTTAGCCGGATATTATCGGAGGTTCATTCCAAGTTTCTCCAAGATAGCTAAACCAATGACGGAAATTCTGAAGAAAGGAAAGAAGTATGTATGGACAAAGGAATGTGAGGAAGATTTTCAAGCATTAGTGAAACACATCACAATAGCGTCGGCATTAGCCCAACCAGACACAACCAAGTCATTTGATGTTTATTGTGATGCATCTGGAATTGTTTTGGGTTGTGTATTAATGCAAGACAGAAGGGTCATCGCTTATGGATCACGGCAGCTTTAGTACCACGAGCAGCATTATCCGACTCATGATCTTGAGCTTGCTGCCGTGGTACTTGCGTTGAAGATGTGGAAACACTATTTATTGGGCAACCTAGTGCATCTTTACACTGATCACAAAAGCTTGAAGTACATCTTCACCCAAAAGGACTTGAATATGCGAAAACAAAGATGGTTGGAATTGATAAAAGACTACGAGATTGAGATCCACTACCATCCTGGCAAGGCGAATGTAGTTGCAGATGCGCTGAGTCGCAAGTCCCATGTCAATAGTCATTCTATCACCTTGATGGAAGAAGGAGAACCGAGTCTCTACTTGGTTCCATATGGGGCACTCTACAATCTAGCTCTCATTCCTACCATAAGGGAAGAAATTGTGGAGGCTCAAAAGAAATACAAGGGCATATCGCATATTCGCCGAAGAATGAAGAAGGGGGATATGAAGTGTTTCCGATGTGATGATGACAGTACCATCTGGTTGAAAGACCGCATTATGGTGCCCCGCAATGTGGTACTTCAGAAGAATATTTTGGAAGAAGCTCATTTATCCAAGTATTCTATTCATCCGGGAAGTAAAAAATTGTACCAAGACTTAAAGAAGAAATTTTGGTGGACTCGGATGAAGAGGGAGATAGCGAAGTACGTATCCGAATGTGATATGTGTCGGCGGGTGAAAGCCGACCATCTGAAGACAGCCGTATAGCTACAACCTTTAAGCATAACGGCCTGGAAATGGGAGAAGATCAGCATAGATTTCATCGTGGGATTGCCTCTCACATCCTGTAAGCATGATTCCATTTGGATGATAGTTGATCGATTGACCAAGTCGGCTCATTTTATACCCATCAATGTCAACTACCATGTCCCGAAGTATGCAGAGTTGTATATTGCTAGAATCATGTGCTTACATGGAGTACCTCGCACCATTATCTCACATCGTGGAGCCGTTTTCGTTGCTCGATTTTGGGAGTAGCTCCACGCATCGTTGGGTACCAAGATGATTCGAAGCTTAGCTTACCATCCTCAGACTAATGGTCAAACAGAGTAAGTAAACCAAGTGGTAGAAGATATGTTTTGCGCCTGTGCCATCCACCATGGTAAGAATTGAGATGATCACCTACCATTGGTGGAGTTTTCATACAACAAAGGTTATAAGGCTAGCATTCAAATGGCACCATATGAAGCTCTGTATGGTCGGAAGTGCCTCACACCCTTGTACTGGTGTGAATCCACTGAACGAGTGATATATGGTATCGACTTGGTGAATGAAGCTGAAGAACGAGTACGAGTTATTAAAGCCAACCTCAAGGCTGCTCAGTCCCGTCAGAAAAGCTATGCAGACAAACAGCATCGACCCCTTCACTTTGATGTTGGGGATCACATTTATCTTCGTGTATCCCCAATGAAAGGGATTCATCACTTCGGAGTAAAAGGGAAACTAGCTCCACATTTCATTGGGCCATTCGCAATAATTGAACAATGCGGACCTGTGGCCTATCGGCTAGAGCTGCCAGCGTCGCTTTCAAGGGTCCACAATGTGTTTCACATTTCACAGTTGCGGAAATGTCTCAAGGCCCCACCTGACGTCCGTATGGAGGATTTGGAAGCTCTCCAACCAGATCTTACTTACTGTAAGCATCCAACCCATATAATCGATAAGAAGACTCGCACCACAAGAAGCTGCACCTTGCATTTCTACGAAGTCTTGTGGGGCAACCACACCGCTGAAGAAGCAACGTGGGAAAGCGAGGAATATCTTAGAACAAACTATCCAGACTTGTTAGCGGCATATGTTCATTAGGTCTTTTTCTTTTATCCTTCCTTTTGTAATCGCGAGACGAGATTCTTTTAAGGGGGGGGGAATGTAAAATCCCAGTTTTCCTTATTATCAAGTTCAGTACCAGTTGGTTGAAACCATAGTGAAGATCAATTATGGTTGTACACATAAACTTGACATCATCAAATAATCTTTCTTTCACTCATACTAAAATTTTAGTAAAAGAAGGAATGAACTTCAGAAATGACCTTAGAATAATTTAAGTGACCTTTCCTCAAACATAGGAAGCTATTGAATAAAAATTTCTAGGGCAAATTACTATGCAGTACTAATATATTCAAATTAATTTGAATATAGCACTGTACATTTAGGCCCTGCCAAAATATTCAAACCTGAGGCTATAAATTTTTCTATGACCTCATAATATTCCGAAGAGACTTCCTACCAAGTTTCAAGATTTTTAAATTCCATCTGCTATTTTATTTGAGACGCTTAGCCAATTATAGCCATGTTTAGAGTTGAAATTTTGAATTCTGTTCAACTCATTTGAACATCAAGATTTGAACACACCATCATGGTCAGCATAACTTGCTTGACTTATTCCCAAAGTTTCAGAATTTTTGAAACTCATTTGCTATTTAATTAAGTGACCCCATAGAATTTCATTCAATTTACAATCCAATTTGAAATTCAAACTAAAATTGACCAAATTCGAAATCCAATTTCAGAGTCAAGTTCCAGATATTTATTGAGCCTCCCCACAAAAATCTAGAATTTTTGGATCAAGTTTGTTATGAGAATTAAAGTTGCAGAGAGGGGATGAGGATAAGGGGTGGTGGGACCCATTGTCAGCCTCACACACTCGGTTGAACCGATGGATGTGCTCTGTATACGGCTGTCCCCGCCGATCGATGCCGGGGGCGCTCGCCACCACAACACGGCATGCAAGCAGGCAGCTGCGTGGCCTAAACACCCCCCTGTCCTATAAATACCCGTCCCCTGGCCATCGTCGTCGAGCTCCATCTCAGCTTCGCGCCGCCATCGCCCAACACCGCCGTTTCCATTTTCTCCCGGTAAGCACCTCGGTCTTACCTCTATTTACTTCGATGCAAACAGCAATGTTGGCACCAAGTCTGTGCTCTATCTTCTACGCTAACCCGCTTAGCGTTTTGCTCATTGTGTTGGCCGTAGTTTGGTGTTCCGCGGACACCACCGAAGTTGAGGACGAACGCTGCCTCTGGTCCACCGTTGCCAGTCCTCAACAAGCGGCGTCACAACTGAACTTCAACAGCAAAATGGATCGCCGTGCCAAGCTCTTTCTCACGGTAAAAGCCGTGCCTTTTTTCATTCAGTATCGAGAAGTATCTTCTGGTTTTTCTTTCGGCCTCTGCCACTGAACTAGCAAACTCCTCAGTTTAATTCTGCTTCTACATGTAATAATTATTCAATCCAGTTAAGGACTATATTCAGTACCTCCTAGCGCACCCCTGCCAAAAATCAGTAGAAGCCACCCAATGAAGCTTGGGATATTCAAGTTTTCCCCACCACCAATAGAACCCTGTCGGTCCATCGATGAAGTCGACCTTGCTGGCGATGTCACCCCTTCCCAACATCAAAATCATCATCCTCATGCTCCCAGGAATGTTTCTAGATTTTTCCTGAGCCTTTTGCGCCATCCCCAAGCGATTCAGACGATAGCCGAAACCCTAGCTCCACCGCCGTCGTCACACCGCCATCTCCGGCCGTCGACGCTGCGATTGGACCTCACCATCGTGTTGTGCGGTCGACTTTATGGTTTGGCGGTCAGTTCCAAGGCGAGTGGAGGTCGATGCAGCCGTCGCGGTGAGCTCGCTGGCGCAGCGCCACCGCGGCTGAGCGGCACATCGCGAAGAAGACGAAGACCGCGGGCCCCACGTGTCGGTGACGCGTGCGAGTGCGTGGATCAGCTGTGGACATGGATCCAGTGCGGCTACGCGGGTTGATTCTGTGGCCCCCATGCGGCTTCAACCCGATTGGCCCATTTCAAATCCGTGGGCCCAACCCTTTATTCAAATAATTCCCAATTGAAATTTTTTTCCAGATTTTGCCCCAAATTGGGAAATCCATAAATCCTAGTAGAATTATCCAAAAATTCCCAAATAAATTTTTTTAGAACCAGAATGAAGAATACTTTCCAGTGGTGCACTTGGATTTGTATGAAAATTCATAGAAAGTTCTCCATAATTCAGATAAGAAAAATGCTTATAGAATTCATTCCTATAGTTCTGCTTTTTAGAAAATTCTAAAATTTGGGCAGGACACTATCCAAAATACACTCGATCTCAGGTAAAACTTTTAGTTCATTGGACATCATTTACTAGGTTGATCAGTGTTCCAAATCTCTATGCAGTTATAAATTGAGAAAAATACAAAATCAATTTCGGAAATTTCCCCAAACTTGTAAAATCAGTTTCTCCCTATAGGAAGCTTAGAAATTTGTGAAACAAATTTTCCTAGAACCAGTGAGACCCCCTCTACATGGTATAACCACTAGAAGCCATGATAGATCTCCAAGATTTCAACCACAAATTAGAGAAGGTTATTTCTTACCATAATTTTTAGGAATAACAAACTTGATCATCTTCTGTTCTTTGTAAGTGTCTTCACTATGGTCACTAGTATCTACCATAAAAGTCGCAAAGCCAATTAAGATCATTATCTTATTTTGATCATAAGATATTAGCTTATGACCTTAAGCATATTGACTATTTTCAAAGTCAATCATATATAGTATATGCAAAATGTATAGTGACTGAAGTCGAGGAGCAGGCGGAAGCTTTGGAAGTCCAGCTGCCAGAAACTTACATAGACTCAGACTCACATTCAGGCAAGCCCCGGTTTGCATTTAAGTTCCTTACAGTGTCTTTGCAGTTTTCATTCACCTTACGTCTTCAGATGTTTGTGCATTACGTTTAAGGTGTTTGACATCCACTTGCATGACCAAAGAACCCAAGAAGTGGTTAGAATAGCTCACAAACTCGTGTAGTAATTGCCATGCTTATATTCATAGGGATCCAGTATAAGTTGAGTAGTTGGAATCTACTCGCGAGATATGTTTTTATCACATGAGATTAATTGGATCAAGGAACAGTTTATAAATTTGAAATTGAGACCGAGCAGTGGGTAGGATGCAGCGAGACGTGGCCTCACGTGCGTAGCCCTGCTTGTGTCGATTGAGGACCATTTCGTGTGCAGCCCCGCTAGACAAGCTTGAATTGTACCAGTGACATACTGGAGAAATGGGCTCCAGCAAACCGACGTAACTTGATATTGATTTGTCGAGGCATACCGTTGCGTTTTATAGGCGTAGGTTGAGGGTATCGAGGTGTAAATCAGCTGGTGGGCACGTCAGAGTACTTCCTGCTCGTGACAGATCGACCGGTTCGACTTTCAAGTGTTGGGTGAAAGGTGGCCATATACGACTAGTACAGAAGTGCTATGTAGGTACTACTGTAAGTACTCGCTGGCGCTTCCGGAAGTGCGTATGTGTGGTGTTCACTGGGTGTGTCCTGATTGCAATCACCGTCCCTCGCAGTAATAGAGTACTACTTGTTCACTGTGTCGTGACGTAGTAAATACTGAAGAAGTCAGGAGAATACGATGTATTGAATTAAATTTTTTTGCTACCTTGTATGGCTTAGAGATAGCACAATTAAAATATTACAGTTTCCCCATACTTTACATGTAATAGCATTATGTGCTTTGGGCATGTCATATCATCGGCAAAGCGTTTCTTGTTTGATTGTGGAGTCTATGATGTGTCATGCCTGAAGAATGTCATGTGCTACGTAAAACATGACCATAAGGATCCACTTGTAGGCATGTCCTCTATGCTATTCCTTACCCACGTTTAGCATTCACCCCTGCATATGTCTAATGATACAGGTTAGTCTTGCTGAGCCTTAAGCTCACGTTTGCAGCTAACAAGTTATTGCAGATTATGAGACTGATGATGGGTTTGATGACAAGGCTGCACCCCCTCTAGGGTTTACAGCTGAGTGGGAACCATGCACGCCGCCGTAAGTTGGGTTTGCTAGTGCGAAGTATCCAGGGCATGGATGACTTTGCTTTTGCATAGCTAGTGCCGAGAGCGTAGCTATGATGTATAGTTCACTTTCCTTTCGTTTAGTATTGTAAAACTTCCGCTGTGTTATAAATAAAGACTTGGTATTGTAATTTGTTCTCATTCTATTCTTGTATACTGTTGGGTGTCACATCGCACAACACCACCCAATGAGATCCTTGGAGGTCGGGATTACGGTTTCCACAAAAACAGAAGGTCCGAAGGTAAACTTTGAGTGTTTTTGACTCATAACAGCAGGTTGCATGTTCCTGACATTAGTATGTGCAGCAAATTTTGCATGAGTTATAAGATCTAGCTTGCATTTTTTTCCTTTTTATGTTGTTTAGCTAGTCTATAACAAAAATCTATGACATGACCATCTCTACCACAATAGGTACAATGAAATTTAACTTTGTGTTCATGTCTAGATGAGCATGTAGTATGTTTATTTGAATCCGAATGTGACAACACTCCTGCAGATTTAAAAGCCACCTTTTTGATTTAGGAATTGTTTTAATCAAACCACTTCCTAATGATTTTACAATTTTAGGTGGATGTGCTACATGAGCATGGGAATCAAAATTGAAACCAGTTTTATCATTACCAATAGAAAACTGCTCTAGTGTCTTATTCATGTCATCAAGTTTCTTAGACAATTCTAGGCAGTTTTCACATGAAGTTTTTCCTTTTAGTTTGCAATTAGAACAATATTTAACTTCATGAGCACGTAAAACATTATTCAGTATTGAAATTTCATTCATAGCATCTGTTAGTTTCTTTTCAAGATCATTACAAGTATAACAAGAAGCATATTTTAATTTGCTGTCATTAAGTGCAGCAAGCTTTTTGTTCTTTTTAATCTCTAACTCAAGTTTATCAAGAGTAGAGGAGTGTGCATTTCTTAAGGAGGACAATTGTTCATATATTATATCGCATGAGGAACAATAATCATCACTAGGAATCAAGGTTTTCAAACGATTAATTTCAGATTCTAGTGACTCAATTTTAACATCATTGTCCCTAAGCTTTTTGTCCTTTTTCTTAACAATAACAATTGCACGGGAAATAGCTTCACACATTTCATCACAAGTAGGACATACCTCTTCGTTGTCACTATTGTGTTCTGCATCCTCCATACTTGATCTTGATTTGCCCACCATGAAACACAAGTTTGTTAGATCATCTTCATCTTCGTCACTTTCAATGTCTACGTCACTCGAGACAACTTCTTGATGTGCGGTGATGAAACTGTTTATCAGTTTGCGTCCCGTAAAACCACCTTTTTCTTATTGATGTTGCCAGAAGAGGACTTGACTTTATTCCACTTTTCATCACGGGTAGAAGGATTTGAAATGTTAGGGCAATCTGTAAGAATGTGTCCTGTCTTACCACATTCAAAGCATCGTTGAGGTCCAGAGCTTCCTCTCCTTCTAGTTCTCACATTGTCCAATGCTTTTGAGAACCGAGTAGAAATGAGTGCTAGCTCCTCTTATGGAAATTCTTCAATCTGTTCCAGGGTTAGTGAAGACAACAAAGCAAGTGTATTGCTAGATGAAGATTGGTCGGAGCTAGGCATATCATGTTGAGAGACAAATGCAAGAGACATGTTGGGGTTCTTATCTGATATTATGTGAATTTCATAAGTTTTCAATTTAGAATATAGCACATCTAATGTAAGTGTACTCATGATAGTAGATTCACGAATAGATGTGACTTTCATCTCCAAAATTGACATATCTAGTGCACTTAACAATTGCCTAGCTTTTTCAGCATCTGAAAAATTAACATTGACACTCTGCAAATTAATGAGAATTTTATTAAAGCGAGCAAAAAGGTCATCAATGGACTCACCGGTTTGCATCTCGAAGCGCATGTATTCTTTCTTGAACATATCTTGCTTTACCTCCTTGATCGTGTTGGATCCTTTGTGGTAGTCACAAAGTGCTCTCCACACATCGTACGCCAATCGAAGGTTTGCAACACGGTTGAGGTTGCCCTGAGTTAGTCCTTGAATTAATAAGTTGCGGGCTTTGTCGTTGTGGTCGACATCTCTTAAGTTTGTAGCCGTGACTTGATCGTTCGGCGGCACGCCGTAAGGCTTGTACACTTTTTCCCATATCACGAAGCCTTGCGCCTGGCTAAAAGCTTCCATGCGTGCCTTCCAAACTTGAAAATAAATACCAACAAACACACAAGGTTTTGCCGAGTATTTCTCCATGAGGATTAGACAAACACACATGCGAATCACAAAGATTAGAGCACCGTGGCTATGATACCAATTGTTGGATCAAGGAGCATGTGTAAAGCTACCAGAGGGGTGAATGGTAGATTAAAACTTTTCAACGGAAGCAATGAAAACACCCCTCAGCAGAAAACTGATCTGTAAAAGAAATTGTGTGTGCGACTAATCTAAACATGTTCAACTATGACAAAACTAGTATAGATTGTAGAGAATCAATTCACGAAGATTTCCATCGAGAGAAACTCAAGTTACGATCAAAAGATCGAACAAAGGTCAATCTGTCCTACCCGAGAAAAATAGTTCTCGAACACTGCAAAGAAACTCGTGTAGATCAGAACCACAAATCCAATGACTGTGAAATTTTCGCAAATGATATAAAATCAAGTTGTGAAGACAACCCAAAAAGAATCACATCAATCGGATCTGCAAAACTCGAGTTATGATAAATCCACCAAAACAAGGTAGTGCAGTGCAGAAACTCGACGAGAAAAACTTGTCTGAAACAAGTCGGATGAACAAGGCACAAAAGTTCCTTTCAACTACGAATTTTATTCAATAGAACATAAGAGGAACAGCCCAAAAGTCGCCTCCACGAGCTCTGGCCTCCCTTGCTTATATAACCGGCCCGAAAGCCAACTTAACTCAAACTAGGACTCTAATCCTACTCAATTCATGAATCAAAACTTTCTATAACCGCTCAAGACTCTTCTATACACAGATAAAAGTAATATTAAGACTTCCGAACACCTTAGGAATGTATCACACATTACTAAAATAACCCAACTTCGTGACCCATATGAAATCCTGTCATAACAAACTCAAATCTTTTCATATTTGAGTCAAACCTGACTCAGCCGCAGCCTGAGTTCATAACCTAGTCGGTTGGACCTTTCCGGCCAATTCTTTACATGCAGATCTCTTCGTCACACCTCGGAATCATGTAGCCACATCCATGCACTCCTTGCACATGTGAAAACATCTTCAAACGACATTCACGATACCTTCATATGCATTGTTCTTGATCAAAACATGGTGTGCGACCTCCCAATAAACTTAACCACAATTCCTCCCAAACTTGGTTGTTGAACCTCATCTTCTCCCTAAGACTAGTTCAATGGATCCCGTCACTAGCCATGTCTTGAACTCAAGCAACACCTGCACATGGAGAAACAACAATTACTTCCGAGCACAAGTCCACGACTTGACTCTCGTTAGTTCCGAAACCACAACACCTTACGTGAGCAACTCACATAAGCATGTTGCAAACCTTAGCAAAATGATATCAGTCATGACCACCAAAATACACCAAAAACTTAGTAAAAGAATACTAAGCAAACTTTCCATTAATGTAAAGCAAGTAGGAATCTTTCCAAGTTAAAAGCAGAACCACTACGATCAAGCTCCGAACCTTGCTAAAGCTAACCAGACCTTAAACCGTAGCTAACAAAAACTTGCAGGACCTAGCGATGGAACTTACCAAAGCTAGTCAGACCTAGTGCTGGAGCTTACAAAAGCTAGTCGGACCTAGCACCGGAGCTAACCAAAGCTAGTCGGACCTAGCACCGGAGCTAACCAAAGTTAGTCGGACCTAGCACCGGAGCTTACCAAAGCTAGTCAGACCTAGAGTCGGACCTTGATGACAAAGGTGTTTTGGTAGTATACAAAACTTTTATCGCCATAGCCAATGTATTCGGCACACATAGGTCTCACAATAACTGGTAATTTCGGGATATGATGGGATTTTATCACATAGATATTATAGGATACTTTTTACATGTTTTAGCGGTACTTTTCAGCAAATAGCCATGATTTATTATCATTCCCTGTTTAAGCTACATGTCATTATTTTCCCACACTTGCTGAGTACGACATGTGCTGACCCTTGCAATTCCCCCACCAATAGTTTCAGGTGATGTTTGGGAGTATCCTAATGATAATGTGGAGTACTAGGTTGTGTGCTACCGCTGACTTACCTGTGGATTGCTTGGAGCCGCATTATATACCATTTGCTTAGTTGCTTAGATTAATGTTTAGATTATTTCCGCTGTAGATTCCATTAGTAATAATGAACATTGGAGTTGTAATTTGAGGATTATTTGAATATTGTAATAAAAGTACTTATTTACTAGTTTGTGTTGTGGTAATTTTCTGTATATCGTTTGTGATGCCTCGTGTATGCGTGCTGAACATCCTGGGCACATACATGTGTCACACTTGGTTCATTTTCGGAACCGGGTGTCACAGTACATGAGAACGGACATGTCCAGAACACAACAAAAATGTTTTTCAGACTAATCCGTAGCAACTAGAGGATAAGTCCGGAAAACAACAGGAAACACATCAGTCTAGTCCGGGGTCCAATCCGGACATGTCTGCACTAATACAGGTTTCTAATTGTTGTTTTCATTCTAATTAATTTTAAACTTCTTCCTTTGTGTGTTTCTTAATGTTAAACATACATAAGAATATATGCAATGCATGTTCGACGAAAACGAGGGTGTTACAAACCTATCCCCTTAAAATGAATCTCGGCGTCGAGATTCGACGTATAAGGGAAGAGATAGGGTAATTCTCTCTTGAGGTCATCTTCTAGCTCCCAAGTTGCTTCCAATTCATATGATGCTTCCATTGTACTTTGTACTTTGCACCATCGAATTACCTTGTTTCTTGTGACTGTCTTTTGTTTCCAAGATTTTGATAGGTTGCTCAGCATAAGTCAAATCTGCCTCTAATTCTAATTCTTCTATTGGCACTTGTTCTTCTAGTACTCCTAAGCACTTATTGAGCTGAAAAACGTGGAACACATCATAAACATCGGAAAGATGTGCTAGCATCACCAACTTATATGCTACTTCCCCACGTTTGGCCAAAATCTTTAATGGTCCAATATAGCGAGGTGCCAACTTGCCTTTGATGTTAAACCGCTTACAACCTCTCATAGGTGATAATTTGAGATATACAAAGTCTCCCACTTCAAAGGTTAAGTTTCTTCGCCTATTATCCACATAGCCCTTTTGTCTTGGCTGAGCAGCCCTCAAATTCTCGTGGATTGTCTGTGCTTGCTTTTCAGCTTCTTGCAACACATCTGGTCCGAATACTTGGTTCTCTCCTGTCTCATTCCAAAACAAGGGCGTCCTACACTTCCTTCCATATAGTGCTTCATACAGCGACATATTCAAACTTGCATGGTAACTATTATTGTAGGCAAATTCAGCATACGGCAAGCTCATATCACAGCTGCGTCCATGCTTCAAAGGCACAAGCTCTCAACTTGTCTTCTTATATTTGGTTGGTCCTCTCGATCTTCCCATCAGTTTGCATGTGATATGCTGAGCTAAAATTTAGCCTAGTACCCATAGCTTCATGCAGTTTCTCCCAGAACCTAGAGGTGAACTGAGAACCTCGGTCAGACACTATTTTCTTAGGTACTCTATCTTGATAAACAATTTTGTCCATGTACAACACAGCTAACTGTGCAGCGGTATACTTGGTCTTGACAGGAATAAAATGAGCAGATTTTGTTAACTGATCCACAATAACCCATATGAAGTCATAGCCGGACTGGGTTCATAGTATCCAACTATGAAGTCCATACCGATTTCTTCCCACTTCCACATCATAATCTTCAATGGCTGCAATAATCCAGCTGGCCTTTTGTGCTCAACCTTCACTCGTTGGCACACATCACACAGTGTAAAATATGTCGCTATGTCCTTTTTCATCCCATACCACGAATAGCAAGTTTTCAAGTCCTTGTACATCCTCGTACAACCGGGATGGATGGAGTAAAGCAAGTCGTGTGGCTCCTTTAATATCGTCTCACGAATTTTCTTTACATTAGGCACAACAATTCTTTTTGCAAGACACTGAGTGCCATAGTCATCCTCATCAAATCTCAATTCTCTCCCCTCTTGGATCCTTTCCTTGATTTCTTGGATTTTCTCATCCTTTGATTGACCTTCTCGGATTTCTTGTTCCAAAGTCGGGATTAATTCCATTATTTTCATTTCATTCACAAATCCAAGATTCAACCGTTCAAAATATTTGCATAGCTCGAATGGCAACTCATATGTCTCACCTGCAAACAACTTAATATAGCAACCATATGCACGAAGGCCCAGCAAGACTTAACCGTCTCACCTAAACATGGAACTCTACATGTAGGGATACTTAACATAGGCATAGATATTGCAGTAAATGACTCGCCTACATGTTCATCCTTAATTTTCAAGCTATGAACAAAACCTTACAAGTTTAATAAAAGTAACATTAGTGATCATATTTGACAGCAATCAAAGTTTCAAAACAATTATAATTCAATACATCATCTTCTCCTGGCTTCTTTAGTATTTACTACGTCACAGCGCAGTGAACAAGCAGTACTCAAATAACCGTGAGGGACGGTGATTGCAATCAGTAGACATCCGAATAACACATCACGTACACCCGTGCCTAAGGAGCATGCCGTGCTCCTTACCACGTCATACGCAACAACCTTTCACTAGAAACTCAAACGCCAAACCAGTACCACCATCGCGGGCACAAGGTCCCCGCACAAAGTGTGTCTTTGCCCGCCGGCCGATTTACACCTTGCTGCCCTCAACCCACCCCTATGGACAGTTGGCTATGCCTCGACACCCAAGTTATCAAGTTACATCAGTTTCCTGGGTTCCATATGCCCAGTATGCATCTGGTACAGTTCAAACATGTCCAGCAGTGCCGCTTGCAGATCGGTCCTCAATCAACATAAGCAGGGCTATGCATGTGAGACCACGTCTCGCTGCATCCTACCCATTGCTCGGTCTCAATTTCATATTCATAAATCATCCTTTGATCAAATCTTTTCCGTGTGATAAAATCCTATCTTGCGAGTGGATTCCAACTACTCGACTTCTACTAGATTCCTAAAAACCTAAGAATGGCATTTTCTACTCATTGGGCTTTAGAACTACCCAATACTCTATGGGAATTGTGGGTCATGCAAGTGGAGTTTCAATCGCCTTAGCCCTAATGCATAAAATTCATACTAGACATAAGTGATACAAATATAAATTTTGAAATAGCACTTAAATGCAAACTGGGGCTTGCCTTGCTGCGAGTCAGAGGGATAGTTAGCTTCTGGAAGTATACTCTCCAAAGGCTCCGGGTCCTCGTCGATCTTGGTCACTATATGATATGCAATATATAAAGTACATGAGTGATATAGAAACTATAGAAAAGATCTTAAAATTCCTGATCAAGTATGTAAATTATTTTAATTGGCTTTGGGATTTTTATAGTGGATACTAGGTTGTATGTGGGAGATCTGGACCAAAAATTGGAGATGTTCAAGGAAGCTTGTTGTCTCTAAAATTCCAACAAGTAAAATCTTTCTCTGAAATTTTTTTAAATTATGGAGCTTTATAATGGCTAAAGGTAGCTATCATGGTAGAAGGGGTTCTTCTGGTTCTGAGAAAATTTGTTTCACATTTTTCTGAGCTATCTACAGGGAGAAACTAATTTTACAAGTTTGGGGAAAATGTTGAAAATGTTTCTGGACATTTTCCATTTTTCAACTACATAGAGATTTGAAATACTGATTCACCCAGTAAATGAAGTCCAGTGAACTTGAAATGTTTACTGCAGATCAAGTGTAAATTCAAGAGTGTCCTGACCAAAATTGGGAATTTTCAAATTAACAGAAGAGGATTAATTAATTTCCTAAACAGTTATATCAAAGGAATTAATTATGAAAATTCTGGTACTTTCATGTCCAACAAATTGCACCACAGTAAATTTGGTTCATGAGGAGTCTAACAGAATTTATTGGGAATTATTTGAGCAAGTATGCTAGGAGTAATGGATTTTAGAAATTTGCTCAAAATCTGGAATTATTTTCTAATGGAAAAAGTTTAAATAACCCAGCCCGGCCCCAGTCATTTAAAATGGACCAATCGCATCTGGGCCACACCGAGGGCCACGGGATTAACCGCGCAGCCGCACCAGATCTGAAGGCCACAGCCTATCCCGAGCGAGTACCACCTAGGCTTCCTCGGGCGAGCGTTGCGGCCGCGGCGGCGCTGCGCCGGCGAGCTCACCGGCTTGGTGCTTCCGACCATCTCCCTTGCTGGAAATCTCCCTCCAACCATTATAAGGGTCGAGGAAGACGGTGGTGAGGTCGAATCAATGTGTTGACGGCTGGAAATGGTGGCGCGACGACAGCGGCGGCGGCTAGGGTTCCGGCCATGTTGAACCGCCGCTCCATTGATCAAAACTCATCAGAAATCACTCAGGAACGTTTCTAGGGCCCTGGGGAAGATGAATATGGGGAAGAACAAGGGTGAAATAGACAGAAATGTTGACTTCAATGGTGGACCGAAGGGATTCTCCATGGTGGCGGGGAAAACTTGAATAGCTCGGCCTTTACTCGATGGTTTCCACTGATTTTTGGTCAAGGAAAGTGCTAGGAAGTGGTGAAGCTAATACCTAACTGGATTAAGGTCCGGTTCTACCTAGAAATTGAATCGAAGTGGAGACCTAGTATCCTTGTTAGACGTCGGGAAAACCTGAAATACTGACATTATACACTATGACAAGCTATCAAATTTTGCAGGCATCCTCAGTGAGCAAATACACACCACTTTTCTGTTGAAGGTCAGGCATGATATGGCTTGTATTGACGGCGTGATGGAGAGACAGAGGTGATCATTGGTTTCCACTTTAACGGCGGCGATGAAGCTTCAAAATACCACTCATGTAAGCAGGAAATCAAGCAAGAGAATGGATGGGAAGGAAGAGCACCGGGTTGTGCCACCTTTTGCTATTGGGAGCATGGCGAAACCTTGCTTCGTTTGGCCGGCAAAGTCGAGCGACGACGAGGCGGCGCTGTGCGTGCGGGCGGACGAAAAACAGGGAAGCTTTTCAGTTTTCACCGTGGAGTTGAATGGGAACCGATGTGCTCGACTTTACTCTGTATATGAGCTGTATCCCAAGTGGTTGAGTAGGTGAAAGTCGGCAAGGAGGAGGTGGCCTGGTCGCTGTGTCTGCGGCACAAGCGGAGGAGGTAGAAATGCGGCGTGCAGAGTAGGGTACAGACCAGTGGATCCCACTCGACACAACCAGCCCACTTCTTTGTTCCATTCAATTCACCAACCCACAATTGTCCAAAAATGCTAGATTTTTGTGGAGAGGCCAATTCAGATATGGAGATTAAAATTCTGAAAATATATTTAAAATTTGGACAAATTTCATATGCAATTCAAATTAAAATTTGAATTTCAACAGAATACAATGTACCCATTGAATTAAATAGAAATTGTGCCCCAAATTTTATGAAAATTTACAGGGGTTCTATTTGGAATATTTGGAAGCTAATGGTGAACTCAAATAGTTATTTTGTCCAAGTTTGAAAAGGAGCAAGTTTTTTTAATATTTGAATTTCGTCCATTGAAGTATGAATTGGTTTGATTTTATCCATTGCCCTTCAATTTATTTTTCCCATTCAAATTTTAATTTCTCCTATATGAAATTTGTACTTTGAATTTAGGGCTTTTACAATTCCCCCCACTTAAAAGAATCTCGTCCCAAGATTACAAATAAAAGAGATGGGGGTAAAAAGATTATCGGATATGAGATGATAATAAATCTGGATAGTTTGATCGGAAATAGCTCTCACTTTCTGTAAAATCCCACATTTTCCTTCATATGAGGTTGAGTTGTAAGTTGATTATCAACCCTAATGGAGACCAATTATAGCTATGCTTATGAACTTGATTTCACCAAATAATTTCTTCCACTCATGCATAAATTTTATTAACATGAGGAATGGACTTCACCAATAATCTTAGATAAATTCTTTTGACCTCTCTTCAAAGTTTGGAATTATTTGAATGAAGGATCCTAGGTCAAATTAATATGCAGTACCAAATATACATATATTCAAATTGAATACGCTACTGTACATTCGGCCCTGTCACAATTATTCAATTCTGAGGCCATGAATTTTTCTATGGCTTCCTAGAATTCCATATATACTTCCTGCAAAGTTTCATAAATTTTGAACTCCATTTTCTATTTTATTTGAGACTCTTAGCAAATTGAGACCCTATTAGGAATTCAAATTTTGAATTCTATTCAACTTAATTGAACATCAAGATTTGAACATGCCATCATGGTCAGAATGACTTGCTTGACTTCTCCTCAAAGTTTCAGAATTTTTGGAACTCAGATGCCATTTAATTCAGTGACACCATTGAATTTCATCCAATTTGAAATTCAAATTTGAAATTCAATTGAAACTTGCTCCAAATTGAAATCCAACGGCAGAATCAAATTCCAGATATTTATTTGAGCCTCCCCACAAAAATCTAGAATTTTTGGATCAAGTTTGGTAGGAGAATTGAAGTTGCAGAGAGGGGAAGTGGATAAGAGGAGGTGGGACCCACTGTCAGCCAAACCCACTCGAGTGCAACCCACGGGGGTGTTCTGTATCCAGCTCTCCCCACCGATCGAAGCCAGCAACTCGCGACACCGTGACACGGCATGCATCCACCGAGCTGCCTGTTTGCTTGCGCCGTGGCACACTCCCCTCACCCCTCGGCCCCTATAAATACCCCCCTTGGCCGTCGCAGTTGAGCTCCACTTCAGTTCACACCATTTTCGCCGCCTCTGTTTGATCGAGCTTTCATCGACGATTGAAGTTGTTTCTCCCCGAGCTGTAAGTAGATAAAAGACTTGTTACAACCTCCTCTACGTATTCCATTTGATCATTGATCGTGACATGGCTTCTACTTCGGATATTTTAAAGTTTCCCGGTCGTCATCGAGGAAGCCGCCGAGAACCTTCACTGTCTCATCGTCGAGCTCCAGTTCTAGGCCATCTCCAGCCTCGATCCTTTAAGCAAAAAGGTTCGCAATCCTCTCTAGTTTATGCTCCTAGAATCCAAGCTTACGACATGATGTGTAACTCAAGTTCTCGTTCGATAACCGAATGATTTCTCAATAGAACAGCAAGACTTCGCGCTTAAATTTGTTTCATTCTTGCAATCATCCTTTAATCTGGTTAGCAGATAGCTTATGTGTGTCCTAACGAAGCTCCATGCCCCAAAACCCTGAATGTTATCAACCGAGCATCTTAGATTTTGAGTTTTTGCGGCTGTCGGTTGAAAAACCATACTTCACCGTTGAACTCAACTTTGCCGGCGATGTCACCCCATTCTAAACCACAAATCATCATCATGGTCCTCCCAGGAACATTCCCAACCTTTTCCTGAGCCTATTACGCCATTTCCAAGCGTTTCTGACGAACGCCAAAACCCTAGATCCGCCGTCACCTTCGCACTGCTGTCTCCGGTCATCGCCGACTTGATTAGACCCCACCATCGGCTTGCGCGGTCGATTTTATGGTCTAGCGGTCAAGGTGAGGCCAAAAGGAGGGCGACGCAACTAGGTCTGGCGAAGCGCTGCTGCGGTTCCAGCGAGAGACACCGCCGCGTCGAGAGGTTGACGAAGGTGCGGGTCCCACCTGTCAACAACGCCCTCTCGCGTGGGATCAGCTGTAAACACGGATCCGGTGTGGTTGTGCGGGTTTACACCGTGGCTCCCGGTGTGGCTCCGTTCTGATTGGCCCGATTCAAATGAAGTGGGACCGGCCCCATTATTTGAAATTTCCAACAGGAAAATAAATCCAAAATCAATCCAAACTTGGGAAATCCCTAACTTTCAGTAGAATTATCCAAAAATTCCCAAATGAATTTTGTTAGAACCAGCATAAAGAATACTGTCCAGTGGCGCACTAGGATTTGTATGAAAAGCCATAGAAATTTCTCTATAATTCAGATAAACAAAATGCTTAAAGAATTCATTCCTACAATTCTGTTAATTGGAAAATTCCCAATTTTGGTCAAAACACTATTGTTAATACACTTGACCTCCAGTAAAAATTTCAAGTTCTTTGGACTTAAAATACTGGGTTGATCAATATTCCAAATCTTTATGTAGTTATAAATTGAGAAAATTGGAAAATCAATTTCCAGAAATTTACCCAAACGTAAAAAATCAGTTTCTCCCTGTAGGAAAGTTAGAAAATAGTGAAATAAATTTTCCTTGAACCAGTGAGACCCCCTCTACATGATACAACCCCTGGTAGCTATGATAGGTCTCCAAAATTTCAACCAAATTTTAGAGAAGGTTATTACTTACCATAAATTTTTAAGAACAACAAACTTCCTTGATCATCTACTGTTCTTTGCAAGAATATTCTCTATAGTCACTAGTATCTACCACAAAAGTCCCAAAGCCAATTAAGATAATTATTTTATTTTCATCCTAGGATATTCACACCACCTCAAGCATATTAATTATTTTCAAAGTCATTCATACCTAGTATATGCATATCGTGTAGTAGCTGAAATCAAGGAGCAGCCGGAAGCTTTGGAGGTCCAGCTGCCAGAAAATAATATAGGCTCAGACTCGCATTCAGGCAAGCCCACAATTATGTTCCTTACAGTGTTTTGCAGTTTTATTTCACCTTACGTCTTCAGATGATTGTGCATTACATTTAAGGTGTTTTACATCCGCTTGCATGGCCCACAAATCCTATGGAGTCTTGGGTAGGTCTATGGCCCGTTGAGTAGACACTGCTATGCTTATGCTCATAGGAATTCGGTAGAAGTCGAGTAGTTAGAATCTACTCGCGAGATAGAAATTTATCACACGGGAGGCTCTGGAATAAGAAAATGGTTTATGAATATGAAATTGAGACCGAGAAGTGGGTAGGATGTAGCGAGACGTGGTCTCACGTGCGTAGCCCTGCTTGTGTCTATAGAGGACTGATTCGTTTGCGGTCCTACTGGACAAGCTTGAATTGTACTGGCGACATATTAGAGGAATGGGCTCCAGTAAACTGACGTAGCTTGATACTAGTTTGTTGAGGCATTCCGTTCCGTTTTATAGGTGTGGGTTGAGGGCAACAAGGTGTAAATCAGCTGGTGGGCACGTCAGAGTACGCCCCACACAGTGACCTCCTACTCGTGACGGATCGATCGGTTCGACATTCGAGTGTTTAGTGAAAGGGTACCATATACGATTAGTACTGAATTGTTATGTAGGTACTGTTGTAAGTACTCGCTAACATTTCCGAAAGTGCGTATGTGTCGTGTTATTCCGGGTGTATCCTGATTGCAATCACCATCCCTCGCGGTAATAGAGTACCACTTGTTCACTGCACCGTGACGTAGTAAATACTGAAGAAGTCAGGAGAATATGATATATTGGTTTACAAATTGCTTGGACAACCTTGTTTGGCTTAGAGATAGTACAATTAAATATTTACAGTTTCCCCATACTTTACCTGTAAAAGCATTATGTGCTTTGTGCACATCATATCATCAGTAAAACGTTTCTTGTTTGATTGTGGAGTCTATGATGTGCCGTGCTTGAAGAATATCATGTGCTATTTAAAAAAAAATGACTATAAGGATCCACTTGTAGGCGAGTCCTTTATGATTTACCTTACCTATGCCTAGTATTCACCCTTGCATATGTCTAGTGAGACGGGTTAGTCTTGCTGAGCCTTATGCTCGCGTTTGCAGTTAATGAGTTTTTGCAGATTATACGACTGATGACGGGTTTGATGACGAGGCTGCACCCCCTCCAGAGTTTACAGCCGAGTGGGAACCCTGCAGGCCGCCGTGAATTGTGTGTTGCTAGTGCGAAGTATCTAGTGCATGGATGACTTTGCTTTTGCATAGCTAGTGCTGAGAGCGTAGCTATGATGTATAGTTCTCTTCCCTTTCGTTAGTATCTTAAAACTTCCGTTGTGCTTTTCAATAAAGACTTGATATTATAAATTGTTCTCGTTCTTTTCTTGTATACTGTTGGGTGTCGCATCGCACGACAGCACCCAATGAGATCCTTGGAGGTCGGGATTCCACTCCCCACACTTTCCCATGTCGCTTCCTCAGCGGTATGGTTACTCCACAACACTTTGTAGAATCCAGATTGGATGCTACGAATAAGTGAGATCCGGTTGGAGAGCTTCACTATCTTCAGTGCAGATTTAAGCTGAGGATTTTAGACACTTGTGCAGCTGGGAAATGTGGAATACATTATGAATACCAGAAAGTGACGCCGGTAACTCCAAACGATAGACCACGGGTCCACATTTTTCAATGACAGCGCCCGGACCAATGAATCGTGGAGCAAGTTTTCCCTTCACTCTAAAACCATGAATCCCTTTCATCGGGGAGACACGAAGATAAACGTGGTCTCTGATGTCAAAGTGGACAGGTCGACATCTCTTATCTGCATAGCTTTTCTGACAATATTGAGCAGCCTTGAGGTTGGCTTGAATCACTCGCAGTCGTTCTTCGGCTTCATTTACAAGATCAATTCCGTATATAACTCGCTCACCGAACTCACACTAGTTCAGTGGTGTGCGACGTTTCCGGCCGTAGAGAGCTTCATACGGCACCATCATGATGCTAGCTTGATAGTCATTGTTATATGAGAACTCCACAACAGTATATGATCATCCCAATTTTTACCTTGGTGGATGGCACAAGCGTGTAGCATATCTTCTAGAACTTGATTCACCCGCTCAGTTTGACCATTCGTTTGCGAGTGATATGCGGAGCTTCGGATCAGTTTCGTCCCCAATGATGCATGCAGCTGCTCCCAAAAATGAGCAATGAACAGCGCACCGCGATCTGAAATAATTGTCCGGGGAACTCCGTGCAAGCACATGACTCTTGCAATATACAACTCCACATATTTCTTGGCATTGTACTTTGTGTACCGGAATAAAATGAGCTGATTTGGTTAGTCGATCGACTATCACCCAAATCAAATCATGCTTGTGGAATGTTAGAGGTAATCCGATAATGAAATCCATAATAATGTCCTTGTGTTTCCACGCCAGAATTTTCAATGGTTGCAGCTATCCGGCTTTCCTCATGTGGTCGGCATTCACCCTCTGACACGTATCACACTCGGATACATACTTTGCAATTGCTCTTTTCATCCGTGTCCACAAAAATCTGGTTTTCAGATCTTGATACATCTTGTTGCTGCCCGGATGAATAGAGTACTTGGACAAGTGATCTTCATCCAAGATTTTCTTCTGATGTTCTATGTCACGAGGTACCACGATACGGTCTTTGAACCACAGGGTACCATGTTCATCACTTCGGAAGCACTTCATTTCCCCATTCTTCATTCTCCTCCGAATGTGCGACATACCCATGTCTTTCATTTGAGCTTCCATAATCTCCTCTCGTATAGTATGGACGAGAGCAAGATTATATAACGCTCCATATGGAACCAAGTATAAACTTGGCTCGTCCTCTTCCATCGGAGTGATGGACAGATTATTGACGTGGTACTTGCGGCTCAGCGCATAGGCAACTACATTCACCTTGCCGGGATGGTAATGAATTTCAATCTCATAGTCTTTGATCATTTCTAACCATCTTCATTGTCGCATATTCAATTCCCTCCGAGTGAAGATATATTTCAGACTCTTGTGATCGGTGTAGAGGTGCACTAGATTTCCAAGTAAATAATGCCCCCACATTTGCAAAGTGAGTACCACGACAGCGTGCTCAAGGTCATGAGTTGGATAATTTTGCTCATGATTTCGGAGCTGTCGGGATCCATACGTGATCACGCGGCCTTCTTGCATTAACACGCAGCCGAGACTAATGCCAGACGCATCATAATAAACGTCGAAAGGTTTGGTTGTATCCGGTTTAGCTAACACTGGGGCTGTTGTGAGATGATTCACTAATGCTTGAAAAGCATCCTCACATCTCTTGCTCAAATTATATTTGGTCCCCTTTTTCAGCAGCTCTGTCATCGGTTTAGTAATTTTTGAGAAGCTCGGAATGAACCTCCGATAATATCCTGCTAACTCGAGAAAGTTGCGAACTTCGTGTACGGACGTTGGAGACTTCCATTTCAGCACTTGCACAATTTTGCTTGGACCCACAGCGATACCCTCCGCTGAAATAATGTGACCAAGAAATGGTACATGGCTGATACAAAACTCACACATGCTGAATTTTGCATAAAGCTTGTGATCTCGCAATCGTTGGAGCACGATATGCAAGTGTTTGGCGTGTACTTCCTCAGACTTTGAATACACCAAAATGTCATCGATGAAGACCACGACAAACTTGTCCAACTCCGGCATAAACACTGAATTCATCAAATACATGAAGTGAGCCGGTGTGTTGGTATGTCCGAACGACATGACTAGATATTCACAGAGCCCGTATCTTGTCGAGAATGTCGTCTTCGGTATATCCTCCGGACAGATTTTTATTTGATGATATTCAGACCGAAGATCCATCATTGAGAAAACCTTAACACCCACTAATTGATCGAATAAAATATCAATGTGCAGTAGTGGATACTTATTCTTGATCGTCACGGCATTGAGCGGGCGATAGTCCACACATAGACATAACGTCTTCTCCTTGTTCTTCACAAACAATGCAGAGCAGCCCCAAGGTGATGAACTTGGGCGTATGAGACATTTGTCCAGCAGGTCCTTCAAGTGCTCCTTTAATTGTGCCAATTCATTTGGTGCCATATTGTACGGCCTTCGAGAAATAGGCGTGGTCCCAGGAATAAGTTAAATTTTGAACACGATGTCCCTATCCGGTGGCGTACCCGGAAGGTCGTCGAGAAATACGTCCGGATACTTACAGAACACACGAATGTTTTCAAGCTTTGTGGCTTCTGTGTTGTATGTGGCTAGAATTTGTTGGATAAGGCGGTCTAGAATGAGAGCGTGTGGTTCATATAGTGGAGAGATCAAATGAGCCACACGTGGAACAATGTCGAGAACAGCACCATGACAGTGCAGCCACAACATTCCTAAGATAACATCGAGCTTTTGACCCTCTAATATAATTAGAGAAGTCAGATAGATATTTCCACCCATCTTAACTTGTGCTTTAAGGACTTTCATGTCTGCTGCTATTTTCCCACCCGGAGAGCAAATTAAATATGACTTTTTGTGGGAGTGATAGATAATTGATGCTTGACAACATAGGATTGGCTAATAAAATTATGGGTGTCACCGGAGTCAAAGGGTATGACTACGGGATTTCTGAGTAGAGAAAATGTACCCGAGAGGACGGGTTTGCCTTCCGGCACGTCTTCGATGGGTATGTGGTGGACGTTGCCGGGTTTTGGTGCTGGTTTCATGGGCTGGTTGTGGGGCTGACTTGCACCCTGGTATGATGCTTGACCGCTGCCCTGACGCTGCTTGGGGCAGTCCCTCGCGATATGCTCGACACGGCCACACGTATAGCACATGTATTGTGTCAGGTTCCCACCAATCTGCGGACGGAATCCCGGTGCACGTGGTGGAGGTGGATACGCATGCGGGACCATCCTTTGCTGCTGCTGCTGTTGTGGAAATGGCGGTTGGAAACGCGGTGCTTTGAAAGAATGACCGCGGAATTGCTGCGATCGCGCCGGTGGATGCCATCGATGACCGGATGGTGAGCGATACACCACACGGTACTTCTGCGGACCACCACTGCTGCTGCTTGATGGCGCGCTCCGTTTCCTCTTATCAAACGAGCTCGCGCATAGCATCTTCCTGTGCAATCGCGGCATTGACAATGTCATTGAAGGTGCCGCGGTTGCATTATGCGAGTTGGACATTCATCTTCGGATTAAGGCCCCAGAAGAATATATGTCGCTTCCTATCTTCCGTCCCCATATACTCTGGCACGTACTGCGCCATGTGATTGAATGCGCGGGAGTATTCGTGGGCACTCCTCCTGCCTTGCTTCAGCTCAAAAAATTCTTGAAGCTTCCCCTTCATTATACCGGGAGGTATATGGTAGGCGCAAAAAGCCTCCCGGAATTCGGTCCAGGTGACCGCATGACCAGATGCCAGTGACACGATGTGATTCACCCACTAAGCACTGATGGATCCCTGAAGCTGTTGCGTTGCGAACAGCGCCTTCTTCTGTTCAGTGCATCGCAGCAAACCGAACTTCACCTCGAGGGTGCAGATGAAGTTGTCCGCTTCCAGAGGCTCCTCGGCCTCCGTCAATACCGGTGGATGCGTCGCCAAGAAGTCCAATGATGAACTCTTTTGGGAATTGTGTTGTCCATTGTCTTGTCACCCCCCTTAATGGGACAAATTTTGTACCAACATCCGCAGTAACTCGGTTTGCTCATCGCGCGAGCCGAGTACTGCAGCCAGAATCTCCACGTGAGTCCTTGGAGTTTCAGGTGGTGGTGGTGGTGGTGGTGGAACTTGTTGTTGCGGTGTCCCGGTTTGCTCCCGGGTCGGAGATCCATCCTCACGACCCCGGCTAGAGCCTCCCATCTCGGGCGTAGAACGCGTACACTCCATTCTGCATCCACATGATTTAAAAATCAGCAACATATTTGTTTTCTTCGTCCATTTTATACCATAGTAGTGCGAGTATTGACAATGTGATAATTGCATAACATTCACATCTATTGATAAAGTACAAACTTTATACAAGATATATTATTTCATGGCCAAGTTTACAGTAGAGAACTCCAAAAGGACAGACTCCCACTACGGAAGTGCATCCCAACTATACTTGGTCTCCATGAGGCGCCACACACACCTAGTCATCTCCTACACACCCACTACTATTTATAATATGACACAAACATGGCTACAAAATAAACACGAGCAACCACTAACTATACGTTGCCCCGTGATGGCAGTTGTGTTGCCCCGTCCTAATCCGATGCACCGTCATCGATGTACTCGATTATCTCAGGATCTTCTTTCTCCTCAAGGCTTGAAGGCACCCGCTCACCCATGTTCAGTGGCATGTCATGAACCAGTGGAAACATGACTGAGTGCGGCAAGTGTGCTTCGGCCTCAATCAAGTCATCCCAAAGTTGGTCTGCCCCGAACTCCCAATTCTTAGCTTCTTCCACAGTTTCATCTCGTGCCTCGGTGACTACCAACAACTGCTCTTGCTGTTGCTGCACCACCAATTGACTCGCCTGTTGGAATATTTGGGCCTAGGCCCAACTATTCTCTATTGAATTCCAAAGGTGTAAAGGAGGCATTAATCCCATATTGACTATTTGAGGAGAGTAGCACTTATTTATAAGGGAAGCTATTTTCTATGTGTGGAATATGCGAGAGAAGGATGGCTATAGCCACAAACAAATCACACGCACGCGCTCGTATTCGCGTATTCGCGTATTTTCTCGTGAGTTAACGCGTGACTTGTGACTTGCGACGTGGCGACTGGCGCAGTAAATTTGTTCTCTCTCTTTTCGATAAAACTGACACTAATATGACTTTAATTTGCTGCAATTCGTGGCACTTTATGAGTCAGTTTCTGGAAAATAATGGTATGCAGTAACTAATGCAATTATGCTGCAAATACTGAAGTTTATTGTCTTCAGTTACTAGAGCCTAATTGTGCTGCTTTACTGTATACTTAATTCTTTCAGTCACTAGAGTCTATCACTATATATACAGAATGAGTGCTTTCATTCCAAAATACAGAGGTGAACAGACTCACTAGTCCACTGTGTTGAGCGTCAGCTACAGGCTAGTCCATCCCTCCCGTCGGAGTGTCACCGACGCGTGGGAGAGAAGTGTCTCCGAAACCACATCCCCGTGAAGAATCTGCACAGATCGGGGCAAATCAGGTTTTTGGGTAGCGTTCGCGCGACTATTCGATAGAAGATCTGCTTCATCTACAGTCTTCTTCACACACTCTTCTCGTCATTTTTCAAGCTGGAAGCATCAGCACTGTAAGTAAAGATGAGTTTTCTACGCATGAATATGATAGATATAATCTGCTTTATTTGCATGTTGGTGTTCATGTTCTGTGGACTATCTGTCATGCGTACTGTTGTAATTTTAGGAATTAATTTTGTCTCTAAAGTGCATTGTTTTCTAACATCGCCTGCAGTCCATCACGAGTTTGCTGCAGTTCCTTGCGAGTTTGCCGCAGTTCGGCACGAGCCTTCCGTAGTCTAGTGTGAGTGTGATGCAGCTGATCCTCGCATTGATTCATCCGGTGATTCGTCGAAGCCAGGAACGAACGTAGGTTCTTATTGATATAATCAAGAGTGTCACCCCATTCAATTGCTTGCCCCAAGGATTCGAACTGATCCCGAAGGATTTCACCTTGTGTATGAACCACCATGCTGGATGCAGCGGCATAAGTCCCAAGTGTTGTTGAGGTTGTGTTGCCATATGGTTGATAGGCCGCAACCATACGACGTTGCCACTCAAAACAGCAGTTCCACAGACCGGGAGAAGAGCAAATTTTGTCCCAGCCATGGCATCTTGATGAAGCTCGCAAAGCTTCATAAGCGCTTCGCCCGCTGCGATGGCCCACGTGTCCTCCAAGCGAGCTCCCTGGATAGAGACCGAAAAAAGAGCCATCCATAAAAACGCGGACTCGCCAGGTTGTCGACCAGGACGGTACATGACAGTACACCTCTGTCAACTGTCTCTTGACCCCAATAGCATGACATCTCGATGAAAACATACTGTTGTAGCACTTCCGTCCGGCAACAGCATCACATCCGTCATGTATAAAAGAAGTACTTGAAGGAGTCAAATACTGAAATTCAACATACTCTATTGATAAACATATCATGTATGTGAAAATTAAATTATGGAAGTGAATTCAAATTCAAATGCCAAATGAAAGATAACACTGGAATGCTGTCTAAGTTTCTGATCATTCTGACCAGTCTGGAGAAATTCGAAATTTTCATCCAGTTAGAGGCGCATTCAGGACTTCAGTTCAACTACCAATTTGTAGTACACTCCAGTATATTTCCATAATGTATCTATTTGCCTCTAGAATATTTCTGTATGATGAGATATGATTTTTGCAATTTGACAGTTTTCTGAAAATGTTTTGACAGCATCTCCTTTGTTTAAGGCTGGTTTTGTCCACATTTTCCAGACATAAAACATCAATATATGCAAAAATCATCAACTGCAACACTGTTTCATACATCCTAAGGAATACATAAATGAATTACATGAAGTCATTTGTCGATTCTATTAAGTGATATGATCAAGACAGTGACAGGATACAGAAACTGTCCAGTCTCTGTCCAGATTTACCAGAGTTTGGAAATTTGAATTTTTTATTAGTTTACAGGGGGATTCTGGTCTGGAGTTAAACATAAGAGTTTTAGAAGACGCTCTAATCTTTCCAACAATGTGCAGTATATCTCTAGAGGTGAAATATACAGTAATTTATGCTGTTCCAAACTTAGTCAATTTTCTGTCCAGTTCACAGTTTGAACCAGAAACTGGGCAATTTAGGTTCAACTGAAGTTTTCAAGTTTTATGTCTTGAAATCTGTCTTGGAGCTGAAAATGAAACTTGTGGATGACTTCCTCAAGTTCCCAAACCACATGTCCGCTTATCCAAGCGACCACACGATCAATTTTAAATCTGGCCAGCACGCTCCAAAACATAGATTACAAGTTCAAACTTAGTCCTAAGATGGAAATTTTTACTTGTTGTCGAGTCATAACACCAGCATGGATAGTGTCGTCGACGTGCCTGATGAAACTCAAATGCAATGCTGGTACTACACCCTCAACAAAGAAAATCCTAGGCTAGTATTCTGGCATACGTCTCAATGGTGACAGTAATGATGTACACTCGCAAACATTTTCTACTCAAGCTACATAGAACGTGGTTAGTGTCCTGTGGCTACACGCAAATGATAGATCAAACATATGGTGCCGTACGGAACAGCCTGCATAGGTGAACAATTCACAATAATATATATGAAAGTAAAAACATTTGTCCCATATCATTCCATACGGGCCGCCCCGAGCTAAGCCACGTCTCGAGGTACATGACCGGACTTCCTACCTCCCGACGGGGTCCCACGTCTTTGCATAGTGCTGCAACAGTAGAGGGCAAATCTGGTTATGTCCCACCCGACGGGGGCTCCCACTAACTTTGAAGCATGTTGGGGTACTGTGTGTCATATGTTCTCTGAAACATGGAAAGTTTCAGAGACTCGTATTAACATTTCCGTGCCAAGCCACAGAAACAATCACATGCTACCTCTCGCATGGTAAGCTTACCACAATTGATCCGCTTGCGGTGGCGTACCTTACCTCGTACCTGACGTTGTAGCATTGTTACAGAATATAATAACACATAAGTTAGCTTGCCACCTTAAGTAACTAATACTATAATAGACCTTATGTGGGCATAGTAACTAATCCTCACTTGACTACTCATAAGTTTTCAAAATAGGCTCTTTTTGAGCATGCTATTCCTAATGTGTCTTTGATACTAGGGTGTGTGGACCGGGTCCACACATTCCAGGAATCGCAGAGGGTGGTGCCGTGCGAAGCGGCACCCAATAGCACACACGAAAAGAATGCAACAAAATACAAAGTTTTATTTATGTAAATAGCGGAAGTCTTTTACAATACTCAATATACAGCGGAAGATAATACTCATAGCTAAACTCTCATCCTAGCTATGCAAAAGTAAAGCCATCCAGCCCGCGGACGCGGCACACTAGCAACCCACAAATTTACGGCTGCGTGCATGGCTCCCTCTCGGTGGAATACCCCGACGGGGGCATCTCCTCATCCTCAGGCACTTCCTCATACATCTCACTTGCAAAAAACTTAATATAGCAACCGTGAGCACGAAGGCTCAGCAAGACTTAACCGTCTCACCTAAACATGGAACTCTACATGTAGGGATACTTAAAATAGGCATAGATATTGCAGTAAATGACTCGCCTACATGTTGATCCTTAATTTTCAAGTTATTAACAGAAGCTTACAAGTTTAATAAAAGTAACTTTACTGAACATATTTGACAGCAATCGAAGATTCAAAACGATTATAATTCAACACATCATGTTCTCCTGGCTTCTTCGGTATTTAATACGTCAGAGCATTATGAACAAGCGGTACTCAAATAACCATCAGGGATGGTGATTGCAATTTGTAGACACCCGAATAATACGTCATGTACACCCGTTCTGAAGGAGCATGCCGTGCTCTTCACCACGTCATACGCAGAATCCTTTTACTAGACGCCGAACCGGTCCCACCATCGCGGGAACAGGGTCCCCGCACGGAGCGTGTCTTTGCCTGCCGACCGATTTACACCTTGCTGCCCTCAAACCACCCCTATCGACAGTGGGCTATGTCTCAACAACCAAGTTATCAAGTTACATCAGTTTCCTGGGTTCCATATGCCTAGTATGCATCCGGTACAGTTCAAACTTGTCCAGCAGAGCCGCACACAGATCGGTCCTCAATCGACACAAGCAAGGCTACGCACGTGAGACCACTTCTCACCGCATCCTACCCGCTGCTCGGACTCAATTTCATATTCATAAATCATCCTTTGATCAAATCTTTTTCGTGTGATAAAATCCTATATCACGAGGAGATTCCAACTACTCAATTTCTACCGGATTCCTAAAAACTTAAGCTTGGAATTTTCTACTCGTCGGGCTGTAGACCTACCCAATATTCCATGGGATTTGTGGGTCATGCAAGTGGAGTTTCAATCACCTTAGCCCTAATTCATAAAATTCATCCTAGACATAAGTGATACAAATATAAATTTTGAAATAGCACTTAAATGCAAAGGGGGGCTTGCCTGGCTGCGAGTCAGAAGGATATTCAGCTTCTAGAAGTATACTCTCCAAGGGATCCAGGTCCTCCTCAATCTCGGTCACTATATGATATGCAATATATAAAGTACATGAGTGATATAGAAACTATAGAAAAGTTCTTAAAATTCCTTATCAGGTATGTAAATGATTTTAATTGGCTTTGGGATTTTTACAGTGGATACTAGGTTCTATTAGGAAGGTCTGGACCAAAAATTGGAGATGTTCAAGGAATCTTGTTGTCTCTAAAATTCCAACAAGTAAAATTCTTCTCTGAAATTTTATTTAAATTATGGAGCTTTATAGTGGCTAAAAGTGGATTACCATGGTATAGGGGGTTCTTTTGGCTCTGCCAAATTTTATTTCACATTTTTATGAACTTTATACAGGGAGAAACTGATTTTACAAGTTGGGGAAAATGTTGAAAATGTTTCTGGACATTTTCCATTTTTCAACTACAAAGAGATTTGAAATACTGATTCACCCAATAAATGAAGTCAAATGAACTTTAAATTTTTACTGGACATCAAGTGACATTTTAAGAGTGTCCTGACCAAAATTGGCAATTTTTCAATTAACAGAACAGGAGTAATTAATTTCCCAAGCAGTTAGTTGAAAGGAATTAATTATGAAAATTCTCTTACTTTCATGTCCAACAAAATACATCAATGCAAATTTTGGATCAAGAGGAGTCTACCAGAATTTATTGGGAATTATTTGAGCTAGTATGCTAGGGATAATTGATTTTAGAAGTTTGCTCAAAATATGGAATTATTTTCTAATGGAAAAGATTAAATAACCCAGCCCGGCCCCACTCATTTAAAATGGACAACGGATTTAACCGCGCAGCCGCACCAGATCCGAAGGCCACAGCCGATCCCAAGCGAGTACCACCTAGGCTGACATGCAGGGCATAATCTTCTTCCTCGGGCGAGCGACGCGGCCGCGGTGGCGCTGCGCAGGCGAGCTCGCCGGCTCGGCGCTCCCGGCCATCTCCCTTGCTGGAAATCTCCCTCCAACCATTTTAAGGGTCGGGAACACGTTAATGAGGTCAAATTGACGTGTTGACTGCCGGAAATGGCAGCGCGACGACGGCGGCGGCGGCTAGGGTTCTGGCCATGTCGGAACCACCGCTCCATTGATCAAAACTCCTTGGAAATCACTTAGGAACGTTTCTAGGACCCTGGGGAAGATGAATAAGGGGAAGAAAAGGGTGAAATAGACAGAAATGTCGTCTTGGATGGTGGACCGACAGAATTCTCCATGGCGGCGGGGAAAACATGAATAGCTCGGCCTTTACTCAATGATTTCCATTGTTTTTTGGTCAAGTTGTGCGCTAGGCGGTGGTGAAGCTAATACCTAACTGGATTAAGGTTTGGTTCTACCTAGAATGCGAATTGAAGTGGAGACCTGGTATCCTTGTTATGATCTTGACGTCGGAAAAACCGGAAATACCGATGTTATATGCTATGACAAGCTACCAAATTTCACTGGCATCCTCAGTGAGCAAATACGCACCACTTTTCTTTTGAAGGTCAGGAATTATATGGCTTGTATCGTTGGCCCGATGGAGAGAAAGAGGTGATCGTCGGTTTCCACTTTAACGGCGGTGACGAAGCTTCAAAATACCACTCATATAAGCAGGGAATCAAGCAAGAGAATGGATGGGAAGGAAGAGCACTGGGTTGCGCCACCTTTTTCTTTTGGGAGCACGGCAAAACTTTGCTTCGTTTGGACGGCAAAGTCGATCGACAACGAGGCGGCGCTGAGCGTGTGAGCGGACGAAAAACAGGGAAACTTTTCAGTTTTCACCGTGGAGCTAAATGGGAACCGATGTGCTCGACTTTACTCTGTATATGAGTTGTTTCCCATAGGGTAGAGGCGATGAAAGTCAGCAAGGAGGGGGTGGCCTGGTCGCTGCGTCCGTGGCACAAGCAGAGAAGGTAGAAATGTGGCGTGCAGAGTAGGGTACTGACCAGTGGGTCCCACTCGACATAACCAGCCCACTTCTCTGTTTCATTCAATTCACCCATCCACAATTGTCCAAAAATGCAAGACTTTTGTGGAGAGGCCAATTCAAATATGGAGATTATGATTCTTAAATTGGATTTCAAATTTGGACAAATTTCAGATGCAACTCAAAATCAAATTTGAATTTGAAGAGAATTCAATGTACCTATTGAATTAAATAAAAATTGTGCTCCAAATTTTATGAAAATTTACTGGGGTGCTATTTGGAATATTTGGAAGCTAATGGTGAACTCAAATTGTTATTTTGTACAAGTTTGAATAGGAGGAAGTTTTTTTTAATATTTGAATTCCTTCCATTGAAGATTGAATTCGTCTGATTTTTCCATTGCCCTTCAATTTATTTTTCTAATTCAAATTTTAATTTCTCCTATATGAACTTTGTACTTTAAATTTAGGGCTTTTACACCTTCCTTGGGTGATAGTTGATTCCCACATCATAATCCTTGATGAGCTCCAACCATCTTCGTTGCTTCAAATTCAAATCCGTTTGTGTGAATATGTACTTGAGGCTCTTGTGACCTGTGTAAATCTCACACCTATGACCAAGGATGTAATGTCTCCATATCTTCAAGGCATGCCCTATGGTTGCAAGGTCGAGACCATGCATAGGATAATCCTTCTCATGTTTCTTCAATTGCTTCGATGTCTAGGCTAGCACTTGACCTTCTTGCATGAGCACACATCCAAGCCCTTGTCCTGAAGCGTCACAATAAATATTGAAACTCTTACTCACATTGGGTAAAAAAATTGGTGCGGTGGTCAACCTCTTCTTTTTCTCCTCGAAACTATTTTGACAAGCTTGTGTCCATTTGAATGCTTTTCCCTTCATTAATGATTCAGTCATGGGCTTAGCTATTTCGGAGAAACCCTGGATGAACCGACGGTAATATCCAACTATTCCAAGAAAAATCGAAATTTCCTTCACATTCTGTGGTGGTTCCCACTTCAATGCATCTGTCACTTTTCCTGGGTCAACTGATGCTCCTCCTCCAGAGATGATATGTCCCGAAAACAACAGTTCCCTTAACCAAAACTGGCACTTGCTGAATTTGGCATACAACTGGCGTTCCCATAATTTCTGCAATGTGAGTCTTGAATTTTCCTCATGCTCCTTCTCACTTCTTTAGTAGATCATAATATCATCAATGAACACCACAAAAAATTTAGCCAAGTATTTCATGAAGACCTTATTCATGAGGTACATAAAGTTTGCAGGTGCATTCTTCATTCAAAAAGACATTATGGTGTACTCATAGGATCCATACTGTGTCCAAAAGGCCGTTTTGGGTATGTCCAACGGTCTAATCTTCATCTGAAAGTAACCTGACCTCAAGTTGATCTTGGAGAAAACACGGGCACCCTTCATTTGGTCGAACAAATCCTCTTGACGGGCAACGTATACTTGTTCTTGATCGTCACCACGGTGAGAGACCTATTGTCCACACACATCCTTTGGGTCCTATCTTTCTTATACACGAAAAACACTGGGGCTCCCCAAGGTGAATAGCTTGGGTGAATAAACCCCTTCTCTAGCCGCTCTTGAATTTGCTTATTGAGTTCCACTAACTCCATAGGAGGCATTCTATATGGCCTCATAGCTATACGTTCAGTTCCAAGTATCAAATAAATGAGAAATTCTATGTCGCGATTAGGCGGCATACCTGAGAACTCATCTGGGAACACATCTAGATACTCGCAAACAATCGGGATGCTCTCCAATGTCACACCTTCCACATGACTCAGCGCTGCTTTATCCGTTGTGGGTTGGGTTGTCTCAACTTCAATACGGGTGCCATGCTCACTTGTCTATTGCACAATCCCCTCGGCGCATTGAATCACTCCATTTTACGTGCTCAACCAATCTATACCAAGTATTATGTCTATCCCTTGGGAATCCAGGATGATGATATTCGCAAGAAAGTCTACCCCCCTTATTCTTATGCTTACTCTCGAACAAACTATATTTGTCCTTATGTCTCCTCCAATAGATTTTACCAACATAGTGTGTCTTATATGAGCTATAGGCAGATTATACTTGGCAACATACTTTGATGAGATAAATGAATGAGATGCTCTAGAATAAATAAAATGGTCGCAGGGTTGGAGTTTGCGAGGAACATACCAATCATGATGTCATCCGCTTATTGGGCCACCTCAGTAGAGACGTGATTCACATTGCCACGAGTGATATTCTGCTCTCCACAGTTGCCTTGTGGCACTACTCCATCGGCTGTGGGTTCTGCCATGGTGCATTGTGCATTGGTCCATAGATCCTCTTGGGGCATGGACTTGCGAAGTGTCCAGCCTCTCCAAAAACATAGCACGTCTTGCTGCCCGAAGCACTAGGGAAACTCGAGTGCTACTGATTTTGATAGTTAGCCACCATATTAGGGTGCAGTGCATACGACACATGCTGGCAAGACGCTTGCATAACAGGGTGTTGCTGCTGCTGATTTGGGCGTGGAGGATAAGAAACTCGATAAGCATTAGCAGAGGGGTTGTAACATGGCGCACTTGGCGACGCAAGGCGAGGACGAACATTGCTCCCTTATGGCTGCCGTTTGTATGGCATCTTCCTCTTATTTTCTTGTTCCATCTCACAAACCTTGTTCTCAACCACAATGGCCTTGTCCACAAGCTTCTGGAAATTTGCGTAGTCACAACTGAGCAATTGTACTTGAATCACATTATTTAGGCCTCTCATGAACAAATATTGCTTGCGGCTGTGCCGGTTAACATCCTAGAGCATAACTTGAGAGTTGGGTGGAGTTATTGAGGTACTCACTCACACTTGACTTCCCTTGCCTTAGGTTCTCAAATTCCGGCCTATTTAAGATCATAGCACTTTCAGGAACAAAATGAGAATGGAAGCTCTCCTTGAATTCAGGTCAAATGATCCTCCATTTATTAGCATGGGCATTGCTAAGAGATTCCCACCATTATGCAGCTGCTCCAACTAGTTGCAGGGAGGCAAAAAGAACCTTCTCCTTGTCATTGCATTGGACAACGGCAAACTTCTTCTACACAGATATCAGCCGATCATCAGCTTTCATAAGATCATTGGCTTGAGCAAAAGTAGGTGGCCTAGTCCTCATAAACTCTCCCAAGTGATTATGAGGTGGTGGGGCTGGAGGTGGAGGCATGCACGGCTGGTTCTGGTTATTAGCTTGCAGCTGTACCAAAGTTCGTATCACGGTCTGCATGAGCTGATTATGAATAGCCATCAACCCCTCAAGGTTGCTACCCTCAGGTCCAAGTCCAATTTTGTTGTTCTTAGGTGCCACATTGTTCTCCTCCTCATCATTGGAATAACTCTGGTTGTGAGTCCTCAAAATCTGAAGAAAGAGCAAGAGGTAGAAGATTTTAGAAATGTCCCCAACTATATGCATCAAGGGATATGAAACTAAGCAACTACCTATATAAGTCTATATGGTTATGGAAAATTCCGAAGAATCCCACAATCCTCTACTAAGCACACAAGCAAACAGTACATAGAAATCAACACACCAAACAACCCTCAACTATTCCTAAGTGCTCTTATGTACTATAAGTTTCCATTCTATCTAGGATGCGTCCTACAGTCGACCTGTGGCTCTGATACCAATTTGTGACACCCGGTCCTGAAAATGATCCAAGTGCGACACATATGTGTGCCTAGGATGTTCAACAAACATATACGAGTGCTCACAAATAGTATACTTAAAATTACCACATCACAAACTAGTAAATAAGTATTTTTATTACAATATTCAAATAATCCTCAAATTACAAACTCTAATGATCATTATTACTAATACTACTAATACTCCAGCGGAAATAATCTAAACATTAAGCTAAGCACTATGCAAATGGATAGCGTGGCTCCAAGAATAACCATGGCCAAGTCGACAGCATTACACAACTAGAACTCCGCATTATCCTCAGGGTACTCCCAAACATCACCTGAAACTAATGGTGGGGGGAATCACATGTGTGAGCACATGTCGTACTAGGCAAGTGTGGGAAAATAATGAAATGTAGCTTAAACAAGAAATTAAAATAAATAATGGCTATTTGCTAAAAAGTACATTTAATAAATTGTAAAAGCATCCTACAATGTCTATGTGAATTAATCCCGTCATATCCCAAATAATTACCAATTATGAGTCCAACATCATCATTTACCATCATATCACATCCATCAATATTTATACATCCATATACCAGATTCTTACAATCATCATCAACCATGTCCAAGTGTCAAAACCCAATCTGTCGGTGGTTTTGATCCGGCAGATCTCCCGACACTGCTAAAGTGTTGAAGGAGTTTGTGGTTCGGTGTGGGCGCGCGGAGATTCAAGAAGGTGAAAATCAAAGTAATGTAGGAGACCCGAGGATTTACGTGGTTCGGGCCGCCTGAGCGTAATACCCTACTCCACGGGTGTGTTGTTGTTGTATTAGCGGTAAGAGCTTGTCACGAACGCGTGGGGTGCGTATGATCGTCCGTGAACGTCGTTAACGTCCCTCAGTGTATCGTCGGCCTGTCCTTTTATAGTACATGGGCAGGCCGTTACAATTCAACCTGGCCCGACATGTGGCCCCGGCGGTTACTAGTATTGATACACGCTTAATTGCTCTTAATAACCCTATAACGAGCTTTGACAGCACTGTTACTGGTGTTAAGATCATCCGTTTAAGTGTCATTAATATGACATTAATGACACTTAATCGGGTCTTGAAGTCCTTGGCTCTCCTTTGAAGATCCGGAGCCGTTACAAGGTCTTCCGGAGGTTAGAAGCTGAATGGTCCGGCGATTTGACATGTGGCTGCTCCGGAGCTTGCTGTGGGAAGCAGGTAGCTCCGGGGCTACCAGACACGTGTCAGGTCCAGAGCTTCTCTTGGTCTGGGGTTAAGTCCGGAGGTGCCGTTTCGGTACATGGCCCGGAGCTTCCCCCTTGTGGACGGTAGCTCCGGGTTAGTCGTACACGTGGCGACCCAGGGATTAACCATGTTGGAGAAGCGGGTCCGGTTATGTCTGACAGGTGGGCCTCCGAGGGTCTTCAAACCAAGTAGATGGCTTTCCTTTGAGATTTCTGTAACCTCAAGGGGTGTATGGTTTTTAGGGTACCGACAGTGGCCCCCTGGACTTACCTCCGAGGAAGATCACAGGGGTGAAGTCGTTCCGTCGGAGGTGGGTCCATCCTCGCAACTCTTGAACTGAGTCTTCAAGGGTCTTCGAAGGTGCCGTTGGCAGGGGTTCACAGTTAGATCCCGCCGCGTGGCACACCTCAAGCGGCAGATGTGATCTTTGACGTGCGGATCTCACGCAATTGAAGGTCGCCGGTTCCCGATTCAAAAATCGTATCGGTTCCGCGCGCCCTGTCAGGCCGCCGCCTTTGGGTTTCCCGCCTCGTGATGACAACCGTTCGCCTGGGTAATAGCCTCGACTCGATCGTCGGGGTGGTCCCGGGCCCTCTTGTCATCGGCTGGGTTGAATCCTTGAGTGGTATCTTCGACTTCCCTGCGATTTCCATCCAAGCGTTGCGAGGGCTTACTTAAGAAGGAAAGCGCACACCGTCGGGAGTTCTTTACGCCTCTCATCTGATCTTGCGCTCAAACTCCCAACTCGTGCTTAGCTCTTCTTCTCTTGCCTAGCTGTGCTGCGATGGAGTTGGGTCTACGCGAGAGTCGCTTGAAGACCGACTGTGATTTGAAGAAGGTCCGGGCCCTCATGGGGTGGTCCTCGGACTTCTTTAACCGTTTGGTCCGTGCCGGCGGAGAGCTCCCCTTCGAGAAGGAGCGCGCCGGCGAAATGGTGTACTTTTCTTCGTAAGCCATGGTGGGGTTGATCCCACCTTTTTCTTCCTTCTTCTTGATGCTGCTAGACTTCTATGGTCTGCAGCTATACCACCTTGGCCCTCACTCCATTCTCCTCGTGTCCATCTTTGTCCACTTCTGTGAGATGTGGGTGGGCATCCCCCCTGCATCGAACTCTTCTGGACCTTCTTCACCGTCCACACCACCGGCCGGAGCAATGAGTATCTTGGCTTCTACTACTTTGTGAAGCGCAAGAAGTGCCCATTCAAGTACCTCCAGTCATTCCCTTTCGGGAAGTGGGATGACTGGAAGAAAGATTGGATAGTCGTCAGGGTGGAGGAGCATGAGCGGTTGGAGCTGCCCGATGGTCTGCCCGGCATCGACACGACGATCTGGAGTGAGGTTCTGGTGCTGGCAGAAGCTTTCAACCCCGCCTTGACCAGGATCCGCCAATGCGTGGAGGGGGGATTGACCCCTCAGGCGGTATTTTGCAACTTCCTAGCCAACAGGTGGGCGCCGCTGAAGAGGAGGGAGAAGCTCGTTTGGGCCCTCAACAGCGTGATGGACGAGGACCGGGTTGAGACCGGGTTGAAGTCCAACATGGTGGGGAAGACCTTGGAGTTCCACCTCAAGAAATTCCAGCACGGCATCGATGTCAACGGTGACGACTTGACTCCGCCGTCGGCCTTTCTCCCTCTGAACGTGGAAGTGGAGTTCAGCAGGGAGCTCCGGTGGACGGTGCCTCCACTTCACGACCTTGGTGTCGTTGAGAGAAGATCAACCACCCGGGTGGCGATCCCCGGGATACCTGAAGACGGCTCCGCCCCTACCCCACGGCCGAGGGTCGAGGTCGTCGGCCAGGGTAAGGAGCTGGCGGATGAGCCGGAGAGCCAGAAGAGGAAGCTGCGACATGCCGACGGAATGTCCGTCAGGCCCGCTACTCCCGCCTCGGTCCCTTCTCCCCAGGGGGGGAGATCTTCTGCCACCGTGGCGACTGTCCCCGTAGTGGGGTCCTTCCAGGACGATACCGTTCCTGCAGTGGGATCCTCCCAGAGCACGTCTGTCCCCGTGGTGGAACCCTCCTGGGGTGCTAGCTCCGGGCGCACGACTCCGGCACCTGGGACGGTGGGAGCCTCCAGGTCCAAGGGTTCCTCCCGATCGAGGAGAGCCTCGACCCGGGAAACGCCCGTAGCTGCGACAAGTTCTAGGGGGCCTTCTGGAGCTTCTACGCCGACCGTGGCCAGCCCGGAACGTCCAGGAAAAAGGTTCCGCACAAGCTGGTGCGGAAGCCTTCCAAGGTAATTTTTGATCTTTACCTTGGTTAACTTTTTAATTGTAGCGATTGTCTGTTGATTTCCTTCGTCCATCCTCTGCAGCGTCCCCAAGAAGGGGAGTGAAGCTCCACCCTCGGCCACAATGTTTGAGGCCGTGGGAGCTTTTGCCCCTGTCCCGGTGCTGCCCCAGGTGGTGGTTGAGGCTGCGACAGCTCCGGCGCCGGCTGTCGTGGTCATGAACCTCGACTCGTCCCCAGAAGTTCCCGTGGTAGCGCCGGACAACGGGAGTGAAGACACGCCAGCGGCACTTGTCTCGGAGGTTGAAGCTCCGGGTCCAGGTGCTGCAGTGATGGAAGCTCCGGCTGTTGAGTCGGAGGAAGTAGTAGTCCCGGCCTCGGAGCCGGAACTTTTCGAAGCTCCGGCGGTTGAGCCGGAGGTGACTGAAGCCCCGGCATGCGAGCCGGAAGTCGAGGTGGTTCCGGCAGTTGAGCCGGTTACTTCCGAAGCACCGGCCGCTGAGCCGGTTATTGTTGGAGCGCCGGTCATAGAGCCGGTGGTTGAAGAGGCGATGGAGCTCGAGCCTCCCTCGGAAAAGGTGTCCCAGCCGGAGCCAGTAGCAGCTCCTGCTCCGGAGGCGACAACGTCGGAGGTACCTGCGGCCGAGCCGGGGTGCCCAAACGAAGTCGTTGGCCCCCTGCCCGAGGAGATGAACGAAGACTTGGCGGCGGGGCCTTCTTCGATGGCGACTGAGGCCATCCTGGAGAACGGCCCTAGTGCCTTGGAAGCTCAGGGTTCCGCTCTCGTAGAGTGGGACCCAATTTTTGTACGTGAAGACCCGCTGGAACCAGCGGAGGAGACCCCAGCAGGTCCGGAGCCCATCCCGCTGTCGATGTCTATCGACAACGCCTGCTCCAGTCTGCGTCAAGTCCAATTGGCCTTCTTCCACGACAGCAAGGCTCTTGAAGAGGAGCGCCAAACCCTTAGGCGGTGGCGTAACCGACTCCACTTTGAGACCAAGCTGGCGCAGTCCAGGCTAGCGGATGACAAGGAGTGGATCAAGCGGGAGAAGATCCGCCTGGAGTACTGGGGCAAGCTGCTGGATGACAGGGAGAGCATGACTCATGCCCTCAACGCTCAATCCCGGGAGATCCACGATCAGGCCAAAGCTGCCAACGACGCGGCCAATGCTCGGCACGAACAGCTTGAGGCCATCAACACCGCACTCATCAAGCGCCGAGAGGCACTTGAAGAGAGGGAGAGACGGCTCGAGGACGAAGAGCAGAAACTCCTGGAGCTGCGGGATGACGTCTTGAGGAGGGAAGAGGAGCTCGCCGAGAAAGTAGCTCTGGCTGACAAGGGCCTCGAGGAGCGCACCAAGAAGTTGGAAGAGCGCTGCCAAGAGGAAGAGGAGAAGACCTGGGTGCGGGGGCAGGAACTTTACGAATACGAGTGTGCCCTTGTTGCCTGGCAGAAAAAAGTGGAGGCTAGGGAGAAGGACCTGGTCGATCGTCGGAACAAGATCCACCTCCGGGAGGAGGAGCTCGGAAGACTTGAGAGGCGGGTTGCTGCAAAGATTCATCAAAACGCCAAAGAAGTTGAGCGACTCGCCCGTGAGAATTCCGAACTGACGGCGGCCAAGAGATCCCTGGAAGAGATGAAGAGCTTGAGGACGGCGAACTCCCTACAGATTTGGGAGTTCCTGGGCAAGGCCAATGATGCGCTGACACCGATGGGTTTCAGCCCCGTGCGCCCGGATGATCCGGAGCTAGAGCCGAACCTTGCGCTGCAGGCGTTGAGCGCAGCAGGTAGCAAGATCTCCAAGGTGGGCGATGTCATCGCGGACCAACTGGAGGTTGAGGGGCAATCCCTGGCGAAGAATGTCGCAGAGTATGTGCTGACGTGCTACACCAGCCGGAACCCCCAATTTCCTCTGGACCCGGTGCTTGAAGGCCCCGTCGAAGGAGAAGGCGAAGCTACCCGAGCCAGGGTATCGGAGGTCGCCCAGAAAGTCGCCGAGTTCTTCCATAGGGTCTAGGACCATCTCTTTAGCTCTCACTTGTATTTTCTCTTCTTCTTCTTCAATTTTGTAATCCCTTGTCTCTAGATGTAATCTCCTGTCTCCAGATGAATGAAATCCCCAAATTTTTGCGAATTTCACTTTTTGTCTTCAACGTTTTTATCTTCACTTGGCCCCCTGGTAGATGTACACAATTTGATTGTGAACATGTACCAAAAGGATATTGAGTTTTGTTGAAGACTCATTTTCTCCGAACTTGTAGCATTTAGGTCCGAAGTCTTCGATAGTGAAGGTCCCCTGAGGTTGTCGGAGCTTAGAAGCTCCGGCATTGCCTATCACTGGAGCTTGGTAGCTCCGGCAATAGCCTCTATCAACACCTAGAGCGTCGATAGTTAGTCCTCCGGGGTGTCGGAGCTGGGTAGCTCCGGCAGTGACCTTTGCCAACACTTGATTTGTTGGCAGCAGACTCCATTTATGGGGTCTTCTCACCATCTTATATTCAGCGTCGACAGCTGGCCCCCTTAGGGGAGTCGGAGCTCAGTTAGCTCCGGCTTCTCTCCATCAACGTAGAGTTTATTTTTCCTGCACACTTAAGCCAAGAAAAATAGTAAAATTCATTCCTTGTCTATAATTTCATCGTGGCTTATGATTCTCAAGAAGATTTTAAGTTGAACGCGATTTTAAATACAACCGGATGCGTTGTCCTTTCTTCTAGGTTCAACCGTTCATGGACCCGCCTTACTTTGGCCTGCCGGGGTGTAGGTAGAGTGGCGTACTTAGGGTGCTTGACCAGGCTAAGTCGATAGCACACTCCGGCCCTAGAATGGCTTGGCGGCTTTCGGGGGAGTTGGCCATGAGCGATATTTGAATCCAAAAGAACTGACAATACAACTCGAATCGTATATAAACCGGTCAAACTAAAATTTCTTAAGAATTGCACGTCTTTGTTATAGACAAGAAAGAGAAAAATAAAAATGTTGAGCCTGTACAAAATAAATGCACGTGGAGTCTATTTCACATGAAGATGTCTTTCATTATAGGTCTGGGGTACAGGGGAAACAAGTACACTCTTAGGGTACAGAACCAGGCTAAGTGTGTTTGGTTTCTCGTTTGACCCAGGGTAGTTAGCCACACTTTTAGTCCGGAGACTGTGACAAGTGCTGCATGAGCTTTGCGGACCTTTCGGGAAAGGTCCGGCTGCTCTCCCGGAGGAACTACCCGACTCTGTACAATGACTCTATAACATACATCTCAAGTTACTCAAGACTCACCTCCGTGGTATTAAGTGTAGAACTTACGGAGGTGCTCGATGTTCCAAGGATTTGGGAGAGGTGTCCCATCCTCGGTAGCCAAGCGAACGCTTCCGGGACGGGATACTTTGATCACTCGGAAGGGCCCCTCCCAGCTGGGGGAGAGTTTGTTTAACCCTTCTCTGGATAGTATTCTCCGTAGCACCAGATCGCCTTCCTCGAGCTGTCAGTTGTGTACATGCCACTGGTGATAACACCGTAGAGCTTGGCGATATCGGGCATTCCGAACATCTGCTTGGCACCTTCCCTCCTCGAGGAGGTCTAGGTCTTCACGCAGGAGCTGGTCCTGCGCGGCTTCGTCGAAGGTCCGGACCCGGAGCGAACCCAAGGTGATTTCCGGAGGAAGGATTGCTTCAGCTCCGTACACAAGAAAGAAGGGTGTTTCTCCGGTTGACCGGTTTGGAGAAGTCCTGTTGGCCCATAGAGTGGGCGGAAGCTCTTCGATCCAGTTGGCTCCGTGTTTTTTCAAGCGCTCATAGGTGCGCGTTTTGAGTCCTTTAAGGATTTCTGCATTTGTTCTCTCAGCTTGGCCATTGCTGGCTGGATGAGCTACGGAGGCGTAGCAGACTTGTATGCCGAGGTATTTGCAATATCCTTGGAATGCGGAGCTTGTGAATTGAGTCCCATTATCAGTGATGATTTTGTTTGGGACTCCAAATCTGCTCACAATGGATTGCAGAAAGTTGATAGCAGATTGCTTGTTGATCGTCACAACTGGAGTTGCTTCCGGCCATTTGGTGAACTTGTCAATGGCGACGTACAGGAACTTGTAACCTCCGACGGCTCTTGGGAAGGGTCCCAAGATGTCCATCCCCCACACGGCGAAGGGCCATGTAGGAGGTATCATTTGTAAGGGCTGAGCCGATGTATGAATTTGCTTTGCATGAAATTGGCATGCTTCGCATTTCTTCACTAGCCCAGTGGCATCCTGGAGCGCTGTAGGCCAGTAGAAGCTGTGCCGAAAGGCTTTACCAACCAGCGTGCGGGAAGACGCGTGGTTCCCACACTCGCCTCCATGGATTTCTGTGAGGAGCTCACAGCCTTCTCCCCTTGTGATGCACCGCATTAGGATGCCGTTGGCACCACGCCGGTAGAGATCCCCTTCTACCAGCGTGTATCTTTTAGCCAATCTGACTACCCGGTCAGCGGATACATCATCGTCAGGAAGGATGTTGTCTTTCAAGTAGTTCCGGATCTCCGAGATCCATGCATCCGAACTGACTTGAGCATTTGAGTCTTGCGTGCTGGGTTGCTCGGAGCTTCCGGCAGCACCTACGACCCTTGATGGCTGCCATGGTAACAGGGCCATCGGGACCATTAGCTTCGGGATGCTGATCTCGCCCCCTTCGCTCAGTTCGGCAGGCTGAGCTTTGGGTTTCGACAATCTCCGGACAAAAGTTCCGTCAGGAGCCGGAGCTCCGGTTGACGCTTTCGTCGAGAGTTCGTCGGCTTCAGCGTTGTGAGCACGCTGAACATGGTGGAGGTCTAGGACTTCAAAGTCCTTCTGAAGCCTCTAGACTTCTAGGAGGTAAGCAACTAGCTGGAGATTGTTGCAGGAGCATTCACCCTTCACCTGCTTGACGATGAGCTGTGAATCTCCTTTGACCAGCAGTTGCCTGACACCGTATGACAGTGCCACTTTTAGTCCATAGATGAGTGCTTCATACTCCGCCATGTTGTTGGTTGCCTTGAAGTCAAGGTGTACCATGTATTTCACCTTCTCCCTAGTCGGTGCAAGGAGAAGAACTCCAGCTCCGGCCCCCTGCTTCTGCATGGAGCCATCAAAGTAGAGGGTCCAGTGAGGCTCGGTGAAGACCGGAGTCTTGTGTTCCGACTTCTGCTCACTGGGGCCCCCAGGGTTTGATGGAGAGGGAGTCCATTCTGCCACAAAATCTGCCAATGCTTGACTCTTGATTGCTTGCCTCGGAATGAATTCGAGATCGAATTCAGCCAATTCCGCTGCCCATTTTGCGATGTTCCCAGTTGAATTGGGATTATGCAAAATTGCTCGAAGTGGATAAGAGGTCACCACAGAAATCTTGTGAGCTTGGAAGTAATGGCGAAGCTTCCTAGAGGCAATAAGAACTGCATAGAGCAGCTTATGCACCTCTAGGTATCGAGTCTTGGCGTCATGAAGTACTTCACTGATGAAGTACACTGGGCGCTGGATGGTCCGGACCCTCCCGGAGGGGTCCGGAGCTTCCTCTTTATCAACCCGGATCCTTGCTGATGGATCCGACACTTCTTCAGGGATCTCCGGATCTTGGATAGAGGGACCCAGAGCTACTTTAGAAACGACCTGGACCTTCCCGGAGGGGTCTGGGTCTTCTAAAGTACCTCCTTGTTGGTTCGAGTCTGGGAGCTGAGACCCCGACTCGCTTTCAGGGACATCCGGACCCTCCCGAAGAGATCTGGAGTCCTGAGTATGGGGCGGCTCTGGTCTCTCCGCAACCAGAACCATACTAACAACTTCGTTAGTTGCTGAAATATAAAGCAATAAAGGCTCACCAGGGTTCGGAGCTACCAGAATTGGTAGGGTGGTGAGGAACTGTTTCAGTTCCTGGAACGCCTTCTCTGCTTCTTCAGACCATTGAAATGGTCCGGACTTCCTCAATAACTTGAAGAAGGGAAGTGCCCGTTCCGCCAGTCTTGAAATGAACCGGCTAAGGGCTGCTAGATATCCAGTTAGCTTCTGGACATCCTTGATGCGGGTTGGTGGCCACATGTCTTCAATGGCTTTGATCTTCGCCTGATTAGCTTCTATGCCCTGGTGACTCACCAGGAAACCAAGAAGTTTTCCGGAGCTAACCCCGAAGACACACTTGTATGGGTTTAGCTTCGTGCGGGTGACTCGCAGCTTATCGAAAACAGCCTACAAGGTGTCAAGGAGAGACTCCTTGTTCTTGACCTTGACCACGATGTCATCGACGTACACTTCCACTATGTCTCTAATGAGTTCTTCAAAAGTTTTGTACATAGCTCGTACAAAAGTTGAAGCTGCATTCTTTAGACCAAATGGCATGGCTGTGTAACAATATAATCCATCTACTGTGATGAAAGAAGTATGTTCCTCATCTTCCCTAGACATTCTGATTTGATGATACCCAGAATATGCGTCTAGGAAACACAGTAATTCACACCCGGAGGTGGAATCCACTATCTGATCTATTCTAGGTAATGGGAATGGATCTTTTGGACATGCCTTATTTAGTGTGGTATAGTCGATGCACATCCGAAGCTTCCCGCCGGCCTTGGGAACAACGACTGGGTTCGCCAGCCATTTTGGATGGAAGACTTCTCGGATGAATCCGGCTTCGAGCAACTTCTTCACTTCTTGTCGGATGAAGTTTTGTCGCTCTACGGATTGCTTCCAAGGCTTCTGATGCACAGGCCGGGCATCGGGGTAGATCTTCAGATTGTGCTCAATCACTTCCCTAGGGATCCCAGGCATTTGTGACGGTTGCCAAGCAAAAACATCAATGTTAGCCCGGAGGAAAGTGATGAGCGCGAGTTCCTATTTGTCGTTCAACCCTCTCGATATACGGGTGGTTTGAGCGGCATCGGAACCAATTTGGACGACTTTGACGGGAATGTCGGTGTCGCCGCTTGGCTGCACACGGGGTGCAGAGGTCGAGCCTCGTTGTCGAATGCTCGGGGGTTTCGGAGCTTGCTCCTGCCTGGAGTCCTCCTCTTGCGCCATGGTGAGTGCGTGAAGTTCCTCCAGAGCAGTTACTCCGGCGGTGCGATCTCCACGGATCCGGAGAACGCCTACTGGTGTTGGCATTTTCAACACCAGATAACCATAATGAGCGGCTGCCATGAATTTGTACAGGGCAGGCCTACCCAAGATGGCATTGAATGGTAAGTTGATCTGAGCAACGTCAAAGACCAACTTCTCGGTGTGATACTTCTCCCGTGTCGTGAAGGTAACAGGAAGAGTAATAGCTCCGAGTGGGGTAATGGTCCCCGGACCTACTCCGGAGAAAGGTCGGGAGGGATGGAGATCTGAAGGTCGGAGCTGAAGCTTGGTAAAAGCTTCAAAGCTTATGAGGTTCAGCCCCGAACCTCCGTCCACCATAACATGATGGAGTTGGATGTTATTGATGGTGGGAGATACCATCAAAGGTAACTGTCCAGCTCCGACCATGCTTTGAGGACAGTCCGAAGCATCAAAAGTGATGGCTGTGTCCATCCACTTTCGATGTGGCTCTGGTCTAGCTGTAGGAGTTACAGCGGCCATATCCCGACGCATAGTCTTGATGACGCAGCGGGAGGTGATGTCCCATGATCCACCAAAAATAGTGTTCATGGTTTTCCGACGCTCGTTGTCGGAGACGTCGGAATCATTGTCGACGGAGGTGTAGACGGCTTTCAGGACCTTTTTGGGATCCTGAAACCCTATCTCCTCTTCAGCCGGAGCTTCATCGACTTTCTGTTTTCCTTCCCTTTGACGGAAAGGAGACTCTTCCCGGCGCTTGTTGTAGCGCTCGGCGAGGTTTTGGACCTCCCGGCAATCTTCCAAACTGTGGCTGCCCGTTTTGTGAATTGGACACCACACCTTGGATTTGCCTCCGTCTTCTGAAGACGGTCGAGGTCGCTTTTAGGGGCGTGGCCCCCGGCCACCCAGAGCTGCAGCAGCTGCGGCATTGGATGTACCGGCCGACGGCTTCTTCTTGCCGTTGGTCTTTTTCTTCTTCTTGCCGTTCCCGGAGGTAGCGGCTTCTTCTTTGGAGGATTTCTTGTTACCCTCCGGAGTTGATTTGGAGTGCATTTCACGGCCCTCTGCAGCTCTGGAGCACTTATCAGCCAAGCTGAAGAGCTCCGTGACACTGGTAATCTCTTTGATTGCCAGTTTCTCCAACATCTTCTTATCCCGTACTCCCTGTCTGAATGCCACAATGACAGAGGTGCTAGAGATAGAAGGAATAGTGTTGCGTACCTGAGAGAACCTCTGGATGAAGGACCGCAAAGATTCTCCCCCTTTTTGCACGACCGCAAAAAGGTCCAGTTCAGTGCCTGGTCGGGTGTATGAACTCCCGAAGTTGGCAGTGAACTGATGGCACAGCTCCTCCCAACTGTTGAAAGTGTTGGGTGGAAGGCTCATAAACCAGGACCTGGTGGTCCCAGTTAAGGCCACTGGAAAGTAATTGGCCATCACGGCCTCGTTTCCTCCGGCTGCCAAGATTGCAGTGGAGTATATCTGAAGGAATTCGGCAGGGTTGACAGTCCCGTCGAATTTTTCCGGCAGGTGAGGCCGGAACTTCTGTGGCCATCTAACCATGCGCAGGTTCATGGCTAGGGCTGAACAGCCTCCTCCTACTCCTTCAAGAGTAGAAAGGTCCTGAGCTTCCCGTCTTTTACGGGCACGCTCAATATGGACACGGCCATCCTGCTGGTGGTATCGGCGATCAAGCTCCGCCCGGAGGTCATGAGTCGAAAGCCTGGATACCGTGTGAGTGCGTCGAGCCCCGGAGGGCAATGACGTCACTTGCTGAGATGCAGCACGTCTCCTACTATTGGAGGCGTGTGGACCAAGTCTTCCAGACAAAGTCTGCCGCTGCGACAGGGCTCGTCCCGAAGGAGGAGGACCATGGTTGTTGAGGCGTTCGGCCGCTGCTGCGATCAAATGCTCCACATCGGCCCTCCACTGCTCCATTGCATCTCGAGTTGCATTCGGAGGTGGTGGACGTTGGAGAATAGCACGCGCTGCATGGAGCGCATGTTCTGGGTTGTCATGACTCGCCGACGCAGTAAGCGACGCTGGCGCGCCATCACGTTGCCCAGCACGATTTGCTGGAGAAGATGGTGGTGGTGGGAGTGTGGCTCCTGCTGGTGGGGGCATATTGGAGGGATTGCCTCCAATAGCCTGAACAACAGGTTGACCATTGGATGATCCAGCAGCGGAGTTCACCATTCTTGAAATCTCAGGCGCCCCTACCTGGCGCGCCAACTGTCGGTGGTTTTGATCCGGCAGATCTCCCGGCACTGCTAAAGTGTTGAAGGAGTTTGTGGTTCGGTGTGGGCGCGCGGAGATTCAAGAAGGTGAAAATCAAAGTAATGTAGGAGACACGAGGATTTACGTGGTTCGGGCCGCCTGAGCGTAATACCCTACTCCACGGGTGTGTTGTTGTTGTATTAGCGGTAAGAGCTTGTCACGAACGCGTGGGGTGTGTATGATCGTCCGTGAACGTCGTGAACGTCCCTGAGTGTATCGTCGGCCTGTCCTTTTATAGTACAAGGGCAGGCCGTTACAATTCAACCTGGCCCGACATGTGGCCCCGGCGGTTACTAGTATTGATACACGCTTAATTGCTCTTAATAACCCTGTAACGGGCTTTGACAGCACCGTTACTGGTGTTAAGATCGTCCGTTTAAGTGTCATTAATATGACATTAATGACACTTAATCGGGTCCTGAAGTCCTTGGCTCTCCTTTGAAGATCCGGAGCCGTTACAAGGTCTTCCGGAGGTTAGAAGCTGAATGGTCCGACGATTTGACACGTGGCTGCTCCGGAGCTTGCTGTGGGAAGCAGGTAGCTCCGGGGCTACCAGACACGTGTCAGGTACGGAGCTTCTCTCAGTCTGGGGTTAAGTCCGGAGGTGCCGTTTCGGTACGTGGCCCGGAGCTTCCCCCTTGTGGACGGTAGCTCCGGGTTAGTCGTACACGTGGTGACCCAGGGATTAACCATGTTGGAGAAGCGGGTCCGGTTATGTCTGACAGGTGGGCCTCCGAGGGTCTTCAAACCAAGTAGATGGCTTTCCTTTGAGATTTCTGTAACCTCAAGGGGTGTATGGTTTTTAGGGTACCGACACAATCCATAACCACAACTAGACTATTCCAATTCCCATATTTCCAATTTCTACTCTAATCATGGAAGTTGTCTAGGTGCTCTTAACCGGGAGCATGACTATCATGATAGTTTTTAACACTTTGTAGAGGTTGTACCACTTTACCCACCTGTTTGTAATTTCATCACCTTTCGGTGACTAAGAACCTCCCTTGTGCCGTCTCACACTTCCTTTGGCGTATGGCCAAGAGATCACAAAATAGCTTTTACAAAGGGACTACTAGTATGTACGGACCTACTAAGGTTTCACCAGCAGGCTTGGATCTCCATTCTCCCACTCACGGGCCCCCTCATGTGCCATGCAGTTCCCAGGGTAGCCCTCTTCGACTCTCATTCAAGGGACCATCCAATGGTCCATACAATACCAACAACACACCTAATTATTTAGCTACTCCACACCCATACTTCGCCTTGTGGTGGCACTGTTGTCTTGGCTTATTCTCGCATGAACCGGTCCTTAGATCTAAAGCAAACAAAACCACCGTAACATCCAACTCCGCCCACAATCCATGCTTGCTTAGATCTCCCAAGTCCCATATTACCATTTGAGGTATTCATCAATTCTCGTCATATACATGCTCAATAATTAATAGTTAAGCCATTTGATTGTTTTCCCATCCCAGTTAATTAGAGCAAAGCAAAAAGGTAATATACCCTTCCCGACTCTCTACAATATATTCCAAGTGACAAGTCTAGTAAACACCTATCATGAGTTTCCCATCAATTTGACACAAGCATGCAGTTTTGCAAACAAAACATTACAAAATAGGATCAGAATGATCAAGGACACTTGCCATTCTCTTGAGATTGGTTAGGATCAAAAGCTTCAAAGTTTTGGTGTTGGAGGTCTTCGACGGCACCCTCTAGGGCAATATCTTCTATTTTGTGAAACAAACATAGAAAACAAGCATTACAATCAATAAATTCTTATATATTACTCAATATGTCATGACATGCATGAATGATGTAATTATGTGGTAACACATGTATTAGGTTGCTATTATTGCTGACTAAGTAGTTACAATTGAGTTTTACATATTTGAACAAGTTCCAAGTCATTTCAAAGAGTATAAGAGAAGTTCCAAGAATTTCCAGATTTGGATGACCGGACTAGTCCGCACCTTGGCCGGACATGTCTGCTCTAGACAAGAGAATTGAACAGACTAGTCCGCAGCTGACCGGACAAGTCCACTAAGGCTAAGGTTTTGGATAATTTTCATCTAGCGCTTTGTTTGAGTTAAAATAGAACCATAATTTACATGGAAAAGATGAATCTAAGTTATTTACCATGAATCCAAGGGTTCAAAAGTTGAAGACTCGAGAATTTGATGTCTAGATCGAAGGAGGCGAAGAATTGGCAAAGGAGGATGTTCACGTTGAAAAATTGATGATGAAGATTGTAGGAGCGACAACGATCTTGGTTGATCCTCATCCTTCCTCCCTCCTCCTTCTCCCTGTGGTGGAGACTTCTGGATGGCGGCTCTCACGAACTAGAGTTAAGGGTTTCTTCTAATTTGGCAAAGAGATGAAATGGTGGGTAGTGGTGTGTTTATATAGGGGTGAGGTGGTAGGGTTTGGGTGGAACTTGAGTATAAGGCAGTTAAGGCCTTGGTGCGATCCACATGGGCTCCACAGGCATTGAGCCCGACATTCTTGGGGCCACTTAAGGAAAATACCCAATAACTTGTGGTGGAGGGAAAAATAGAATCCGAGTCGAAACCTGACACACCGGCCTAGTCCGTGAAGGGGCCGGACAAGTCCGATGGGGTACAAAAGGTTGAACGGACAAGTCTGGTGCAGAACCGAACAAGTCCGATCAAGACCAGAAAGTGAAACGGACAAGTCTGGTACATGGCCGGACAAGTCCGGAAGCTTGTACAGTTTTAAAAAACCAGACCAAATTGATAAATTATCGGACAACTACAAAAAGTTCTAGTTACAAAGATCGGACTAGTCCAAACATGAGAACAAACAAGTCCGGAACACATCAGAAACGTTTTTCGGACTAATCCGTAGCAAATAGCAGATAAGTTTAAAACAACAGGAAGCGCATCAGACTCATTCGGGGTCAAATCTGGACAAGTCCGCACTAATACATGTTTTAAATTGCTGTTTTGGTTCTAATTCATTTTAAACTTGTTCCCTTTTGTGTTGCTTAATGTCAAACATGCATGAGAATGTATCCAATGCATGATGGATGAAAATGAGGGTGTTACAATCCTACCTTACACTTCATGCATAGATGGGTGGCTATGACTATGTTCTTTAGAGGATATGTTAGAGTAGTGCATGATGATGAGCTAAAAATTTTATTTGCCATGATTCAAGAGATAAAAGTTGCTCCAATTATTGCCATAATGACACAGTAGTTAGATAACATTTCAAGGACAGGGCCAATTGAATGCACTTTATCGATTACCCACATTGCTACTAGGGTATACTTCATTTGAATATATTGAAAAGGAATGAGAATTAATTAAAGAAGATTATCTAGTGAAGGACAAACCCTTAAGCATGATCATGATGGCTCTTTAATATTTTATTATAATGGCATTGTCAACGAAATTCGGTTACCTAAACTGGATTTTCATTCGTACGAATGTCGGAGGCCAACCATAGATCTTCTTCCCATCGAGGAAGCTCGAAGAAATAATGTGTCTTGCCGAGTAACTAGAAGCCGTGCAAGGAGAGTGGCCATGCCTTCAACAACCTCCACAGTGTATGAGTACGAAGAGGAACGGTACCCAACGGGTGATGCACCCGAATGGACTCAACCTCCATCGTATGAGATCGAAGGTCCGTCTTGGCATGGATGGTCAGGTGTCGCATGGGAGCCACCCCTATCCACTTGATGCTATATCAGCTTGCCTCCAAAATCCACGAGAGGACATCGTTCCTTTTTGGCTAGAAGTTCATGACTATAGACAAGGAATTACTAATCTCACTAGACGTATGGAAGACCTTGAACTGAGGACGTGTGACATCTACAACACTCTCCAAGAGCATGTCCAAGGTACCCAAGATTGGCAACAACACATGGACGCTCAATTAACCGACTTCAACTCCACGCTACAACAACAAGCCGATCTCGCGGCATGCTTCCGTCATCAAGAGTTCAACCCTCATCGGGGAGGTGATTGAAGAAAAATCTATGGGAGGGACCCCCACTTGAGGTAAAATGTATCACACCCCTTGCATATTTATTTTCCATCCATCCACCATTTATCTTGCATAAAAAGGTAGAGTATATTTGCTTTCAAACAAAATAAAATATGTGTGGTAAGAATGGTTTAAAAATCACGTAGATGAAATGATGAATAGTTGCTCTGATTTAATTTTCCTAAGTCCCTAGTTTACAACTTACTACTCTCAAAAATATTGCTTTCATTGGCTAAAAATACTTTTGCCTTGATTTAGAAATTGTGGGTAGCAAAAGCTTAATCCAATTCTAAGTTGTTGTGAGATATGATATAGTGATAGGGCTGCTATTTCTAGTTTGAAAGTGAAACTTAGATTTCCGTGGAAATTCTAAAAACATTTAAGTTACTCTCATTTGATGGAAATACCTACCAAAGCCATATTTTATTTTTTACATTGATAGACCTTATGCATTGTCTTCACATTGAGCCTAGTCAAACTAGTATAGACCTATGTGAGAATTCATATATTTCTTTTTGAATTCAAGACTTCACTTGCCCATGCTAAACTTCTACACTAGAAGTAAGCAAAAATTCCATCATGCCATAATTCCACAATAAAATAAACTCCACACCCTTCATGCTTAGTACTCTCTCCAAGTTTATTGCATAAAAAGGGAGTAGAAGACATGGCCACATGAAAAAGAAATATAAAATGCATGCTTACATCATAAGCATGAGAAAAAAAAAGAAGAAGAAAAGTAGCCATGTTTCATCCCTGCAAAGTAAGAGAGTCTACATATAAAGGAGTCATCTCAAACATCCATATCCACTTCCACTCCACCACACATGCACAAGTCTTGAATCAAATAGTTTTTAATTGATTTCTCCCAAGGCTTTCTTTTTTGACTTAGCAATATTACGTGTTGCAAATATGCCTACTACATTAACTACCAAGCTCCACATACAAGCCTTATTTAGTAGTAGGACGAGTATAGGCAAAATGCCTTAGTGAGGAAATATTTTCACTACACACAAAGGAGTGGTTGAGAGAATCAATTTGAGATACTTAAAATCTAAATCGAACTCTTCGGAATTTGAGTGGAAGTTGATCTCTAAGGTATGCTTGCTCCATTTGCTGTTCTATCTTTCAACCACCCATGAATAGGAGAAGGCATAAGCCCCATAATGACTTAAGATGGGTGAAGTACCATGTTAATTTTTGCAATACCAGGTAGAGTATTTTGTTGTGCACATGATACTTTTGAAAAATAGAACATTGTAGCAACTCCTGATCATCAACCTAAAGTCTTGACTTTGCTCGAGATGAGCAGAAGATAAGCTTGGTGGAGATTTTTATTGGTTGTTATATACCAATTATACCGGTGTAGGATCAAAGAGAACATGAAAAGCTACCAGAGGGGGGGGAGAACGAAAGATTTAAACTTTTTCAGCAGTAGCAATGAAGAACCCTCAGCAGAAAATCAATCTGTTAACAAACTGTGTGTGCAACTGATCTAAATGTGTTCAACTGTGACCAAAGTATTAGATATTATAGAGTATCAAGTAACAGAGACACGACAACAAAAATCACGAAAAACAGTCAATAAAAACTCAATTTATGATCGAAAGATGGAACAAAGGTCAATATGTTATACCCGAGTAAAAACAAATCTGCAACACTGCAAAGAAACTCGTGTAGATAAGAAACCACAAATCTAATGACCGTGAAATTTTCATACCTGATAGATAATCACATTATGCAGACAACCTAAAAATAATCACATCAATTGGATCTTTAAATCTCGATTTGTGATAAAACACTAACACAACATAGTGTTGTGCAAAAACTCAAGGAGAAAAACTTGTCTGAAACAAGTCGGACAAACAAGGCATAATAGCTCCTCTAAACTATGAATTTTATTGTTCAAAACACTAGAGGAACATCCCAATGTCGTCTTACCACGAGCTATGGCCTCCCTTGCTTATATAACCAGCCCGAAGGCCAACCCAATCCAAACGAGGATTCTAATCCTACTCAATTTCAAACGAAACTTTCCATAACTGCTCAAAACTCTTCCATATGCAGATAGAAGCAATCTTAAGACTTACAAATACCTTAGAAACATATCTCACATTCCTAAAACAACTCAACTTCATGACCCACACGAAATCTAGCCAAAACAAACTCTAAACCTTCCATAAACGAACCATAACCACTTGAGCCGCAGCCCGAGGCATAATCCAGCCGGTTGGACCTTCCTGACCAATTATTTACATCAACTTCTATTAATCACGCATTGGAACCATGTTGCAACATCCATGCACTCCTTGCACACATGCAAACACCTTCCAATGGTGTCCACAATACCTTCATATGCATTGTTCTTAATCCAAACATGTTTTGTGACCCCCCGATCAACTGAACCACAATTCCTCCCAAACTTGGTTTTTGAACCTCATATTCTCCCTATGACTAGTCCAATGGATACCGTCATCAGCCATGTCTTGACCTAAAGCAACACCTACACATGAACAAACAACCAACTCCTCCGAGCACAAGTCCTCAACTTGACTCACATTAGTCCGATAACCACAACACCTTACGTGAGCACCTCACATCAACATGTTGCAAACATAGCACAATAATGTCCACCATGATCAGCCAAAATACATCAAAAACTTAGTAACATAATACTAAGCAAATCTTCCTAGAAGTGTAAAGCAAGTTTGAAACAATGAATGTTAAAAGTAGAACCGCTGCGATCTTGCATCGGACCTTGCCAAAGCTAACAGGACCTTTGCTCCAGACATAGCTAAAGCTAATCGGACCTTGCAAAAGCTAACCGGACCTTGCACTGGAGCTAGCCAAAGTTTGTTGGACCTTTCCAAAGCTGCCCAAAACATGTCGGACCTTGCCGGAGCTCGGACCCTGTTAAAAAGTGTGTTATGGCAATATTCAAAACTTTTATCATTATAGCCAATGTATTCAGCACATATAGGTCTCACAATCTCACCCTTGATGATTGCATTGGCAACATCACTTAAAATCCAAACATTGGCTTATTCACATGAAAAGTTTTGAAAACAATTTTCTCCCATTTCGAAAATAAAATGAGAAAGAAATTTCAAAAACAAATATTTCTCCCGTATACATATTTCTACCCCTTTGACAATGTATTCAGCAAGGTTCAAAAGAGAATTTTTAATAGTTATGAGCATATTGTAACATATACATATAAAACAAAGCTCATCCAAGTCATACTATCAAGTAACTTACATTATCACATTAATGAGACACATAAAGTAGTGTAAGCTATGCTAGAGATAAAGTGTAATTTTTAATTTAAGCAAGTCATGATCTCACCAACTTAATTATTTCAAAACTTGAAAGCATGACGCTTGTTGCTGCATTTTTATTTGTTTTAAGGAACAAAATTCATCTTATGACATTTGCAAGATATTATATGTCACATCAGCTTTATTCTAACCAACCAAGCCAAGCCTATGTCATTTGACAATCAGAAGCTTAAGGACATGGTTTTAGTCATACACAACTTCTTCCAACTTCATATCTAAGTGCAACGATAAGCCATCTCAAAAGAAGAAGTGCGATGCATGCATATTCTCTTGATCTTTTGTCAATTTTTCATTTGAACATAAAAGCTCAACATGTGGGCATGCAACACGTTCAAAACAGCAAGTAAGTTTGATCATGACCAGATTTAGTGTAAGTAATTATTCCAATTACTAGTCATGGCAAAAACTACAAAATGTATAACACAAGTAATGTAGTAAGAACTTTCAGCTTGTAAAAGGAACCACAAAGCCATACATGTATGAAATACTATGCTCATATTATTTTAAATACATATTCACATATAGACTTGCCATGTTTGAAAACTCCCCCTCAATTTAAGCCATGAGGATACATAACCCCTATTTCACTACGAATGAAACAAAAACGGGTGAAATCCAGAGGTTTTGTAAAAATGTTACGCAATTGTTGTTCAATATCTACATGGCAAAGCACAATGTTTCCTTTTTCAACATTATCACAAATAAAGTGATACCTAATGTCAATGTGCTTTATTCTGTAATGTTGCATGGGGTTTTTAGCAATGCAAATGGCACTAGTGTTATCACAAAATAGTGGAACACTATGTAGATCAACCCCATAGTCCTTAAGTGTTTGAGCAATCCAAATAATTTGTGAGCAAGCGCTAGCATCAACTACATATTCAGATTTGGCTGTAGATTGTGCAACTGAACTTTGTATTCTAGAGGACCAAGAAACAAGTGAATTATTGTGAGACCGATGTGTGCTGAATGCATTGGCTTGTACTGAATACATTGGCTTTGTCAATAAAAGTTTTGAATGATGCGGTAACATCTTTTTAGCAAGGTCAGACTCTAGCTCCGAGCTTTTGCAAGGTCCGATGTAAGGTCTGACTTGCTTTGTCTAGGTCCGGCATGTTTTTGGGTAGCTCCGGTGAGCTTTGTCTTTAGCTCCGGCATGTCTTTGATAGCTTCGGCTTGTCTTTGTTAAGCTCCGATATGTTTTGCTAGGTGCGACTTATGTTGGTTAGCTCCGACATGTTTTTTTAGCTCCAACTTTTGGGTTGACTTGTTCCGACTAGTTTTGGTCAGCTCCAGCACTAGGTCCGACTAGCTTTGGTTAGCTCCGATGCTAGGTCCTGCTAGTTTTGATAAGCTCTGGCGCTAGGTTGTACTAGCTTTGATAAGCTCCGGCTAAAGCTCCGGTTAGCTTTTTTCTAGGTTCGGAGCTTGATCGTAATGTTTCAAATTTTCATGTGAAATGTTTCGAACTTGCTTTAAACTTATGGAAAGGTTGCTTAGTATGATTTTACTAAGTTTTTGGTGTGTTTTGGTTGATATGGCTGATATCCTTTTCATATGCTTTGCAACATGCTTATGTGAGGTGCTCACGTAAGGTGTTGTGTTCGGAACTGACTTGAATCAAGTCACGGACTTGGGATCATACGGATTGGATGTTTCTTCATGTGCAGGTGTTGCTTGTGTTCAAGACATGGCTGGTAACGGAATCCATGGAACTAGTCTTAGGGAGAATATGAGGTTCAACAACCAGGTTTGGGAGGAATTGTTGTTGAGTTGATCGGGAGGTTGCGCATCATGTTTGAATTAAGAACAATGCATATGAAGGTATTGTGGACGTCACTGGAAGCTGTTTGCACGTGTGCAAGGAGTGCATGGACGTGGCTACATGGTTCCGAGGCGTGATGAAGAGATGTGGACGTAAAGAATTGGTCAGAAAGGTCCAAGCGACTAGGTTATGGACTCAGGCTGCGGCTGAGTCGGGGTTGACTCAAATATGGAAACATTTGAGTTGGTTATGTTAGGATTTCATGTGGGTCACGAATTTGAGTTTTTTTAGAAATGTGGGATACGTTCCTAAGGTGTTTGGAAGTCTTAAGATTGCTTCTATCTACGTATAGAAGAGTCCTGAGCAGTTATGGATAGTTTCGATTCGTGATTTGAGTAGGATTAGAGTCCTAGTTAAGATTGGGTTGGCCTAAGGGCTGGTTATATAAGCAAGGGAGGCCAGAGCTCGTGGTGCACGACATTGGGGCCGTTCGTCTTGTGTTCTATTTAATAAAATTCGTAGTTTGAAGGAACTTTTATGCCTTGTTCGTCCGACTTGTTCCAGACAAGTTTTACTCGTCGAGTTTCTGGACAGCACTACCTTTCGTCGGTGGTTTTATCATAACTCGAGTTTTACAAATCCAATTGACGTGATTCTTTTTGTGTTGTCTTCACAACTTGATTATATATCATCTATCAAAATTTCACAGTCATTGTATTTGTGGTTTCTGATCTACACGAGTTTCTTTACAGCCTTCCATAACTGTTTTTCTCGGGTAGGACGGATTGACCTTTGCTCGATCTTTCCATCGTAACATGAGTTTCTCTCGACAAATTTGAGTGATGCTTCTTGTGTTTTCTTCGTTACTTGATTCTCTCTGATATATATCACATTTGTCATGGTGAAAACATTTATATTAGTCTCACACATGATTTCTTTAACAGATCGTTTTTCTGCCGAAGGGGTTGGGATTTAATTGTTTCCGTTGCGTAAGATTTTTTTAAATATACCATTCACCCCCCCTCTGGTAGATTTTCACGTGCTCTTTGACCCTACAATTGGTATCAGAGCCACGGTGCTCTAATCATTGTGATTTGCACGTGTTTTTGACTAATCATCATGGAGAAATACTCCGCCAAACCTTGTGTGTTTGCTGGTATTGATTTTCAGGTTTGGAAGGAACACATAGAGGCTTTCATCCAAGCGCAAGGCTTCGCAATATGGCAGAAGGTGTACAAGCCTTACGAAGTGCCACCTAACGTTCAAGTTATGGCTGCAAACCTACGGGACGTCTACAACAACAACAAAGCCCGAAACTTGATCATACAAGGACTCACTCAGAGCGACTTCGACCGCATTGCACATCTCCAATTGGCATACGATGTATGGAGAGCACTTTGTGACTATCACGAAGGATCCAACACGATCAAGGAGGAAAGACAAGACATGTTCAAGAAAGAATACATGCGCTTCGAGATGCAACCCAGTGAGTCCATCGATGATCTATTTGCTCGCTTTAACAAAACTCTCAGTAACTTGCGTAGTGTCAACGTTAATTTTTCTGATGCTGAAAATGCTAGGCAACTTATTAGTGCATTAGACATGTCAATATGGGTGATTAAAGATACATCTATTCGTGAATCTACTGTCATGAGTTCAATTACTTTAGATGTGCTTTACTCTAAACTCAAAACTCATGAAATTGACATCTTATCACGTAAGAAACCAAATAAGTCTATTGCATTTGTCTCACAACGTGATATTCCTAGCTCTGACCAATCATCATCTTGCAATACTCTTGCTTTGTTGTCTTCACTAACCCTGGAGCGGATTGAGAAATTTCCAGAGGAGGAGCTAGCACTTCTCTCTACTAGGTTCTCAAAAGCATTGCAAAATGTGAGAACTAGAAGGAGAGGAAGCTCCAGACCTCAACGATGCTTCAAATGTGGTAAGACAGGACACTTTCGTACAGAATGCCCTAACCTTTCAGGTTCTACTTATCGAGAAGAAAAACAATCAAGGATGAAGCACTCCTCAACAAATGATAAGAAGAAGAAGAAGAAGAAGGGCTTTATAGGTCACCAACTGGTGAATAGTTTTATCTCCGCACTCCAGGAACTTGGCTCAAGCGACGTGGACATTGCAAGTGACGAAGATGAAGATGATTTGGCCAACTTATGCTTCATGGCGGCAAAACAAGATCAAGATCAAATCAGGAGGATGCAGAACACAACAATGACGACGATGAGGTATGTTCTACCTGTAATGAAATGTGTGATACAATTTCTCGTGCAACTATTATTGTTAAGAAAAAGGACAAAAAGCTTAGGGATAATGCTGCTAAAATTGGATCATTAGAATCTAAAATCAACCATTTGAAAACCTTGATTCCTAGTGATGATTCTTGTCCCCCGTGTGATTTAATCTATGAACAATTGTCCACATTAAGAACTATACATTCCTCTACTCTAGATAGACTTGAACTTGAAATTGAAAAGAACAAAAAGCTTGTTGCACATGACATTGGAAACATAAAAGATGCTTCTTGTTCTACAATTGATTTGCATTGTTCTAGTTGTGATGATCTTGAAAAGAAACTAAAAGATGCTATGAATGAAATTTCAATATTGAATAATGCTTTACGTTCTCATGAAGTTAAATATTGTTTCAATTGCAAATTAAAACGAAAAACTTCATGTGAAATTACCCTTATCTGTCCAATAAACTTGATAACATGCATAGGACATTATATCGTTTTGTAATGGGAATAAGAACCTAAACTTGCTGCTGAATTCTTCCAAGTCTTGCAATGATAAAACTGGTTTAGGTTTTGATTCTCATGCTGATGCTAAGGCACGTCCACCTAAAATTTTAAAGTCATTAGGAAGTGGTTTGATTCAAACAGTTCCTAAACAAAAAGAAGTGGTTTTCAAATCTGCAGAAGTGTTGTCTCATTCGGTTTCAAATAAAAATGTTGCTTGCTCATCTAGACATGAACACAAAGTTAGATTTAATTGTACCTACTGTGGTAGAGATGGTCATGTCATAGATTTTTGATATAGACTAGCTAAACAACAGAAAAAGGGAAAGAATGATTGCTAGATCTCATAACTTTCATGCAAAATTTGCTGCACATATTAAACTGAATGCCAGGAACATGCAACCTGTTGTTATAAGTCAAAAACATTCAAAGTTTACATCCGTACCTTCTATTTTTGCCTCTGGAGCTACTGATTTTTGTACTACACAAGTAACAGCTTATAGGTCAGTAGTTAAGAACAAAAAACCTCAAACTTTGACTCATAAACCTATTGTTTTATCTCAGCTTTCGTGTGTTTTTCCTACTGGACGTCGTGTGACTCAGTATTGGATACCTAAATGCCTTTTGACCAACCCCAGTATTTTGTCATCGACGCATTGTGCTTCTATGTAGGTTACATGCTTGAGGAAGGAGAACATTTGGATTGTGGATTCAGGTTGCTCATGCCACATGACGGTAACAAAGAATGGTTCTCCACCCTCTCTTTTGTGTCACGTTTAGAGAATGTTACTTTTGCAGATAATTCTTCAACTCCTATAATTGCTAAGGGTTCGGTTAGAGTAAATGATCACTACACTTTGAAGGATGTGGCACTTGTCAAAAATTTGAAATAGAACTTGCTTTCTGTTTCACAATTGCTAGATGAAAATCTGGAAATTATTTTCAATAAAAACTGCTGCAAAGTTGTAGGTTCAAATAGTGAGCTTATTTTTAACATGTCTCGGTTTGGAAGAGTTTTTAAAGCTGATTTTGATAAGTCTTCCTCTAAGCATAGGTGTCTAGGTGCTAATGATTCAAAGGACTTATATTTTTGGCATCGTAGACTTGGTCACGTAGGCTTTGATCACCTAACGCGTGTTAGTGCTCTTGATCGCATACGTGGGCTGCCTAAGCATAAAGGGACAAAGAAATTGTGTGCTCTTCTTGTAGACATGCTAAGATGGTTGCAGGTTCATGTACTCCTCTCACCATGATCATGACAACTGAACCGGGTCAACTTTTGCACCTTGACATCGTAGGACCTTCATGTGTTCAATCCTTCGGAGGTAAATGTTATGTTCTTGTTATTGTTGATGATTATTCTAGATACTCTTGGGTTTACTTTATGGCATCTAAGAATGAAGGTTTTAGTCACTTTAGAACTTTATTTCTTTGATTATCAATTGATCACCCATGATCTTTAAAAGCAATTAGAAGTGATAACGGAACTGAATTTAAAAATTAATCTTTTGATCACTTTTGTACCGAAAATGGAATAGATCATCAATTTTCTTCACCATATGTACCTCAACAAAACGGTGTTGTAGAAAGAAAGAACAGAACCTTAGTTGAGATGGCTAGGACCATGCTTGATGAATATCAAACTACTAGGAAATTTTGTGCTGATGCATTTGCAACCGCTTGTTATGTCTCAAATCATGTTTTCTTGCGCGCTAAGCTAGATAAAACACCATATAAGCTCCGGTTTGGACATAGGCCTAGTGTTACACACTTTCGGGTCTTTGGTTGCAAATGCTTTGTTAGGAAACAAGGTAATCTTGATAAATTTGAACCTAGATCCATTGATGGCATGTTTCTTGGTTATCCATCTCATACTAGATGCTACCGTGTGCTTTTACTTGACACTAACAAAATAGTGGAGACTTGTGAGGTGTCTTTTGATGAAGCTAGCCCAGGTACTAGCTTGAACATTGCAGGTCCAGATCCATATCCGCAAGGGGGGAGCATTTTCGTTGAAGATGGGAAAGAATTGGAGCTGCTACCAGAAAATTCAGCAGCTAAAGACTTTGGTTCAGCTCCGGATGTTAATTCTCAACCACCACCGACAACCATCAATGCTGATTCAAATCATCCTCAAGTCACAAGCTCATCGATTTGTGATGAACATGAAGAAGAAGAAGCTTGTGGGACATCTGTTCTCCTACTATTTTACAAAGATCATCCTCCACAACAAATAATTGTAAGCTTGCACGAACGAGTCACATGGTCCAGGTTTTGCGATCCAGACTCTCATGCTCATTCTGCTTTTGTTGCTTCTTTTGAACCCAAAGATATATCACACGCACTCACTAATGAATCTTGGATTATTGCCATGAAAGAAGAGTTAGAAAATTTTGAAAGAAATAATGTTTGGAAACTTGTACATCCACCTCAAGGTCACACTTTATTTGGAACTAAATGGGTGTTTAAAAATAAACAAAGTGAGGATGGGGTTGTGGTTAGGAATAAGGCTAGGTTGGTTCCTCAAGGTTTCACTCAAGTTGAAGGTCTAGATTTTGATGAAACTTTTGCTCATGTTGCTAGATTAGAAGCCATAAGAATCTTGTTAGCTTTTGCTGCATCTAAAGGTTTTAAGCTATATCAAATGGATGTCAAAGTGCTTTTCTTAATGGCTACATAGATGAGGAGGTTTATGTCAAACAACCACTGGGTTTTGAAAATTCTGATTTTCCTAATCATGTTTACAAACTGTCCAAAGCCTTGTACGGTCTCAAACAAGCCCCTAGATCATGGTATGATAGGCTCAAAACATTCTTACTTGAAAAGGGATTTACCATGGGCAAGGTTGATAAACTCTTTTGTGCTTAAGCATGGCAACGACTCATTATTCGTTCAAGTGTATGTGGATGATATTATCTTTGGTTGTGCTTCTCATGATCTTGTGTCCAAGTTTTCAGCTATGATGAGTTCAGAATTTGAGATGAGTATGATGGGAGAACTCACATACTTTTTGGGGCTGCAAATCAAGCAAACAAAGGAGGGTACCTTTGTGCATCTAACGAAGTAAACAAAAGACCTCCTAAGGCGCTTCAACATGGACAAAAGCAAGCCTCTTTGGACACCAATGGGAACAGCAACAACACTTGAACTTGAAGAAGATGGTGAACCCGTGGATCAAAAACAATATAGAAGCATGATCGGATCACTTTTGTACCTCACGTCATCAAGACCAGACATACAATTCAGCTATGTCCTTATGCACGGTTTCAAGCTTCCCCACGTGCTTCACATCGTCAAGCCGTCAAAAGGATTCTCAGGTACTTACATGGAACTCAAGAATTTGGTATTTTTCTTCCTTCCTCCTCAACCGTTACTTTGAAAGCTCTTTCCGATGCTGATTTTGGAGGTTGCAGGATTGATAGGAAAAGTACTTCCGGTGCTTGTCATTTTCTTGGTAATTCACTTGTTGCATGGTCCCCTAGAAAACAAAACTCAGTTGCACAATCCACAACCGAATCTGAATATGTAGCTGCTGCTAGTCCTTGTTCACAAATTTTTTGGATTGTTCCACTGTTTTCCGATAACTCTAGTGCCATTTGCATTGCTAAAAAGCCTGTGCAACATTCTAGAACTAAGCACATTGACATTGGGTATCACTTTCTCCATGATAATTTTGAAAAAGGAAACATTATGTTTCACCACGTAGATACCGAACAACAATTGGCTGACATTTTTACAAAGCCTTTGGATTTCACTCGTTTTTGTTACATTCGTAGTGAAATATGGGTTATGCATCCTCATAGCTTACATTGAGGGGGAGTTTTCAAACTTGAGAAGTATATGTGTGTCGGTACCCTCCGTACCGGATACCCCTTGGGATTGCAAAGATCATAAGGAAACTCCATCTACTAGATTTGAAGACATCCGAAGGCCCCACTTGTCAGGCGTAACCGGACCTGCTTCCCCGACATGGTTAGTTCCAGGGCCGCCACGTGTATCATAGGACCGGAGCTGTCACCCACATATGGGAAGCTCCGATCGGAATACCAGTATGGCACTCCCAGACCTGACCCCAGACAGAGGGAAGCTCCGGTACTGACATGTGTCCAATAGCACCGGACCTACTCGTCCACGACGGTAAGCTCCGGTGCTACCACGTGGCGACCACCGGACCTTCAGCTTCAACAATCAGGCCGGTGGACCCCCAAATGGCTCCGGACCTTCAAGGATATATCAAAGACTTCAAGACCCAATTAAGTGTCATTAATACCATATTAATAACACACGATCGGATTGCCTTTAATATTGGTAACAGCACTGTTAAGGCCCATTACCAGGCTATTAAGGGTAATTAACTCCATTTATTGTGTATCAAGCATGTGTAACCGCCGGGGCCACCTGTCGTGCCAGGCTAATGTTGTAATGACCAGTCCTTGTACTACAAAAGGACTAGTCGACGATACACAAAGGACGGTTCCAGACCACTACTAAACTCCCTGAGCTAGACGAGCTTCTTCTAGACTCACAAGCTTAATACATTACAAACACACCCCATGGAGTAGGGTATTACACTCAGGCGGCCTGAACCACGTAAATCTATATGTACACGTGTCTTTCACCTTCTTGAATCTCTATGCGCCCTTTACTGAACTACAACTCCTTGATCTACCTAAGGTAGTGTCGGGAGATCTGCCGGATCCAAACACCGACAGTTGGTCGGTTAATCTCAAGACTGGAGGAATGGGCGCTACTCTTCTTCAAGCTATTGAGGAAGTCCGGACCATTTCAATGGTCTGAAGCAGCAGAAAAGGCATTCCAGGAGCTAAAGCAGCTCCTCACCACTCTACCAACCTTGGTAGCTCTGAACCCTGGTGAGCCTTTACTGCTTTATATTTCAGCAACCGACAAGGTTGTCAGCATGGTCCTGGTCGCGGAGAGACCAGAACCATCACAAGCTCAGGAATCCAGACCCCTTCGGGAGGGTCCGGAGGTTCCTGAAGGTTAGTCTGGGTCCCAGCCCCCAGACTTGGATCAACAGGGAGTTATCCCAGAAGACTTGGACCCCTCCGGGAGGGTCCGGGTCACTCCAGCAGAAGCTCTGGGTTCCTGACCCCGAGGTCCTCGAAGCAGATCTGGACCCCTTTGGGAGGGTACGAGGCGATGTGGAGGAAGCTCCGGGCCCCTCCGAGAGGGTTTGGACAGTCAAACACCCAGTGTACTTCATCAGTGAAGTACTACATGATGCCAAGACTCGATACCTAGAGGTGCAAAAGCTGCTCTACACAGTTCTTATTGCCTCCAAGAAGCTTTGCCATTACTTCCAAGCTCACAAGATCTTAGAGGTGACATATTACCCACCGCGCGCAATCTTGCATAATCCCAACTCTACTGGGAACATTGCAAACTGGGCAGCAAAATTGGTCGAATTCGATCTAAAATTCGTCCCAAGACAAGCTATCAAGAGTTAAGAACTAGCGGACTTTGTGGCGGAATGGACCCCCTCTCCATCAAACACTGGGGGCCCCAGTGAGCAGAAGTCGGAACTCAAGGCTCCGGTCTTCACCGAACCTCACTGGACCCTCTACTTCGACGGCTCCATGCAAAAGTAGGGGGCTGGAGCTGGAGTCCTTCTCCTCGCTCCAACCGGGGAGAAGTTAAAATACATGGTCCACCTTGACTTCAAGGCGACCAACAACATGGCGGAATATGAAGCACTCATTTATGGACTAAGGGTGGCACTATCATATGGTGTCAAGCAGCTGTTGGTCAAGGGAGATTCGCACCTCATCATTAAACAGGTGAAGGGTGAATGCTCCTATAACAATTCCCAACTAGCTGCTTATCTCCTTGAAGTCCAGAGGCTTCAGAAGGACTTCGAAGTCCTAAATCTCCAACATGTCCAGCGTGTCCATAACGCTGAAGCTGACGAACACTCGAGGAAAGCGTCAATCGGAGCTCTGGCTCCTGACGAAACCTTCATCCAGAGGTTGTCAAAACCCACAGCTCAGCCTGCCGAACTGAGCGAAGGGGGCGAGACCAGCATCCCGAAGCTGGCGGTCCCGATGGCTCTGTTACCATGGCAGCCATCAAGGGTCGTAGGTGCTCCCGGAAGCTCCGAGCAACCCAGCACGAAAGACTCAAATGCTCAAGCAAGCTTCGATGCATTGATCTCGGAGATCCGGAGCTACTTGAAAGACAATATCCTTCCTAACGATGAGGTATCCGCTGATCGGATAGTCAGATTGGGTAAAACATACACGCTGGTAGAAGGGGATCTCTACCGGCGTGGTGCCAATGGCGTCCTAATGCGGTGCATCACAAGGGAAGAAGGCTGCGAGCTCCTCGTAGAAATCCATGAAGGCGAGTGTGGGAACCATGCGTCTTCCCGCACGCTGGTCGGTAAGCCTTCTGGCATGGCTTCTACTGGCCTACAACGCTCCAGGATGCAACTGAGCTGGTGAAGAAATGCAAAGCATGTCAGTTCCATGCAAAGCAAATTCACACACCGGCTCAGCCTCTACAAATGATACCTTCTACATGGCCTTTCGATGTGTGGGGGATGGACATCTTGGGACCTTTCCCAAGAGCCGTCGGAGGATACAAGTTCCTCTACGTTGCCATTGACAAGTTCACCAAATGGCCGGAAGAAACTCCAGTTGTGACAATAAACACGCAATCAGCTATCAACTTCTTGCAGTCCATCATATGCAGATTTGGAGTCCTAAACAAAATCATAACAGATAATGGCACCCAATTCACAAGCTCTGCTTTCCAAGGATACTGCGAAGACCTCAACATCCAAGTCAGCTACGCCTTCGTAGCTCACCCGGCAAGCAATGGCCAAGCCGAGAGAGCAAATGCGGAAATCCTGAAAGGACTCAAGACGCGCACATATGAGCGTCTGAACAAACTTGGAGCCAACTAGATTGAAGAGCTTCCGCCCGCTCTATGGGCCAACAAGACAACTCCAAACCGGTCAACTAGAGAGACCCCCTTCTTCCTGGTGTACAGAGTTGAAGCAGTCCTTCCTCTGGAAATCACCTTGGGGTCGCTCCGGGTCCGGACCTCCGACGAAGCCACACAGGACCAGCTCCGACGTGAAGACCTTGATCTCATTGAAGAGGGAAAGTGCTGAGCAACTGTTCGGAATGCCTGATACTACCAAGCTCTTCGGTGCTATCACCAACGGCATGTTCACAGCCGACAGCTCGAGGAAGGTGATCTTGTGCTACGGAGAATACAATCCAGTGAAGGGTTAAACAAACTCTCCCCCAGCTGGGAGGGACCCTTCCGAGTGATCAAAGTATCCCGTCCCGGATGCGTTCGCTTGGCAGCCGAGGATGGGACACCTCTCCCAAATCCTTGGAACATTGAGCACCTCCGTAAGTTCTACGCTTAATATCACAGAGGTGAGTCTGTGATTACACGTGGTGTATGTTATAGAGTCATTGTACAGAGTCGGGTAGCTCCTGCAGGAGGGCAGCCGGACCTACCCTGTTAGGTCCACAACGTCCATGCAACACTTGTCATAGTCTCAGAACTAAAAGTGTAGCTAGCTACCTTGGGTCAAACGAGAAACGAAACACACTTAGCCTGGTTCTGAACCCTAAGAGTGTGCTTGTTTCCCCTGTACCCCGGACCAATAATGAAAGACATCATTGTGTGAAAACAGACTCCACGTGCATTTACTTTGTACAGGCTCAATATTTTTTATTTTTCTCTTTCTTATCTATAACAAAGTTGTGCAGTTCTTAAGAAACTTTAGCTCGACCAGTTCATGTACAATTCGAGTTGCATTGTCTATCCTTCCGGGTTCAAATATTGTTGATGGCCTACTTGTCTGAATGCCGCCAAGCCAATCTAGGGCCGGAGTGTGCTGTCGACTTAGCCTGGTCATGCACCCTAAGTACGCCACTCTACCTACACCCCGGCAGGCCAAAGTAAGGCGAGTCCAGAAACGATTGGACCTAAAGGGAGCAAGACAATGCTCTTGATTGTATTTGGGATTGTGTTCGACCTAAAAATTTTTCGGGAACAGTAAGCCGCAATGAAGTTATAGATAGGAAACGGATTTTACTGTTTTTCTTAACTTCAGTGTGCAGGAAAAATAAATAAGCTCCGACATCCTCTAGCAGCTTGTGGTCAATGTTCAAACATTGACATCGAGCATCTCTGGAGCTACTCAGTTCTGGGAAAGCTAAGAGGAAGGTCGTTAACGTGAAGATGGTGGAAAGACTCTAAAGTGGAGTATGACGTTGACACAACACGTGTTGACAGAGGTCACTGCCGGAGTTACCAAGCTCCGACACCACAGAGGGCTAACTGTTGATGCTTTACGCGTTTATGGAGACTACTGTCGGAGCTACTAAGCTCCGGTAACGGTAAATGTCGGAGCCACTAAGCCCCGACAGCCTCAGGGGGCCAACACTATCAAAGACTTCAGACCTACAAGTTCGAAGCACGCAAGTCTTCAACAACTGTTACATCCTCTTGGTACATGTTCACAATCAAATTGTGTACATCTACCAGGGGGCCAAGCGAGACAAAGGTGTCGAAGACAAAAAATGAAATTCGAATTCTCAAAAATTTGGATTTCATTCATCTGGAGACAAGAGATTACAAAATTGGAGAAGAAGAAGAGAGAATACAAGCAGGAGCTACAGGGAGACAATCCTAGACCCTATGGAAGAAATGGGCGACCTTTTGGGCCACCTCCGACACATTGGCTCGGCTGGCTTAACCCTCTCCTTCGATGGACCTTCAAGCACCGGGTCCAGAGGGAATTGAGGGTCCCGGCTGGTGTAGCACGTCAGCACAAACTCTGTGATGTTCTTCACCAGGGACTGGCCCTCTATTTCCAATTGGTCCACGATGACATTGCCCATCTTGGAGAGCTTGTTGCCCGCTGAACTCAGCGCCTCCAACGCCTGGTCCAGCTCCGGCTCCGGATCATCCAGACGCACGGGACTGAAGCCCATTGGCGTGAGCGCATTGTTGGCCTTGCCCAGGAAGTCCCAAACTTGTTGGGACTCTGCAGCCCTTGCACCACGCATCTCCGCCAAGGATCTTTTGGCCGCCGCCATCTCCGAGCTCTCCCGAGCAAGACGCTCCACCTCTTTGGCATTCTGTTGAATCGTTTCAGCAACCTGCCTATCGAGCTTGCTGAGCTCTTCCTCCCGGAGGTGGATCTCATTCCGGCGGTTGACCAGATCTTTCTCCCGACCCCACACTTTCTTCTCCCGAGCGGCGATGGCATTCTCCTGCTTGTAGAGTTCTTGACCTCGCTCCCAGGCCTTTTCTCCTCCTCCTTGCAATGCTCATCCAATTTCTTGGTGCATTCTTCGAGGCTCTTGTCAGCCAGAGCTGTCTTTTGGACAAGCTCCTCCTCCCTCTTCACGAGGTCGTCCCGCAGCTCCAGGAATTTCTGCTCTTCATCTTCGAGCCGTCTCTCCCAGGCTTCAAGAGCCTCCCGACGCATGATAATACTATCGTGGATGGCGGAGAGCCTTTCCTGGCGCTCATCAGCTGCGCTATTTGCATCCTTGGCCTGATCATAGATGGACTGGGACTGGTTGTCGAGGGTCCGCGTCATTCTTTCCCTCTCATCCAACAACTTACCCCAATACTCCAGGCGGACTTTCTCCCTTTTCACCCACTCCTTGTCATCAGCCAGCCTCGACTGTGCCAGCTTAGTCTCGAAATGGAGTCGGTTGCGCCACCTCCTAATGGTCTGGCGCTCCTCCTCGAGGGCCTTGCTATCGTGGTAGAAGGCCAGTTGAACCTGGCGAAGACTGGATCAGGCGTTGTCGATGGACAACGATAGGGGGATCGGGCCTGGACCTGCTGGGTCATCTCCGCTGCCTCCAGCGGATCTTTAGAAACAAAAATTGGGTCCCACTCTACGAGAGTTGTCCCCTGAGATTCAATGGCACTAAGGCCGTCCTTCGAGATAGCCTCGGCAGCCGCCGAGGAAGTACTTGCAACGGAAGTTCCAAAGGCCCAGCCGCCAGGTCACCAGCAACTAGCCCCTTCGGCTGGGGCCAGCAGCTTCTTCATGGCACTCTGGCTCAGCAGCGGGCACCTCCGGGATCACCGCTCCCGGAGCAGGCATTGAAGGTTTGGTCGGAACACAAGCTACTCTTGGCTCCGGCACAGGCGCCTCCTCCGCCTCTGGCTCAGGTGCTGGCATTTCGAACGACATGGGCTCGAGTGCTGACGCTTCGACCACCAAAGGCTCAGGCGCCGACACCTCCACAGCAGCTGGCTCGGACGCTGGAACCTCTTCAACGGTCGGCTCCACGGCCAGAACTTCTGCAGCAACCGGCTCTACCACCGGAGCTTCCTCGACAACTGGCACAAGTGCCGGAGCTTCAACAACACCTGGCTCTACCACCGGGACTTCATCAGCCAACAGCTTGACTGCCGGGGCTTCAACAACATCCACCTCTAGGGACGGAATCGCCGCTTCCCCTAGCTCTGCGGCCGGAGCGTCCAACATCACAGCGTCCAAGCCCGGAGCTTCAACCTCTGAGGCTGGCGCTGCTGGTACATCTTCAGTCCCGTGGTCCTGTGCTACCACGGGAGCTTCTGGGGATGAGTCGTCCAAAACCACGACAGCCGGCGTCGGGGCTGCCGCAGCCTCAGCCACCTCATGGGGTAGCGCAGGAATCATAGCCGGACCTTCAGCCTGCACAGCCTCAACCGCTGCTGTAGGACTAGAGCTTCAGCCCTTTTCTTGGGCACTCTGTGGATGAAGGACGAAGAGATTCAAAATACAGCTAACAATAAAACAACTGACTGAGGTAAAAAGTCAAAAATTACCTCAGAAGGCTTCCGCACCAGTTACCCCAGAACCTCTTCTCCGGACACTCCGGACTGGCCCCAGCCACCACTGGCGTGGTAGTCCCTGAGGGCCCCCCGGAGCTTGCAGCTGCTGTCAACGTTGCTCTAGTAAAGGCCCCCCCTCGACCGGGAAGGACCTCCGGACCCAGAGCCCTCAGCTGGCCCTGGTACCGGAGTCACTTGGCCGGTGCTAGCACCCCGGGAAGACGCCGCAACTGGAGTAGACACCGCTGTTGTAGACCTTCCCCTCCGGGGAGAAGGAGATGCCGCGGAAGAAGTATGCATGGCGGACCTTCTGTCGGCATGCTTCCTCTTACGGCTTGACGGCTCGGCCAGTTCCTTGCCCTTGCCGACGACTTTGGTTCTTGGCTTAGGGGCGGGAACGGAGACACCTTCCGGAGCTTCTGAGATCGCCAACCCGGTGGTCGAGCGCCTCTCAACGACACAAGGTCGTCAAGCACCGGCATCGTCCGCCGGAGCTCCCTACTGAATTCTGCCTCCATGTTCAGTGGGAGGAAAGCTGGCGGTAGAGCCAAGTCGTCGCCCTAGACTTCGATGCCGTGCTGGAATTTCTTCAGGTGGAACTCCAAAGTTGCACCCTCCATGTTGGACTTCATACCGGTCTCGAACCGATCGTCGTCCAGCATGCAGTTGAGGGCCCAAGCCAACTTCTCCCTCCTCTTCAACGGAGCCCACCAGTTGGTCAGGAAGTTGCAAAACACTGCCTGGGGAGTGACCCCTCCTTCCACGCAAAGGCAGATCCTAGTCAGAGCAGGGTTGAAGGCACCTGACAGCACCAGAGCTTCACTCCAAACTGCAGTGTCAATGTTGGGGAGGCCTTTTGGCAGCTCAAGCTTCTCGTGCTCCTCCACCCTGATCACAATCCAATCCTTCTTCCAATCGTCGAACTTCCCAGAAGGGAATGACCGCAAGTATTTGGACGGGCACTTCTTGCGCTTCACAGATTTGTAGAAGCCAAGGTACTCGTCGCTCCGGCCTGTGGTTTGGACAGTTAAGAAGGTGCGGAAAAGCTCAATGCAGAGGGGAATGCCCACCCACATCTCGCAGAAGTGGACGAAGATTGACACCAGCAGAATGGAGTGGGGGGCAAGGTGGTACAGTTGCAGACCATAGAGGTCTAGCAGCATCAAAGAAGGGAGGAGAAAGGTGGGATCAGTCCCACCATGGCGTACGCGGAGAAGTACACAATGTCGCCGGTGTGTTCCTTCTCGAACAGAAGCTTGTCGGCGCGGACCAGGTGGTTGAAGAAGTCAGGGGACCATCCCATGAGGGCCCGGACCTTCTTCAAATCGTCATCGGTCTTCAGTCGACTCTAGTGGAGACCCAACTCCATCGCGGCACAGCGAGGCAAGAGAGGAAAGGCAAGCAAAAGTTTGGAAGGTTTGAGCGCAAGATCGATTGAAAGGCATAAAGAACCCCAAACGGTGCATGCTTTCTTTCTTAAGTAAGCCCCCGCAACTCCTGGATGGAAACCGCAGAGGAGCCGATGATACCAGTCAAAATTTTCACCCCGCCAATGGCAAGGGGTCCTGGGGCCACCCCGACGATCAAGTCGAGGTTCTTACCCCAGGCAAACAGTTGACATCATGAAAGGCGGGAAACCCGAAGTCGGCGGCCTGACAGGGCGCGCGGAACCGATACAATTTTCGTATCGGGAACCGGTGACCTTCAATTGTGTGAGATCTGCACGCTGAGATCTCACCTGCCGCCTCCAAGATACGCCACGCGGTGGAAGTTTAACTATGAACTACAGCCAACGGCACAAACAAAGACCCTTGAAGACACGGCTTAGTAACCAAAGAATAGACCCACCTCCGGCAAAATGACCTCATCCAAAAAGGTCTCTCCCGGAGGTGAGCCCAGGGGGCCACTGTCGGTACCCTCCGTATCGGATACCCCTTGAGATTGCAAAGATCACAAGGAAACTCCATATACCAGATTTGAAGACATCTGAAGGCCCCACTTGTCAGGCGCAACCGGATCTGCTTCGCCAACATCGTTAGTTCCAGGGCCACCACGTGTATCATAGGACTGAAGCTATCACCCACACATGGGAAACTCCAATTGGAATACCAGTATGGCACCCCCGGACCTGAGCCCAGACAGAGGGAAGCTCCGCTATTGACACGTGTTGAGTAGCACCGGACCTACTCGTCCACGACGGTAAGCTCCGGTGCTGCCACGTGGCGACCGCCGGACCTTCAGCTTCAACAATTAGGCCAGGGGGCCCCCCAACGGCTCCGGACCTTCAAGGATCAATCAAAGACTTCAAGACCCAATTAAGTGTCATTAATACTATATTAATGACACACGATCGGATGGCCTTTAATACTGGTAACAACACTGTTAAGGCCCGTTACCAGGCTATTAAGGGTAATTACTCCATTTATTGTGTATCAAGCATGTGTAACAGCTGGGGCCACCTGTCAGGCCAGGCTAACGTTGTAACGACCAATCCTTGAACTATAAAAGGACTGGTCAACGATACACAAAGGACGGTTCCAGACCACTACTGAACTCCCTGAGCTAGACGAGCTTCTTCTTATGGAGCTTCTTCTAGACTCACAAGCTTAATACATTACAACACACCCCGTGGAGTAGGGTATTACGCTCAGGCGGCCCGAAACACGTAAATCTCTGTGTACACGTGTCTTTCACCTTCTTGAATCTCTGCGCGCCCATTACCGAACTACAACTCCTTGATCTACCTAAGGTAGTGTCGGGAGATCTGCCGGATCCAAACACCGACAATGTGTGAATCCAAAATTAAAGTAATATGAGCATAGTATTTCATACATATTTGACTTTGTGATTCCTTTTACATGCTAAAAGTTCTTACTACATTACTCGTGTTATACATTTTGTAGTTTTTTCCATGTCTAGTAATTGGAATAATTACTTACATTAAATCTGGTCATGGTTGAACTTTCTTGCTGTTTTGAACTTGTTGCATGCTCACAAGTGTTTTTAATCAGAAAGAATTAATCAAGTAATCAACTCACATGTTGAGTTTTTGTGAACAAATATAAGTTGAGAAAAGATCAAGAGAATATGCATGCATCGCACTTCTTCTTTTCAGATAGCTTATCATTGCACTTAGATATGAACTTGGAAGAAGTTGTGTATGACTAAAACCATGCCCTTAAGCTTCTGATTGTCAAATGACATAGGCTTGTCTTGGTTGGTTAGAATAAGACAGATGCACATATAATCTCTTGCAAATAACATATGATCTAAATCTTTGCTTTGAAAACTAATGAAATGCAGCAACAAGTGTCATGCTTTAAGGTTTTGAAATAGTTAAGTTTGTGAAATCATGACTTGCTTAAATTGAAAATTACATTTGATCTCTAGCACGGCTTACACTACTTTATGAATCTTATTGTTGTGATAGTGTAAGTTACTTGATAGTATGACTTGGATGAGCTTTGTTTTATATGTATATGTTATAATATGCTCATAATAATTAAAATTTCTCTTTTTAACCTTGTTGAATACATTGTCAAAGGGGGGGAGATAATATGGTGAATTATGCAAGGGGGAGAAATATGTATAGGGGGGAAATATGTATAGGGGGAGAAATTTATTTCTATCTCATTTGATTTTCAAAAAGAGAGAAAATTGTTCTCAAAACTTTTCATGCCAATGTTTGGATATTAAGTGGTGTTGCCAATGCATTCATCAAGGGAGAGATTGTGAGACCTATGTGTGCTAAATACATTGGCTTATACTGAATACATTGGCTTTGTCAATAAAAGTTTTGAATGATGCGGTAACATCTTTTTAGCAAGGTCAGACTCTAGCTCCGAGCTTCTGCAAGGTCCGACGAAAGGTCCGACTTGCTTTGTCTAGGTCCGACATGTTTTTGGGTAGCTCCGGTGAGCTTTGTCTTTAGCTCCGACATGTCTTTGATAACTCCGACATGTCTTTGTTAAGCTCCGATATGTTTTGCTAGGTCCGACTTATGTTGGTTAGCTCCAACATGTTTTTCTAGCTTCGGCTTTTGGGTTGACTAGTTTCGACTAGTTTTGGTCAGCTCTAGTGCTAGGTCCGACTAGCTTTGCTTAGCTCCGGTGCTTGGTCCTGCTAGTTTTGATAAGCTCCGGCGCTAGGTTGTACTAGCTTTGGTAAGCTCCGACTCAAGCTCCGGTTAGCTTTTTTCTAGGTTTGGAGCTTGATCATAATGTTTCAAATTTTCATGTGAAATGTTTTGAACTTGCTTTACACTTATGGAAAGGTTGCTTAGTATTCTTTTACAAAGTTTTTGGTGTGTTTTGGTTGATATGGCTGATATCGTTTTGATATGCTTTGCAACATGCTTATGTGAGGTGCTCACGTAAGGTGTTGTGTTCAGAACTGTCTTGAGTCAAGTCGCGGACTTGGGCTCGTACGGATTGGATGTTTGTTCATGTGCAGGTGTTGCCTGAGTTCAAGACATGGCTGGTAACGGGATCCATTGAACTACTCTTAGGGAGAAGATGAGGTTCAACAACCAAGTTCGGGAGGAATTGTTGTTGAGTTGATCGGGAGGGTGCGCATCTTGTTTGAATCAAGAACAACGCATATGAAGGTATTGTGGACGTCATTGGAAGATGTTTGCACATGTGCAAGGAGTGCATGGACGTGGCTACATGGTTCCAAGGCATGATGAAGAGATGTGGACGTAAATAATTGGTCAGAAAGTTCCAACCGACTAGGTTATGGACTCAGGCTGCGGCAGAGTCGGGGTTGACTCAAATATGGAAAGATTTGAGTTGGTTATGTTAGAATTTCGTGTAGGTCACGAGATTGTGTTGTTTTAGGAATGTGGGATACGTTCCCAAGGTGTTTGGAGGTCTTAAGATTGCTTCTATCTGCATATAGAAGAGTCCTAAGCAGTTATGGAAATTTTCGATTCGTGATTTGAGTAGGATTAGAGTCCTAGTTAAGATTGGGTTGGCCTAAGGGCTAGTTATATAAGCAAGGGAGAACAGAGCTCGTGGTGCACGACTTTGGGGCTGTTACTCTTGTGTTCTATTGAATAAAATTCGTAGTTGAAGGAACTTTTGTGCCTTGTTCGTCCGACTTGTTCCAGACATGTTTTACTCGTTGAGTTTCCGGACAACACTACCTTTCGTCGGTGGTTTTATCATAACTCGAATTTTACAAATCCAATTGACATGATTTTTTTGGTTTGTATTCACAACATGACTATCTATCATCATTCAAAATTTCACGGTCATTGGATTTTTGGTTTCTGATCTACACAAGTTTCTTTACAGTGTTCCAGAACTGTTTTTCTCGGGTAGGACAGATTGACCTTTGCTTGATCTTTCGATCGTAACTTGAGTTTCTCTCGACAGATTTGAGTGATGCTTCTTGTTTTTTCTTCGTGACTTGATTCTCTATGATATATATCACTTTTGTCATGGTGAAACACGTTTAGATTAGTCTCACACACAATTTCTTTAACATATCGTTTTTCTGCCGAAGGCGTTGGGATTTAATTGTTTCCACTGCGTAAGATTTTTTTAAATCTACCATTCACCCCCCCCCCCTCTGGTAGCTTTTCACGTGCTCTTCGATCCTACAATTACAAAGAAAATGACAAGCACCCAAAGTACTTGTCCTATCAATCCTACAACCCCTAAAATCAGCATCCGAAAAAGCTTTCAAAGTAATGCTTGAGGAAGAAGGAAGAAAAATGCCAAATTCTTGAGTTCCATTTAAGTACCTGAGAATTCTTTTGATGGCCTGAAAATTTGAAGAATGTGGGGATGCTTGAAACTATGCACAAAGACATGCGCTGAATTGTATGTCCGGTCTTGATGCCGTAGGGTACAAAAGTGATCCAATCATACTTCCATATTCTTTTCGGTCGACTAGGTCACCATCTTCATCAAGTTAAAGTGTTGTTGTTGTTCCCATTGGTGTCCAAAGAGGCTTGCTTTTGTCCGTGTTGAAGCGCTTTAGAAGGTCGTTTGTATACTTCGTTTGATGCACAAAGGTTCCCTCCTTGGTTCGCTTGATTTGCAGCCCCAAAAAGTACGTCAGTTCTCCCATCATACTCATCTCAAATTATGAACTCATCATTGCTGAAAAATTGGACACGAGATCATGAGAAGCACAACCAAAGATAATATCATCCACATACATTTGAACGAATAATGAGTCATTGTCATGCTTAAGCACAAAAAGAGTTTTATCAACCTTACCCATGGTAACCCCTTTTCAAGTAAGAATGTTTTTAACCAATTATACCCTGCTCTAGGGGCTTGTTTGACACCGTAGAAGGCTTTGGACAGTTTGTAAACATGATTAGGAAAATCTGGATTTTTAAACCCGATGGTTGCTTGACATAAACCTCCTCATCTATGTAGCCATTAAGAAAAGCACTTTTAACATCGATTTAATAAAACTTGAAACCTTTAGATGCAGCAAAGGCTAACAAAATTCTTATGGCTTCTAATCTAGCAACAGGAGCAAAAGTTCCATCAAAATCTAGACCTTCAACTTGTGTGAAACCTTGAGCAACCAACCTATCCTTATTCCAAACCACAACCCCATCCTCACTTTGTTTATTTTTAAACACCCATTTAGTTCCAATTAAAGTGTGACCTTGAGGTGGAGGTACAAGTTTCTAAACATTAGTTCTTTCAAAATTTTCCAACTCTTCTTGCATGGCAATAAACCAAGGTTCATTAGTGAGTGTGTGTGATATTTCTTTGGGTTCAAATGAAGCACCAAAAGCATAATGAGAATTAGAGTTTGGATCGCCAAACCTGGACCGTGTGACTCGTTCGTGCAAGCTTCCAATGATTTGTTGTGGAGGATGACTTTTGAGTACGCGGAGGGGTGTCACTTCACAAGCTCCTTCTTTTTCATGTTTATCATAGATTAAAGAATTTGTGACTTGAGGATGATCTGTACCATCTGCAGTAGTTGTTAGTGTTGGTAGTGGTGCAAAATTAGCAGCGTGATCAACATCATTTGCTTTTGAATTTTCGTGCAGCAGCACCACATTTTCGTCTTCTTCTATGAAAGTACTCCCCCCCTGCGGATATGATATCTTAACCTGCAACATTGGAGCTAGTACCTAGGCTATCTTCATCAAAAGAAACCTCACAAGTCTCCCTAATTTTGTTAGTATCAAGTAAAAGCACACGGTAGCCTCTAGTATGAGATGGGTAACCAAGAAACACACCATCAACATATCTAGGTTCAAATTTATCAAGATTACCATGTTTCTTAACAAAGAATTTGCATCCAAAGATCCAACAGTGTGTGACACTAGGCCTATGTCCAAACTGTAGTTCATATGGTGTTTTACCAAGCTTAGCACGCAACAAAAAACACGTTTTGAGACATAACAAGCGGTTGCAATTGCATTAGCCCAAAATTTCATAGGAGTTTGATATTCATCAAGCATAGTCCTAGCCATCTCAACTAAAGTTTTGTTCTTTCTCTCTACGACACCATTTTATTGAGGTACATAGGATGAAGAGTATTGATGTTCTATTCCTTTTCAGCATAAAAGTGATCAAAAGATTGATTTTTAAATTCAATTCCATTATCACTTCTAATTGCTTTTAAAGATCCTGGGTGGTCAAGTGAAAGTCTAAGAACTAAACTTCTAAAGTGACTAAAGGATTCATTCTTAGATGCCATAAAGTAAATCCAAGAGTATCTAGTACAATCATCAACATCACAAGAACATATCATTTACCCCCGAAAGATTGAACACGTGAAGGACCTACGGTGTCAAGGTGCAAAAGTTGTCCCGGTTCTGTTTTCATGGTCATTGTGAGAGGAGCATGTAAACCTGCAACCATCTTAGCATGTCTACAAGAACAACATACAATTTATTTGTCCCCTTTAAGCTTAGGTAGTCCACGTATGCGATCAACAGCACTAACACGCGTGAGATGATCAAAGCCTACGTGATCATGTCTACTATGCCAAAAATATAAGTCTTTTGAATCATTAGCAACTAGACACCTATGCTTAGAGGATTACATATCAAAATCCGCTTGAAAAACTCTTCCAAACAAAGACATGTTAAAAATGAGCTCACTATTTGAATCTACAACCTTGCAATATTTTTTATTGAAAGTAATTTCTAGATTTTCATCTAGCAATTGTGAAACAGAAAGCCAGTTGTATCTTAAATTTTTAACAAGTGCCACATCCTTCAAAGTGTAGTGATTATTTACTCTAACCAAACCCTTAGCAATTATAGAAGTTGATGAAATATCGGCAAAAGTAACAGTCTCTACACGTGACACAAAAGAGAGGGAGGAGAACTATTCTTTGTTACCGGTCATGTTGTGTGAGCAACCTGAATCCACAATCCAAATATTCTCCTTCCTCAGGCGTGTAACCTACATAGAAGCACAATATGTTGATTACTCAATACTGGGGTTAGTCAAGAAGCATTTAGGGAATCAGTACTGAGTCACACAACATCCAGCGGGAATAACACGCGAAAGCTGAGATAAAACAACAGGTTTATGAGCCAAAGTTTGAGAATTCTTGTACCCAAATATTGACCTACGAGGTGTTACATGTGTAGTACGAAAAACAGTAGGTTTGGGAGCAAACTTTGCATGTTTTTGACTCATTACAGCAGGTTGTATGTTCCTAACTTACGATTCAGCATGTGCAACAAATTTTGCATGAGAATTATGAGATCTAGCTTGCATTCTTTCCTTTTTCTGTTGTTTGGCTAGTCTATAACAAAAATCTATGTCATGACCATCTGCACCGCGGTAGGTACAATGAAATTTAACTTTGTGTTCTTGTATAGATGAGCAAGCAACATATTTATTAGAAACTAAATGAGACAGTACCCCTGCAGATTTGAAAAACACTTCTTTTTGTTTAGGAACTATTTGAATCAGACCACTTCCTAATGACTTTACAATTTTAGGTGGATGTGCTTTAGCATGAGCATGAGAATCAAAACCTAAATTAGTTTTAACATTGCAAGACTTCCAATAATTCAGCAGCAAGTTTACGTTCTTACTCCCATTACAAAACCGCTCTAGTGTCCTATTCATATCATCAAGTTTCTTAGACAAGTCTAGGCAGTTTTCACACGGAATTTTTCTTTTAGTTTGCAATTAAAACAATGATTAACTTCATGAGAACATAAGGCATTGTTAAACATAGAAATCTCATTCATAGCATCGTGTATTTTCTTGTCAAGATCATCACAAAAAGAACAATGCAAATCAATTGTAGAACAGCAAGCATCTTTCAATTTATTATCATTAAGAGCAGCAAGCTTTTTGTTCTTTTCTAATTCAAGTTGAAGCTTATCAAGTGTGTAGGTGTGCGCACTTCATAAAGAGGACAATTTTTCATTTATAAGCTTGCATGAGGAACAGGAATCATCACTAGGAATCACGGATTTTAAACGATTTATTTCAGATTCTGGTGATTCAATTTTAACAGCATTGTTCTTAAGTTTTTTGTCCTTTTTCTTAACTATAACAGTGGTACGAGAAATAGCATCACATATTCCTTTGCAAGTTGGGCATACCTCTTCATCATCGATGTTGTGTTCTGCCTCCTCCATACTTGATCTTGAGTTGCCCGCCATGACGCACAAGTTTACCAAATTCTCTTCATCTTCATCCCTTATGATGTCCACATTGCTCGAGCCGAGTTCTTAAAGTGTAGAGATAAAACTGTTCACCAATTGGCGACCTGTAAAACCCTTCTTCTTCTTCTTCTTATCGTTTACAAAGGAGTGCTTCGTCCTTGTTTGTTTCTCATCATGGGAAGTAAGAACTAAAAGGTTAGGGCAGTCCGTACGAAAATGTCTTGGCTTACCACATTCAAAGCATCGTTTAGAATCGACACTTCCTCTCCTTCTAGTTCTCATGTTTTGCAATGCTTTTGAGAACCGAGTAGAGAGAAGTGCTAGCTCCTCCTCTGGAAACTCTTCAGTCTGTTCAAGGGTTAGAGAGGACAACGAAGCAAGTGTACCACATGACAAAGATTGACTAGAGCTAGGCATGTCACGTTGTGAAACAAAAGCAAGAGACTTGTTGGGGTTCTTACGTGATATTATGTCAATTTTTAATGAGTTTTTAACTTGGAATATAGCACATCTAATGTAAGTGTACTCATGCAGTGGATTCACTAATAGATGTAGCTTTCATCTCCCAAATTGACATGTCTAATACAATTACTACTTGCCTAGCATTTTCAGCATCTAAAAAATTAACATTGATACTACGCAAGTTGCTGAGAATTTTGTTAAAGTGGGCAAACAGGTCATCGATTGACTAATCGGGTTGCATCTCGAAGTGCATGTATTCTTTCTTGGACATGTCTTGTCTTACCTGCTTGATAGTGGTGTATCCTTCACGATAATCACATAGAGCTTTCCAAACATCATATGCAGGTCGGAGGTGTGCAACTCGATCAAAGTTGCTTTGAGTCAATCCTTGTATGATCAAGTTTTGTGCCTTGTTGTTGTTGTCAACATCTCTCATGTTCGTAGCATTGACTTGATCATTTGGCGGCACGTTGTAAGGCTACTACACCTTTTCCCATATTTCGAAGCCTTGCAAATGGATGAAAGCCTCCATACGTGCCTTCCAAACCTAAAAATCAATGCCACTAAACACACAAGGTTTTGCGAAGCCATTCTCCATATTGATTAGTAAAAACACGTGCAATACAAAAATATTAGAGCACCATGGCTCTGATACCAATTGTAGGATCTAAGAGCACGTGAAAAGCTATCAGAGGAGGGTGAATGGTAGATTAAAACTTTTAAGCAGAAGCAACAAAAACCCCTCAACAGAAAATCAATATATTAAGAAACAGTGTGTACAACTAATCTAAACGTGTTAAACCATGACAAAAGTAGTAGATATTATAGAGGATCAGTTAATGTAGATACGACAACAAGAATCACAAAAAACCATCGAGATAAACTCAAGTTATGATCGAATGATCGAACAAAGGTCGATCTGTTCTACTAGAGTAAAAACAAATCTGCAACACTGCAAAGAAACTCGTGTAGATCAGAAATGACAAATCCAAGGACCGTGTAATTTTGATAGATGATAGATAATCAAGTTTTAGTTTTGAAGACAACCTAAATATAATCACGTCAATTGGATCTGTAAAACTCGTGTTATGATAAGAACACCGACGCAACATAGTGCTGTTCAGAAACTCGACGAAAAAATTTTGTTTGAATGAAGTCGGACGAACAAGGCACAAAAGCTCCTATAAACTACGAATTTTATTGATCAAAACAAAAGAGGAACAACCCAAATTCATCTTTGGCCTCTATTGCTTATATAACCAGCCCGAAGGCCAACCCAATCCAAACTAGGACTCTAATCCTACTCAGTTTTAACCGAAACTTTCCATAGCTGCTCAAGACTCGTCCATATGTAGATAGAAGCAATCTTAAGACTTCCAAGCACCTTAGGAGTGCATTCCACATTCCTAAAACAACTAAACTTCATGACCCACACGAAATCTAACCAAAACAAACTCTAAACCTTCCTTGAACGAACCATAACTACCTCAGCGGCAGCCTGAGGCATAATGCAGCCGGTTGGACCTTTCTGACCAATTCTTTACGTCCACATCTCTTCATCACGCTTTGGAACCATGTTGACACGTCCATGCACTCCTTGCACACATGCAAACACCTTCCAACAACGTCAACGATACCTTCTCATGCATTGTAATTGATCAAAAAATGTTGTGTGACCTCCCGATCAACTCAACCACAATTCCTCTTGAACTTGGATGTTGAACCTCATCTTCTCCCTAATACTAGTACAATGGATCCTGCGACCAGCCATGTCTTGATGAATGCATCTAGGCCCCCATAAGGTATGGTTTCGGTGATTAATGACAACCATTGGATATCACTAATAAGTTTGTGAATGCAAGGTCTCTCATATAATTCATCAAACTTAATGGACTCTATATTTAGATCATCTACTGCTCATTGGATACAATTGGAGACCCCTCAACAAACTACTTTACAAGGTCAATCGATTTTCATGAAGACTAAAAGAAGAAACACATATGTCAAAATTATTCCATCAAAAACAGCACTCAAGACTTGGTTGTCATCAGAAGAACATTTCAAACCAATGTCTAAGAGGTCACTCGAACTAATTCCAAAAGAATCACTTATAACAACTCGAAGCAGACAAAATCAACTCACATGATCATCTGATGTATCCAGAAAACACTACATCGGTCGAGTTGGCTCTGAGCAGAAGAAGACCTCAGTCTTGGGTATACACCGGATCATCTGATGATGAAGCAAGTGTTACATCGGTCGATCATTCCAGTAAGCAATTTCCCTGGACCAAGTGTAACACCGGACAATCCGATATACAATTATAACACATCAGTCAATCATTCCAGTAAGCATTATTTCTGGACCGTTCTGGATCAAGTGTCACCGGATTATCCGATGTACAGGTGTATACAACATCGGTCGTTCAGCGGTCATATCTGACACAGTGACCTCAGCTAATTTGTATTCGACCGATGATAACTGAAGTGAAAACATCGGATCATCCGGTGTTTGCAGAACAGTGATGTCAGCCTACTTTTCCAACGGCTATTTCGTGGAAGCTGGCTATTTATACCCCTTCAACCAGTCATTTCGACAAGTCTCGATGCCAGGAGCTACTCTACACATTACCAAGCATTCAAGACATTGAGCAACCACTTCCACATCATTACACCACTTGTACACCAAGAGATAGGCTAGAACTTACTAGAGATGATGCTTGTGTGCTTCCATTCTCGGTGATTGGAGTCTCTAGTCTAGAGAGAGCTGTGAGAGAGTGTCTCTTGGTGATTGCATTCACCGTGTATCAGTCGGTGATTGGAGAGATCCTTCCGGAGCTTTCCAAGTCGGTTGTGGAAGCCCGAAAGATCAAACTTGTACAAGGCTTGAGATCCACCTTGCCGGAGGTGGCGAACGGAGACTTTTAGTGAGATCCCAGGTCTTGGTGACTTGGGAGTGGCTATACCCTCTGGTGGGTGCAACAACGTGGATGTAGGAAGGTCTTGATGATCCTGCCGAACCACAGGATAAATCACCGTGTCTTCGTGTCTTCTCGGGAGTTGCACACTCTTCCTTTCTCGTTATACTTATGCATTTCATATACCGCAAACTTGTTATTCACTTGAATGCATAGGTTGTTTGCATAGGGAATTGGGCTTTTAGTACTTTAGTATTTATTGCTTTAATTTTTAAAAAAGAAGCCCAATTCACCCCACCTCTTGGGCATTCGATGCTTACAATTGGTATCAGAGTAAGGTTGCTCATTGGATCATTCTAGCTTCACCGCTAGAGAGCCAAGATGGCCAAGATTGGGGGTTCGGTTCCCATCTTCGAGGGCAAGAACTTTGCCTATTGGAAAGCACGCATGTGTGCTTATCTAGAGGCTATTGCTCCCGAGGTATAGGAAGCGACCCATGCGGGGTTTGGTGAGCATAACTACATAGGTGATCAAGTCAAGTGGGATGCCAAGGCTAGAAATGCTATTTATGAATGCATTAGTCAAGATGTGTTTGCTAGGATTGCTAGCAAAGAAAAGGCTTGTGAAATTTGGGCTTGCTAGATTGAAATTCATGAGGGTTCTTCTCGTGTTAAAGAACTAAAGTATCACATGCTTAAGGCCAAATATGACGAGTTCAAAATGCTACCTCATGAAAATGTCAATGAAATGTTTTCTCGCTTGAATGTTCTCATTGAGGAAATTAATGCTCTTGATATTGCTTCTCTTGGCAAGGGACTCATCAACCGCAAGATTCTTATGCTCCTTCCTAAGCCAAAGTAGAACATCATCAACTCCATGCTTCAAAAGGAATCACTTGATCACATTGAAGTTTCAGAACTTATTAGAGAGATTCGTGCTCATGAGATGAGTGTACTTGGGATGATGGAGGAATCATCTTCAAAGACAATTGCCCTAAAGGCTTCCACCAAGAGAACTAATCTCAAGAAAAATAAAGTGATCGAGCCTAGCTCAAGTGAAGAAGAGCAAGCATCAAGTGAAGATGACGATGATGAGCTTGCATTGATGATGAGAAAATTCTCTTGCTTGAACTCCAAGATTGCCAAGAAGGAATACACCTTTGATCCCAAAAAGAAAGTGTTTCTACCAAGGAAAGATGATAATAAGACCTGCTATAACTTTGGTGATCAAGGTCACATCTCCTATGGTTGTCCAAAACTGGACAAAAGAAGAGAGAACCACAAGGGCAAGCATCGCAAGCTTGAGGATAGTGAGGATGATAAAGAAGAGGTCAAGCCCAAGCCAAGAGTCTTTGGGAAGAAGAAGTATGACAAAGGCAAAAAGGAAAAACTCTTTCCAAAGAAGAGAAAAGGTCCACAAAAGGTGTTCATGTGTGAGTCAAATGAATGGATCACCGATGAAGAATCTAGTGATGAAGAGAGTGAAGCTGAAGAAGAGAGCTTGGCTGGCCTTGCAATTGCCAACAATGATGATTCATCTCTTCTTCCACCTCCCATGTGCCTCATGGCAAAAGGTAACACCCAGGTATGTGATGACTCTAGCGATGATGAGCTTTCCCCTGATGACTTAACTTCATTGATAAATGAATACCACACTATCATTAAAAGGGAAAATAGTAAGGTCAAGGCTCTTGAAGAAGCTCGTGCAAAGCTTGAGAGTGCTAACCTTGATTTGCTTCACAAGTATGAAAGCATACTTAAGGATCATGACACGCTCAAATCTCATGTCAAGCAAGTTGAGGAAGATAAGGATCTAACAAAGCTAGATCATCATGAGCTTGACTTAGCACACAAAGCAATCTTGGGAAAGCACGATGAGTTAATCCAAGAGCATCAAGTACTTAACCTTTCTTATGAAGTCATTGATCAAGAATTGAAAACAGTTATTAAAGAAACCCTTAATGATATGGTATCTATTGTTTCTCATGCCACTAATGTCTTGCATAAGTCCTTGCCTTTGAAAGAGAATGCTAGGGAGAAGGATTTGATGGATGAAATTGAAAGTCTCCACACTAGTGTGGCAAGACTATATAAGGGAGAAGTCAAGCACAAAGAAATCCTCTTCCAACAAGCAAAGGCCTTCAACAAGAGAGGACTTGGATCCTTCCCGGTGCCTAACAAAGGAAAGGTGCCCTCACTAGAGCTTAAAACGAGCTTCATCAAGGAAGTTGGTTCTTATTGCCAACATTGCATGGTCACCGGTCACCATACAAGGGAGTGTCCTCTTCGTAACCGGCCTTCTCCAAAATTGCCTACTAACTACAAGTCCACCTTTGATGATCATTATTATCTCTTGAGTAAAGTAGATGGAAAGGTGAAGGCAAGGTTCATTGGCAAGGACATGAAGGGCATGAAGGGGTAGCTTCCCAAGCAACTTTGGGCCCCAAAAACACTTGTATCACACATACAAGGACCTAAGTTAGCTTGGGTGCCTAAAATAAAAAATTGAATTCATGTGTGTAGGTGAACTACAAAGCCAGAGGAAAGCATTGGGTACTCGATAGCGGGTGCACTCAACAACTGACTGGCAACGATGGTATGTTCACTTCCATAGAGAACCCCAACAATCATGAACAAGTCACCTTTGGTGACAACTCTAAGGGGAATGTAAATGGATTGGGTAAGATTGCAATTTCACATGATTTATCTATTTCCAATGTGTTGTATGTTAAGTCACTTAGTTTCAATTTGCTTTCTATTGCACAATTATGTGATCTTGGACTAACGTGCATCTTTGCCAAGAATGATGTCGTTGTGACTAGTGAATCAAGAAAAGAACTAAGCTTCAAAGGGTTTTGGCATGGACATCTCTACTTAGTAGACTTCTCTGACAAGTATGCTAGCTTGACCACTTGTCTTTTCACCATGACGAGTTTGGGTTTGCTATGGCATCGACGCATCACTCACAATGGAATGAGCAAGCTCAAGAAGTCATTCAAGCTCCAGATGGTGAGCGGCATAAAGGATGTCACATTTGAGAAGAACAAGCTCTGTAGCGCTTGTCAAGCCGGGAAACAAGTTGCTTCACACAACCCGATGAAGACAATGGTGTCAACCTCCAAGCCACTTGAGTTGCTCCACATGGACCTCTTCGGACCGTCCACATATCAAAGTATTGGTGGTAATATCTATTGTCTTGTTATAGTTAATGACTACTCTCGGTATGCTTGGACTTTGCTTCTAGGTGACAAGAGTGAAACTCCGGAAGTCTTCAAGACCTTCGCTAAACGTGATCAAAGGGAATTTCAACTTCCCATCATCAAGGTCCAGAGTGACAACGACACCGAATTCAAGAACTACAACATTGGGGAGTGGTGTGATCGCGAAGGCGTGAAACATGAATTTTCAGCCACATACACTCCTCAACAAAATGGTGTCTTTGAAAGGAAGAACAAGACTCTCATCACTCTTGCACGAGAAATTCTTGATGACTATGGCACGTCCGAGATGTTTTGAGCCGAAGCAATCAACACGGCGTGCCATGCCGCAAATCGGGTCTATCTACATCGACTACTTCAAAAGACCCCATTCTTCATTAGGAGAAAGCCCAACATCTCCTATTTCCGAGTATTTGGGTGCAAGTGCTATATCTACTGCAAGAAAAGTCTCAGTAAGTTTGAAAGAAGATGTGATGTTGGTATCTTTCTTGGTTTGCATCAAACTCAAAACCATATAGAGTATTCAAACAAACCTCCGGTTTAGTTGAGGAAAGTTGTGATGTTGAGTTTGATGAAACTAATGGCTCCCAAGAGGAGAGTTTTGGTCATGATGAAATAGATGATGAGCCTCTACGAGAAGCTATGAAGATCATGGCCATTGGAGACATCAAGCCTAAAGTTGAGGAGAGCCATGATCAAGTGGGAGCTTCAAGTTCCAACATCAACACATCTATGGCACCTCAAGTCGACGAAGAAGAAAACAATGATCCATTACCGACACAAGATTCACAAGCCACACAACATCAAGAAGAAGAACAAGTCCATGATCAAGTCCAACCACAATAAGAGCAACACATATCACCACCGCCAAGTGCTTCACAACCGCTTATGAGGCATGGATGCATCTCCAAGGTGCATCCGATTGATCAAATTATCGGAAGTCCGTCAAGGGGAGTAAGTACACGTTCTCGCCATTTCACTATGTTTTGTGAGCACTACTTGTTTGTTTCATGTGTAGAACCCACTCACATTGAGGAAGCACTCCAATATCCAAATTGGGTAATGGACATGCAAGAAGAACTCAACAACTTCATCCGCAATGAAGTTTGGGTGTTGGAGGAGCGACCCAAGGACAAGAACGTCATTGGGACAAAGTGGGTGTACCGCAACAAACAAGACAAGAACGGTGTTGTGATTCGCAACAAGCAAGACTTGTGGCCAAGGGTTTCTCGCAAGTTGAAGGACTAGACTTTGGAGAAACATTTGCTCCGGTCGCTCGACTAGAAGCCATCTGTATACTTCTAGCTTTTGCATCACATCATAATATAAAGCTTTATGAAATGGATGTGAAAAGTGTCTTTCTTAATGGTTACATTAACGAGCTTGTTTATGTTGAACAACCTCCCGGGTTCGAAGATCCGAGGAATCCTAATCATGTGTATAGATTGTACAAGGCGCTCTACGGGCTCAAGCAAGCACCTAGAGCGTGGTATGAACGACTACGGGATTTCTTGATCATGTAAGGATTCAAGATCGGTAGGGTGGACACTACACTCTTCACCAAATACACCGATGGAGAACTATTTGTTTGTCAAATTTATGTCAATGATATTATTTTTGGTTCAACTAACGAGGCTCTTAGCCATGGGTTTGGCAAAATGATGTCTAGGGAATTCGAGATGTTGATGATTGGAGAGCTCAACTTCTTCCTTGGATTTCAAATCAAGCAACTTCGAGAGGGGACCTTCATCTATCAAGAAAAATATACCAAGGACCTCTTGAACAAATTTGAGATGGGAGAGTGTAGCTCAAGAAGTACTCCAATGGCAACAAATTGTCATCTCGACGCGGATAAGGACGGTAAACCTGTCGACCAATCTAATTACTGTTCCATGATTGGTTCATTGCTTTATCTTACCGCATCTAGGCCCGATATCATGTTTAGTGTATGCTTGTGTGCTCGATTTCAAGCGGCACTTAAAGAATCACATCAGAAGGCGGTCTTTAGGATACTTCGGTATCTCAAGCATACTCCAAGTGTAGGCCTTTGGTACCCGAAAGGTGCTAAATTCCATCTCTTGGGTTACTCGGATTTTTACTTTTCCGGATGTTGTGTGGATCGCAAAAATACCTCCGGAGGCTGCCGCTTGCTTGGGCGTTCCCTTGTATCTTGGTCTAGCAAGAAGCAAAAACTTCGTTGCTTTGTCCACTGCGGAAGCGGAATACATAGCGGCCGGTGCATGTTGTGCCCTAATCCTTTATATGAAGCAAACCTTTTTGGACTTTGGTGTTAAATTTGGTAGTGTGCCTCTACTTTGTGACAATGAAAGTGCGGTTAAGATTGCTAAAAACCCTGTTCAACACTCCCGCACTAAGAACATTGATATTCACCATTATTTCTTGTGGGACCATGAAGCTAAGGGAGACATCTCCTTGCAAGGTGTTAGGTCCGAAGAACAACTGGCAGATATCTTCACTAAACCACTTGATGAGAAAACCTTTTCTAGACTAAGAAGTGAATTAAATGTGCTATATGCATTGAACGTCATGTAAGTTGCCATGGTCATGTAAGAATGCATGACATATCAGTCTTGTGTAACTTTCAAAGGATAGGGGCGAGCAAGGGTTAGCTTGGAATGGCGGTTCTTTTGGGTATTCCCAAGACTTGGAGAATGGCTCTCCCTGAAGAAGCCTTTGAAAGGTTCAAATTTGGCAAGATAGATTTAATTTATGTCTTGCATGATGCCTGCCATATAGACTTGCACTCACGTTTAAAATCCTGCATTAAAAATTGTTTGGCATTGCATACGGTAGATTGTCACAAAGGGGAACCCACTTCATGAGAAAGAGACTTGTTTGAAATGCAATATCTCAACTCATATGATGTGGAGAGAACAAAGTGTTAGGTGTGTTAATGCCTAAAGGAACATGCTTTACAGAGATAGAAATCTTCATCCTCTAGCTCACATAGCATGGGCCTTACATTTTATTTGGATTTTCTTTTACTTGGTTTTTCTGTGTTCCATTTGCCTTAGGGCTTAGCCAAGTTATTGGCAACTAGCGTTAAAGTCTTTTTGAGGGGTTAGGGATTGCCCAGAAAGTCCTAAGACTTGTGTTTCTTTTTGTTTGTTCAAGTCAAAGGACATATATGGGCTGTTGCTGATCTTTTGTATTCATCGTATTATCCGATGCTTAGGAAAGGAGCATCATCGGATCAGTTTGTGCTTAAGTACAAGGGTCTACTCAGACAGAAAGTCAAATCAACCGATGAGTTCATTATGAGAAACATCAAAGCATCCGATGTTCACATTTATGGAGTTGTGCCAAATTCAACCGATGATAATCGTTTCCACGTCGGATCATCCGATACTGAAGGTTCCTCTGGGATACCCTTATTGAACTACTCGACCGATGCACCCTCTCAACTGACGTCGAATCATCCGATGTTAAAAATCAAGCTAGGGTTCAGGCCGCACCTATTTAGTGCGTCTCTTCGTTTTCCTTTGTTTTCCTTCCCTCTCTTCCCACTCACCATCGCTGCCCCACTCAGCGCCGCGCTGTTGCCCTCTGCTCCGCCGCTGCCCTCTGCACCACCGCGTCGCCGCCCTGAGTGCCGTTGCACTCTTGCTGCCGCCACACACCCTCAATGCCGCGCCGCCGCCCTCAGGGCCGTTGCGCTCCGGCCGCCGCCGCGCTCCCTCAATGTCGCCGCCGCCCTCAACGGTCGTCGTGCTCCCTGTCGCACCGCCGCCCCTCTTCGCCGCAAGGGTTCGCCCGGCCGCACGCTGTCACACATTTGCCATTCGCCGTCGTCAACCCTAGCTCGCGATCACATCTTCATCGCCATCTCTCTTCTCCTCAAGATGGGCCGTGACAAGAAAGAAAAGGGAAAGGCTATTGAGGAGCCGACAGCTAGGAAGCAGAAGCATTCAAAAGAGATGAAGAAAGCTGAGATGGCCACTCGCGCCGTTGAGGAGCGTGAGCGTGGTTGAAGAGGATCCCTGAGGATCTGGGAGTCCCGATAGAGGCAGCCACAGCAGACAAAGGACACAGAGGAGTCTAAGGAGGAGCCGCTTGTTCGCCGGCGATCAGTCAGGACCCGTGGAGATCATCTAGCTGCAACCCCGAGACAGAGCCCTTCTGCAGCTGAGCTTCGGGAGGACAAAGCGGTCGAGAGAGCCGTCTATGAGATGGACACCAATGTCCGGGTTGGTGAAGGTGTCCGCCTGACTAACTACAGGAAGTTGAAGGCAAACCAGCTCAGGTAGCTTCGATGGAGCATTTTGCTTGAGGAGTGGTTCCCGCAGCCCAGAGAGCCACTTGTCGACAGCCGCTTCTGGACCGTGACACAGGCGTCGCTGTATGAGACATACAGACGTTGGGGCCATAAGCTTTTCTAGCACAACTTTCTTAACTGGGATCAGCTCGCACTTGCAGCTAGCACTGAGATTCGCCCTTTCATTGAGAGGTACAGAGGTCTAGTGGAGCTGATGTCTTTCCAACGGAGTGCCTACATGGAGGACTGGGTCTGAGTTTTCTATGCCACACTCTACGTTTCAGAGGGCCGCAGATCCATTGACTTTATGTTCATGGGCCAGCATCACCATTTGACTCGACAGACCTTGGGACAGCTGCTAGGTGTGGATCTCCATGACACCTGCCTACATGAGTTAGTATATGGGCAGGCTGACCCACCGAGGAGGCCGCACACTGGAGGTGTGGCACCACCTTTTGAGGAGATTCGGTCACTGTTTGCTCAGCCCTTCTCACCTGACCAGCCTAGGGTACCTGTTCTACTCACTCCGGCTGCGCGCACTGTTCACCTTGCTTTGCACCACATGTTACTACCCAGGTCCGGATACCTTGAGGGCTTCACCAGTCTGCAACAGACCCTCCTGTTCTATGTCATGAACGGGATGCAGTTCGACATTGTGGATATCCTCATATGTGAGATGGAGGATGTCATCACAAATGGAGTTGGGATGATGAGACAGCTTGTTTTGGCCACTGGATTAGTCACCTGCTTTAACTGTTGGCTCCAGAGGGGTCCGCCGTGCGTGACAGTCTCACCGACGAGAGCGTCACTCGGTTCGGACACTACCGTGCTCTAGCTCCTGGAGACCGTCGCCTTGGTCGCCCAGTTGAGCGTCAGGTCCGAGCTAAACTATCAGAAGAAGACTGGTCAAACTTAGAAAAGGAAGACGAGATCCTAGCACAGGCTGAGGCTCAGAGAAAGGATCTACAGCATATTTGGTTAGAGAGTGACACTAGTGACAGTGTCGAGGAGTACTTCCCACCTCCTCCATCACCCAGGCAGCACGACGCGGAGGCTGGAGGCTCGACTGCACCACCTCCTACCCCACCTCTAGTGTCCGAGGCACGGGTCTCTTAGCCATCCAAGCTTACTTCTCTACTTCAGTAGATGGTTGAGCAGCAGCGACAGGATCGTCTTGTAGCTGAGCAGGCCATAGCTGAGCAAGCTGCGCATCTTATGGAGCTCCAACAGCAGCAGCAAGAGATGCATCAGATAGCCCGCGAGAGGCGAGAGGACACTGACAGGCTCACTGGACTGATTGACCAGATGCATTAGCGTTCTCTTGACCAGCAGCAGCAGACGCAGCAGGCCATGATGGGCATCCTGGTGTTGATCACCAACCTCTACACTCAGACCGGGATTGCCCTGCCCTCATAGCTTCCTGGTCTAGCTCCAGGTCCGCCTGTCCTGGCACCAGTTTCAGCTCCAGTGCCGACCACGCCGATACTGACTATCAGCATGTCACCATTGCTTGCTCCAGGTGCACCGATTCACAACCCCCTACCGACATCAACACTCTTTCAGCAGACTCCACCTTCGGTTGTCAGTGCCCCGCTACTGGCAGTCCAGACTCAGCAGACACCGTCAGCACCAACAGCAGCTCCCACAGCACTGGCCTCCTGCACTCCAGCCTCAGCAGCAGCAGGCAGTAGCTCAGATGACAGCACCCCCCATGGCGACCAGTTCGTCATCGCCCCGAGCGCTCAGGATCCTTAGGCACTCGGCTTCCCTTTTTGGTGTCTTGATGCCAAAGGGAGAGAAGAGTCAAAGTCAGGGGGAGGGATAGCATAGTCCTAGGGGGAGTCCTAGTTGTATGGGGAGTATTTATTTTGGGAGCTTTTGTAATTTGGGAGCTTTGATATTCTTTTGCTATCTTTGAGTATCCGTGTGCTACTTAATTCTCTTATGTTTTATTGATCATTTTTTGATCCTTCGAGCTTCGTGTGCTGGATCTTGTACTTTTTGCATATCCTTTTGAGTATCGTATTCTTAATTTCATTACTGTTATGCTTTACTCGTTGTGTTGTCATCAATCACCAAAAAGGGGGAGATTGAAAGCATCTAGGCCCCAATAAGGTATGGTTTCGGTTATTAATGACAACTGTTGGATATCACTAATAAGTTTGTAGATGCAAGGTCTCTCATATAATTCATCAAACTTAATGTACTCTATATTTATATCATCTACTGCTCATTGGATACAATTGGAGACCCCTCAACAAACTACTTTACAAGGTCAATCGATTTTCATGAAGACTAAAAGAAAAAACACATATGTCAAAATTATTCCATCAAAATTGACAGCACTCGAGACTTGGTCATCATCAGAAGAACATTTCAAACCAATGTCTAAGAGGTCACTCGAACTAATTCCAAAAGAATCACTTAGAACAACTCGAAGCAGACAAAATCAACTCACCGGATCATCTAATGTATCCAGAAAACACTACATCGATCGAGTTGGCTCTGAGCAGAAGAAGACCTCAGTCTTGGGTATACACCGGATCATCCGATGATGAAGCAAGTGTTACATCGGTCGATCATTCCATTAAGCAATTTCCCTGGACCAAGTGTAACACCGGACCATCCGATGTACAATTATAACACATCGGTCAATCATTCCAGTAAGCATTATTTCTGGACCATTCTGGATCAAGTGTCACCGGATTATCCGATGTACAGGTGTATACAACATCGGTCGACACAGTGACCTCAGCTAATTTGTATTCGACGGATGACAACTGAAGGGAGAACATCGGATCATCCGGTGTTTGTAGAACAGTGATGTCAGCCTACTTTTCCAACGGCTATTTCATGGAAGCTGGCTATTTATGCCCCTTCAACCAGTCATTTCGACAAGTCTTGATGCCCAGAGCTACTCTACACATTACCAAGCATTCAAGACGTTGAGAAACAACTTCCACATCATTTACACCACTTGTACACCAAGAGATAAGCTAGAACTTACTAGAGATGATGCTTGTGTGCTTCCATTCTTGGTGATTGGAATCTCTAGTCTAGTGAGAGCTGTAAGAGAGTGTCTCTTGGTGATTGCATTCACTGTGTATCAGTCGGTGATTGGAGAGATCCTTCCGAAGCTTGTCATGTCGGTTGTGGAAGCCTGGAAGATCAAACTTGTACAAGGCCTGAGCTCCACCTTGCTGGAGATGGCGAATGGAGACTTTTAGTGGGATCCCTGGTCTCGGTGACTTGGGAGTGGCTATACCCTCTGGTGGGTGCCACAACGTGGATGTAGAAAGGTCTTGATGATCCTGCCGAACCACGGGATAAGTCACCGTTTCTTCTCGCGAGTTTGCACACTCTTCCTTTCCCGTTATACTTATGCATTTCATATACCGCAAACTTGTTATTCACTTGAATGCATAGGTTGTTTGCATAGGGAATTGGGCTTTTAGTACTTGAGTTTTTATTGCTTTAATTTTTAAAGAAGCCCAATTCACCCTCCCTCTTGGGCATTCGATCCTTACACTTGACCTCAAGCAACACCTACACATGAACAAGCAACCAATTCCTCTGAGCACAAGTCCTCGACTTGTCTCACATTAGTCTGATAACCACAACACCTTACGTGGGCACCTCACATAAACATGTTGCAAACATAGCACGATAATGTCTACCATGATCATCCAAAACATAGTAATAGAATTCTAAGAAAATCTTCCCAGGAGCGTAAAGCAATTTTGAAACAATGCAAGTTAAAAGCAAAACCACTGCAATCTTGCACCAGGCCTTGCCAAAGCTAACCGGACCTTTATCCGGATCTAGACAAAGATAATCGGACCTTGCAAAAGCTAACCGAACCTTGCGCCGAACCTAGCCAAAGTTTGTCGGACCTTCTCGAAGCTACCCAAAACATGCTCGACCTATTGTCGGACCTTGCCGGAGCTACCCAAAACATGTTGGACCTAATTTCGGTCCTTGCCGGACCTACCCAAAACATGTCGGACCTATTGTCGGACCTTGTCGGAGCTCAGACCCAAAATAGAACCTTGTTGAAAAGGGTGTTTCGGCAATATTCAAAACATTTATCATAATAGCCAATGTATTCAGCACACATAGGTCTCACAACCTGTCAACATAACTTAATTATTTGAAGGAAATATCATTTCTTGCACACATCACCTTTCTATATAACCTATTTCCACTTGTCCTTGGAGAAATAGTGCATGCAGATATTTATTGCAGGAAATGAGGTAAAAGAGGGGGAGCAATCCTATAAAATATCATTCTAGCCAATCAAGCACCGACATGTGGCATCACATGCATCAAATGGCCCACAAAAAGAAGTATCCGAGGCCATCCAATAGTATATCACCCATATCACTCAATGGGATCCACCTGGATGTAACCCCAAGGAAGCACACTATCCAACTTTCTGTTCAGCCAACTAGGGGGTTCAGCCGACCCCTTCATGGTGCCCAGCTTGGTTAGCTTCCATATGGTCGCGGGTCCCACCAGCCCGCAGCAACAACTTGCGACGGCCTCCCCTAGCCGTCGCAAATAAGTTTATTTGCGACGGTGGCTGTCGCAAATAAGCTTATTTGCGACGACATATTTGCGACGGCCGGAGGCCGTCGCAAATAAAGAAAGCCGTCGCAAATAGCTTATTTGCGACGGCATCTGGCTTATTTGCGACGGCTTCGGCCGTCGCAAATCGTCGGGATTCCTGTAGTGCATGTGTCGACTCCCTATGGTGCCCTGATCACGACGAAGACCGATTTGCACGCTTTTGGTGTCGGGAACCGACCATTTTCCAGCTATAAATAGGACCACTACCCTCACTTCACACAAACATGACTTGAGTATTAATTCTATTGTATCCACTACTCTCCATTGGTTTAGAGGAGTTTTGGCTGCAGAGAGGAGAGACTCTAGTCCATAGTCCAAGTAGGAAAGGAGTAGAAGGAGTCTCTACCCAATTGGTAAAGGTATGGCTCTCATATTCCTATTTGTATTTGCGACTTTATTCTTAATAAAGATATTATTTTTAGTCTTCTTTTATTCATATACTTGGATGAAGCGTTTCTTGTTTGATTGTGATTACATGTATGTGGTAGGAGTAGTCTTTATGATTATGCCATAACAATATTATTCTATCATCATAAACACTACAAACCCCCACTATAGTCTAATTATTTATGATATGATCATGTTGATATGAATAACTTATGCTATTTCTCAACATTGGTTCAACGATGTTTAGGATAGTCATTGCCTTAAGATGGCATGTGTCATGACTCTTAAGGTATTTACTTAATATTCTAACGTGGTGCTAGTATAGTTAGGTAATGTTGGATGTATCGTAGACCCATGGATTGAAGAGGTAGGCAGTAGGTGGTGACAGCCCTATCTGTCCTTGTAATCCTCCATGTCGGCTGTGCCATAGGCTCTTTGCGGGTGTCATCCTAGTATTGCTAGGGTTAAACCCATGCCCGATGTGCTGAACAACTTAGCATGAGAATTCACCATTCATATGATCATTAGTATCTAACCTAGGCTATGTATATGTATACTAGAAGCATAATAGGAGTATCTACCTAACTCTTAGCCTAATCCCTCTTGACCCATTTATTCATATGATCATTAGTATCCATTACCATCCTTACTAGAACCCTACCTAGACCAACCTATCCCCTCCATTTGATGATTGCTATGCTTCTACCAGGCCTTCCTCTTGGAAAATATAAATGACACCCTTGGAATACTATTCTAAGGGGAAATGCGACATCGATAGTTTCCGTGCGCTTGCCAATTTTTATTTGTGACGTAGGAAACTTCAACACTTGTGACTTAGACTCTCACATCATGTGTGAAGTTTGTGGTGACACGGGTCACATGGGCAATAATTGCCTCGAAACTCATGATGATGCCCCATACATAGCCAATACCTGGAACTTCAACAACAACAATGGCTATCATCCAGGAGGTCAAGGGTGGGGCCAACCATGCCCTTTCTTTCAAGGAGGGTACAGCAACAACAATGGTAACAATGGCAATCAACCGAACTTGAGAGAGCTTGCCACTAGCAAATTGAAGATCAATGATGCCTTATCCAAGATGCTATCAGCTAATGACAAGACCCTAGAAAGCATTAACGCCAAGATTGAAGGACTATCCTCAGCCTTCCGAAACCAGTTGAGCTTCAACAAGATGTTGGAGACCCAGTTGGCTCAACTTGCTATAGTTGTTCCTCCATTGGAAAGTAACAAGATTCCAGGACGGCCAGAAGCCCCGGTGGAAATTGCGAATGCGGTGGCTACAAAAGATAGGAAGACCACTCGTGACCCACCGTATCCCATGCAATAAAAGAGGACAACTGAGAAAGACAAAGAGAAAGAGAAAGAGGATGTCCCCATTGGCGTAAGTGAACCACTCAGTGAGAGAATGGCCAATCACCAATTTCATGCCATTGCCTCACATACAAAGGAAACCAATAGTGGATGAGCAATTCAACCACTTTGTTGAAGTTATTTAGAAGATTCACATCAATGTGCCCTTTGATAGATGCGATGCAAGTACCCACTTATGCTCGCTATCTCATGGACATATTGAATAACAAGCGGCCATTGCCCACCACTAAGGTTGCCAAGTTTACGGAGGACTGCAGTGCAACCATCCTCAATAGGCTTCTGGAGAAGAATAAAGACCCTGGTTGTCCTACTACATCTTGCTCTATTGGGGCTCACTACTTTGACAAGGCACTTTTTGACCTTGGAGCAACTATGATTGTTATGCCCAAGGTGGTCTTCGACCAGCTGAACTTCACAGAGCTGACTCCAACACCAATGCAACTCCAACTGGCTGACTCTTATCTAGCGGGTATTGCTGAGGACGTTATGGTGAAAATATGGAATTACTTCATACCCATGGATTTCGTGGTGCTCGACATGGATGTCGGGAAGGATACTCCACTCATTCTTGGGCACCCATTCCTTAGCACCGCGAAAGCTCGCATAGATGTGGGAGCTGTAGAAATCCACTTCAATATCAATGGCAAGGAGGAAAAGTTTAACTTTCTGTGCAAGATGAAGCAATGGTTAATGATTCGGATCAAGTATGTGCTGAATGCTAAACACATTCAAGAGGTCGAAGTAACACCTCCAAATTTGGACCCTATCATTGCATTCATGTAAAAACTGATATGTGAGGAGAACCCATCTTTTCATCCATGCCGACTTCAAGAAGACAGAGAAGCCCGGACCTTCCCAAGGGCCCAAGTCCTCCATGATGCCAAAGAAGGAGTGGTGGAAGAAGCAAGACAAGCTGTTCGAGCCCATTCCTCCGGTCCCGGATGCAAAGAAATCTAGAGGGAGAAAAAGTCCATCTCATCAGACTGTGGTGAGACCTAGCCAATAGGATAATTGGTAGTTATATTTTGTTTGATTTTTCTTTTCATTTGGTTTTTCCCACTTAGTTTGATTTTTCCACTGCATATTTGATTTTTCTTAGTATGTTGAGAATCTTATATTTTCAACCATCAATATTTTTATTTCTTTATTTTTCACAAAATGAAAATAGTTCGATTTAAAAAGAGTTTTAGTCGAAGAACAATTTTTCTGAGCTGCAATGGTGGCAATTCACCAGCTAGCTAATTTTATAGCCGTTGGGAAGTCGCCTGCCAAAAGAGGAAACAGAGGGGCCCACCGTGCAGTGCAGCAAAACCCCCCCGTTCGGCTGAAGTGGCGAAGGGCCAAAGTTGCTCTCTCTGTTCCAACGGCTACATTTGTCTCTCTTATGACCATTGGGGAGTCTACACTATAAATGGTGGCCATGAGGAGCACCCCTCTTCACAGTTCACCTCATTTTACACCTCCCCAAGTCACTCTTTTGCTCACATTGTTTTTCTTGCTATTCATTGAAGCACTCTTGCTCAAATCCAACCCAAAAAGATTTGCTTTATGTTGCATTTGCAATTTCCTCTCAAGTTCTTCAAGGAGAAAATTCCTCGAGGGTTTTGTTTTCACTAGCATCACCTCTTTTTCGAGTTTTTGCCTTGTTGTTTTCTTGCTTGTTGTGGCCATGAAAGGAATGAAGAAGTTGTTCGGAAAGAGGAAGGGGGTTACAAGATCAATCCATGGTGTAGATTCAAGTGCACATCTTTCCTCCGTTGCTAAACCAAGTCCACGAAGGAGGAGTGTGTGTGAATACACTATCATAGATGAGAGGAGCAACCCTCATCAACTTCTCCACAACAACGACCTTGACATACAAAGTGACGTTGAAGATCAAGCACGCAAGCTCCTCCAAGATCATGAGTTTTATCACACTAAAGCTTGTGATCCAGATTCGATCTCCAAAATAGGTATGGATTCCGAATTCTTTTCCGTTTGGTGTGCATTAGGATGGGAAAATTTTGCTAACATAGAGGAGAAAGGTTCACGCCTTATCACTATACAATTCTTCTGCACTCTCAAAATATGATTTGATGGTATTACTTTTAGATTACTTCAAAAAGAACACAACATCCGATTGAAAAGAATTAAGTGATAGGATTCCATAAACGTTGTTTGCTAGATTTAGACACTTTGCCTAAATTTGACAAACAAATTTTTTTGCATGAATTACTGGTGAGGTCACATGTAGTGCTCCTAGGAATATCCAATTGCAAAATCCTACTGTTCGTCTCATGCATAGATGGGTGGCTATGACTATGTTCCCTAGAGGAGATATTAGAGTAGTCTGTGGTGATGAACTGAAAATTTTATCTACCATGATTAAGAAGATAGAAGTTGCTCCAGTTATTGCCATGATGATGCAATGGTTAGATAGTATTTCAAGGACAAGGCCAATTGAATGCACTTCGTTTATTACCCCCAATGCTAATAGGGTAGGAGCATTAGAATATACTTCATTTGAGTACATTGAAACTGAACTAGAATTAATTAAAGAAGGTTATCTAGTGCGAGGACATACCCTTAAGCATGATCATAGTGGCTCTTTGCTATTTTTCTATCCCGACTTTGTCAATGAAATTCGGTTACGTAACCCGGATTTTCATTTGTACGAATGCTGGAGACTAACCATTGATCTTCTTCCCATCGATGAAGCTAGAAGTAGTAATGTCTCTGGCAGCATAACTAGAGGCCCTGCAAGGAGTACAGCCATAGACATGCCTCCGACAATCTCCCCATTCCATGAGTACCAAGAGGAAGAGGGCCCAACGGGTGATGCACCTGATGTACTCAACCTCAACCGTATGTGGTCGGAGGACCGTCTTGGAATGGATGGCTGAGAACCTCATGGGAGGCCTCCATGTCCACTTCAAGCTATAGCATCTTGCCTCCAACATCAATGAGAGGACGTCATTACTTTTTGGCTAGAAGTCATCATTACTATAGCCAAGGAATGACAAATCTCACTAGATGTATGGGAGACCTTGAAGTGAGGACGGGAGACATCTACAACACACCCCAAGAACATGTCCAAGGCTCCCAAGAATGGCAACAACACATGGACACTCAGTTTACTAACTTCAACTCCACGCTACAATAACAACAAGCTGATCTCGCGGCATACTTCCGTCATCAAGGGTTCAACCCTTATCACAGAGGCAATTGAAGAACAAGCTTGCGGGAGGACCCCCACTTGAGGCAACTTGTATAACATCCATTGCATATTTATTTTCCATTCATCCATTATTCACCTTGCATATAATAAAACTTAAAAATAAATAATATAGATTTGCTTTCAATCAAATAAAGATGTGCGGTATGAATGATTTAGTATTCACATAGATGAAATGATGAATATTTGCTTTGTTTTATTTTTTCCAAGTCCCTAGTTTAAAACTTGCTACTCTACAAATATTGCTTTCATTGGCTTAAATTAACTTTGCCTTGATTTAGAAATTGTGGGTAGCAAAAGCTTAATCTAATTCTTGGTTGTTGTGAGATTTGATATGGTGATAGGGCTTCTATTCCTAGTTTGGAAGTGAAACTTACATTTTCGGAGAAAATTCTAAAATATTTAAGTTAACCTCATTTAATTGGAAATACCTACCAAAGCCATGTGATATTTTGCATTGATAAACCTTATGCATAGGATATTTGCCTTCACATTGAGCTTAGTCAAACTAGTATAGTCCTATGTGAGATTTCATTCATTTATTTTTGAATTCAATATTTCACTTGCACATGCTAAAACTTCTACCCTAGAAGTTAGATAAATTCCATCACACCATCATTCCACAATAAAAAATAAGAAACTCCATGCCTTTAATGCTTAGTCCTAGCTTCAAGTTTATTGCATAAAAAGGGAGTAGAAGACATGGGTACAAGAAAAAGTAAAAGAAAATGCATTCTTACATCGTAAGCATGAGAAATAAAATGCATGCTTACATCAAAAGCATGAGAAAAAAAGTAGTCATGTTTCAACCCTGCAATAAAGAGAGTCCACATCGAAGGAGACATCTCAACATCCACATCCACTTCAATTCCATCACACATGCACAGGTCTTGAATCAAAATATTTTGAATTGATTTCTCCTATGGCTTACTCTTCTGACTTAGTAATATTATGTGTTGCAAATATGCCTACTACATTTCTTACCAAGCTCCACATAAAAGCCTTATTTAAGTGGTAGGATTAGTATAGGCAAAGGCCTTGGTGAGGATATATTTACACTACACAAAAAGGAGTGTCTGAAAGAATCAAATTGAGGTACTTAGAATCTAAATCGAAACTCTCTGGAATTTGAGTGGAACTTGATATCTAGGCTCTGCTTGCTCCATTTACTGTTCCGTCTTTCAACGACACATGAATAGGAGAAGGCATAAGCCCCATAATGACATAAGAAGGGTAAAGTACCAAAGCCAAATTTTGCAATACTAGGTAGAGTATTTTGTTGTGCACTTGGTACTTTTGAAAGATAGAACAATATAGCAACTCCTGATCATCAACCTAAAGTCTTGACTTTGCTAGGGACATTTGTTGACGGCTGTTATATCCTAATTTCTTCCATCAATATTACTCAATTATATGGAAAAAAGCCATTTCTTGCACACATCACCTTTCTACTTAACCTATTTCCACTTGTGCTTGGAAGACTAGTGCATGCAGGCTTTTTCTGCAGGAAATAAAGTGAAAGAGGAGGAGCAATCCTAAAAAGTATCATCCCAGCCAATCAAGTGTCGGCACGTGGCATCACACGGATCAAATGGCCCACAAACAAACATATCTGAGGAGGTCCAACGGTGTATCACCCATATCAATCAATGGGACCCACCTAGAAGTGAAATGGAGAAAACACACTAGAATTGGTCAGAAGACCAGTTCGGCCGCACTGATGGTTGGGTTGATCCCTTCGTAGCGCCAAACACGCTCAACTGCCATGTGTCGACTCCCTGTGGTGCCCCAATAATGATGAATACTGATTCGCATGCTTTTGTTGGCGGGAACCGACTCTTCTCCTGCTATAAATATGACCCCCTACCCCTCACTTCTACACACACTACTTGGACTTCATTCTATTGTATCCACTATCTTCCATAGTCTCAGAGGAGTTTAGGCTATAGAGAGGAGAGCCCCCAGTCCCTAGTCCAAATTAGGAAAGGAGTAGAAGGAGGCTCTCTTCCCAATTCCAAAGTGGGAAAGATATGGCTCATGTATTCCTTTTTGTATTTGTGACTTTATGCATAATAAATGTGTTATCTTTAGTCTTCTTTTATACATATGCTTGGATGAAGCATTTCTTGTTTGATTTTGGAGTCCATGTATGTGGTATGAGTAGTCTTTATGATTATACCATAACAATCTTATTCTATTATCATAAACACTATAAACCTCCGCCATAGTCTAATTTGTTATGATATGATCATGTTAATATGAATAACTTATACTATGTCTCAACATTGGTTCAACAATGTTTAGGTTAGTCATTGCCTTAAGATGGCTTGTTCCTAGGCTCTTATGATATTTACTTAATATGTCAGCATGGTTCTAGGATAGTTAAGTAGTGTGGATGTCTCGTAGACCCACGGATTGAAGAGGTAGGTAGTAGGTGGTGACAACCCTATTTGTCCTTTGTAATCCTCCATGTTCGGCTATGCCATAGGCTCTTGGCGGGAGTCACCGTATTATTGCTAGGTGCAAGCCTGTGCCTGATGTATTGAACAACCTAGCATAAGTATTAACCATTGACATGCTCATTAGTATCTAACCTAGGATATGTATATGTCTATTAAAGGCATTGTATGAGCAACTCTATAACTCTTAGTCTAATCTCCCTTAGACCAATTTATCCCCCTTAGAATAGAATGCTCTTGTGTGTGTCACACTACCTCCACTTATCTATTATCCATCCTCACTAGAACCCTACCTAGACCATTCTACCATTTTCATTTGATGATTGCTAAACTTCCACCTAGCCTTCCTTTGGGACAAAATAAATGACACCCTTGGAATACTCTTTTAGCGAGAAATGCTACACCGATAGTTTCAGTTTGCTTGCAAAATTTATTCTTTACGTAAGAAACGTCAACAGTGGGAAGCACCACTTGTGATAAAGTTGGGTCACTTGAGTCTTGATGCTCTCGTGATCGTATTTTGCCAAGTGTCGTCCTTCTGAATACCATGCAAGGTGCCTCTTCTTCATCTAGCACACATGGATCAACTTGCTCTTCTTGGGAGCCATTAGTTTCATCAAACACTATGTCACGTACGATTTCAACACAACCGGAGGCTTTTCTAAAGACACGATAAGCGTAGGTGTTTGAATCATAGCCATGTAAGAAACCCTCATCGGATTTCGAAAGAACTTCAAAGACCTAGGCTTATTGTTGAGAATATAGAATTTACCACCAAAACTCCAAAAATAAGAGATGTTCGGTTTGTTACTAATAAGAAGTTCATACAGAGTTTTCTTCAATAGACAATGGAGGTAGAAGCGGTTTGTGGCATGTCAAGCCTTGTTGACCGCTTCCGCCCAAAACCGATCGGATGTCTTGTACTCATGAATCATGGTTCTAGACATCTCTATGAGTGTGCGGTTCTTCCATTCGGCCACCCCATTTTGTTCGGGTGAGTAGGGTGCCAAAAACTCATGCTTGATGCCCTCCCCGTCCAAGTACTCTTCCACTTGAGTGTTTTCAAATTCGGTGTCGTTGTTGCTTCTTTTCTCCTTATTCTCAAGGATAACTCATTTTGAGCCCTCTTTAAGAATCTTTTGAGGACAATGTTGACGGTTCCTATGCACTACTAACAATTCATCTCTAGCAGTGGTGCCATCAATGCTTGTTAATATATTTTAGATTATACATGTAAATCCGCAAGCGCACGGAAACTATCGATATAGCATTTCCCCTATAAGAGTATTCCTAAAGGGTGTCATTTATATTCTCTCAAAGGAAGGCTAGATGGAAGTAAAGCAATCATCAAGTGGAGAGGCTAGGGTGATCTAGGCAAAGTTCTAGCAAGGATGGATAAATGATAATTGGAGTAGTGTGACACACACAAGAGCATTCTATCCTAAGGGGATAGATGAGGTGAAGAGGGACTAGGCTAAGGGTTAGGTAGAGACTTCTACAATGCTTCTAATGTACATATACATAGCCTAACTTAGTTACTAATGATCATATTAATTATGAATTCTCATGCTAAGTGGATTAACACATCGGACACGGGTTTACCCCTAGCAATACTAGGATGACTCCTGCCAAGAGCCTGTGGCATAACCGAATGTAGAGGATTACAAAGGACAAATATGGCTGTCACCACCTACTGTCTACCTCTTCAATCCCTGGGTCTACAAGACATTCAATGTTACTCTCTATCCTAGCACCATGCTAACATATTAAGTAATTACCTTAAGAGCCTAGGCACAAGCCATCCTAAGGCAATGAACTAAATCATCATTGAACCAATGTTAATTCATAGCATAAGTGATTTGTGTTAATATAATCATGTCATATCTAATTAGATTATAGTGGAGGTTTGTAGTGTTTATGATGATATAATGACAATGGTATAGCATAATCATAAATACTACTCCTACCACCTACATGGAATCCACAATCAAACAAGAAACGCTTCATCCAAGTATATGAAGAATAGAAGACTATAGATAACATCTTTATTAAGAATAAAGTCACAAATACAAATAAGAATATAAGAGCTATACCTTTCCCAATTAGGAATTGGGAAGAGACTCCTTATACTCATCTCCACTTGGACTATGGACTAGAGACTCTCCTCTCTACAACCTTTACTCATCTAAACCTATGGAGAGTAATGTATACAATGGATGAATATTCAAGTGGTGTGTGTTGAAGTGAGGGGGTGAGGGATCCTATTTATAGCTTGGAGAAGGGTTGGTTCCCACCACTAAAAGTGCGCGAATCAGTCACCCATGACTTCTTCAAGCCGGGAGGAGCCAACACGTGGCATTTGATCGGGTTTGGCACCACTCCCTAATCGGTCAACTAGGGAGGTCAGCCGACCTGGTATCAGCCCCGTTGGGACTATGCTTCCTTCAGGTCTCTGCCAGGTGGGTCCTACCCCCTACTATGGATGCTACATTGTTGGATGGCCTCGAATACTTCTGTTTTGGGCCATTTGATCCACATGGTGCCACATGTCATCGCTTGATTTGCTAGAATGTATTTTATAGGATACATCTCCTTGTTTCACTTCAATTCTGCATAAAACACCTGCATGCACTATCTTCTCCAAGGACAAGTGGAAATAGGTTAAATAGAAAGGTGATGTGTGCAAGAAATGATATTTCCTTCACATAATTGAGTTATATTGATGGGTGGAATTGGTATATAACAACGGTCAACAGACACATTGGGTTTCACCTTTGTCATGCAAGAGAAACACCAAAGTGAAATGGGAAAAGTCATCAACAATAACTAAGCCATTTGTTACCGACAATGCTTATGTAAGAAATGGAACCAAATAGGTCTATGTGTAGCATCTTCAATGGGCTTGTTGTCGTCATCACATTGTTTGAGGGATGAGCGGCTCCGACTTGCTTCCCAGCCTGGCACGCGTGTTGATAGTCCTTAAGTGCCATATTCATACCATCAATTCACCTCAAAATGTGTGACACCCGGTTCCGAAAATGAACCAAGTGAACGCATATGTGTGCCCAGGATGTTCAACACACATACACAAGTGCATTCACAAAATACTATACAAAAAATTACCACAGAACAAGATTAATTAACCAAATTTTATTACACAAATCATATTATCCTTGAATACAAGTTCTAATTAATATTAATGACAAGTTCCACTAATGCAGCGGAAATAAACTAAATAAGCAAACTAAACAACCAGGCAGCATAGGCGATAGGGTATAGCGCAACTCCATGCAACACCACAGGCAAGCTGATGGTAGACACGACCTAGAACTCCGCATTATCGCCATTAAACTCCCAATCCTGACCTGCAACTGTTGGGGGGATTGCAAGAGTGAGTACATGTCGTACTCAGCAAGTGTGGAAAGTATGACATGTGGCTGATTCAAATGACGAATATAATAATGGTTAAGTGCTGAAAAGTACATTAAAACATTTTAAAAGCAATATATTACATGTATAAGAAATAAACCCATCATAAGCCATGTAGTTATCATAATACCAGTCCATATTCCATATCCATCATCATATACCAATATCCATATTCAATACTAGAATTCTATTCATAACCATCCATAACCATAATACCAACCATAACCATCCCAAATGCAAATTTTCCTCTAATCATGTGAGGGTCCAGGTTGCTCATAACCGGGAGCACGGCTATCATGATAGTTTTAGACAAACTTTGCAGAGGTTGTACCACTTTACCCACGTGTTTGTGATTTTATCACCTTTTGATGACTATAGAATCTCAATTATGTCGTCTCACACTTCCGTAGGTGTGTGGCCAAGAGATCACAAAATAGCCTTTACAAAGGGATTACTAGCCTATTTAGACACCACTGAGGTTTCACCGGTGGTGATGCCTCCAACTGAGCACATCTTCAACCAAGGGCCCCCTCTTGAGCTGTTCGGATCCCATGGTAGTCTCACCAATCATCAACAAACCCAATCCGACTACCCCTTCCCCGAGCATCCTTAATGGTCCAAATAGCACTGGCAAAACCCTAATTAATCAGCTACGCCGTACCTATACTTGGCCTCATGGTGGCACTGTATATCTTGGATGGTCGCTCCATGAACTGGTCCTTAGATCTAAATTAAGCAAAACCACCGTAACATCCAACCCATCCATGTACCAGGCTTGCTTAGACCACCCATTACCATATCAGATTTAACCAATTCATGTCAACCACAATCTCATTAATGCATAATTAAATTAGGTAGTGTAGTTGTTCTTCCATCCCAATTAATTTAGCGAAACAAAAAGGTAAAAATCCCATCCCGACTCTCTACCATATATTCCAGGTGACAAGGGTGGTTAAACAAAGCTAGTAATTTTCCTACCATAGGATTCCCATCAAATTGACACAAGCATGCAGTTTGCAAACAAAACATTTATTTTAAAACAGGATAAATATGCTTCAAGGACACTTGCCCTGTTCTTGGATTGGTTCGGGTCGAACCCTTCAAACTCTTGGTGCTGTAGATCCTTCGCGGCACTCTCTAGCGCCAATCTGTCTAATCCACAAAATAAACATACAAGACAAGAAACAAAATCAAATAGTGCACAAATATTACTCAATATGACATGACATGCATGATTAATGCAAATGCAACATAGAACTTGTTAATAGATTGCTTTTAAATGATCACTATCTAGTTCTATTAGATTTTAACAAGTTTACATGTTTTGATGTGATTAGATCAAATTTTAGAATTAATTCAACAGAAATTAACCAGGAAAATCGGACTAGTCCGCTAGAGACCGAACAAGTCCGCACTTTACGAGATCAGTAGATTAGGGTTTTCTAGATCCACGTGAATCTTGAGATTAGGGGTCGAATTCATGTAAGTAAAAGGAAATAGAAGATATACCAGGTGTTTAGAATTCCAATGATTCAAGAAACTTGGAGGCAACACTTGGATCTTCATGATCTAGGGTTCATGATGAACTTGGTGGTGGATTTTTGATGAAGAACTCAAAGTTCATAGAGATCTAGATCCTCTTTTGTTTCCTCCTCCTCTTCTTCTTGCTTGGGGTCTCCTTCCCATCCATGATGGTGGCTCTCCACGAACTAGGGTTTGGGTGGGGTGGAAAAGTGGCAAATAGATGTCAAGCCAAGGGGTGGGGTTGTTTATGTAGAGGTGGAGGCTATGGTTAGATGGATTTCGAGTTTGAGAGGAGTAGAGGCCGGTTTAGAGTCCCACATAGGCTCTAAAAGAGTTAGGCACGACGTCCCTAGGCCCACTTAACGTGAAACCCAAGAAACAAGTCGTAAAACAAAACATCAATTCGGAGTCGCGAAATATCGGACAAGTCCGAGAAGGACCGGACTAGTCTGAAGTTAATTAGAAAGAAATCGGACAACTCTGGCCAAAAATCGTACAAGTTTGACTTTAGTCAGAGAGGAAAATGGACAAGTCCACCGGAACACCGGACTTGTCCGGACAAGTCCAGATGCAAAAACGTACTAGTCTGCAGCAAAACCGTACAAGTCTGATCAAGGTCAGAGAGAAATCGGACTAGTCATCATTAAAATCGGACTAGTCCGCACTTTATAGCATTTTAAGTGCGGTTTTATTCCAAATCAATTTTAAACTCATACCTGTTTATGTGGATTAATGTTAAACATGTATATGAATGTATGTAGGGCATGATGCATGAAAATGAGGGTGTTACAAACCTACCCCCCTTAAAATGAATCTCGCCCTCCAGATTCGACGCGAAAGAGAAGAGATAGGGAAATTCCTTCTTGAGATCATCCTCCAATTCTTATGTTGCTTTTTTTTCTGTGTGGTGCTTCCATTGAACTTTACACCATCTATTAACCTTGTTCCTTGTGACTCCCTCCGTGGTTTCTAAAATTTTGACCGGTTGCTCAGCATAAGTCAAATCTGCCTCTATCTCCAATCCTTCCATTGGCACTCGTTCTCCTGGTACTCTCAAGCACTTCTTGAGCTGGGAAACATGAAAAACATCATGGACATCCGAAAGATGACCTGGCATCTCCAACTTATACGCTACTTCTCCTCTTTTGTCCAAAATCTTGAATGGTCCGATATAGCGAGGTGCTTGCTTGCCTCTTATGTTAAACCTATTATGACCTCTCATTGGTGACACCTTGAGGTAAACGAAGTCTCCCACTTCAAAGGCTAATTTCCTTCTCCTATTGTCCGCATAGCCTTTTTGTCTTGATTGGGCAGCCCTCAAGTTTCACGAATTATTTGGACTTGTTTTTCGGCTTCTTGCAACACATCTGGACCACATACTTGAGTTTCTCCTACCTCATTCCAAAATAAAGGTGTCCTACACCTCCTCCCATAAAGCGCTTCATATGGTGACATTTTCAAGCTTGCTTGGTAACTATTGTTGTATGAAAATTCTGCGTATGGCAAGCTCTTGTCCCAACTTTTCCCATGCTTTAAAGCACAAGCTCTTAATATGTCCTCCAAAATCTGATTCGTCCTCTTGGTTTGTCCATCCGTTTGAGGGTGATATGCTAAACTAAAATTCAACCTTGTTCCCAAAGATTCATGCAATTTTTGCCAAAACCTGGAGGTGAATTGTGAACCTCTATCCGAGACTATCTTCTTCGGAACTCCATGCAAACATACTATTCTTCCCATATACAGTTCCACCATTATAGGTGGTCTTGACGGGAATAAAGTGGGCTGACTTAGTTAACCGCCACAATTACACAAATTGAGTCGTAACCGGACTGAGTACATGGTAAACCAACTATGAAGTCCATGCCGATCTCTTCCCACTCCATCCCGGGATCTTCAATGGTTGCAATAATCCAACTGGCCTTTGATGTTCCGCCTTGACCCGTTGAAACACATCAGACAATGCTACATATTCAGCTATGTCCTTTTTCATGCTATCCCACCAATAGCAAGTCTTCAAGTCTTTGTACATCTTCGTACAACTGGGTTGAATTGAGAAAGGTGAGTCACGTGCCTCTTTTAATATTGTCTCACGAAAATGGTTCACATTAGGCACGACAATCCTTTTTCCCAGCCATAAGGTACCATGTTCATCCTAGTCAAATATAAATTCTCTCACTTCCTAGGTCCTTTCCTTGATTTCTTTTATTTCCTCATCCTTCATTTGACCTTCCCAAATTTCTTGCTCCAAGGTCGGATATAACTCCATAATCTCCATTTCATTTACAAACCCGAGGTTCAACCATTCAAACTCCTTACATAACTTGGATGGTAACTCTCAAACTGTGAGTTGATAACTTACTCCTTTTCTACTCAAAGCATCGGCCACTACATTGGCTTTTCTTGGGTGATAGTTGATTCCTAAATCATAATCTTTGATGAGCTCCAACCATCTCTGTTGCCTCAAGTTCAGATCCATTTGTGTGAAAATATACTTAAGACTCTTGTGATCCGTATAAATTTCACACCTATGTCCAAGGATGTAGTGTCTCCAAATTTTCAATGCGTGTACCATGGCTGCAAGTTCCAAATCATGCGTTGGGTAATTATGCTCACGTCTCTTCAATTGCCTTGATGTGTAGGCGACCACTTGACCTTCTTGCATCAATACACATCCAAGTCCTTGTCTTGATGCGTCGCAATAAATATCAAAACTCTTGCTCACATCCGGCAGTACCAAAACTGGGGTTGTTGTCAACCTCTTCTTCAACTCCTCAAAACTGTTTTGACAAGCTTGGGTCCATTGGAAAGCCTTTCCCTTCATTAGCAATTTCATAAGATCCATATCGTGTCCTAAAAGCTGTCTTGGGTATGTCCGATGGTCTAATCTTCATTTGAAAGTATCCCGACCTCGAATCAATCCTAGAGAAGACACAAGCACCCTTCATCTGATCAAACAAGTCTTCTATGTGTGGCAAGGTGTACTTGTTCTTGATTTTTACATTGTTGAGAGCTCGGACTGTCTACACACATCCTTTGCGACCCATCCTTCTTGTCCACAAACAGCACGGGCGCTCCCCAAGGTGAAGAGCTTGGGCGAATAAAACCCTTCTCTAGTTGCTCTTGAATTTGCTTCTTGAGCTCCGCTAATTCCATAGGAGGCATCCTATATGGCCCCTTAGCTATAGGTGGTGTTCCAGGTATTAAATCAATAACAAACTCAATGTCTGGATCAGGTGGCATACCTGGCAACTCGTCCAGAAAAACATCCAAAAATTCACACACCAGCATAATATCCTCAATTGCAGCACCATACACATGATTCAGCTCCAATCGCTTCGGTGCGGTTTGAGATGCTTCAAATTCTACTGTGATCCCTTCTTCATTGGTCAACTTCACTGTCTTCGTGGCACACTCAATAACTCCATTGTGCTTTCTCAACCAATCCATACCAATTATAATGTCCAATCCTTGAAAATCCAAAACAATGAGGTTGGCAAAGAAGTCTACCCCCCATATTCTAAGGCTTACATTTGGACATACTATATTTGTCCTCATCTCTCCTCCAGAAGACTTAACCATCAGAGTAAACTTCATATGAGAGATAGGCAAACTATACTTGGCAACATACTTTGATGCAATAAATAAATGCGATGCTCCAGAATCAAACAACATAATCGCGGTGTTGTAGTTCGCGAGAAACATACCAATGACCATGTCATCCGCTTGTTGAGCATCCTCCGTAGAGACATGGTTCACGTTGCCACGAGCAAAATTCTGCTGTCCACGGCTTCCTTGCGCCTGTCCTCCATAGGGTCTTGGGTTTTGCCTCGGCGCATTTCTTCCTTGACTAAGGCCTGACTTAGGACATTGATGTGCAAAGTGTCCAGCATCTCCACAAGTATAGCACTTCTTTACTCCACTGGGATTATTGGGGCGAGCTTGGTTTTGAACATGTGCACCAAGGAAGTTAGCACGAGGTGCATAAGGCATTGGAGGCCTAGGTCTTGCAAGACAGGGCGCTGCTGCACAAACTGAGTTAGGTGCAGTGCAAATCCTGGGCGATGAGCAGGCGCAAATGAGCTGAAGTAAAGCGCATTGGGCGGTGTGAAGCGAGGGCGCACATTACTTCCTTGTTGCTGTCCTTGATGTCGCGCCTTCCTCGTGTTGTCTTGCTCCATCTCACTAACCTTGTTCTCAACCACAATTGTTTTGTCCACAAGCTTCTGGAAGTTGGCATAATCGCTGTTGAGTAGTTGCACTTGGATTAAATTGTTCAAGCCCCTCATGTATAAGTATTGTTTCCAGCTTTCCCGACTAACATCCCCAGGCGCATACCTTGAGAGTTGAATGAATTTGTTGAGGTATTCACCCACACTCGATTTTCCTTGCCTCAAGTTCTCAAATTCTTGCCTCTTCAAAATCATAACACCTTCCGGCACATAATGAGAACGGAAGCTCTCTTTGAATTCGTCCCAAGTAATCCTCTCTTCGTTCTCATGATCATTGCATAAAGAATCCCACCAATCCGTAGGTGCTCCAACTAGTTGATGAGAAGCAAAAAGCACTTTCTCCAGTCACTGCATTGGACAATAGCTAGCTTCTTCTCCACAGACTTGAGCCAATCATCAGCATCCATAGGGTCAGAAGCTTGAGCAAAGGTCGGTGGCCTAGTCCTCATAAACTCTCCCAACCGGTTATGAGGAGGCGGGGGTGGCGGTGGAGGCATGTGGGGTTGATTGTTGTTATTACCAGCCTGCAGTTGTCCCATAGTTTGTATCATGGTCTACATGAGATGGTTCTGCATAGCCAAAAGCTGCTCAATGTTGATAGCTCCATGAGCAGGTCCTTGTCCTTTGTTGTTCTGAGGTGCTCCGTGGTTCTCCTCCTCATCATTAGCATCCCTCTGGTTGCGAGTCCTCACCATATGGAGAAAAGCAATAGGTAAGAATTAGAAAACGTCCCAAACAATATGCATCAAGGGATATGAAACTAGACAACTAACTAGCCTACGTAAACATGGCAATGCTAAAGCATCCCAAAATCCTCTATTAAGCACACAAGCAACCAATATATATATCAAGCAGCACACCAAGCAAGAACACATCGATTCCTCAGTGTTTCTATGTGCTCTAAAGTGTCCATTCTATCTAGGCTGCGTCCCACGGTCAACCTGTGTCTCTGATACCAATCTATGACACCCGGTTCAGAAAATGAATCAAGAGAATGCATATGTGTGCCCAGGATGTTCAACACACATACACGAGTGCATTCACAAAAGAGTATACAGAAAATTACCATAGAACAAGATTAATTAACCAAATTTTATTACACAAACCATGTTATCCTTGAATACAAGTTCTAATGAATATTAATGATAAGTTCAACTAATGCAGCGGAAATAAACTAAATAAACAAACTAAACAGCTAGGCAGCATAAGCGATAGGGTATAGCGCAGCTCCATGCAACACCACAGGCAAGCTGATGGTAGACACGGCCTAGAACTCCACATTATCGCCATTAAACTCCCAATCCTAACCTGCAACTGTCGGGGGGATTGCAAGAGTGAGTACATGTCGTACTCAGCATGTGTGGAAAGTATGACATGTGGCTGATTCAAATGAAAAATATAATAAGGGTTGAGTGCTGAAAAGTACATTAAAACATTTGAAAAACAATATATTACATGTATATGAAATAAACCCATCATAAGCCATGTAGTTATCATAATACCAGCCCATATTTCGTATCCATCATCATATACCAATATCCATATTCAATACCAGAATTCAATTCATAACCATCCATAACCATAATACCAACCATTTCCATCCCAAATCCCAATTTTCCTCTAATCATGTGAGGGTCCAGGTTGCTCATAACCGGGAGCACGGCTATCATGATAGTTTTAGACACACTTTGCAGATGTTAAACTTCTTTACCCACGTGTTTGTGATTTTATCACCTTTCGATGACTATAGAATCTCAATCATGTCGTCTCACACTTCCGTAGGTGTGTGGCCAAGAGATCACAAAATAGCCTTTACAAAGGGATTACTAGCCTATTTAGACCTCATTGAGGTTTCACCGGTGGCGATGCCTCCTACTGAGCACATCTTCAACCAAGGGCACCCTCTTGAGTTGTTCAGATCCCAGGGTAGTCCCACCAATCATCAACAAACCCAATCTGACTACTGCTTCCCCGAGCATCCTTAATGGTCCAAATAGCATAGGCAAAGCCCTAATTAATCAGCTACACCGCACACATACTTGGCCTCGTGGTGGCACTGTAAATCCTGGATGGTTGCTCCACAAACTGGTCCTTAGATCTAAAGCAAGCATAACTACCATAACATCCAACCCATCTACGTACCAGGCTTGCTTAGATCACCCATTACCATATCAGATTTAACCAGTTCATGTCAACCACAATCTCATTAATGCATAATTAAATTAAGTAGTGTAGTTGTTCTTCCATCCCAATTAATTAAGCGAAGCAAAAAGGTAAAAATCCCATCCCGACTCTCTACCATATATTCCAGGTGACAAGGGTGGTTAAACAAAGCTAGTAAACTTCCTACAATAGGATTTCCATCAAATTGACACAAGCATGCAGTGTGCAAACAAAACACTTATTTTAAAACGGGATCAATATGGTTCAAGGACAATTGCCTTGTTCTTGGGATTGGATCGGGTTGAAGCCTTCAAACTCTTGGTGTTGTAGATCCTCCGCGGAACTCTCTAGAGCAAATCCGTCTAATCCGCACAATAACCATCCATAACCATAATACCAACCATTTCCATCCCAAATCCCAATTTTCCTCTAATCAAGGTCAGAGAGAAATCGGACTAGTCCTCACTAAAATCGGACTGTGCCGCACTTTTCAGCATTTTAAGTGCGGTTTTGGTCCAAATCAATTTTAATCTCATTCCTCTTTATGTGGATTAATGTTAAACATGTATATGAATGTATGCAGGGCATGACGCATGAAAATGAGGGTGTTACAAAATGTGCACAAAAGAGAAACATAACATAGTGGTAGGGTTAAATACTAACCAATTCCACAAGTGTTAGTGTCTATTTGTATGCAGGTGAAATAATACCCAACAATACCAAGACATGCAGGGAGTAATCCATAAACATGGATTCTAACGAATTAGGCAATGCCACGTGGCATCACATGGATGAAATGGCCTACAAACAGTCGTATCCGAGGAGATCCAACAGTGTTTCACCCATACCGGTGAAGGGGACCCACCAGTCAGTGACCTGGAGAAAGTACACGAGAAATGGACACGAGAAACTCGGTCTTCCTCCACGTGGTGACTTGTCTTGGCTTCCTAATAATAGTGCAGACTGACTAGCATGCATTTGTTGGCGGGAACCGACCCTTTTCCGCTTATAAATAGCACCCCTCACCTCACTTCACACACACACACACACACACCAAAAGTTCAGAATAGAATACCACTCCTATAGTTTAAAGTAGTCCTAGAGGCTGCCAAGTAGAAGGACAGTGTGGTAAAGAGTTTAGAAGAAGGAGGCTTGGGCTCTTCAAGTCCCTCTTCTACACTTGTACCCCACAAAGGTGCTAAAAAATCAAGTAAGCCTTTATGAATTCAATACAAGTTTGATTTCCAATTCAAAGTTGTCAAAGTGTAGCAACAACACTTCCCCCAGTACTAGTAATGTGTAGCCCGCGGAGGTTCTTATTTCGGTTGGGGCACGCAGAGATCAAGATCAAGATGGCGACACCAGAGATTTACGTGGTTCGGGCCGCCTGAGCGTAATACCCTACTCCACAGGGTGTGTGTGTCTGTGTGTTGTATTATGAATCGGTAGAAGGCGTAGTCTCTGGCTCAGCTTGGAGTTGTCCTGTATCGTGCGGCTCAGTCCTTTTATAGTCAAAGGACTGACCGTTACATTATTAGCCTGGCCCGACATGTGGCCCTGGCGTATTAAATAGCCTAATACACTGTGTATGAGTATTAAGCATGGTTAATAGCATGATAACGTGCCTTAGTGGCTGTGTTGCCTCTATTAACAGTGCTTTGATTGTGTGTCGTTAATGCAACATTAACGACACGTATTCAAGTCTTGTAACTACCGCTTTAACAGTCCCTTAAATGTCCATGCTGAAGGAGATCCATCAATGTATTCGTCGGTGGTGAAGGTACAGAGGCTCCACACGTGGAAGCTTAGGAGCTTCCCCTTGCGGGGAGGTAGCTCCGGAACTGCTATACACGTGTCAACATCGGAGCTTCCCTCTACTTGGGGTTAGGTCCAGGGTCATTATACACGTGTTGATCATGGAGCTTCCCTGCGTTGGGAGTTTAGCCCCGAATTTACATTACACGTGTCAATCTCTCGAGCTACCCATATGAGGGATGTGTGTCCAGTGTAATATGACATGTGGGGCCTTAGGAGATATTCAACTTTGATGTGTAGAACTCTTTTGCAATTCTTGCGATATCAAAGGGTACCTGGTACGCAGGGTACCGACGTGGCTCCCGGGCTCACCTTTTGGAGAAACCCTTTGGGTTAAGTTATTCTACCAAAGGTGGGGCCATCCTTGATTCTCACGCTTCGACTTCAGAAGTCTTGTAATGTGCCGCTGGGGCGATGGTCAGGGGTTAAACCATTGCCGCGTGGCTTGTTATGAATGTGGCAGATGAGATCTTTGAGTGCGGATCAAACGCAATTGAAGGTCGCCAGTTCCCAATACAAAAACTGTATCGGTTCTGAGCACCTTGTCAGGGTGCCGCCTTTGGGTCCCGCCGCCCATCATGACAACGGTTCGCTTGGGGTAATAACCTCGATCCCTTCGCCAGGGTAGCCTCGGACCCATTTGTCAGGCACGGGGTAAATTTTTTTATATGTAACCCCACTTTTGTTGCAATTTCCATCCAAGCGTTGTGGAGGCTTACATAAGAAGGAAAGTGTGCGCGGTTTGAGGACTCTTTACGGTTTCAATCAAACTTGCGCTCAGAGCCTCCCAAACTTTGCTTAGCTTTCTCTTTCTTTGCTCCACTTTGCCGCGATGGAGTTGGGTCTTCCCAAGAGCCGCCTCAAGAAAAAGGACAATTTGATGAAGGTCCAGACCTATATGGGGCGGTCCCGTGACTCCTTCAGCCACTTGATCCGTGTCGGAGGGCTCCCATTCAAGAAGGAGCATAATGGTGATGTCGTGTACTTCTCTGCGTATGCCATCGTGGGATTGATCCCACCTTTTTCAACCTTTCTTTTAATGCTGCTAGACTTTTACGGTCTCCAGCTGTATCATATTGGCCCCATTCTCTTATGCTAGTGGCAACCTTTGTCCACTTTCGCGAGATGTGGGTGGGTGTCCCCCCCCCCCCCCCACATCGAGCTGTTTCGTACCTTCTTCACCGTCCACACCACTGGCATGGGGACCGAGCTTCTTGGCTTCTACTATTTTGTGAAGCGCAAGAACTGCCCCTTCATGTACTTGAAGTCATTTCCTTCGGCATATGGGATGAATGTAAGAAGGACTGGGTCGTCATTGTAGTGGAGGAGCACGAGAGGTTAGAGATGCCCCAAGGACTCCACAGCGTTGACACCGACGCTTGGAGTGTAGTTCTGGTGCTATCAGATGCCTTCAACCCCGTCCTGACCAGGATCCGCGAATGTGTGGAGGGTGGATTAACTCCTATGATTGTCTTTTGCAACTTCCTGGTGAACAGATGGGCTCCGCTGAGGAATATAGAGAAGCTTGCTTGAGCCGTCAACAGCGTGATGGATGACGACCAAAATGAAACTGGTCTGAAATCCAACTTGGATGACGAAGCTTTAAAGCTTCATCTCAAGAAATTTTAGCATGGGATAAATGTTGACGGCAACGACTTGGTTCCGTCGGCACCTTTCCTTCCTCTGAACATGGAGCCGCAGTTCAGTAGAGAGCTCTGGAGAAAGATGCCAGCGCTTGATGACCTTGGTGAGGTGGAAAGGCGTCCAACCTCCAGGGTGGTAATCCTCGGAGCTTCCGAAGGAGGGTCTGCCTTCGCCCCGAGCCGGAAGGTCGAAGACATCGGCAAGGGCAAGGGCAAGGAGCTAGCCGAACCATCCAGGCGAAAGGGGAAGCTGAAGCATGCCGTTGGAAGGTCCGTCAGGGGTGCTCCCTCTACGACGGCTCCTTCTCCTCGATGGAGGCGATCTTCTGTGATTGCACCTTCTCTGATGCAGGCGTCTTCCAGAGGCGCTAGCTCAGGGAACTCAACCCCCGCCTCAGTGTCATATAAAAGCTCCAAGCCTAGGAGTTCTTCCCGACCAAGAGAAGCTCTGGCTGAGAGGACACCAGCTTTCACAAGTAGTCCTCAGCTGCGGTCCGAAGTAGTTGTCTCACCAGACTTGGTGGGCTCTGGCTCCGGACCTCAGAAGAAGAGGCTTCGAGACGACTGGGGTGGTAGCATCCCTAGGTAAGCATTGATTGCTCACCTTGAAATGCTAGTCTTGTTTTTGATGTGTCTTTAATCTTCTCTTCCCTTTATTTTTGGGGTGTCAAAGAAGGGGTCAGGAACTTCGGCGTCTGTTGCAGCGACCGGGGCTGCGCATGCCGAAGCTCCGGCTTCAAGCACCGAGCATCCTCCTGAAGTTGTGGCAGAAGTCACGGCAGCTCCAGCGCCAGCTGTCGTGGAGTTGGATTCGGAGTTCTCGCCCAAAGCTCCCATGGTAGCGCCGGACCACGAGGGAGAAGTTGAAGATGTACCTCTGGCATCGGTGCTAGAGGCTGATGCTCCAGTACCGGAGCTAGAGATGTTAGAAGCTCCGGTCCTTGAACTGAATGTTGTTGAGGCCCTAGCAGCTGAGCCAGTGGCAATCGATGTCCCAGCCACTGAGCCAGAGATGGTTGATGCTCCAGCCCTTGGGCTAGAAGTTTTTGAATGTCCGGCGGTTGAGCCAGAAATGTTTAAATCTTCGGTCCCTGAACCAGAAGAAGCTGACGTGCCGGCGTCTGAGCCAGCATCAGTAGAGGTCCCAGATGAAGCCCCTGCTATTGCCTCGGAGGTAGCTAAACCAGAGCCGGAGCTGGATGAAGAGGTGGTGACAGGTCCTGCGCCCTCGGAGCCGGCGACCGAAGACCCGGAAGCAGCGCCATGAACTTCTTCTCTGGAGGTGGGAGTTCCCCCAGTGGGTTCTTCCTCTGCCACTGCTGAAGGGCATCCGGAGAGCGGCCCTAGTGCTGCAGGAGCTCAGGGGACCACTCTTGTATAGTGGGACCCAATTTTTGTGATGGAAAATCCTCGGGAGCCTACAGAGTTGGTCCCAGCAGGTTCGGAGCCTATCCCTTTGGCGTTGTCTATAGACAATGCTTGCTCGACCTCCGACAAGTCCAACTCACCTTCGATCATGAGAGCATAGCCCTCGAGGAGGAACGCAGCAACTTCAGGCGTTGGTGCAGTAGACTCCACTTCGTGACCAGGCTTGCCCAAACAAGGCTGGCTGACCAGAAGGAGTGGATTAAGAGGAAAAAGGCTCAGTTGAAATACTAGGACAAGCTGCTAGAGGAGAAGGAAGCCGCCATCCGGGTGCTTGACGCTAATTCCAAGGAGATCCTGGAGCAAGCCAAGGAGAGGCGTGATGCTGCTAATGAGCGTCATGAAAACCTCAAGAATTGAATGAGGTTCTCCTGAAGCATCGGGCGGACCTTGAGGCGAGGGAAGAAAAGCTCCTGGAGCAGCAGGAGGATCTTGTGAAAAGGGAGGCAGAGATCACCCAAAAATTGACTCTGGGTGAACAAAATTTGGCAGATCGCAGCAAGAAAGCTGGATATATGGAGGAAAGTGGAGAACGAGAAGTACTGAAAACTGGGGCAAGAGCTCTCGAAAAGGGAAGCTGACGTTGCCACAAGGGAAGGGAAAGTGAAAGGCAGGGAAAAGGACTTGGCAGAAAGGTGGAACCACATCCACCTCCGAGAGACGGAGCTGACCGATTGTGAGAAGCAAGTTGCTGAGAATATGCAACAACATGCTAAATTGTTCGAGCGCCTTGCTCGGGAAGGTTCAGAGCTTGCAGCCGCCCGGAAGTCACTGTAGGAGCTACGAAGCTTGAAGGAGACAGAGTCCATTTAATTGTGGGACTTCTTGGAGTGGGCCAACGACGTGCTGACACCACTAGGCTATAATCCCGTATGTCCGGACAACCCGAAGCTGGACTTGGACCGAGCGCTGGTGGCCCCCAATGGTGCTGGAGGCAAACTCGATGCGGTAAGCGACATTATTTTGGACTAGCTCGAGACCGAGGGGAAGTCTATGGCTACAAACGTCGCAGAATATGTGCTGATGTGCTATGTAAGCCAAGACCCCCAATTCTCCCTAGACGCGGTGCTTGAAGGTCCCATTGCTGAAGAGGAAGACACGGCCAAGGCCAGCGTCCAAGAGGTTGCCAAGAAAGTCGCTTCATTCTTCCGCAGATCTTAGACCCTCCAGTAGCTAGGTCTTTTTCCTTCTGCCTTCTACTGTAATCCCAATTTTGTAATCCAGTGCTTCAAATTAATGAAATCCATTTTGCCATGAAAATCCATTTTGCCATGAACTTCACTTTATTTTTGTCTTCAATATAGTGTGCTTTGTCTTGTTGGCCACCCAGTATATCTGTACAATTGAAGTGTGTACATGTACCAAAGGATTTGACAGTATAGTGATGACTTGAACGCTTCGCACTTGTAAATTTTATGTCTGAAGTCTTCATTTTTGATGCATCGATGGCAGGCCCCTTGGGATTGGCGGAGCTTGTTATCTCCAACGGTACCCACTATCAACGTATAAAACGCCAACAGTGGGACCCCTAGGATTTATCGCAGCTGGGTAGCTCCTGATGTCGCTGCACAAATAGTTGAAGTAGGCCCCCCAGAGGTTGTCGAAGCTTTGTAACTCCGACATTACCCACTGTCATCATATTAAATATTGAATGGCGGGTCCCCTCGGAGGATGTCAGAGCTTAGTAGCACCGGCATCGTCCACCATCACTATGAATTTTTGTTTTTCCTGCACATTAAATACAAGAAAAAAGTAAAATTTGTCCTCTTGTCTAAAAATCGTTTGTGACTTATTGTTCTTACTTGAGTTTTTATTCCGAAGTAACTCAATATGGTAACAAGTATATTGATGTAACCCTTCCAGACTCATATGCTCTTTTAATACTCACCCCATTGAGGCCTGCCGGAGTGTAGGTAGAGTGGCGTACTTAGGGTGCATGACCAGGCTAAGTCGATAGCACACTCCGGACCTATGTTGGCTTGGCGTTCAGGAAAGTAGACTATACAACATATGAATAACTTCGGTAAAAACTAAAAAAAAAATTGCAAAACTTCATTATAGACAAGAAGGTTAAAAACAATAATTTGATAGATTGAGCCTTGTACAAAAATAAATGCACGTCGAGTCTGTTTTCACACAACAATGTCTTTCCTTATAGGTCTGGATTACAGGGGAGACAAGGACAAACTTAGGGTGCGAGACCAAGCTTAGTGCGCTATACATCTTGTACTAACGCAGGGTAGGTGGTTACACTTTTAGTGTTGTGACTGTATGAAGGGTACTTGAACTTCCCAGACCTTCCTAGAGGGGTCCAGACGTTTTCCCGGAGGACCTACCCATGTCTGTTTAGCGACACTAACATACATCGTGTGTAATTACAGACTCACGTCCATGATTCTAAGCATAAAACATACGAAGGTGCTCGATGTTCCAAGGATTAGGAAGCGGAGTCCCATCCTTAGTTGCCAAGCGAAAGCATCCAGGTCAGGATACTTTGATCACTCGGAAAGGACCTTCCCAGCCGGGGGAAAGTTTGTTCATCCCATCACGAGTTAGTATCTTCCGAAGCACCAGATCGCCTTCCTCGAGTTGTCGGTGGCGCACATGCCTTTGATGATAGCTTGGCAATAACGTGCATTCCGAACAGCTGCTTGGCACCTTCCCTCATCGACAAGGTCAAGGTATTCACGCCGGAGCTGATCCTGCGCGTCTTCGTCGAAGGTACGATCGCGGAGGGACCCCAAGGTGATCTCCGGAGAAAGGACTGCTTCAGCTCCATACACAAGGAAGAAAGGTGTTTCTCCAGTTGACCACTTAGGTGTTGTCCTGTTCGCCCAGAATGTGGATGGAAGCTCCTCAATCTAGTTGGCTCCATGCTTTTTCAGGCGCTCATATGTGCGCATCTTGAGTCCTTTTAAAATTTCTGCATTTGCTCTCTCGGCTTGGCCATTACTTGCTGGATGAGCTACTGAGGCATAGATGAGTTGAATGCCAAGATCTTTGCAATATTCTTGGAATGTAGCACTTGTGAATTGAGTTCCGTTGTTAGTTATGACTTTGTTGGGAACTCCAAATCTGCATATAATGGACTTCAAGAACATGATTGTTGATTGCTTGTTGATTCTTACAACTAGAGTGGCTTTCGGCCACTTGGTGAACTTGTCGATGGTGACATACAGGAACTTGTAACCTCCGACGGCTTTTGGGAATGGTCCCAAGATGTCCATGCCCCACACAGCGAACGGCCATGTAGGAGGTATCATTTGTAGTGACTGAGCCGGTGTGTGAATCCGTTTTGCGTGGAATTGGCACGCTTCACATTTTTTCACTAGCTCAACTGCATCTTGGGGTGTTGTAGGCCAGTAAAAGCCACGCCGGAAGGCTTACCGACCAGCGTGCGAGAAGAAGCATGGTTCCCACACTCGCCTCCATGGATTCCGTGAGGAGCTTGCGGCCTTCTTCCCTTGCAATGCATCATATTCAGATGCCATTGGCACCGCACTGGTAGAGATTCCCTTCTACCAACGTGTATCTTTTAGCCGATATGAGAATTCGGTCAGCAGATACACTGTCTTCAGGAAGGATATTGTCGTTCGAGTAGCTCCGGATCTCCGAGATCCATGCATCGAAGCTTACTTGAGCTTCTGAGTCTTGCGTGCTGGGTTGCTCGAAGCTTCTGACAGCACCTACGACCCTTGGTGGACGCCATGGTAACAGGGCCACCGGGACTGCCAGCTTCGTGGTGCTGGTCTCGCCCCCATCGCTCAGTTCGGCAGGCTTAGTTGTTGGTTTTGACAACCTCCGGACGAAGATTCCGTCAGGAGCTGGAGCTCCAGTTGAGGCTTTCGTCGAGAGTTCATCGGCTTCAGCGTTGTGAAGACGCTGAACATGGTGGAGATCCAGGACTTTGAAGTCCTTCTGGAACCTTTGGACTTCAAGGAGATAAGCCGCTAGTTGAGGATTGTTACAGGAGCATTCACCTTTGACTTGTTTGATGAAGAGTTGTGAATCTCCCTTCACCATCACCTGTTTGACACCATAAGATAGTGCCACCTTGAGTCCGTAAATGAGAGCTTCATACTCCGCCATGTTGTTGGTCGCCTTGAAATCAATGTGAACCATGTACTTGACCTTCTCCCCAGTCAGAGCAAGGAGAAGGATTCCAGCTTTGGCCCCCTGCTTCTGCATGGAGCCATCGAAGCAGAGAGTCTAGTGAGGCTCGGTGAATACCGGAACCATGGGTTCTGGTTTCTGCTCACTGTGGCCCCTAGGGTTTGATGGAGAGGGAGTCCATTCTGCCACAAAGTCAGCCAAAGCTTGACTTTTGATTGCTTGTCGTGACACGGATTTTAGATTGAACTCGGCCAGCTCCGCTACCCACTTTGCAATGTGCCGAGTAGGGTTAGGGTTATGCAAAATAGCACGTATTGGAAAAGAAGTTACCACTCATATTTTGTGGGCTTGGAAGTAGTACCGAAGCTTTCTTGAGGCAATAAGAACTGCGTAAAGCACCTTATGCACCTCAATTTATCTTGTCTTGGTGTCGTGGGGCACTTCGCTGATGAAGTACACTGGGTGTTGGATTGTTCGGACCCTTTCAGAACGACCCAGAGCTTCTTCTCCATCAACCCGGACCCTACTGGAGGGGTCCGGACCTTCATGCTGTGTTTGTTGGACCCTCCCAGAGGGGTACAAAACTTCTTCTTGTTCGACCCGGACCTTGTTAGAAGGGTCCAGATCATCTTGGTCGGCCAGTTGAACCGCCTTAGGTGAATGAGGTTGATCTCCTAGTATTTCGTCATGAGGTTCCATGTCTGGGGGATGGGACCCAGACACGCCCTCATTTAACTCCGGACCCTGCCGGAGGGGTCTGGGTTCCTGGACTGGATGTGGCTCCAGTCTCTCCACAACGAGGACCATACTAACAACTTCAGTGGTTGCTGAAATGTAAAGCAATAAAGGCTCACAGGATTCGGAGCTACCAATATCAGTAGTGTGATGAGGAGTTGTTTCAGCTCTTGAAATTCCTTTTCTGTTTCTTCAGACCAATGAAATGGTATGTACTTCCTCAAGAGTTTAAAGAAGGGTAGCGCCCGTTCTTCCAGTCTTGAGATAAACCGGCTGGGCGTAGCTAGACATCCAGTTAACTTCTCGACATCCTTGATGCATGTTGGGGGCCGCATTTCTTCTATAGCCTTGATCTTCGCCGGATTTGCTTCAGTTTCTCGGTGAGTCATCAATAAACCTAGAAGCTTTCTGGAGCTAACCTCGAAGACACATTTGTCCGGGTTCAGCTTGGTGTGCGTAGTGCGCAGCTTATCAAAGACAGCTTGTAAAATGTCAAGGAGTGACTCCTTGTTCTTGATCATCACTACGATGTCATCGACGTACACCTCCACCAAGTCTTTAATTAGCTCTCCAAATGTTTTGTACATAGCTCGCACAAATGATGAAGCAACATTTTTAAGACCAAATTGCATGGGAGTATAACAGTACAACCCATCTACTGTTATGAAGGCAGTATGCTCTTCATATTCCACATTTCGATTTGATGATATCCACAATATGCATCTAAGAAACACAATAGCTCACACCCAGAGGTGGAGTCCACTATCTAATCTATTCTAGGTAGTGGAAATGGATCCTTTGGACATGCCTTATTTAAGGTGGTGTGGTCGATACACATCTGAAGCTTCCCACCGTCCTTGGGTACAACAACTGGGTTTGCCAGCCATTTTGGATGGAAGACTTCCTGGATGAATCTAGGTTTGAGCAACTTTTTGATTTCCTGTCGGATGAAGTTTTGTCGCTCGATTGATTGCTTCCTGTGCTTCTGATGTACAAGCCGTGCGTCAGGGTAAATCTTCAGATTGTGCTCAATCACCTCCCTAGGGATCCCAGGCGTTTTTGATGGTTGCCAGGCAAACACGTGGACATTAGCCTGGAGGAAAGTGATGAGCGTGACTTCCTATTTGTTGTTCAGACCTCCCGATATACGGGTAGTCTGAGCAGCATCGGAACCAATTTAGACGACTTTGATGGGAACGTCAGTTTCGTATCTTTGTTGCAAAAGAGGTGCGAAGGTAGAGCCTTTATGATGGATGCTCGGAGGTTCAGAGCTGGCTCCTTATCGGATGCTTCCTCTTGTGCCGTGGTAAGTGCATAGAGTTCTTTTAAAGCAGTGACTCCTGCAGTGCGATCTTGGTGGATCCGGAGAACGCCCGCATGTGTTGGCATCTTCAACACTAATTGACCATAATGTGTGGCGGCCATGAACTTGTACAAGGCTGGTCTGCCCAGAATGGCATTGAACAGCAGCCTGATCTGCGCTACGTCGAAGACCAACTTCTCAGTTCTTTAGTTCTCCCGAATCCTGAAGGTCACTAGGAGTGTGATGGAACCGAGAGGAGTACTGGTCCCTAGACCTACCCCAGAGAAAGGACAGTATGGGCAAAGGTCCGAAGGCCGGAGCTCAAGCTTAACAAAAGCTTCGAAGCTTATGATGTTCAGCCCTGAACCCCCGTCCACCATTACATGGTGGAGTTGAATATTGTTAATGCTGGGTGACACCATCAGCGGGAGTTGGTCAGCTCCGAACATGTTTCGGGGGCAGTACGAAGCATCGAAAATAATGAGAGTGTCCATCCACTTCCGATGAGGCTCTGCCCTAGCAGTGGGACCTGTTACGGCCATGTCCCGCTGCATTGTCTTGAGGATGCGGCGAGAGGTGATATCCCATGAACAACCATAGATGGTGTTTAGGGTATTTCGGCGCTCGTTGTTAGAGACGTCGGAATCATCGTCGACAATGTTGTAGACAGCTTTCAGGACCTTATTGGGATCCTGGAAACCTAGCTCCTCCTGAGCCGGAGCTTCATCAACGTTTTGTTTTCATTCCTGCTGTCGGAAAGGAGCTTCTTCCCGGCGCTTGTTATAGCGCTCGGCAAGGTTCTGGACCTCCGGGTATTCTTCCAGGTTGTGTCTATCCATCTTGTGGATCAAACACCACGCTTTGGATATGTTACCGTCTTCTGATGAAGGACGAGGTCGTTTCTCTGGGCGTGGCCCCCGGCCACCCGGAGCTGCAGCAGCTGCAGCGGCTGGTGCGCCAGCCGATGGCTTCTTCTTTCTGTCGGGCTTCTTTTTCTTTTTGCCACTGCCGGAGGTAGTGGCTTCAGTTTTGGAGGACTTCTTGTTGACCTCCTGAGCTGGTTTGGAGTGCATTTCACGGCCCTCTGCAGCTCTATCACATTTGTCTGCTAGGCTCGAGAGTTCCGTGATGCTGGTGACTTCTTTGATGGCCAGCTTATCCAGCATCTTTTTATCTCGAACACCCTGTCTGAATGCAACGATAACAGAAGAGCTCGAGATTGAAGGAATAGTATTCCGTACCTGAGAAAACCGCTGGATGAAGGATCGCAGCGATTCCCCCTATGTTTGCTTTACAACAAACATATCCAATTCAGTACTAGGCCGGGTGTAAGAACTCCCGAAGTTAGTAGTGAATTGTTGGCATAACTCTGCCCAACTATTAATGGAGTCGGGTGGAAGACTCATGAACCAGAACCTCGCGGTCCCACTCACATCCTTCGGGAAATAGTTGGCCATCACGGCCTCATTAGCCCCTGTTGCCAGTATGGCAGTGGAGTAGTGTAAGTGCATCTAGGATATCCCTTGTGGGTTTTGGCTAATTGATGACAAACATATGAGATCCTAATGAAAATATTGAGATGATTGTGGGACAAACAAGTGAAACAGCTCGGTGCACACAAAAAGGTGAAAAATGGAGTGGTGCCCAAAGAGGGATACTTTGATGGAGCTTGGAAAATCAAATTAGATTTTAAATGTATAGGGAGTGTATGAAAGACACACTCCAAGAGCTCACAACTTTGCGCTGGGTAAGGGTTCAAAATTAACCTAACTTTCACAATGCACCGGACTAGTCCGATCATGGATCGGACTAGTCCGTTACACTTTCTGGAGTCTCCCCTCTCAGGAGACCGGACTAGTCCGTGTGTCCACCGGACTAGTCCGTTGAACTTTCTGGAGTCTCTCATATTGGGAGACCGGACTAGTCCGTGTGTCCACCGGACTAATCCGTCGAACTTTCTGGAATCTCCCATCTATGGAGATCGGACTAGTCCGCGGACTAGTCCGTTGCACATTCTGGAGTCCACCTTCACACAGCACCGGACTAGTCTGAGCTTGGCCGGACTAGTCCGCCAGATTTTCTGGACTTCGAGATACAATATGTCCGGACAAGTCCGGACTTGCACCGGACTAGTCCGGTATTAGGGTTTTTCAACTGTTACTTTTTGGAAACCCTATGAATAGAGAATCAACGGCTTTCCTATTGAAAAACACATCGAATATTGCTGCAAACACAAAACCCTAGTGCCGCCACTTTGTCCCAAGATCCCAAAACACATCTCCCCACACATCTAAGGTGCAAAAAGGAGTCAAATCATTTGAACACTTGGATTCGGGATTGGGAGATTGTCGTTCCTTCGTTGCGAGCTCTTGGGGTTTGATCTTTTTACACTTATACTCTGCATTGTAATACTTTCAAGTGTATTTGATCACCTCTTTTGTTGTTAATTCTTGTGGGAGCCCTCAACGTGTGACGTTGCCCCACAAACTCGGTGATTATCCGTGATAGTGGAATCAAGTCGGCCTTTGTGGTGACTTGAAGAGGGAAAGGGTTAGAGACCCGGCTCTGTGTGAGCTTCCTCAATGAGGACGTAGATCTCGTGGTGAGATCGAACCTTGGTAAAAATCCTCTTGTCTCTTGTGTCTCATTTACTTTACTCTTCATTCACAAGATCACTTGATTACTAAACATCAATTAAGTTGCTTATAAGTTTCCACGTGCATTCATACAATAATCTTAAATCAAAGAATATGTTGTTCACCTTTCCGCTGCTAGAAGAACCTAGTTTCCTAAATAACACTTAATCAACTCACAAATTTCAGCACACCGGACTAGTCCGTCCACATAACCGGACTAGTCCGGTCAATCAAGTTTTTGACGAGCTTATTAAGTGTGCAGAAATTTCAAAAGGCCTATTCACCCCCCCTCTAGGCCACATTCAATTGGTATCAGAGCAAGGTTCTCCACCAACGAGACTCACATCTCGGAGAGATCAATGGCCTCTGAGAAGAACAACGATATCCCGAAGATGAACGTCAATGAGGAACAAGAAGAGAAAGCCTTTGATGTGTTGAAAGAAAGCCCACATGATGATGAAGAAGTGCGACAACTAAAAGCACTCCTGAGAAAGAAACTGTTGGGACAAAAAGGAAAAGAAGAAGAGAATATGACGGGGAGTGGTCATCGCGACTACTTCTGACATCTTTACAACTACAATCGTCTCAATTCAAACAATCACTATCTATCCATTCCTATGGGAAAGCCTCCACAGTTTGACGGAAGTGACTACACCATGTGGAAGTACAACATGAAGATGCATATGATATCCCTAAATCCTAGTCTGTGGCACATTGTTTGCACTGGCATAGATATCCTGGACACGGATGAGGAACTCACCCTAGAACACGAACAAGAGATTCACAGAAATGCACAAGTTGTCACCGTGATCACATCATCACTAAGCAAAGAGGAATTCACCAAGATTGATGGTTTAGAAAGTGCAAAAGAAATTTGGGATACACTTAAGACAGCTCACGAAGGAAATAGGTTGGTTCGTGAAGATAAAATTGAGATGCTTGAAGGAGAGTTGGGGAGATTTGCTAATGAAGAAGGCAAATCACCTCAAGACATGTACAACCGGATGAAGGCACTCATCAAAAAAATTTGTGCCTATGGAAGTAAGAAATGGACAGATCATGAGGTGGTCAAAAGAATGATTAGAGCCTTCATGCCAAGAAATGTCACACTTTGCTCAATGATTAGAGAAAGCCCTGGATTCCACAAAATGACTACGGATGAGTTATTGGGGAAGATCACAAATCATGAAATGATGGAGAAAGAGGCATAATACGTCAAAGACTTAGCCAAACTCACCTCCTCCAAAAAGAAAGAAATTGCTCTCAAAGCAACGTGCAGACCCAAACTCAAAGAAACTCGTGAAGACCAAGACGATGGGCATACAAGCGACAAGAGTACCGATCTTGATGATGAGGAAATGGTACTCTCTATCAAGAAGTTCAAGCGCATGATGAAAAGAAGACACGACAACAATTCAAATGAAGGAAAAAGTAAGGATAAAGGAAAATCCAAGGCTCGACGCACTTGCTACAACTGCGGAGAGTATGGTCACTTCATGGTGGACTGTCCCTAAGAAGAAAATAAAAAGAAGGAAACAAGACCTCAAGAAAAGAAACATTTCCGAAAAAGAAGACAAGCCCATCAAGCTCATATTTGCAAGGAGTGGGACTCAAACGACGAGTCCTCCTCCGATGAACAACCACACTTGCCTTATGGCTAAGAAGGGTAAGAAAAAGGTTCGACTTACTCCTCCTACGCTTAATTCCTCTATTGATGACTTTGATAGCTCTAGTGATAATGAAGAAATGTTTAGAGGACTAAGTAAAATTGCTTTAAAGAAAATGGAAATGTTGTCGAACGAAATCTTTGAAAAGGAGGAACTTCTTAACCGACAAGAAGATATGCTCATCCATGAAAGGGAGAGATATCAAGAAGTTGAAAAGCTTCTCGAGCTTGAAAGAGAGAAGAACGAGTCGCTTGAAGTTGAGCTAGCCTTGAGTAAGGAAACTTACTCAAAGCTAGAGGACTCACATATTGCAACCAAGGAAGAACTTGCTAACTTGTCGAAAGTTAACAAGATCCTTGAGGTGCAAGTTGAGTCACTCAAGCAAAGTGACTCCTCTTCCTCCAAGAGCTCTTCCTACAAAGATATGAGTTCGACAACAATCGAAACATGCACTTGCTCTAGTAAGAAGAATGCTACTTCTAATACTTCAACTTCTCATAATATGCATGCTTCTCCGAGATGCATCATTGATAAGGAGAAGATCAAATATGCACGCAGTGCATATATGGTCACTAGACCTCCTAATGTCAAAGATGGCCTTGGTTTTGACAGGAACAAACACATGTCTACTCCTAATCATGCTAAGAATAGAATTCTCTTTGTTAAGGAAAAATCCTGTGAATCTGATTTACAAATATTGTTTCGTACATTTGATGCTTCCTATGTTCTTATGAAAGCCAAACATGGAAAAGTCATTGCTAAATATACAGGGCCACGCCACAAGAACTTGAAAACTTGTGTGTGGGTGCCCAAGACTCTTGTGACTAACCTGACAGGACCCAAGCAAGCTTGGGTACCTAAAACCATAGAATAATTTTTTTTGCAGGATTACTCCTCCGGTGGATCTAAATGGGTGCTAGATAGCGGATGCACAAATCACATGACCGGAGATAGAGGTATGTTTGTGGAGTACGAGTACAAAAAGGATCCAAGTGAAGGCATATACTTCGGAGACAACAGCCAAGGAAAGGTCCTTGGTAGCGGTAACATTGAAATATCCTCTCAACACACCTTATCTAATGTTTTACATGTAGATTCTCTAGATTATAACCTTTTGTCAATATCTCAACTATGCGACAAAGGTTACAACTGTTTATTCACTAATGGGGGTGTGACCGTTTTTAGAAGAAGCGATGGCTCGATTGCATTCAAGGGGAATGTTGAAGGGCAAGCTTTATCTTATTGACTTCAACAAAGATAAAGTCGAACTAAAGACTTGCTTGGTTGCTAAGACCAACATGGGATGGCTGTGGCATAGAAGGCTAGCCCATGTTGGGATGAGAAATCTGCAGAAACTTCTAATAGGTTGTCACATCCGTGGTCTTAAGGATGTGGTTTTTGAAAAAGACAGACCGTGCAGCGCTTGTCAAGCAGGAAAACAAGTCGGAGCACCACACCCTGCCAAGAATATGATGACTACAGAAAGACCGCTGGAACTCCTCCACATGGATCTCTTTGGTCCGATTTCGTACATCAGCATCAGCGGTAACAAATACGGTTTAGTAATTGTTGATGATTTTTCAAGATTTACATGGGTATTTTTCTTGTATGATTAATCAGAAACTCAAGGGGTCCTCAAGAAGTTCTTGAAAAGAGCTCAGAACGAATTCTCATCAACCATAAAGAACATCAGAAGTGACAACGAGACAAAATTCAAGAACCTCCAAGTTGAAGAGTTTCTAGATGAAGAAGGGATAAAGAATGAGTTCTCGGCACCCTACTCTCCTCAACAAACTGGAGTGGCCGAAAGGAAGAACAGAACATTGATCGAAATGGCCAGAATTATGTTGGATGAATACAAGACGTCAGATTGATTTTGGGTAGAAGCGGTGAACACCGCCTGTCATGCCACGAATCGGCTGTACCTCCATCGACTACTAAAGAAAACTCCGTATGAGCTCCTTACCAGTAAAAAGCCTAATGTTTCTTATTTAAAAGTATTTGGTTGTAAATGTTTTATTCTGAACAAGAAACCAAGGGCCTTGAAGTTCGCTTCAAAGTCCGATGAAGGGTTCTTGCTCGGTTATGAATTGAATGCCTACGCCTATCGTGTCTTCAACAAGGTGTCCGGCCTTGTTGAAGTAGCACGTGACGTAGTGTTCCATGAATCTAATGGCTCACAAGTGGAGCAAGTTGATAAGTGTGTGCTAGATAAAGAGGAAGCTCCATATGAAGCACTGAAGAAAATGGGACTTGGTGATATCTTACCACAAGAGCGAACATTTGACTCAAATGCACAAGATGAACATCAACACGGAGGCAATGATCAAGGGGGAGCTCCTTCACAAGATCAAGATGAGGAAAATCAAGAATATCAAGATAATAATGGGAGCAATGATCTAGGGGAGACAAAGAACATGAAGATAATGAAGAACAAGCAACTACACAAGTTCCACACCCAAGAGTACATCAAAGCGTGCAAAGAGACCATCCTGTCAATAATATCATTGGAGATATTGCTAATGGAGTAACTACTAGATCTCGAGTTGCAAATTTCTGCGAATACTATTCTTTTTTGTCTTTTCTGAAACCATATAGGGTAGAAGAAGCCTTAAGAGATCCAGACTGGGTGATGGCGATGCAAGAGGAGTTGAACAACTTCAAAAGAAATCAAGCGTGGGAGCTGGTGGAGAGACCAAGGGCGAACATCGTCGGAACCAAATGGGTCTTTCGAAACAAGCAAGACGAACATGGAGTAGTAATAAGAAATAAAGCAAGATTGGTGGCCAAAGGTTATTCTCAGGTCAAAGTTTTGGACTTCGATGAAACTTTCGCTCCTGTAGCTAGACTTGAGTCCATTCGTATTTTATTGGCATATGCTACTCACCATAATTTTAAACTGTATGAAATGGATGTCAAAAGTGCTTTATTAAACGGTCCAATCAAGGAGGAAGTTTATGTGGAGCAGCCACCACGATTCGAAGACCAAGAGTATCCCGATCATGTCTACAAACTGCGTAAGGATCTCTATGGCCTCAAACAAGCTCCTCGAGCTTGGTATGAGTTCCTTAGAGATTTTCTGACTCAAAATGGATTCAAAATTGGTAAAGTTGACTATACACTTTTCACTAAACATTGTAATGATCATTTATTCGTATGTCAAATTTATGTTGATGACATTATCTTTGGATCCACTAACAAATCTTTCTGTGAAGAATTTCGCAAAATTATGAAAGATAGGTTCGAGATGTCAATGATGGGCGAATTGAAGTTCTTCTTGGGATTCCAAGTGAAGCAACTAAGAGAAGGTACATTTATAAGCCAAACCAAATATACACAGGACATTCTCATGAAATTCAATATGGACAAAGCCAAGCCCATCAAGACACCCATGGCCATTAATGGACATATCGACCTCAATGAAGACGGTCCAAATGTGGACCAGAAGGTATATCGGTCCATGATTGGCTCCTTACTTTATTTATGTGCATCTAGGCCAGATATTATGCTTAGTGTTTGCTTGTGTGCAAGGTTTCAAGCCGCACCTAAAGAGTGTCACTTAATTGCTGTAAAAAGAATCCTAAGGTATCTTGTGCACACACCCAACTCGGGCCTCTGGTATCCCAAAGGATGCATGTTTAACTTGATAGGGTATTCCGACGCCTACTATGCAGGATGCAAAGTCGATAGAAAGAGCACGTCAGGGACTTGTCAGTTTCTTAGTAGGTCCCTAGTTTCTTGGTCATCTAAAAAGCAAAACTCCATTGCTCTTTCCACAGCGGAAGCAGAGTATGTTGCAGCCGGTAGTTGTTGCGCACAACTACTTTGGATGCGACAGACTCTTAGGGACTACGGCTACAATATTAGCCATATCCCGCTTCTATGTGATAATGGAAGTGCTATAAAAATTGCACACAACCCTGTAGAGCACTCAAGAACTAAGCACATAGATATCCGTCATCGTTTTCTTAGAGATCATTCATTAAAAGGTGACATTGCTATTTCACATTTTAGGACTGAAAAACAACTTGAAGATATTTTCACCAAACCATTAGATGAGAAAAGGTTTTGTGAGCTTAGAAATGAACTTAATATTCTTGACTCTCGAAATGTGGCTTGAAATGTTGCATACCTGGTTGAAACTTCAAACATCGCATTTTATTGTTGAAAACTGCTCCTCACCTTCTTTTTTCTTCTAAGAAAACAACTTTTTTAATGAAGAAATCTTGGAGTTTATGACCAGTTTTCATTTTTGATTGCCTTCTAGTCATAAGTACCAAGATTATTTGCAAAACTTGTCCTTGGATCACTATTTATTATCTCAAAATACTTAGGTTTTCCAGGTGCACCGGACTAGTCAGGTATGCCACCGGACTAGTCCGGACAGTCTCTCTCTCCTAAGTTTTCCAGGGGCACCGGACTAGTCTGTCCCCTGACCAGACTAGTCCGGTCAGCCGCGTATATAAGCAGGTGGCCGGCCCAAATAAAATTTTCAAACCTCCCTCCACTTGCTCTCCCTCACCTCTCCTCTTTCCTCCTAAACCCTAGCCCCTCGAAGAGAACTTCGAGTTGAGCCCTCAAAAATCAAGTTTCCTCCATGGGGAATCCTCTCCTCGACGAGTTGATCCTCCCCTCCAGACAGATTCAAGCCTTCTCAATGCGAATCTTCAAATCTCGGTAAAATTCACCCTAAAACCAAAATCTCAACTTTTCTTATTCTAGCTCGTTTCCTTTGATTCCAAGGTTGTACATTGGCTTCATAGATGTATTCCTACGACCTTCATGTCATTTTGTATCCTTAGATAGAAGTTTTAGAATTCAAGGAAATCATTAGGGTTCTTGCCAGGCCGAACTAGTCCGGCGTTCAGAGACGGACAAGTCCGGTACGCCGGGCAAGTCTGCACTCTGAACCCGAACAAGTCCGGTCTCTGACATCTGAACCCTAATTTGACCTCGGTCCTTGGTTCATTCTTATCCAATCCATGAACTCTTTATTAGGCACGATGTCTTCAAGCTCAGATGACAGTTCTTTCCACGTTGATGAAGAAGTTGAACGTGAAAAAGCGAGGAGAGTTAAGGAGAGGTACATGAAGAAAAGACATGATGTCAATGTCCACTCTCCACCCTCCGACGACAATTTGCCTGAGATGAGGAAAGTGGTTGTCAAGAAGGCCCAAGGAAAAGCTGCCGAGAGCTCCTCAGGGCCAAAGAGGGCTCTCAACAAAGGGAAGGGACTTGCTAGTAGTCCCATTGGGCCCCTGAAGATGAAAAACCCAAGTCACCGCAACAGGCAGCGTTCCAGTGAGGATTTCACCGGAAAAGGGGGTGAGCTTGCCGATAGCTTCAGGAAGATTAATGTGTATAATCAACCTCGGCAATGCCCTGACCCAAGATTTTGGAGCAACTTCCATGCCGACTACTACGAGCATGTGTACATGAAGATGAAGAATCCCATTGTGAAGAGTCAATGGGTGAACATTGGGTACATGCACTCGAAGAAGTATCCTACCTTCCGTGAGGTGGTTGAGGCCCTGGAGAGGCACAGTCTGAAGGAACTGTTTTCCTTTGAGAATGACTATAACAATGATATCATCACCTAATTTTACTCTACGTTGTACTTTGCTCGGGGTGATGGAGACAGTCTTACTTGGATGACTCATGGTTCCAAGTATAGTGTTACTTATGATGAGTTTGCAAGGATTCTACACCTTGAACACACTCTGGATCATGATCTTGTCATCCACAATTTGCAACCCTTGGAGAAGGATGAGCTCAAGTTCCTCTATGACACGAGGATGCCCTATGTCCCTCCCAACAGCAAATATCTGAAGCCCTTCTTTATGGTCCTCAATAGAATCTTGAGGAAGACAATAGCCCCGAAAGATGGAGATGCGGGGACTATCCAAGGAACCTTGAGGACCCTAATGAAGGTCATTAGTAGAAGGAGACCATCCAATGTCTTTGAGTACATCTACAATGACATTGTGAACATCTCAATCACGCCAAATAGGTCTTGCGAGTATGCCCCGTACATCATGTTCATGATTGAGAAAGTGATGGGACTTTAGTTTGTCAAGGATGTCTCTCATACGGGGTTGAAGCCGCAAAAGCCCACTGAGTACACTTTTCCCTCAGCTCCTACTGCCCCTTCCTCCCCTGAAGCTGAGAGGAGGTCTAAACAATCACGGGATGTGAATGCCACAAGATCACCAGCTGCTCCTCCTGGCTCTGCACCTATCCATGAACCCTCCGGTGGTGTCCTCAAAATGCTCACCTCTATCTTTGCCTGCTGCCGCAAGATTGAAGTTAGGTAGAAGAAACATCAACAATATGTCAATGCCAACATCAAAGCTATCTGTGACAAGCTGGAGATTGAGCCGGTTGGATCCCCACCCGCCTTTGAGGACTTCGATGAAGATCCTGCTCCATCGAATGATGATGGTGGTGAGGATGATCACCGGACCGAAACTGATGAAGGGAGCGGCGATGAGTGATTCCCCTTATTTTTTCCCTTTTTGGTGCCTTGATGCCAAAGGGGGAGAGATTGAGACTTTGAGACTATCTCTAGTAGTAGTGCTTCTTATACTTTTGTGATCAAGGACATGTACTTATTTTTAAAACCTTGTAATGCACTATTTCTTTTCTTATGTGTGATGCTTATTGTTGCTTGAATGATCATCTCTATGCTCATTATTGATTATCTTTATTTCATCACACTTTGTTGATCACACACCTGTTAGGCACCCCACCATAAGGTGTGTGCATATGTGAGAAGTTTTTTGTGGATTTATCGTTATTCTCATATGTGCACACCTTATGAAAATCAAAATTTTACTCTCATTTGTGATTTCTCAAATGGTTGTCTTCAATCACCAAAAAAGGGGAGATTGTAAGTGCATCTAGGATATCCCTTGTGGGTTTTGGCTAATTGATGACAAACATATGAGATCCTAATGAAACTATTGAGATGATTGCATGACAAACAAGTGAAACAGCTCGGTGCACACAAAAAGGTGAAAAATGGAGTGGTGTCCAAAGAGGGATACTTTGATGGAGCTTGGAAGATCAAATTAGATTTTAAATGTATAGGGAGTGTATGAAAGACACACTCCAAGAGCTCACAACTTTGCACTGGGTAAGGGTTTAAAATTAACCCAACTTTCACAATGCACCGGACTAGTCCGATCATGGACCGGACTAGTCCGTTACACTTTCTGGAGTCTCCCCTCTCAGGAGACCGGACTAGTCCGTGTGTCCACCGGACTAGTCCGTTGAAATTTCTGGAGTCTCTCATATTGGGAGACCGGACTAGTCCTTGTGTCCATCGGACTAGTCCGTTGAACTTTCTGGAATCTCCCATCTGTGGAGATCGGACTAGACCGCGGACTAGTCCGTTCAACTTTCTGGAGTCCACCTTCACACAGCACCGGTCTAGTCCGAGCTTGGCTGGACTAGTCTGCCAGAATTTCTGGACTTCGAGATACACTGTGACCGGACAAGTCCGGACTTGCACCGGACTAGTCTGGTATTAGGGTTTTTCAACAGTTACTTTTTGGAAACCCTATAAATAGAGAATCCACGACTTTCTTATTGAAAAACACGTCGAATATTGCTGCAAACACAAAACCCTAGTGTCGCCACTTTGTCCCAAGAGCTCAAAACACATCTCCCCACACATCTAAGGTGCAAAAAGGAGTCAAATCATTTGAACACTTGGATTCGGGACTGGGAGATCGTCATTCCTTCGTTGCGAGCTCTTGGGTTTTGATCTTTCTACACTTATACTCTGCATTGTAATATTTTGAAGTGTATTTGATCACCTCTTTCATTGTTAATTCTTGTGGGAGCCCTCAACATGTGAGGTTGCCCCACAAACTCAGTGATTACCCATGATAGTGGAATCAAGTCGGCCTTCGTGGTGACTTGAAGAGGGAAAGGGTTGGAGACCCGGCTCTGTGTGAGCTTCCTCAAAGAGGATGTAGATCTCATGGTGAGATCGAACCTCGGTAAAAATCCGCTTGTCTCTTGTGTCTCATTTACTTTACTTTTCGTTCACTAGATCACTTGATTACTAAACATAAATTAAGTTGCTTATAAGTTTCCACGTGCATTCATACAATAATCTTAAATCAAAGAATCTGTTGTTCTCCTTTCCGCTGCTAGAAGAACCTAGTTTCCCAAATAACACTTAATCAACTCACAAATTTCAGTACACCGGACTAGTCCATCCACATAACCGGACTAGTCTGGTCAATACAGTTTTTGATGACCTTATTAAGTGTGCAGGAATTTCAAAAGGCCTATTCACCCCCCCCCCCCTCTAGGCCACATTCAAGTAGATTTGAAGGAATTCGGCGGGGTTGACAGTCCCATCGAATTTTTCTGGCAAGTGAGGCCAGAATTTCCGTGGCCATCTGATCATGTGTAAATGCATGGCCAGAGCAGAACAGTCTCCTCCAACTCCCTGAGGAGCAGGGTTGTCCCGAGCCTCTCGCCTCTCACGAGCACACTCGATATGGACGCGGCCATCCTGCTGCCATTAACAGCGATCAAGTTCCGACCGCGGGTCATGAGTTGGAATCCTGGTGATGGTGTGGGTGCGTCATGCCCCGGGAGGCAGCAAAGTCACCTGCAGGAATGCAACACGTCTCCTCTGCTGCGAGACTTTTGGACCAAGTCAGCCAGAAAAGGTCCATCTTTGTGATGGTGCTCTCCCCGAGGGGGAAGGACCATGATTGCTGATGCCAGCGGTTGCAGATGCAACCGAATGGTCAACATCAGCTCTCCACTGTTCCATAGCACCCCGAGGTGCCCCTGAAGGTGGTGGATGTTGTAGAAGGGCTCACGCAGCAATGAGTGTGCGCTTAGGGTTGTTGTTTGTCGATGCAGTGATCGACGCAGATGCCCAATCTTGCCGCCCAACATTGTTTACCTGAACAGATGGTGGTTGTGGTGCTATAGTGCCTGCTGGAAGAATGGCACCTGCTGGCTGCTGCACGTTGGAGGGATTGCCTCCAGCGGGTTGTTCAGCACGATTGCCATTGGAAGATACTACAGCAGAATTCACCATATTGAGGTCTCGGGTACCTGCCCCCCTACCTAGCGCGCCAAAAGTTGAAGTGTAGTAACAACACTTCCCCCGGTACTACTAAAGTGTAGCCCGCGGAGGTTCTTATTTTGGTTGGGGCACATAGAGATTAGGATCAAGATGGCGACACCAGAGATTTACGTGGTTCGAGCTGCCTGAGCGTAATACCCTACTCCACGGGGTGTGTGTGTGTGTGTGTTGTATTATGAATCGCTAGAAAGCGTAGTCTTTGGCTCAGCTTGGAGTTGTCTGTATCGTGCGGCTCAGTCCTTTTATAGTCCAAGGACTGACTGTTACATCATTAGCCTGGCCGACATGTGGCCCTGGCGTATTAAATAGCCTAATACACTGTCTATGGTTATTAAGCATGGTTAATAGCGTGATAAAGTGCCTTAATGGTTGCGTTACCTCTATTAACAGTGCTTTGATTGTGTGTCATTAATACAACATTAACGACACGTATTCAAGTCTTGTAACTGCCGCTTTAACAGTCCCTTGAATGTCCATGCTGAAGGAGATCCATGAATGTATTCGTTGGTGGTGAAGGTTCGAAGGCTCCCAACATGGCAGCTTTGGAGCTTCCACTTGCGGGGAGGTAGCTCTGGAACCGCTATACACGTGTCAACATCGAAGCTTCCCTCTACTGGGGGTTAGGTCCGGGGTCATTATACACGTGTTGATGTGGAGCTTCCCTGCATTGGGAGTTTAGCCCCGGATTTATATTACACGTGTCAATCTCTGGAGCTACCCATATGAGGGATGTGGGTCCGGTGTAATATGGCATGTGGGGCCTGAGAAGACCTTCAACTTTGACGGGTAGAACTCTTTTGCACTTCCTGCGGTATCAAAGGGTACCTGGTACGCAGGGTACTGACAAAAGTAGTTTGCACAAGTAATTACTAGTGGGCTCATTGCTTTAATTTATTAGAGGATGTAGTTGTAGCTTTGTGTTCAAAACAACTAGAGTAGTGATTTAGAACTTAAGTGTGGTGCCTAGGTTAGAAATCAACAGTGAATATCTCGTAGACCCATGGATTGAAGAGGTAGGCAGTAGGTGGTGATAGTTTTATCTGTCCTTTCTAATCCTCCACGTTCGGCTATGCCATAACCTCTTGGATGGAGTCGTTTTAGTTTTGCTAGAGGTAAACCCGTGCCTGAAGCAAGCAGCTACATCAAACCTCTTTGAATTAAAATCAATACTTTGAATTCCTCTATGTTCCTTGCCTATCAAACAACTTTGTGTCCTTTGCTGAACTAGTTCAAAAGATTAGCACACACGCTCCATGGATTCGATACCCTTGGGAATTCTCCTTAAGAAGAAGTGCCACATCGGTATTTCTATGCACTTGCGGATAACTCTATATTTGTAAGGAATACCAACAAGCATTTCTGGAGTCATTGCTCTAACACCCTCATTTTCATCCATCATTCATTGCATACATTCTTATACATTTTTAACATTAAGCAACACAAAAGAAAAAAATTTAAAATGGATTTGAACCAAAACTGCAGTTAACAGTCTGTGTCAATGCGGACTTGTCCGGTTTAGATCGGACTAGTCTGTTTTGCTCTCTGTTGTCCCCAGACTCTTCTGCTCTTGATGCAGACTAATTTGATTTAGTTTCTGTTGCAATTCAGACTTGTACTTTATTGAGTATGGACTAGTCTGATATTTGTCACTAGAAATCTTCGGAGTTGTCCGATGACTTTTACTTTTGGTCCAGAAATTGAAAATTTGAGAAGACCCCTGGACTTGTTCGGCCCCATGCCGGTCTTGTCCGTTTTCCTCTCTAGACAAGATCAGACTTGTCTGGACCACCTCCGGACTTGCCCGTTCAAGTCTTTGTTCACGATCATACTTGTCCGACCCCTAGAGGACTTGTCTGGTGTGCTCGACTCAGATGCAATCTTTCCCTCCACGACATGTTATTGGGTAATTGCCTTAATTTGGCCCAAGAATGTTGTGTCAACCCCTTTGGAGCCCCCTGTGGAGCCCATGTGGGACTCCTACTCGGCCTCCACCACCTTAAACTCGAAATCCACCCAAACCTCACTACAACCTTTTAGGCCTTCTTCGATGAATATACAATGACAATAGAGGTATTTGTCATAAATCGTTCAATTTATGACGTTTTTTAATAGGTGACCCAATCGACTAACGAAAAAATTTTCTTCGTCATTAAAATTTTCATAATTTATAAGAGATGCATATTTGTGACAATATTTTATGACAGTATGCGATCTTAATATGAATAAACTGTCATAACTCTCTTTTGTGACTATATTGTATGACATTTCATGTTTCGTCATACATGGACCAAGTGTTAGTTGGTGTGCAATGGTCTGAAAATTAAGAAAAAAATATTATGTTCTGGAATTGAACATGAGACACCAGTGTGCATAGTCTATATGGTATGGAAGTAAGGAAAAAATTGCTCATAGTCAAGATTCGAACTTGGGACCACATAGTTGTGCAGAATCGTCTATACTGTTGGACCATTGAAACACTTGTTGTAAACACTGATCCGAATATACTTGACATCTTCTTGTATTTTGTGAGAGCGTGTAATTCAATTCGATTAATCTTTTTCAAAAAAATCACATTTTTTTAAACTTTTTTGTCTTTACATTCTAAAAATATTTCATCTCAATTCAATTTTAAATATTGCTGGTGGGCTGCTGCTGGTAGTGCAAACCGAATTCTCTACATAAGGTACCACTATAGATTGATGTCACGTCACTTTTTACCAATCTCAAAGCAGATTCGTGAACATAAGAAATAAAAAGGCTAGGGTGGGAGCCAAGGCTAGGGACGAGGCTCGCCTTCGGCTCCGTTGGTGCCGAGTTGAGAGCTGGTTTTCAGTGCATGTGGAAAGGTGTGATAAAAATAGTGCGGTTTGCAAGAATCAAACTCAAGAGCTAGGCCAGTGAAAGCAGGCGCCTTACCGCTATGCCAGAAAAACACATTTTCATGTAGAGCGTTTATATTTGATATGTATTGATTTTTTATGTTACATGAGAAAGTCAGCACTAGAGGTGGGAATCGGGCCGTGTCGGCTCACTTCACTGATTTCAGCCCATGAACTATTAAAATTTTAACAAAAAACAACTTTTGTATAAAATAAATGGACAAAAAAATCAAAAAATGTAAAAATATAATGAAGCGATAGAGAATATTTTTGAAGAATTTAGAAAAAAATCATCAAATTCGGACCAAATTTGATGAAATTATACAAGTTTGAACTTTTAAATATGAATAAAAATAAAAAACAGCATCAGCCTCAGCAGCCCACCTCGTGCAGTCTCGCCCAGCAGCAGCCCAACACCACTAGGTATGGCCCAATAGCATTTAAAAATGGATTTAAGAGCAATTTTTTTAATACATAGCCAAAAAACTTTCAAAAAATATGAAAAAATTTGTGAAGATTTAGGAAGTTGAATTACATGTTCTCAAAAAATTTGACATTCAAAAATAATAATATATTGCCGGTAATAAAAAACAAAAAATGATTTTTTAGTTTTCATGAAATACATGGACAAAAATATTCAAAAAAATCTAAAACAACTACTGAAGTCTATGAGTGTTGTATTTCATGTCTCCACTGAATTTGAGTTTAAAAATCATCATAAATTAATCATAACAAAAAACAAATAAAAAGGTTTTGGGTAGTTTTTGTCATTTTTATATCTTGAATAATACATTGATTTTATGAGTGAAATTTTGTTTGAGGCTTTTCAATGATAATACCAACCTCCATAATTTTTTTAAATTTTTTGAACTTTTTGGAATGAATGTGTTTTTCAAATGAAAGGTTGCCTCGATGTCGATGCTATAGTTATATATGCTCTATAAAACTCCAAATTGAATAATTCCTATTGTATCATATTCTTTACCTAAGCACTAACATCTCTATAAATTTTCATGTCAGTTGAATCTTGCATCGCATCGTGGCATCTATTTGTATTTGCAAGTCATTTTCAATAAATAAAAGAATATTCAAATGTGGTCCAAAATTTTTGAAAATTGGTATGTAGTCATATTAAGGCAAAAAAGCACAGAAAAAAATCAAAATATTTGTGCATAAGTTTGTGTCAAGTTCTTCACAAAAGATCACATCTCAAACTAAAATCGTAGGTCAAATAAACAAAAGTTGGGGATGAAAGAACATTCTACCTTGTGGTTATATCTTGTTCTGTTCGTAACAGGTTTTTTAATTATTCATTGTTTTCAGGAATAATTGTGAATAATTAAAATTGAACATAGATGTTATGGTTATATCATCCTCCATAAAACTCTAAATTGGATAATTCCAGTTGTATCATATTCTTAACATAAGCACTTACATCTTCCCAATTTTCCTGTCATTTGAATCTTGCATCGCATCGTGACATCCATTTGTATTTGCAAGCCATTTTCAATATAATAAAATAATATGCTCATGTGGTCCAAAAAATTTTAAACTTGGTATGTATTCATATTATGGCAATAATACCATAGAAGAAAAACTTAGAGAATTTGTGCATAAGTTTGTCACAAATGAACACATGTCAAAATAAGTATCATAACCTTGAATTAGAACATTCTACCTTGTACTATATAAAATAATATTTTCATTATTTTCACTTCCAATTTGATGTAAACATTCATTTAGGGTACTCATTTACTTAAGCCTTACAAATTTATTTAACTTTTTTTTATATTGAAAACATTGAAGTCAATGTTTAGTTTATATCATGCTCTATAAAACTCCAAATTGGGTAATTCCAGTTGTATCATATTCTTTATCTAAGCACCAACATCTCCACAAATGTTCATGTCATTTGAATCTTGCGTCGCATCGTGGCATCTATTTGTATTTGCAAGTCATTTTCAATAAAATAAAAGAATATTCAAATGTTGTCCAAAAAATTTTAAAATTGGTATGTAGTCATATTATGGCGATAAAAACATGGAAAAGAATTAGACAATTTTTGCATAAATTGGTGTCCAGTTCTTCACAAATGAACATATCTCAAACTAAAATCGTAGGTCAAATAAACAAAAGTTAGGGATGCAAAAAACAGGTATCGAACCCACACCCTGATGCATCACACAGTGGTGCACTAACCAGCTATGCCAAGTAGAAGTCTTGTTATGTTCGTAACAGGTTTTTTAATTATTCATTGTTTTCGGGAATAGTTGTGAATAATTAAAATTCAACATCGACATTTTGGTTATATGATGCGCTATAAAACTCCAAATTTGGCAATTCTAGTTGTATCATATTCTTTACCTAAGCATCAACATCTCCGCAAATTTTCATGTCATTTGAATCTTGCATCGCATCGTGCCATCCATTTGTATTGGACCATTTTCAATAAAATAAAATAATATGCAAATGTGGTCCAAAAAATTTAAAAATTAGTATGTAGTCATTTATGGCAATAAAAGCATGGCAAAAAAAATAGACGATTTGTGCATAAGTTGATGTCAAGTTCTTCACAAATGAACACATCTCAAACTAGGTTTCATAACCTTCAATTAGAACTTTATACCTTGTACTATATAAAATAATATTTTCATTATTTTCACTTCTAATTTGGTGTAAACATTCATTAAGGGTAATTACTTACTTAATCTTTACAAATTTACTTTACTTAACATTTTTTATACCGAAAAACATCAATGTCGATGTTTAGTTTATATCATGCTATATAGAAATGCAAATTTGGTAATTCTAGTTGTATCATATTATTTACCTAAGCACCAATATCTCCACAAATTTTCATGTCATTTGAATCTTGCATCGCATCGTGACATCCATTTGTATTTGTGATCCATTTTCAGTAAAATAAAATAATATTCAAATGTGGTTTAAGAAATTTGAAACTTGGTATGTAGTCATATTATGGCAATAAAAGCATGGAAAAAAATTAGGTGACTTGTGCATAAGTTGGTGTGAAGTTCTTCACAAATGAACACATCTCAAACTAAAATTATAGGTCAAATAAAAAATTGGGGATGCAGGAAAGAGGTATCAAACCCGCGCACTGATGCATCACACGGTGGTGCACTAACCAGCTAGGAAGGTCTCACTGATATGCCTGTCCTAGCCTCATTCTTTCCAAATCTCTACTTATAGCTAATTCCTTCCATGTCGACTTTAATTTCTTTCTATAATTTTGGATTTCCCTCCAGATTTTTTTGGGGGCACAAAATCATTTTTGAACTGGGCTTTTCTGGCTGCCGAAATGGTCTCCTTATAGCCTGGGCCATCCTCCAGTGAAACACAACCAGTCCCACTACCAAAACCCTATGCCGACACCACTCCCTCACCTGCCGCCGCCGCCGCCGCTGCCGGTCCGCCGAGCACCAGCAGCCATGCTGCCCAAGCTCGACCTGACGCATGTAGTGGAGGTATTCGTCGTTGCTCCCCCCAAGATCGACACGCTCAATCTCTTCCCCCAATAAGCTAAATGCAAGTTCCCTGCCCTCATCGCTGAGAAGAGTTGCACCCCGCTCATCCTCCGCCTCGCGTAAGTCGTTCTCCCTCCCTCTGCTGCCCAATTGTCGCTAGATCCATGGGAAAGGTTTCCGGTGGCTCGATCTGCGTGTTCCGCTTCGGTCAAGCAGGTGTCACTCGGCGAGGACGTTCAAAGTGTCGACCAAGACCAGAGGTCCATTTGGGATGACGAAGAACCCGGCTGAGCGGGCGCACGGCACCAACATGGGATTGGATATCGCTGTGAGGATGCTCGAGCCAGTCAACGAGGAGTTCCCATCCTTTCCTGCTCTGATCTATACTAGGTTCACCTTGATCTTGCTCCGATCTGATTTGATTAGCAAAATGAATTCGCTTTGTACTGTTTTTCAACCTGATATTGTGTAGCTTGCGAGTGTGGTGGCAGTTTAGGTGACAGGAGGGCATGAGATCCCCTTCCACCCGGGGAGGGAGGTGAGATTTCTCAACTCTCTACACCTTGTTCGGTTTTATCAGGGTTTAAGGCAATACATTTCGCAAGTAGAGACTGCTTAGTGAGATCATGAGAGTTTACTCCATTTATTGGTTTCACTGTCGTGTATGCTTGAAAGTAGTTCTCAGTTTCGTGTGTGCCTAGAATATGGCTGCAGCTTATTCAGTTATTTAATAGCAGTTACTGCTTTGCTCTTGATGCATTCTATTTGTACAGATAGACTGCTAGTTCATCCTTTATTGGCATCATACAACTAGTAGTATACTACGGTTGAACATGTGTTCTTTCATTCTGCGATTAGGATTTGTTGATTAAATATATATGACATCAATGTTTATTTATACATGCGTCTAGGATTGAATAAATATTTTCATTCTTTGATTTGGATTTGTTGTTCCTGTCACAGGATCGATGTAAAATGCATTTTCTTCTACCATGTCAGATTAAGATTATGTTTCTTAACTCCTAATCTGATTTTACCATACATATAAATATTAGCTGTTTAGTTACGTAATTGTTTCATGTGTGGTACCAATTGGTACATAAAGAGAATGATTTAATAGGGTTCTTTTACACAATATTGTCATTATGCTTGATATCATCCAAGGCCTTTTGGTTCCTATTATCTAGTATTTGCATTGATACTGTCATTATGCTTTGAATGTTATACATTTCGTCTCTTGCTGTAGTGGTCATGCTTATATGTTAAGTAGCTGGGGCATCAGTGCTGCTCTGTGCATGTCTGTTGATACTGTAACATTAGGCCATATCAATTGTTTGCTTCAGTATATGTTTCTTCCTTTATTTTTATGTGTTCTATGTTTAATATTGAGTACCTTTCATTTGTATTTGCAGGACAAGCCTCAACTTCCACCTGAGGGTCGCCTTCCTGATGCCACTAAGGGTATATCTCTAGTATTTAGTTATTTAGTACCGTTTTCATGAAAGATCAACAATGGCTCTGATGTTTTAAGTCCACTCACATACTTGTTTGCTTTGCTGTTTTTTTATCCAGGTTCTGACCTCCTGAGGCAAGACTTTGGCAAGCAGATAGTCTTGAGTGATCAGGACATTGTTGCCTTTTCTGGTGGCCACACCTTGGTTGGTTCCTGTCCTAACATATTTGCTTCATGTTGTACATTGTATGCATTAGTTAATTTTGTTTTCCTATAATCATATGTTTTATTTAGGGACGGTGCCACAAGGAGCGTTCTGGCTTTGAGGGGGCCTGGACTACAAACCCTTTGGTCTTTGACAACTCTTACTTCGAGTTAACAGCTGTATGATTCTTGTGAAAGTGTTGACATTTAGTTCAGAAGAAATGCATCAACCTTACACATCTCGTATACAGTATCTTTTTTAGATTAATCATGATTCCTTGTTTATTGAACTCTTTCCACAGGGAGCTTCTGAGCGGGCCTCCTTCAACTCCCATGTGGCAAACCCCTGTTGAGTGACCCGGTCTTCGAAGCAAAAGTTGAACCTTAAAGGCTCGGGTGCATGCATCTCAAGAGACCATTGACAATATGAAGAGGTCGATGGAAGAAAATAACAGTCCCCTTCGTCAACTATTAAGCTTCAATCGAGGCCAAGTGCCTCCATCTTAGGTCCGCTTCAATAAGATTTGAAACTACAGGATTATTTTCAATTTTGTTTGATGTTTCATACTTCGACTTGAAGTTATATGACTTGTTTTAGATTATGTTGAATGAATTATGTGAATATTGAACAAATTCATGCAATATTTTGGTTGTCTTCTGATTTCATAATATTCTATGACGATATCAATTATGACAACATTTTTGTCACAAAGGTTTTGCCACGTCAGCTGCCATGTCACTCGTCAGCAGCCATGTGGCTTACCACGTCATCATAATTATGATGATCATTTTGTCACAAATAGATTGCCACGTTAGCTGCCACTTCAGTATAATTATGATGAACATTTTTGTCACAAAGATTTTGCCATGTCAGCTGCCACGTCACCTGTCAGTAGCCAAGTGGAAAGGCACATGTGTATGAATTGTGACGTTTTTAAACACACTCGTGACAAATTAGAGTATCACAAATATAGAGACGATTGTAGTCTATGTCAAAAAAGCTATGACAATTTTTTGCTGATCATCATAGTTGTTCATTTAAAACGCACCTTCTGTGACGATGTCCTATTCGTCACAATGGTGTCACCAAAATACAGACTATGACAAATGTATTTAGTGACATATCATTATGTCACGGAAGGCCTAAAAGGTTGTAGTGCCTTACCTCTCTACCTCTATATAAACTCCCCACCACCCCAACCTTTCATCCCTCTGTCACAATTGAAGAACCCCTAACCCTAGTTCGTGAGGGCCGCCGCCAAGGAGCCTCCACCGCATGGAGAAGAAGGATAAGGGAGGAAGGAGGGGGATCAACCGAGATCGTTGTCACCGCTGCAATCATCATCAACAACTTCGTTATCAACACCCTCTTCGTCAATTTTTCGTCTGCTTTGATCTTGATGTCAAATTCTCGAGTTTGCAACCCGTGAACCCTTGGATTCGTGGTAAACATCTTAGATGCATCATTCTATGTAAAATTATGGTTCCTTATTCTCTAACGAGAAACTTTCCAAAAAACCCTAGCCAGTAGACTTGTCCGACCACATAGCGGACTAGTCCGATCGCTTTCTGTTCCATAACGGACTTGTCTGGTCCCTGTGCGGACTAGTACGTTCTTCATGTTCTGAATATTCCTGAAACTTCTTTAATACTCTCCAAAATGACTTCAAACTTGTTCTAACATTTAATACTTAATTGTAACTAGTTAGTAAGCAATGATATCAACCTAATAACATGCATTACCCAATAATTGCATTATTCATGCATGTCATGGCATATTGAGTAATATATGAGCATTTATTGATTGTAATGCTTGCTTGGTATGTTTATTGCACTGAATAGAAAGTGTTGCTCTAGAGGATGCCATTGAGGACCTCCACACCAATCTCAAGAGCAAGACAAGTGTCCTTGAACATTTTGATCCCGTTTTTAAATGTTTTGTTTGCAAAATTCCATGCTTGTAACAATTTGATGGGAAAACCATTTATAGGTGTTTACTAGTCTTGTTTAACCATCCTTTTCACTTGGAATACATTGTAGAGAGTCGGGAGGGGCTTTTTACCTTTTTGCTTCGCTCTAATTAATTGGGATGGGAAAACAACCAAATGGCTTAATAATGAATTAACAAACTTATGGATGATGAGAATTGATGAATATGGTTAATTGGTAACATGGGATTGGGAGATCTAAGGAAGCATGGTTGTGGACTGGGTTGGATGTTATGGTGGTTCTGCATGCTTTAGATCTAAGGACCGGTTCATGCAGCGACAACCCAGGTTTTACAGTGTCACCACAGGGCTAAGTATGGGTGCGGCTTAGCCAATTAATTAGTTGTATTTCCAGCATTGTTCAGATCATTTGGGGAAGCGGGGAATGGTAGTCGGTTGGGTTTCCAATAATGGCGGGACTGCCCTAGGATCCGAACGGCAGGGGGCCCGTGGTTGTATGTGCTCAGTTGTAGGCATCACCTCCGGTGAAACCTTAGTGGGTCTGAATATGCTGGTAATCCCTTTGTAAAGGCTATTTTGTGATGTCTTGGCCAATCACTGTTGGAAGTGTGTAATTTTACCGACAGATCATGGGCATGATGGAGGTTCTTTAGTCACCAAAAGAGGATGAAATCACGAACCAGTGGGCCAAGTGGTACAACCTCTGCAGAGTGTTAAAAACTATCACGGTAGCCGTGCTCCAGGTTATGAGCGACCTGGACCCTCACATGATTAGATTGGAACTTGGTAGTTTGATGGTTATGGTTTGGTTTTGAATATGGGTTGGGCTGTGATAAAGGAACAGGATTGATGATGATGGTAAGAATTTGGTATCAGATGGATGTGTTATGGTGGTAAAAGATGATGATGGAGTCGTATTCTGTCAATTATTTGGGATATGATGGGATTAATCCATATATACATCTTATTATCTGAAAGTGCATCTAGGATCCCCGTGGGTTTTGGATGATTGATAACGACAATTAAGTAACTAATGAGCTCAGTGATCTTAAGCACAGGTGTGGACTCAAGTGGAATCACAAACCCTCAAAAAGGAAAATGATGAAAACGGCGGTGTCGGTTCGAAAAGAAGAAACTAGGTTTTCTAGCGTGTCGAGTTTAGACTAGACATATATGTATGAGGATGTGTGCATAAAGTGCATTGAGATCAAGTTGGGAGCTCAAAGCGGTTTAGAGATCAAAACCTATTGAGAGAAGAGTGTTAGAGTGGCTTGGCAGGAGAGGTCGGACTAGTCCGTGCTGGTGGCCGGACTAGTGCGCTCCTGGCCAAACTAGTCCGTTTTCAAGCGGGCCAGAAGGGTCTGACTGACTTTGGACTAGTCCGTATTGGTACGGACTAGGTTTTCCCTACAGGTGGACCTGACTAGTCCGCCCATAGAACGGACTATTCACCCCCCACCCCCTCTAGGCAACTTTCAATTGGTATCAGAGCAAGGACTCTCCCAAAGAGTCTAACAACTCGGAGAGAAGATGGCTAGAGTGGGGTATGACGAAGTCTCGACCAATGAGATCCAAGCAACCCAAGAGGAGATGATTGTCTACCAAGACAAATCAATGGATGACGAAGAAACTCGCCAACTCAAGGCAAAACTTTGAGAAAAGTTGAAGATTCAAAAGGTTGACATATCGACCTCTACAACGGGTGGCATGACCAACTACAACAAACAAGGCTACAACTATGAAAGCCTTGTCTCCAACAACCACTACCTTTCCATCCCATTTTGGAAGCCTCCAATATTCGATGGAACCGACTACGGGATGTGGAAGCACAACATGAAGATCCATCTCGTGTCACTCAACCCTTCATTGTGGCAAATTGTGTTGACCGGGGTGCACATCCCAAAGAATGAGGAAGACATCACTCCAGAGCAAGCCATGCTCCTTCACCGCAATGCCCAAGTGGTCGGAGTGATCATCTTGTCTCTCTCAAGAGATGAGTTCAACTGAGTGGATGGACTTGAGGTGGCCAAGGATATTTGGGACACCCTCAAGACGGCTCATGAAGGCAACCAAGTCGTGAAGGAGGCAAAGATTGAGCTTATTGAAGGAGAGATCGGGAGGTTTGTCATTATGGATGGTGAATCTCCCCAGGAGATGTACAACCGCCTGAAGCTGCTCATCAACAAGAGTAAATCTTATGGCTGCACCAAGTGGATAGACCACGAGGTGGTGAAGAGGATGATTCGGACATTCATGTCTAGAAACGTCTCTCTTTGCTCCATGATACGAGAAAGCCTGGGGTTTTCTCAAATGAACCCGGAGGAGGTTCTAGGAAGGATCATCAACTACGAGATCATGGAGAAGGAGGTGCTTTTCTACAACGACCTCCAATGGTTCACCGCCTCAAAGATGAAGAATGCTGCACTCAAAGCTACATCCTCAAGTTCAAGAGGACGATGAAGAGAAGGAAATGAGGATACAACCACAAGAGCAAGGGCAAGGAAAAATCAAAGCCGAAAACAAAGAGAGCTTGCTACAATTGTGGCGAGTACGGGCACTTCATTGTGGATTGCCCACATGAAGAGGGCAAGAAGAAGAAGGAAGGCAAGCCTAAAGAAAAGAAATACTTCAAGAAGAAGAGGCCCTCCAGTCACGCTCACTTGGGCAAGTAATGGAACTCTAATGATGAGTCCTCCTCCGAAGACGAGGAGAAGGTGGCAACCATAGCCATCGGGAGGAGCTCCAAGGGAAGCAAGCTTTTCCCCAACCTCAACGAGCACAAGCCAACTTGCCTCATGGCGAAAGAAGGAGAAAGGTTACTTCTCGTTCATCCTCCTCCATATCCTCTCATGATGAATTTGATAGTGCTAGTTAAAATGAACACATGTTTAAGGATATAAGTAAGAGCACTTTGCGTAGAATGAAATTGCTCTCAGATGAAATTTTTGAGAAGGATGAGCTCATACATAGGCAAGAGGACATGCTTATCCATGAAAAGGAGAGATGTCAAGAGCTCATTGAGCTTCTTGAGCTTGAGAGAGAGAAGAGCAAGGCATTAGAGCATGAACTTGCTCTAAGCAAGAAAACATGCTCATGTCTTGAGGAGACAACCATTGGGCTCAAGGACGAACTTGGCAACTTGGCAAAAGTTAACAAGATCCTTGAAACTAAAGTTGAATCCCTCAAGACTAACGTAGCCTCTTCCTCCAAAAGCTCACCCTCCTCAAAGGTTGCATCCGAGACAATCTCCACATGCAAATGCTCAAACTTGATTCTTAAATTAAAGGATGAGCTTAAATTGACTCAAGGCAAATAAGCACCTAAGGGTGGCATCTTTGACAAAGAGAAGGTGGCGTATGTACGAAGGGCATACTCCAACTCAAGACCTCCCTATGTCAAAGATGGTCTTGGTTATACTAGAGGCGAAAAGCAAAATGCTAAAACCTCCAAGTGTGGCAATGACTTGATTGTCTTCGTCAAAGGAAGCTCATCCCCATCTAAAATTGAGAAGAACATTTCAACAAGCAATGATATGCCTAAAACTGAACCACATCCTCTCTTTCATGATTTTGATGCATCTTATGTTCTAATGAGGAACAAGTATGGCAAACTCTTCGCTAAATATGTTGGGCTACTCTACAAGAGCCCCAAACTTTGCAAGTGGGTGCCCAAGTGCTTCACTACTAATGTCAAAGGACCCAACTTCGATTGGGTACCTAAAAGGAAGGCATAGTCTTGTTTTGTAGGCATACTCCTCCGGTGGATCCAAATGGGTGCTCGATAGTGGATGCACCAACCACATGACCAGAGAGAGGAAAATATTCATGGAGTATGAAGAAAATGATGATCCAAGTGAAGGCATCTTCTTTGGGGACAATAGCCAAGAGAAAATCCTTGGCTCCTGTAAAATTGCTATTTCTCCCCAACATACTCTTTCTCACGTTTTGCATGTTGATTCCTTAGACTATAACCTATTGTCCACATCACAACTATGTGACAAAGGTTATAATTGTGTTTTTACTAACGAGGGTGTGAGTGTCCTTAGAAGAAGTGATGACTCAATCGCTTTTAAGGGTGTGCTCAAAGGAAAGCTTTATCTTGATGATTTCACCGCAGATAAAGCTCAACTTGGCACATGCTTAATGGCAAAAACCAACATAGGATGGCTTTGGCATAGAAGACTAGCCCATGTTGGGATGAGGAACCTACAAAAGCTTCTTAAGGGCGAGCACATCTATGGCTTGAAGGATGTTGTGTTTAAAAAAGATAGGCCATGTAGCGCTTGCCAAGCGGGGAAGCAAGTAGGAGCTCAACACCCGTCCAAGAATATCATGACGACGACAAGGCCTTTGGAACTGCTACACATGGACCTTTTTCGGCCATTAACCTACATTAGTATTGGTGGTAACAAATATGGCCTTGTTATTGTTGATGATTTTTCTCGTTTCACTTGGGTATTTTTATTGCATGATAAGGGTGAGACTCAGTGTGTCCACAAGAGGTTCTTGAGGAGAGCTCAAAATGAGTTCACCTCAAGAATAAAGGCTATAAGAAGCGACAACGGCACCGAGTTCAAGAACACTCAAGTGGAAGAGTTCTTGAATGAGGAGGGCATCAAGCATGAATTTTCAGCCCCCTACTCCCCTCAATAAAATGGGGTGGCAGAACGGAGGAATAGGACACTCATTTAGATGTCAAGGACGATGCTTGATGAGTACAAGACATCGGACCAGTTTTGGGCATAGGCGGTTAACACTGCTTGCCACACCGTCAACCGATTGTACCTCCACCGCCTCCTCAAGAGACCCCCTACGAGCTTCTAGTTGGTATGAAACCCAATGTCTCTTACTTTTGTGTCTTTGGGAGCAAATACTATATTCTAAACAAGAAGCCTAGGACTTCAAAGTTCGCTTCAAAGTCTGATGATGGTTTCTTGCTTGGTTATGATTCAACATCCCACGCCTACCGTGTCTTCAAAAAATCCTCCAGGATTGTTGAAATAGCACGCGACGTGGTGTTTGATGAAACTAATGGCTCCCAAGTGGAGCAAGTTGATCAAAGTGTGTTAGATCAAGAAGACTCTCCACAAGAATCTCTTAGCAGGATGGCACATGGAGATATTCGTCCACAAGAACAACCTCAAAACTCAAGTGATCGTCCACAAGATGATGCAAGTCATCCCCCACGTGACCAAGTTGAAGATGGACAAGTGGCACCTCAACATGATGAAGAAGACGAAAGTCAAGAGGGAAGCATGCATCAAGGGGGAGACCAAGAAGAAGAAGAGGATGATGATGACTCAAGATTTCAACCTCCACATCCTCGTGTGCATCAAAGTGTTTAACGGGATCACCCCGTTGACAACATCATAGGAGACATTACAAATGGGGTAACCACTCGTTCTCGTGTTGCTATATTTTGTGAACATTACTCCTTTCTCTCTTCTTTGGAGCCTCATAAGGTTGAAGACGCATTGAGAGACGCGGATTGGGTGGTGGCCATGCAAGAGGAGCTCAACATCTTTGAGAGGAACAAAGTTTGGGAGCTTGTCAAGCATCCACAAGCAAATGTTGTGGGCACCAAGTAGGTGTTCCACAACAAGCAAGATGAGCATGGCGTGGTGACAAGGAACAAGGCATGACTTGTGGCCAAGGGGTACTCACAAGTCGAAGGTTTGGATTTTGATGAAACCTTTGCTCCCGTAGCTAGGGTAGAGTCAATTCGTATATTACTTGCCTTTGCTACTCACCATGATTTTAAACTCTACCAAATGTACGTCTGAATGTAGGCCTAGAGGGGGGGTGAATAGGCCCTTTTTTTGTTTTTCTCGGTTCCTGTAGCACTTCAACAACAAGGTCAAAACCAGATATATCGGACTAGTCCGGTAAAGTGCGGACTAGTCCAGATTTCACGGGCTAGGTTGATCAAGTTAGGTCAATTTGATTGTTTTGTAGACGTTTGCAGCGGAAATATAAACTTTAATAACAGTTCAATAGTTGTATGTCAAGTTTTATTGCATGTATGATTCTTGTTCAACTATTTAACTTGAATTCAACAAAATGAATCAAACCCTAGATAATGTTGATCAACTAGAATGATGAACACAAACGAACAGGACACAAGACTTATCCCGTGGTTCAGCTACCACGAAGGCAACCTACATCCACGTTGAGGAGCCCACAAAAGGACCGGGTCTTCACTAACCCTTCACTCGTCGGATCGCCACGAAGGCCAATCCTCTTCCACTAATCACACAGGGGTAAATCACCAAGTTGAAGGGGCGATCTCACAAGTTGAGAGCTCCCTTGATTACAAGTTTCAAGACCACCGATAACACACTTCGAAATATACAAATTGAGATACAAGAGTGTGTTAGAGATTCAAACCAAGAGCTCAATCGTGTGCCAAGTGCCTCTCCAATGATCTACAAGTGATCTTCAATGGATTGATTGATTTTGCACTTAATTTCGTGGAGAGAGATGGTTTTTGAGTCTCTTGGGAGGTGTGACGGCGCTAGGGTTCGAGAGAGGGTGAAAGTGGGCCGTGCACCTCTATTTATATGAGGTTTCTAGAAGTTACCGTTAGGGTTCAGAAAGATCGGACTAGTCCGTGGTGGTGACCGGACTAGTCCGGTGTGCTGTGTGAAGCAAACCCTAAGTGTCCAGGAATCTTGGACTAGTCCGGTTCAAAACGGACTTGTCCGATTTTGCTACTGGAAAGCTTCGGACTAGTCCGATTGTCATCGGACTTGTCCGGACATATGAAACCCTAAGTGTTTAGGATGACAAGTCCGCACTTGGAGGACTTGTCCGATTTAGATCAGGGTGTATATCGGACTAGTCCATGTGGACACCGGACTTGTCCGAAGTGGATCAAAATGAATATCGGACTAGTCCGGGTCACAACGGACTGGTCCGATTTTGTGTGACTTGTGCATTGATAAGGACTAGTCCGCACTGGAGAGGACTAGTCCGAAGTGGAACAGAAATATATCGGACTAGTCCGGTGGTGACCGGACTTGTCCGATCTGGTGCAGAATGTGATATCGGACTAGTCCGGCTGATATCGGACTAGTCCGGTCCTGTATAGTTTTGTGCATTGTGTGTGTGTGATTAAGTGAGATTGAGCTCTTGGGTGTGTTTCCTTAACACACTCCATACATACTAAACTACTAATTTCTTCTCCTTGAGCTCAAATTCATTTTCCTTCTCAATTTCCCTCTTTTTGGTACTTTGCTCATTTTTCATGATTTTCCTGCATTCATCTCAACAGAGGGATTAGGATCCCAATTGCTTGTCATAAATCATCCAAAACCCACAAGGGAGTCCTAGATGCACTTTCAATCTCCCCCTTTTTGGTGATTGATGACAACCAATTGAGATTTCACAAAATGAGGTATAAAATGAGATTTTCATAAAGTATGCACATATGACTCAAAAATACATAAAGCAACAAGATAATTATTCATATGTGCATTCTTTATGGTGGGATGCATACTAAGAGCATGAGTGCATTAAGAACGATCGAATTTGCATTTATCAACTAATATCAAGTGAATATGGCACTTCAGGGGCAAAAACTCAGATTTCATCACACAGTTGCAAATTAATAGAGCAATTCATAACAGGACCAAACATGATATGAAAACAGAGTTAAGCAAATGCAATTACAATTAAAAAAATAGAGAGCTCTCTCCTCGCATCCTATGCAGCTAAAGCTAAGACTAGAGACTCCCCCTCAATCTCTCCCCCTTTGGCATCAAGACACCAAAAAGAGAGAGAGGAAGGTCCTAGGGCTTCACTCTTCGCTGTCAGTCCTCTCGTCGTCTTCATCGTCTTTATCACTTTCCGCTTGACGAGGTTGAGAGGTAGGAGGAGGAGTGGAGCTGCTCGAGCCCCCAACGCCAAAATAGGCAAGCTCGGAGGGAGTCAAGGGGCTGAGCTCGGTGATGTCCGGATCAGAATCTTCAGAAGGTACTGGAGATCCAATTGGGTTGATCTCCAGCTTCTCACTTAGCTGCTTCACATTGGCTTTTATGTATCTCATGTTCTCCTTCCTCTTCTGATTTAGCTTGTGAAGCTTCACTTCAGTTTTCTTGCATGAGGAGAAAATTGCAGCCAAGTACTTGAGGATCCCACTGGCGGATCCTTTCTGAGGGGCTTCCCTGGAGGGAGGAGTAGCCCTAGCAGCTTCTTCTTGCCTTGTCGGTGCCTTGGGGCTTGAGGCCGGTGATGGGACAGCCTGGACACTCACTGACTGAGGCTTTTGAGGCCTCAGTGGAGTGTGCTCCACATCCTTCACAAACTCGATTCCTGTGACTTTCTCAATCATGAACATCAAGTAAGGGGCATAGCCACAGGTTCGGTTGGGGGTACTTGAGATATTCACCATATCATTCCAAATATAGTCTGCAACATCGAATTGCCTTTTCTTGCTAATGACCCTCATCAGGGTCCGGAGGTAGCCTTGCACACTCCCTGCATCCCCATCCTTGGGGGCTCTGTTGAGGACCACAAAGAAAGGCTTCATATTCTTTGTGGAGGGAGGGACATACTTGGAGGTGTGCTCATACATGAACTTCATTCAATCCCTCTCAATGACCCCAATGTTGTGGATAATGAGTTGGTCATGTCCTTCAGAGTCAAGGTGCAGCAGGCGGGTAAACTCTTCCTGAGTAATAGAATACTTGGATCCATGAGTCATCCAAGTCACACTTTCTTCGTCTTCACTTGAGAAGTGGCACGTTGCATAGAATTGTGCAATCACTTCATCATTCCAATTATATCTGAAGGCAAACAGATCCTTCAGCCCATGTCTCTCTGCAGCTGCTATCACTTCATCAAAAGCTGCACATTTCCTCTTCTCAAGGTGGGCCTAGTCAATCCATTGACTGCGCACCACCGGGGTCTTCATCGGCAAATAGACCAGCTTGTAGAAATCAGCATGGAAATTTGACCAAAACCTGCCATCAGCTGCTTGCTTGGGCCTTGCATAGCAATCAACACTTCTCAACTTCATAGCCACATTGCTGCCCTTGCCATTGAATCTTTCCTCATTGGGGTCCCAGACCCCTTCTCTGGGAGTATGCAGCTTTAGGGGCCCAACAGGCCCTGTGGCAACCCCCTTGCCCTTCCCTTTAGCCTGGCGAAGGCCACTTGAAGGAGTAGAAGCCTTCGAGGCGGGTTTCTTGACACACACCTTCCTCCGAACCTGGGGAGGTGAGGGAGCAGGCTCGGAGGGTCTCTCTTGGCGTTTCTTGCCAAGACCCGCCGAGGTCCGAGGTGCCACCTCGTGGTCCAACTCGGCCTCGAAATCGGAGATTTCGTTGTCGGAGCTCGACATGATCTGAGAATGAGTGATCAAGAGAGAGGACAAGTTAGACAAGGTATTGGTGAGGTAAGATGGCAGTGGAAGGCATTAGGGAATTAAAGAATTATGTTTTGGTTCAGAAACAACGGACTTGTCCGGTGCACAGGCACGGACTAGTCGGGACGACCGGACTTGTCCGTACCTGGACCGAACTAGTCCGGTGTTCATCCGCAAAAACCTAACAGACTGGAAAAAAATTGATCCCTAAGATAAAACTAGTCTAGCATACACATAGTACATCAACTAGACATGTAACTAGTGAAGAATGCTAGGCCAAACGATAAGCAATAGAGAAATTTGTGATTTCTTTGGGTTTTGAAGAAAAATTACCAATAAATCAAAGGAAGCTTGAGATTTTGGGGGTTGGAGGCCGGACTTGTTCGCTAACTTCAATCCCCGAGTCTTCAAGCTTGATCTCCGCCCAAGATTGATGCTTTTCGACGGAGGAATCAAGGATTCGCCTTGGGAGCTCGAGCGCAAGAGAGAGAAAGCTTGGGGGCGAGTGTGGGGTGAGGGAATTAGGGTTTAGTGGCGGCTAGGGTTATGGACACGAAAAATCGGACAAGTCCGGACATGACTGGACTAGTCCGAAGTCCTCCAGAGACCTAAGTCGGACTAGTCCGTGGTCTGTCGGACTAGTCCGGCCTAACCGGCACACTGCGGACTAGTCTGCAATGGCGGACTAGTCCGGGTAACCACGGACTTGTCCGTGGTCACCAGGAGAGAATTGCATAGCCCATTCATATTTAATTGAAGGTCCAATAATTGAGAGTAGAGAGGAAAAACAATTCAAATAATCTTGATGAATTTGATCAGTAAGCAAACAACAATCATACTATGATCAACATTCATCAAGATCTAATAATTGACATAGTTTTTCGAGAGAAAAATGGGGAGGGTTAATTTTCACAATTCAATCAATATTTTGAAGCAATCATACAGGTATGCAACTTTTCAAGCCACACTCCAAGAATCAAGAATGTTTAGCTCGTTTCGGAGTTCGCAAAAACGTTTTTCATCAAGTGGCTTGGTGAATATGTCGGCCAATTGTTTTTGGGTATTGACATGAGAGATGGATATGTCTCCTTTCATGGAATGGTCTCTCAAGATATGGTGTCTTATGTCAATGTGTTTAGTCCTAGAGTGTTCAACTGGATTGTGGGCTATTTTAATGGCACTCTCATTATCACAAAGGAGAGGAATACGGTTCATATTGTAACCGTAATCCCTTAGAGTTTGTCGCATCCAAAGGAGTTGTGCACAACAACTCCCGGCTGCAGCATACTCTGCTTCGGCAGTGGATAATGCAATGGAATTCTGTTTCTTGGATGACCAAGAAACTAAGGATCTTCCTAGGAATTGGCAGGTGCCGGAAGTGCTTTTTCTATCAACTTTGCACCCGACATAGTCTGCATCGGAATACCCAATGAGATTGAATTTTGAGCCTTTTGGGTACCAAAGACCAAGGTTGGGTGTATGAACTAAATATCTTAGGATTCTCTTTACGGCTGTCAAATGACATTCCTTAGGGTTGGCTTGAAATCTTGCACACAAACATACACTCAACATAATATCTGGCCTAGATGCACATAAGTATAGTAAGGATCCAATCATAGAGCGATATACCTTTTGGTCGACGCTCGGTCCATCTTCATTGAGATCCAAGTGGCCATTCGTTGCCATGGGAGTCTTTATGGGCTTTGCCTTGTCCATGCCAAACTTCTTGAGGATGTCCTGTGTGTACTTGGTTTGGCTTATGAATGTTCCTTCCCTTTGTTGCCGCACTTGGAATCCCAAGAAGTACTTCAATTCTCCCATCATTGACATTTCAAATCTGTCTGTCATGATTTTACTAAACTCTTCACAAAAAGATTGATTGGTTGATCCAAAAATTATATCATCAACATAGATTTGGCAAATAAAAAGATCATTGTCCAGATTTTTTTGTGAATAATGTATAGTCTACTTTGCCAATTTGAAAACCATTATCATTTAAAAAATCTCTAAGACACTCATACCAAGCTCTAGGAGCTTGTTTGAGGCCATAGAGAGCCTTACGCAGTTTATACACGTGGTCGGGGAACTCTTCGTCTTCAAATCCGGGTGGTTGCTCCACGTACACCTCTTCCTTGATCGGTCCGTTGAGGAAGGCGCTTTTTACGTCCATTTGGTACAGCTTGAAATCATGGTGAGTAGCATATGCAAATAATATTCTAATTGATTCAAGCCTAGCTACTGGAGCAAAAGTCTCATCGAAATCCAAACCTTCGACTTGTGAGTAACCTTTGGCCACAAGTTGTGCCTTGTTTCTTGTCACCACTCCGTGTTCATCTTGCTTGTTGCGGAAGACCCACTTGGTGCCCACAATATTTGCATTGGGTCTTTCCACAAGTTCCCAAACCTCGTTTCTCTTGAAGTTGTTCAACTCTTCTTGCATTGCCACCACCCAGTCCGGATCCTTCAATGCATCCTCAGTCCTGCGGGGTTCCAAAAAGGAGACAAACGAGTAATGTTCACAAAAATTTGCTATACGAGATCTAGAGGTTACTCCCTTCTGGATGTCGCCGATGATGTTGTCGATTGGATGATCCCTTTGAATGCATTGGTGTACTCTTGGGTGTGGCACTTGGGGGGTCGTATGTTGGTGATCATCTTCTTCTCCCCCTGAGTTGTTGTCCTCGTTGATTTGTTGAACATGTTCATATTCCTGTGATTTGTCTTATATCGAGGCTCCCCATGAATTGTTGATCTCCTCTTGTGGTTCACTTTCCTCTTGTATTTGTGACGATGACTCTTGTGGTCGAACTTCGCCTAGAGCCATCCTCTTCAATGCTTGATAGGGAACTTCCTCTTTACCTAATTCACATTGATCAACTTGCTCCTTTTGGGAGCCATTAGTTTCGTCGAACACTACGTCACGTGCCACTTCAACAAGTCCGGAGGCCTTGTTGAAAAGACGATAGGCGTAAGTGTTCGAATCATAACCAAGCAAGAAACCTTCATCGGACTATGAAGCGAACTTTGAAGTCCTGGGCTTCTTGTTCAAAATGTAGCAAGGAGAACCGAAAACTCGAAAATATGAAACGTTCGGTTTGTGACCGGTGAGTAGCTCATAGGGGGTCTTCTTTAGTAGTCGATGAAGGTAGAGTCGATTTGTGGCATGGCAAGCGGTGTTGATTGCTTCCGCCCAAAATCGATCTGAAGTCTTGTATTCATCGAGCATTGTTCTTGCCATCTCTATGAGCGTTCGGTTCTTCCTTTCGGCAACTCCGTTTTGTTGTGGAGAGTATGGTGCTGAGAATTCGTGCTTGATTCCTTCCTCATCAAGGTATTCCTCCACTTGTATGTTCTTGAACTCTGTGCCATTGTCGCCCCGAATACTCTTGATTGATAGTGAGAACTCGTTTTGCGCTCGCTTGAAGAATTTCTTGAGTGTTCCTTGTGTTTCTGACTTGTCATGCAAAAAGAACACCCAAGTGAACCGGGAAAAATCATCAATAATAACTAAACCGTATTTGTTACTGCCGATGCTTATGTAAGCAATTGGACCAAACAAGTCCATATGAAGTAGTTCGAGCGGTCTTGTCGTGGTCATGATGTTCTTCGCAGGATGTTGTGCTCCAACTTGCTTTCCTGCTTGGCACGCGCTACAAGGCCTGTCTTTCTCAAACACAACATCTTTCAAACCTCGGATGTGATCGCCCTTGAGGAGTTTTTGAAGGTTCCTCATACCAACATGTGCTAGCCGTCTATGCCACAGCCAACCCATGTTGGTTTTTGCAATCAAGCAAGTGTCGAGTTCGGCTTTATCCTTGTTGAAGTCAACAAGGTAAAGCTTTCCCTTTAACATACCCTTGAATGCAACGGAACCATCACTTCTCCTTGAGACGGTCACACCCTCGTTAGTAAACAGGCAATTATAACCTTTGTCACATAACTGAGATATGGACAGCAGGTTATAATCTAAAGATTCAACGTGTAAAACATGCGAAAGAGTATGTTCAGAGGATATTGCTATTTTACCGGTACCGAGGACCCTTCCTCGACTGTTATCCCCAAAGTAGATGCCTTCGTTTGGGTCCTGGTTCACTTCATACTCCACAAACATCCTCCTTTCTCCGGTCATGTGGTTTGTGCATCCACTGTCTAGCACCCATTTGGATCCACCGGAGGAGTAGGCCTGCAAAAACAAATTACGCCTTGGTTTTAGGTACCCAAGCTTGCTTGGGTCCTTGGAGGTTAGTAACAATACATTTGGGCACCCACATATGGGATTTTGTGTTCCCATGGCGTGGCCCAGCATAATAAGCATACACTTTACCAACATTATTTTTCATTAATACATAAGAAGCATCAAAGGTTTTAAACAAGAGTTGCTGTTGATTATGGGTCGGACTAGTCTGTGTGACCGGACTTGTCCGGACGACCGGACTTGTCCGGACCACAACCGGACTAGTCCGATTTTCATGAGAGTTCAGATTTTTAGTTTTCGAGTTACCAGGTTGTGAGGGTCCTCCCTTCACAAAGGTAATCCTTCCCTTGTTATTCTTAAGATTTCCAGCTCTTTGCTTTCCATCATAAGAGTAACCAATGCCATACTTGACATTTGGACGTCTTTGGACCAAATATGCACTACGTGCATAGTTGATCCTCTCCTTGTCAAACATTACACATTGGGTAGGATTTTTGTCCTTTGTGGAGGTAGAATTTTCCTTCAAACTGGTGTTAATTTTATCACATTTGCAAATATGTGCGATATTAGTTGAGGTGGGTTGGGAAGGTAGGCTTGAAGAGGAGGAAGGTTCACTAAGCTTGAGTGACTCAACCTGCACTTCAAGGATCTTGTTGACCTTGATTAGGTCATCAAGTTGATCCTTGATTGCAACGTTTGAGTTGGTTAACTCCAAGCAAGTTTTCTTTCTTGAAGCTAGCTCAAGCTCTAGTGAGTGGTTTCTCTCCTTTTCAAGAACTAGAAGATTGTCAAGTTCGGCATGCTTCTCCTTTTGGGAAATAATCATGTCTTCTTGACGATCAATTAGCTCTTCCTTCTCAACAAGTTGGTTAAGCAAGAATTTCATTTTAGCAGCAGTTTTTCTATCTAAGCCAATTAGCATATCTTCATCATCACTATCTAGATCATCATCACTTGAGTAAGAATGCAAGGAAGGAGTTTTGATGTTTACCTTGCGTTTACCTTCCTTAGCCATGAGGCAAGTTCCATTTGCCTTCTTTGCACCGAGCGTGGGGAAGAGTGTGGATTTCTTGGACATGCTTTCAATGGCTATGCTAGCCATTTCTTCTTCATCGGACGATGAGGACTCATCGTTTGAGTCCCATTCCTTTCCGATGTGTTCTTGTTCAACTTGCTTCTTCTTCTTGAAGAATTTCTTCGGTTGAGGCTTGGACTCTTTACTCTTCTTCTTGTTGTCCTCATACGGGCAATCGACTATAAAGTGATTGTATTCACCACAATTATAGCATGCCCGCCTCATCTTCGGCTTTGTCTTGTCCTTGTATTTTCCTTCACTCGATTTTGCTCCTTGTCTTTTCTTCATAATTCTTTTGAACTTCTTCATGAACAAAATCATATCTTCTTCGTCCAGCTCGCTGCTTTCATCATCGCTGTCCTCCTCAAGCTGTGCTTCTCTTGCTTCTTTGGATAGAGGCTTGAGTGAGGACTTTAGGGCAACTCCCTTCTTCTTAGCTGATGTGAGATCGGCTATTTCTTTTACGTGCTTGGCTTGCTTCTCCATCATCTCAAAGTTGATGATCTTGCCAAGCAGTTCATCCGGAGTCATTTTCTTGTACCCGGGACTTTCTCGGATCATAGAGCAAAGTGTGACGTTGCGAGGCATAAAGGCTCTAAGGATGAGCTTTACAACCTCGTGGTAATTCCACTTTTTGCTACCATATGATCGAACCTTGTTCACAAGAGTCTTCAGTCTGTTGTACATGTCCTGGGGAGACTCATCTTCCTCAATCGCGAACCTTCCTAGTTCGCCTTCAATCATCTCAATCTTTGCCTCCCGCACATGCCTGTCACCTTCATGTGCTGTCTGTAGTGTGTCCCAGATTTCTTTGGCAATCTCCAATCCGTCCACCTTTGTGAATTCATCTCTACTTAGAGATGAGGTGATAACGGCTGCGGCTTGGGCATTCCTGTGGATGGCTTGCTCTTGACTTGGTGTGAGTTCTTCATCGTCATCAGGGATGTTTATTCCTGTGCACACAATATGCCATAAACTTGGGTTAAGGGAAATCAAGTGGATCTTCATATTTTGCCTCCACATGGAGTAATCACTCCCATCGAAGTGTGGGGCTTTTCCGAGAGGAATAGATAGATAATGACTGCTGTTAGAATTTAAACGGTCATAATTAAAAGGATATCGGGAGTAGTCGGTGTGACTACTCCCCTCTTCTTTTCTTCAACTTTAGCTTTCCCTTTGGAAAGTGCTTTCTTTCGGAGCAGTGCTTTCAGCTCCAATGTCTCCTCATCATCATCATCGAAGTCTTGAATGGCTTCGAGATAACTTTCGAGCTTTTGGTGCTTGTCATTGTTCATTTCTTCCTGGTTGTTTATTTTCTGGACTTCCTTCATGTCCGACATGATCTCTTCGAGTGGTTGCACTCTTTCTTGAAGAACCTGCTCTGATACCAATTGAATGTAGGCCTAGAGGGGGGGTGAATAGGCCCTTTTTTTGTTTTTCTCGGTTCCTGTAGCACTTCAACAACAAGGTCAAAACCAGATATATCGGACTAGTCCGGTAAAGTGCGGACTAGTCCGGATTTCACGGGCTAGGTTGATAAAGTTAGGTCAATTTGATTGTTTTGTAGACGTTTGCAGCGGAAATATAAACTTTAATAACAGTTCAATAGTTGTATATCAAGTTTTATTGCAAGTATGATTCTTGTTCAACTATTTAACTTGAATTCAACAAAATGAATCAAACCCTAGATAATGTTGATCAACTAGAATGATGAACACAAACGAACAGGACACAAGACTTATCCCGTGGTTCAGCTACCACGAAGGCAACCTACATCCACGTTGAGGAGCCCACAAAAGGACTGGGTCTTCACTAACCCTTCCCTCGTCGGATCGCCACGAAGGCCAATCCTCTTCCACTAATCACATAGGGGTAAATCACCAAGTTGAAGGGGCGATCTCACAAGTTGAGAGCTCCCTTGATTACAAGTTTCAAGACCACCGATAACACACTTCGAAATATACAAATTGATATACAAGAGTGTGTTAGAGATTCAAACCAAGAGCTCAATCGTGTGCCAAGTGCCTCTCCAATGATCTACAAGTTATCTTCAATGGATTGATTGATTTTGCACTTAATTTCGTGGAGAGAGATGGTTTTTGAGTCTCTTGGGAGGTGTGACGGCGCTAGGGTTCGAGAGAGGGTGAAAGTGGGCCGTGCACCTCTATTTATATGAGGTTTCTAGAAGTTACCATTAGGGTTCAGAAAGATCGGACTAGTCCGTGGTGGTGACCGGACTAGTCCGGTGTGCTGTGTGAAGCAAACCCTAAGTGTCCAGGAATCTCGGACTAGTCCGGTTCAAAACGGACTTGTCCGATTTCGCTACTGGAAAGCTTCGGACTAGTCCGATTGTCATCGGACTTGTCCAGACATATGAAACCCTAAGTGTTTAGGATGACAAGTCCGCACTTGGAGGACTTGTCTGATTTAGATCAGGGTGTATATTGGACTAGTGCGTGTGGACACCGGACTTGTCCGAAGTGGATCAGAATGAATATCGGACTAGTCCGGGTCACAACGGACTGGTCCGATTTTGTGTGACTTGTGCATTGATAAGGACTAGTCCGCACTGGAGAGGACTAGTCCGAAGTGGAACAGAAATATATCGGACTAGTCCGGTGGTGACCGGACTTGTCCGATCTGGTGCAGAATGTGATATTGGACTAGTCCGGCTGATATCGGACTAGTCCGGTCCTGTATAGTTTTGTGCATTGTGTGTGTGTGATTAAGTGAGATTGAGCTCTTGGGTGTGTTTCCTTAACACACTCCATACATACTAACCTACTAATTTCTTCTCCTTGAGCTCAAATTCATTTTCCTTCTCAATTTCCCTCTTTTTGGTACTTTGCTCATTTTTCATGATTTTCCTGCATTCATCTCAACAGAGGGATTAGGATCCCAATTGCTTGTCATAAATCATCCAAAACCCACAAGGGAGTCCTAGATGCACTTTCAACGTCAAGAGTGCATTCCTAAATGGTCCAATCAAGGAGGAAGTCTATGTGGAGCAACCGCCGAGTTTTGAAGACCAAAACTTCCCTAACCATGTCTTCAAATCATGTAAGGCTCTCTATGGCCTCAAACAAGCTCCTAGAGCTTGGTACGAGTGCCTTAGAAACTTTTTGATTCAAAATGGTTTTAAGATAGGAAAAGCTGACTATACTCTCTTTACAAAGCACTTTAATGATCATCTTTTTGTGTGCCACATATATGTCGATGACATTATATTTGGTTCTACTAACAAAGTGTTTTGTGATGAGTTTTCTAAGATAATGACAAAGAGATTTGAGATGTCCATGATGGGGGAGTTGAAGTTATTTTTAGGTTTCTGTGTCAGGCAACTCAAAGAAGGCACGTTCATAAGTCAAACAAAGTACACACAAGACATATTAAAGAAGTTTGACATGGACAAGGCAAAACCCATCAAGACTCCAATGGCCACTAATGGACATCTAGACCTCAACGAAGATTGTCCAAGCATGGACCAAAAGGTATATCGTTCTATGATTGGTTCTTTGTTATATCTTTGTGCATCTAGATCCGATATTATTCTTAGTATGTGTATGTGTGCACGTTTTCAAGCTGCACCTAAGGTGTGTCATTTGACCGCCGTTAAGAAAATTCTTAGATATTTAGTTCACACACCTAGCCTAGGACTTTTGTACCCCAAAGGATCCAAGTTTAACCTTATTGGCTACTCCGATTCGGATTATGCAGGGTGCAAAGTTGATAGAAAGAGCACATCCGGGACATGTCAATTATTGAGTAGATCCTTAGTGTCTTGGTCCTCCAAGAAACAAAACTCCATTGCTCTTTCCACAGCCAAAGCGGAGTATGTAGCAGCCGGAAGTTATTGTGCACAACTTCTTTGGATGCGACAAACTCTAAGGGATTATGGTATAAACTTGCGCCATATTCCACTTCTATGTGACAATGAGAGCGCCATCAAAATAGCCCATAATCCGGTTGAGCATTCGAGGACAAAGCACATCGATATTAGGAACCACTTCTTGATATATCATTCCTTGAAGGGGGATATAGTGATTTCCCATGTAAGAACCGAGAACCAACTAGCCGATATATTCACCAAGCCCCTAGACGAGAAGCGTTTTTGTGAGCTCAAGAGTGAGCTCAATATCTTAGATTCTCGAAATGTGGATTGAAACATGCACATCTGAATGTTTATATTACACCTTATTCAAAAGAACGCATGTGTTTGAAAAATTCTCCTCTATCTCGATTTTCTCCAAAATATTTGAAAAACTATTGACTTTGTGAGTTATGGTCATAGTTTGATTGTTGATTGCTTACTGACCATATTCATAAAGTTTTGTTGTGTCAATATGTCCAAAATAATCAACTAGTGGCTAAAACTCATATATATATATATATATATATATATATATATATATATATATATATATATATGTGTGTGTGTGTGTGTGTGTGTGTGTGTGTGTGTGTGTGTGTGTGTCTGTGTGTGTGTGTGTGTGTGTGTGTGTGTGTGTGTGTGTGTGTGTGTGTGTGTGTCCTTAGCCTTTTAGCACCGGACTAGTCCGCCCTATGGTCGGACAAGTCCACATCCGGACTGATCCGAGTCAGGTTCGCAGGCGGGACTAGTCCGGCCCCTGGGGACTTAAACCCCCAGGAGGCGGCTCGACCCCTCCTCTCCCTCTCACTTGCCTCTCTCTCTTCCTCAGGCGTGAAAATCTCCACTTTTGGGCGATTTTCAATGTCCTCCACCAAAAACCGATTCCAATCCGTGCATTGGACCCTTTGGAGGCGAGGGAGACCTTTCCCAATCATTCCTGATGCGATCCATCTCCGATCTTGTCGATTTGTCAATATTTGAAGAGGTATTCCTCTCTTTTCAAAAACTTTCCTCATTCTTGACTCATAGAGTTTTTGATAGGTGCCTCTTCATTAAAGTTGTTTCTAGTACCCTTGTGATCATAGCCTAGGAGTATTGCGACTTGATTCAATGATTTCTCGAAAAACTGTTAGGGTTAGGGTTTATCCTGTGCAAACCGGACTAATCCGGTGCCAGGCGGACAAGTCCGGTTTACACAGGACAAACTCTAACTTTGGTTGTTTCTCATGATTTCTTTCGCACTATTCCACTTTCTTGACCTTCTATCTTATGTCTTCTTCTTGTTTCAGCAACAATGGCATCTCCTCGCCGATCCGCTTCTCCCCCCACTAACCTCGAGTGGGAGGCTGAGCAGCTTCACCTTGGTGAGAAACGAGCACGGGCAGAGGTTGAGGCTGCTAAGAAGCACCTCGAGCAGCGAGAGAGAGGAAAAGCAGCCAAGCAACTGCAAGCTCTTGCAGCTACAACCTACAATGAGGATGGGGCATTGGCTCGTGCTATGGAGGAGTCCCGCAAGGAGCTCCAAAAGAAGAAGCGAGAAGAGCGAGAAGCACACAACTTTCAGGCTGCCGCAACACAAGTCTCTACGCAGAAGAAGCTAGTGACAATGAGAGAGAAGGAAAGGGCTAAGCAACAAGCCAAAGAAGAAGTTGCTAAACGCCGGATCGAGAGAGATCCAAAGAAGGGAAAGGCCCAGCTCCTGCAGAGCCTGGGAAAAAGAAGCCCTCTATGAAGTTTCCGGCTAGGAAGGCCAAGGGTGTGGTCATAAAGGAGAAGGGGCAGGCAAAACCCATTGGCCCCATGGAAGTACACACTCCTGAAAGGAACCCTAATCGGCAGCGTGAGTTGGCCGCAAATGTCTTCCATGGGAAAGGAGCGGACAAGGCAAGAAAGTTGCAGACTGAAAAAGTCTACAAGTATGAAAGGAGCACTGCTGACCCAAGGTTTTGGTGCGACTTTCATTGTGACTACTACCGTCTTGTCTACTAGACGATGAAGAAGCCTGTGATTGAAGCTCAATGGGTTGACTGGGACTATATGGCCCAAAAGAAGCACTCTGCTTTTAATGCGGTCATTGAAGCTGCTGAGTGTCGTAACATAATGGGATTCAAGTACAACTGGAATGTTGAGGTCATCCTGCAGTTTTACTCTACCATCTACTTCACCACTCAAGGTGATAGACGGATCATGTGGATGACTCATGGGGAGCAGTACTCAGTCACCTTTGCGGAGTTTGCCAAGATTCTCGGGCTTGAGGCTCATTTGGATCATGAGATCATTATTTCTAACCTCAAGGTCATAGACAGAGATTAGATGGACTACATGTACCCCAGCCATGTGTCGTATGAGCCAAGGCTTGCTTGCAACATCAAGCCATTATATAGCATCTTGAACCGGATTCTGAGGAGGACCATAGCACCCAAGGATGGTGATGCAGGGGTGATCCAAAGCAGCCTAAGGCACCTTCTCCTTCTTATCGATGGTGATGAGAAGTTCAATCTCGTCGACTACATCTTCGATGACATCTTCAACATCTCACGCACCACTAACTGTGCATGTGGGTATGCACCCTACATCATGTGTCTCATCGAGAAGATGTCTGGCTTGACCTTTGTCAAGGATGTGACTCATCGCCCGATTCATCCACAGACGCCACCTTCCATGCTACCTCCTCCGTTTCGGAAGAATGCAGAGCCTCCCTCTCATCTGGCGATGTCAGCACCTCGCCCCGTGGCACCTCCATCTCCGCCTCCGCCTCAGTCGATGAGCGTTTTCTTTAAGTGCTTCAAGGCCATTTTTACCTCCTGCCGGAAGCAATAAGTCTGCAATCAGTGGGCACACAAGCGTCAGGAGAAGTGCCTCAAGGCCGTGTGCGACAAGCTTGAGGTCCCCATATCACCTCCGGAGGAGAGCGATGGCGAGATCACTCCGTTCTGCGACTTCACCGCCAACGAGCTCGCCCAGTTCCATGAGGACGAGAGCTCTTCCCGGGCGGCTCACTCGGCACGGGTCTCCAACGACGACGAGGAGGACTATGAGGATCCGGAGGGCTCTGAGAGTTACTAGGTGGTGGACAATGAGGTGGATGATGCCTAGTAGATAGGCCTCGTAGTTCCCCTCTTCTTTTCCTTTTTGGTGTCTTGATGCCAAAGGGGGAGAGTTAGATGGGTGTTAGAGGGGGTAGCACTTTATTTTGGATCCTTGGACATGTTGCACTTCTTAATTTAATATTTATGTCATTCGAATGTTTAAATTTCTGCAAGACTATGTTTTGATTGTTTAATATCAATATGACGCTTTGAATGTCTATCTTTAGATCATATTCATACTTAATATGTCTTGTCACAAATATTGAGCACAACACGTAGGCACCCCACCATAACGTGTGTGTGTATGAAGGACTTCCTCAATCTTCTTTTCATGATGCATTCATTGAGGGAGGGTCACTCATACACCCGCACGTTATGAAAACCAAATTTTATACTCTTATATGTTGAAGACTTAATGTGTTGTCATCAATCACCAAAAAGGGGGAGATTGAAAGTGCATCTAGGATCCCTGTGGGTTTTGGATAATTTATGATGACAATTAAGTAACTAATGAGCTCAGTGATCTTAAGCACAGGTGTGGGCTGAAGTGGAATCACAAACCCTCAAAAAGGAAAATGATGAAAACGGCGGTGTCGACTCGAAAAGAAGAAACTAGGGTTTCTAGCATGTCGAGTTTAGACTAGCCATATATGTATGAGGATGTGTGGGTAAAGTGCATTGAGATCATGTTGGGAGCTCAAAGCGGTTTAAAGATCAAAACCTATTGAGAGAAGAGTGTTAGAGTGGTCTGGCAGGAGAGGCCGGACTAGTCCGTGCTGGTGGCCGGACTAGTCCGCTCCTGGCCAGACTAGTCCGTTTTCAGGCGGACCAGAAGGGTCTGACTAACTTCGGACTAGTCCGTATTGGGACGGACTAGTTCGGGGTAGTCATGGAGTGGGTTTTCGGGACCAAGTCTCAAAACCCCGGACTTGTCTGTTTTAGTCCGGACCATGTGGTCCTGACTGAGATCGGACTACTCCGCCCTGGGGGCCGGACTAGTTCAGATTCGTGAGAGTTAGGTGCTTTGGCGACTAAGTCTGGGAGGCCGAACTAGTCCTCCCTAGGGGCCGGACTAGTCTGTTGTCTCCAGACTAGTCGATTTTTGCAGGGAACAAAAGGTTCTATGTGAGATCGGACTAGTCCGGTTTAGACCGGACTAGTCCGTTATAAAGTGACCATTTGAATTTGGTTTTGGTGGGTAGCGTGACGATTGCCGCGCAGTGTGGCAGTTGTCAGGGACGTCAGTGGTCCCAAAGGTCAGACTAGTCCGCCCATCTGCTGAGGTCAGCAGTATGGGCCTGGATCCTCTATAAATAGAGGATCCCCGAATTCATTTGAATAACTTAGAAACTCTAGCGCCGCCACATCAAACATTGAGCCTTAAAAAGCCTCCTTCTTGCCTACCTTCCCTCTAAAACTAATTCTTGTGTGGATTACGGTTTGGTGAGGTGAAGAAGAGGAAGAACACCGCTCTAGGCTCTCATTTTGATCTCTTGCACTTGTTGAATCTTTGTGATCTATGGCTTGAGTTGTTATTTGTGATTTGTGGTCATATTTGTGGTGGGATCCTCAGATTGTGAGAAGTCCCAATGAATCTTGTATTCACCCTTGTGATAGTGGAGAACCGGTTTGGCCCTTGTGGCAAACTCGGTGAGGGAAGGGTTGTTGAACCCGGTCCTTCGTGGACTCCTCAACAGGGACGTAGATTCCTGTGTGGGATCAAACCTCGGGATAAAATCTTTGTGTCCCTTGAGTACTTCGCTTTCATTTATTGCACATTGCTTCTAGGGTTAGCTTTACCGTTTTTGTTCATCACTCTTGTTTCACTGTGATCCTTAGCTTCATACTTGCTATATAACTTGTTAAGGTTCACTGAACCATCCTAACATTTTTCGCATCACAAAAATCCAACTAAAACTTGTTAGAAACCCTTTCTAGGTTTTCCCTGCAGGTGGACCGGACTAGTCCGCCCCTAGATCGGACTAGTCCGCCCCCTACGTACTGATTTCATTTTATTAAGTCATTTCAGGTTGATTAGCCTATTCACCCCCTCTAGGCAACTTTCAGTATCTTTTCATATGTTTTAAATGTACTTTTTAGAAACTAGACATTAGTTATTATGATTCCTTGTTTAAGCTACATGTCATTATTTTCCCACACTTGCTGAGTAGGACATGTGCTCACCCTTGCTGTTGATCTTTGAACCTTGTTCACCCTCGTATCTATCTTCTTACCTTTCCTTTTCTTACCACCACCACATATATTGAGTACCCTACCATTCTTTCTTATTTTGCCCCAAAGGGCAAGTTTTGTGAGCCACTGCCTTTGACGGAACCCACTTGTTCTACAAGCTATGAACTTCACCCTGGCTTTATAGCCATGGTTCGGGAACAATCCTTCTAAGGAACGGATTGTGAAAACCCTTACCACCATCTACAAGAGTTCGAACAACTCTCCTCATGCCTTCTAATCAAAGGTATGACACATGAAGCTCTCAAATAGAAGTTGTTTCCTTTTCCCCTCAAGAAAAAATCCTGACAATGGTACAACCACAACATTGGGAAGACACAAGGTGATTGGAATGAATTACGAGACAAATTTTGTCTTGCTTTCTGTCTAATTGCTCGAGTTGTTTCCTTGCGAAGGGAAGTACTATGCTTCCAGCAGGTAGAGAAGTAATCTATAGGTGTAACATGGTATAGATTTTCTCTTTTGAGAAATTCCAGCCCAGATTTGTCTATCCTTGGTCCGTTGCTTCTGAAACACTTCTTCATGGGGTTGAACAAAGAATCTGCCCTATATCTTGAAATTACGGCTGGAGGATCCTTCCTCCATAAGATGCCGGAAGAAGGAAGGATCTTCTAGATCAACTTCTAGAAATTTCTTCCTTCATTATGGGTCTTAATGAGCCTCCTCAACAGGAATCTGTGTCAAGAGCTGAGGATAAGTCCATAAATAGGATGAACCCATTTCTTACTTATCCCAAACCTTACTGGAACAATCCTCTCTCGAACCAGAAACTACGAAGCAAGAAGAATTTCAACCTTCAGAGTTTCCCTTTTAATTCAAGGAAAACATTTTTGAAGATTACGGAAATATGAAGTACTGTTGCCATATAAAACCATCATTGCCACCAACTCCATCCAATCCACCTTATGTAGTGTTCGTCCAACAAACAGTCGAGGAGTTAACCTCTGTTCTAGCCAGAGAATGGACTACAGATGTTGATAAGTTACCCGAGATTCTTCGAATGACCTCACCTTTGGCAACCATTCTATGTTTCATTTGAGGGCAACCAATGAGGGTCCTATACAACCCCACTGTTGGAGCAAATATCATTTCGGATTCATACGCTCTCGCAATTTTGGGTGATGTGCTATTGACACCAACATGAAAATCCTTGCGAGATTCTTTCGGAAACATCCTTGGAGAATTCGGGATCTTGCAACTGGTGTTTGTGAGAAACAAAGATATTGAGTCTCTCTTGGACTGCCATGTGTTTGAAATACAATATTTTGATATTATTATTGGGATCCCCATTGTGAAATTTCTATGGAAATTTCCATGGAAGGAAACCTCATTGTTAACCTTGGAGGGAGAAAGTTCTCGATTCCTATTCTGCGTTCCAAGAACACATCTGCAGTATCTCCCATCAAGGATGAGCCAATAGGGGAGGTTAGGACTCTTCAGTTCTTAGAACCCCCTGAAATTAAAGGAGAAGAAGATTTCATACAAGGGGAGGATGAATTTCAGGAGGCAATTGAATTGCCAAAACAAGAGTCCTCTCCAAAACCTCCTGTTGAGCTCAAAATTTTACCTCCAGGCCTACGTAATGCCTTCCTAAATGGCGAGTTGGAAGCCCCTTGTCATCATAAGTGACAAGCTTTCAGATGATGAGACACTCAAACTCATAGACATGCTACAAAAGCATAAACTTGTTTTTGGCTATTCACTACAAAATCTAAAGGGTATTAGTCGAGTGTTATGCACCCATCGCATTCCAATTGACCCTGAGAGTTTTCCCTCAAGGGAACCTCAAAGACGATCGAATAATGCAATGTGGGAAATTGTCAAGAAAGAATTCCTAAAACTTCTTCATGTCGGGATTATGTGCCCTATTCCTCATAGTGAATGGGTAAGCCATGTTCAACTAGTGCAAAAAAAGGGAGGTATGACTGTCGTTCAAAATGAGAGCAATGAATTAGTTCCTCAACGAATCATTACAAGTTGGAGGATGTGCATTGATTACCAGAAATTTAACAAGGATACAAGAAAGGATCATTTTCCACTGCCCTTCATCGATGAGATGTTAGAGCGGTTGGCAAAACATTCCTACTTTTGTTTCCTTGATGGCTATTTGGGATATCATCAAATCCCAATCCATCCTGACGATCAGAGTAAAACCACATTCACATGTCCTTATGGGTCTTATGCCTACTGGTGTATGTCTTTCGGACTATGTAATGCTCCCACCTCTTTTCAAAGATGCATGATGTCTATCTTTTCGACATGCTTGAGGAGATCATTGAAGTTTTCATGGACGATTTATTTGTCTATGGAAAAACTTTTGATCATTGTCTAGAAAACTTAGACAAGGTCTTACAAAGATGCCAAGGGAAGGACCTAGTGCTTAATTGGGAAAAGTGTCATTTCATCATCTGTGAAGGCATTGTTCATTAACCATTGGTGTCTGAGAGAGGGATAGAGGTGCACAAAGAAAATATTGAACTTATTGAAAAGCTTCCACCTCCTATCAATGTTAAGGGAACCCGCAACGTTTTAGGTCATGCAGGGTTCTATCAGTGATTTATCAAGGATTTCTCCAAAATCACTAGACCCCTCACTAACCTATTAGCTAAGGAAGCTCCATTTGATTTCATTGATACCCTCAAAAAGGCACTCATCTTAGCTCCAATAAACCAACCTCCTGATTGGACGCTGCCATTCAAAATCATGTGTGATGCTAGCGATTTTGTTGTTGGTGTGGTATTAGGCCAAACCAAAGATAAAAGGCATCATGCAATAGCGTGCGCTAGCAAAACTCTGACAGGAGCTCAACTTAATTATGCCACGACTGAAAACTAGCTCTTAGCTGTAGTTTTTGCTATCAATAAGTTTATCCTATTTGGTTGGAGCCAAGGTCATAGTCTATAAAGACCATGCCACACTAATGTACTTGCTCACCAAAAAGGATGCAAAACCAAGGCTAATCCGGTGGATTCTTCTACTTAAATTTAAGTTAGAAATCAAGGATAAGAAAGGAGTAGAGAATTCTGTTGTAGATCATCTCTCATGTATGGAAGTCACACAAACTATGGACATTCCTATCAATGACTTCCTACAAGATGATATTCTCCTCTAGGTGACTGACACTCACCCTTGGTACGATAATATCGTGAACTTCATGGCCATGGTATACGTACCACCTGGGGTGATAGGAGGATGTGTCCCGATCTACCGAGAGGTATGGTAAACTTGATTGGGTGGAGATCTCAACGTTAATGATCCAAGGCTCCAATCGAATGAAGCCCCCCAATCACTACTGTCGGTACCCTGCAGACCGGGTACACCCGCGCACAGGAGAAAACTGCTAAGGACTCCGCCTCTGCCTAAGAAGCCGAATCTGAGGCTGCCACGTTGAGGAGGGAAGGACCATATCCTACCTCCCCGTCGGGGGAGGCTCCCAAGCTACCACGTGGCCGGCAGGACTAGACCCACGCCTCCCCGCTGAGGAGGGCTCCGGAGCCGCCATGTGGCCAATCGGGACCTTAGGGCCATGTCCGCGCCCACGTAGGGAATGGCACCGGAGCTACCACGTGGCCTGCAGGGCTGAGCCCCCACCACTCCATAGGGGTGGGCTCCGAATGCGCCACGAGGCCTGTTCTGTCAGGTGCTTTACTTCTCGCAGAGGCAGGCTCCGGCGTAACCACATGGCGGACGGCCAACTCAGTGCGGTAGGAAGCCGCAGTAAAGGAATGCGTGCATTGCTTAGACAGGCATTAAGTACGCGCACCTTCCCCAGGCAGGCTGAGCTGCGCTTACAAATGTCAAGGCTCCAGTGTCCTATCTTGTCCAAGTAGCCGGTACAGACCCACGCCGCAAGACGGACGAATGGACCACGAGGACAAGACGGATGAGACGTGCACCGCCATCATCACCAACTATGTGTATCCCTGGCGCACGATGCGGCGGGATGGCGCATTGACATCCCTGACAAAGGGAACTATATAGCAATTAATCCTAGATCATGTATAGGATTTGGCTCTCCCCAGGACCACCTGTCGGGTACTGGGACCCACCTTGTGACTACAGAGTCCTTGAATTATAAAAGGGCTCTGCAGACGACCTTCACAGGGGACGGACAAAAATTAGACCAAGGCTCATACACTGCCCGGCGCAGCGAGCCTCCACTGCTGCACCTCGTGTGCAACCTACCAACGACGATGACGTCTCTGTGAAGGTCATCAAGATTGGCTCCGAGGCTGCCCAGACGACCCGAATTGTGGGGAACCTGGACAGCAAATAGGAATGCGCGCTCATCACCTTCCTCCAGGACAACGTCGATGTGTTTGCATGGCAACCATCACAAATGCCCGGGATCCCTAGGGAGGTGATTGAGCACCATATGAAGATCTACCCTGATGCCCGACCGGTAGAGCAGAAGCCCAGGAAACAGTCCGTCGAGTGGTAGAACTTCATCCGTGAAGAAATCAAGAAGCTGCTCGATGCTGGTTTCATTCGGGAGGTTCACCACCCACGGTGGTTGGCAAACTTTGTTGTCGTTCCTAAGGCTGGCGGGAAGCTTTGGATGTGCATCGACTACACCAATCTCAATAAGGCATGTCCCAAGGATCCATTCCCTCTTCCTAGGATAGATCAAATAGTAGACTCAACATCAGGATGTGACCTTCTGTGTTTCCTAGATGCGTATTCCGGTTTTCACCAAATACCTATGTCTAGGGAAGATGAGGAACACACTACTTTCATAATAGTAGACGGCCTGTATTGTTATGTCCCCATGCCTTATGGTCTCAAGAATGCTCTTCCCACCTTTGTACTTGCAATGCATAATACATTTGGGGACCTCATTAGAGATCTGGTAGAGGTGTATGTCGACGACATTGTGGTAAAAATCAGGGACAGCACATCCCTATTAGACAACCTAGCCAGAGTCTTCAGCAAGCTGCGCACGACACACACGATGCTGAACCCCGACAAGTGTGTCTTTGGGGTCTCTGCATGGAAGCTCCTTGGTTTCTTGGTATCGCACCGAGGGAGTCGAGCGCCGGGAACACCTGACTCACCTCCTGCGCCGGCTCCCCCACGCGCGTCGGGCTGAAGCCGAGCGGCACCAGAGCCGAGTCGGCACCACCGAGGAACTCCCAGACCTTCTGGGCCTCGGCGGAGCGCGCCGCCACCTCCTGCTGGGCCGCCGCAGTGCCCGGGGGCCACCGTCCAGGAACCGCTTCTCCTTGGCTGCCAGAGCCCTCTCGCGCTCACTGACCCCCGCCTCACGGCGGTTCAAGTCACCCTCCTTGAGGGCGACGTTGAACTCGCGGTCCAGGAGGGCCTGGCGCTCAGCGGACTGGGCCTGCTGCGCTTCAGCTACGGCGGCTTCCCGGCGGTCCAGCTCGGCGGCGCAGACTCTCGCCCCTTCCTACTGGAGGATGAGCCCGCGGCAGGTCGCCTCCACTTCGGTCTGCTTCGCCGCCAGCTCCTGCTCCCGTTCGGCTAGAGCGGCCTCCCGGAGGGACAGCAGGTGCTGAAGGTCCTCGCAGGCCTGGAGGCGGGAGCTGGCCTCAGCATGGATGGCCTCGGCATCTGCCTTCAGCTTCTGGGTGACGGCGTCCAGCTGGGCAATGAGGTCGCGCTCCTGCTCGAGGATCTTCATCTCCTCCTGGACGACCGCCTCCCGCTGGGCTGCTCGGCTCTTTGCCAGCTGGGACCGGGCCTCCAGGGCCCTCGCCCACTCCCGGAGTCGGTCGTCCTCGTCCTCGAGCCGCCCTTTCTCACGGGCAAGGGCCGCCTAGGCCTGTCAGAAGTCGGAGTAGGCCACGGCCATAGCCTCGGACAGGGGGAGGGGCTCCACCGTAGTAGCAGGCCCCTGTCTCCCCACTTTCTCAATATCGTCCTCCATTTGGACGACCACTGGGGAGGCGGGGACCAGGGCCCCCTCCCGGATGGTAGTACCCCGGGCGGTGGAGCCAGCCGACGCAGCAGTGTCAGAGGGCGCGGCGGCGTCGGCCGGCACGGAGTAGCCGGTGGACGCAGTGTCGTTGGTAGGCGAGGCGGCGGTCATCGGCGCGCGCGGCTGGGCTCCGGCAGCCGCTGCGGGGGTCTCAGACACGGGGGCCCGAGGTACCCCAGCGGCAGCAGCCTGGGGCACCGGAGCAGGGCCCGAGGCAGCAGACGATCCCCGCAAGACGGCTGGAGCGGCAGACCCTCCAGCAGAAGTGCCCGCGGGTGGTGGAGTAGCTGTGGAGGCGCTGAAACCAAGCAAGCTCAGACCATAAGAGATTGACAGGGTAGGCGCACAACAAAGAACACCCAAGGTAAAATCTGAGCAGGCTTACCGGGGAACGCTGAAGTTCTACCGCTTCCCGAAAGGGTCGGGGGGGTTCAGACTCCCCGAACCCGTGATGGGGGCCCCTGAGTGTGCTGGGGGCCCCTGTGGTGATGGTGTCGGCGGCACCCCTGAGGTCTGGCGCCCCTCCGAATGGAGAGGGAACGCTAGGGTCCCATCGGCGTTGAGGAGCCTTCCCCTCTTGCGTGTGGAGGACTCGGGCGGCAAGGTGGCGCCATCGGCGCCCCCTGGCGGCGAGTGTGAAAGGGCTCCAGAGTCCTGACGAGGGGCAGAAGGGGCCAGCGGCGGCGACCGGGCGCGCTTCTTGGGGGACGGGTCCAGCACCGGAACCGGCACCTTCCCCTTCCCCTTGTCGCCAGGGGCGACGACGCCACCCCATGGATGGTGCTAGGGGCCACTCGAGGAGTCGTCGCTTGAAGAACCAATGTCGCTCAAGGGAGCCTCGCCTCCCTCTGTGTCATCAGCAATGCTAACTCCCCGGAACGGGTCCCCGATCTAGCGCCGCGCCAGCCCGGACTCGTCAAGGGTCGGCATCGTCTTCAGCAGCTGCCTCCTCAACTCGGAGTTCGAGCACAAGGGGCGGCAGGCCAACGGAAGAGCAAGTGCCTCAGCGGAGATGTCGTCGGGGTAGACCCGGGTCAGCATGTCAAGCAGCTGCTACTCGCCCAGGTTGGAGCCGGGGTCGGTCTCGAGCCGGGTGCAGTCCGACAGGGCGGTGAACATCGACGCCGGGCGGGAACAGTGCTGGAGCGGAGCTATGCGGTGGGACATGAAGTCCCTCAGCACCATGGCATACGACAGCCCGTGGTCCGCCAACATCTGGATCCTCTCCAGCACCGGGTTGAACGCCTCCTCCGGCTCTGGGCGCTCCTCCCAGAATGATCGTTCGGAGTAGGGGATCCCGGTGGGGAGGCACATCCGGTCGTGGGCCTTGACCTTGGCGATCATCCAATCTTCGCGCCACAGCTCCCACCTTCCGGAGTTGAAGGAAGCAATGTACCTCGTGGGGACCTTTGTCTGGCGCTAGAAGTAATAGGTGCCGAGGTGCTCCTTCAAACTCCTGCCGGTGGCCCTAAGTACAAAAAAGTACCAGAAAAGCTTTACCGACAGCATCACCCCCACGAACATCTCGCAGAGGTGAGCAAAGACCGCCAACATGGCGATCGAGTTCAGCGCGAGGTGGTGGAGTTGGAGGCCGAAGGTCTATAGGAGCATGACCAGGAAGGCGGATGCTGGCGGAACGAAGCCGGCCAGCACATACGATGAGAAGAGGACCATCTCCCCGGCGGAGAGGCTCATCGGGAGCCTCCCAGGACGGAGCCACGACATCGCTCAGGAGTATGCCAGCCAAGAAGTCGGCGCATGGGGGCCAGGTCGGCGGGCCTGGATAGCCTGGACTTGGGCAAGATGCTCGCCATGAGGGCTGAGGTTGGAAGCTCTGGACGGGGAGACTGGGAACTAGAGCGCAAGAACTGGGCTTGAGGCAAAAGCACGAGCGCAGGGATGCAGAGGCGGGAGAAAGGACCCTCAGGGGGAAAGTTCTCTTTTTATGCACCCCTCCAGGCTAAGAGGCGCAAAAGTGTGGATCGCCGCAGCCTCAGTAGAAGAGTAATGAACCCATATGGGCAATGACATGAGGGCCCGGGTCGCTCGACAAAGAAGGCGAGCCGGGCAGCTAGCTATGCGGGAGGTAACTCGGCGGTTTCCGAAAGGGCAAAAGTAGCGGAAGTGCAGGATCCACCTTGGGAACCACCGCAGTTAAAGGACGATTGAAGGCAGGAGTCACGTTGCGTGGTGCCTGTTCAGCACCTTCGCTTACCGAAAGGAGACATGTCACCTCAACGGCAGGGGCGTGTCGCCTGGGGAACTGCCTTGAAGTGGAATCGGAAGAGTTGCGCGGGAAGAAAATGAAGAATACCCCACCTGCGGTATCGACGACTCTCCCAAGGTGGGCTCGGGGGCCACTGTCGGTACCCTGCAGACCGGGTACCCCCGTGCACAGGAGAAAACCGCTAAGGACTCCGCCTCTGCCTAAGAAGCCGAATTCGAGGCTGCCACGTTGAGGAGGGAAGGACCAGATCCTACCTCCCTGTCGGGGGAGGCTCCCAAGCTGCCACGTGGCCGGCAGGACTAGACCCACACCTCCCCGCTGAGGAGGGCTCCGGAGCTGCCACGTGGCCAATCGGGACCTCAGGGCCACGTCCGCGCCCACGCAGGGAAAGGCACCGGAGCTACCACGTGGCCTGCAGGGCTGAGCCCCCACCCCTCCATAGGGGTGGGCTCTGAATGTGCCACGAGGCCTGTTCCGTTAGGTGCTTTACTTCCCGCATATGCAGGCTCCGGTGTAACCACGTGGCGGACGACCAACTCAGTGCGGTAGGAAGCCGCAGTAAAGGAATGCGTGCACTGCTTAGATAGGCATTAAGTACGTGTGCCTTCCCTAGGCAGGCTAAGCCGCGCTTACGATAGTCAAGGCTCCAGTGTCCTGTCTTGTCCAAGTAGTCGGTACAGACCCATGCCGCTAGACGGACGAATGGACCGCGAGGACAAGACGGACGAGACGTGCACCGCCATCATCACCAACTATGTGTAGCCCTGGCGCATGATGCGGCGGGATGGCTCATTGACATCCCTGACAAAGGGAAGTAGATAGCAATTAATCCTAGATCTTGTATAGGATTTGCCTCTCCCCAGGACCACCTGTCGGGTACTGGGACCCACCTTGTGACTACAGAGTCCTTGAACTATAAAAGGGCTCTGCAGATGACCTTCACAGGGGACGGACAAAAATTAGACCAAGGCTCATACACGCTCAAGCAAGGCAATACAAACACTCCCGTGGACGTAGGGTATTACGCTCCGGCGGCCCGAACCACGTAAATCCCTTGTGTTCATCATCCTGCTGTGTTTGATCTCCTGGGACTAGCCCTCGTGAATCCAAAGAACCTCCGCGGGCTGCTCTCTAAGCAGGTCTGGAGGAAGTGTCATTTACGACCTTCGACGACTACAATGCTGATCCATTGGTTATCACCTGTGTCACAAGAATGACCTCGCCACAAAGCCTTATCCCCGCAAGCGCAATCAAGAACACAAGCAAGAACAAAGAATTTGCAATAAAACTGACTTGACAACGAAGTGGGGTCTCACAACCGATGAACGGTGACACTGTTCAATGATAGATTGTATCTAAGCAAAACCCAATCCTAATGTGGTGACAGCTGCTGTATAAATAGGAGTTAGGGGCGTGAGAGACCCCTGGACGCAACCCTAATGGGCTTCCACACAATACACGGGCCAGCAGCCCAAATGACGGTGGCGCAGCCCCGGACAGATTCTGGACGCCCACTCGTTTTGCAAATTCCCGTCAACTCAGAAGGAATTTTAAGGTGGGTCCATTTCGATTGGAAGGTTTATGAAATCACGGTTCCAACCATATATGGAACGTCCAAATCCGACTCCGTATGTGTTCGGGACGTCAATTTTGGTGAAGGCAGCCCCTGGACCCCGAGGTGGAGTCGAAGTCGAGTTGGGCCGGACTCCTCCTTGGGTTGCACGTCCTATCTCCTCCGCCTTGACTCCTTGGACTCCTCAAATCTCTTGCTGGTCCTCTCCATTGTTACTAATCAATATGACATGCACGGAAACAAACGTAAGTTCTGAAAAACAATTGACAAGGTTAGAGCGTACCTGGAGATCCAATTGTCGCGCACATGCTCTAGTGATCGGTCCTTGTATTGTGTGAAAGGAGGGATGTCCCCATCATCCTCCCCCCTTTAATTGGAGTCGTCCTCGACTCAAGCTCATCTTCCTCACCCACGTATGGCTTCAAATCTTAAATGTTAAATGTTAGACTAACCCCAAACTCAGGAGGCAACTCAAGTTTATATGCATTGTCAGTTATCTTCTCAGGAACCTTAAAAGGTCCAGCAGCACGTGGTATGAGTTTGAACTCTCTCAAATCCGGGAACCTATCTTTTCTCAAACGAACCCACACCAAATCACCGAGTTCCAATTTTACCTCCTTCCTACCTTTACTAGCAGCAATGCGATACTTTTCATTCATTTTTTCAATTTGCAACATAGTAGTTTCATGCAACTTAAAAATAAATTCAGAACATTGTATAACATCTAAGTTCACAATTTCAGAATGTGTTAAAGGTAGCAAATCAATTGGAACACGAGGATTGAAACCATAGACTACCATAAATGGACCTAACTTGGTTGTGGAGTGAATAGACCTGTCATAAGAAAACTCAATATGTGGCAAACACTCCTCCCACAACGTCAAATTATCTTTCAAAACAGCCCGCGACATAGTAGATAAGGTACGCTTAACTACCTCGGTTTGCCCATCAGTTTGTGATGACAAGTAGTGGAAAGCAGCAACTTTGTTACCAATTTATACCATAAAGTTCTCCAAAAGTGAGTAAAAAACATAGCATCCCTATCAGAAACAATAGTATTGGGAACACCATGCAAACGCACAACCTCATTAAGAACAAATCAACAACATGTGAAACATTATCGGTCTTGTGGCAGGGTATAAAATGTGCCATTTTTGATAAACGATCAATAACCACAAAGACACTATCCCTCCCCCTCTTTGTTCTAGGCAATCCTAAAACAAAGTCCATACAAATATCCTCCCAAGGTACACTAGGAACAGGAAAAGGCATATAAAGACCATGTGTGTTAAGTCGAGACTTAGCTTTGTTGCATGTCGTGTGACGTGAAACGTAGCACTCCACATCACGGATCATTCGTGGCCAAAAGAAGTGAGCGGCCAGCACAACCTATGTATTTTTAACACCAAAATGTCCCATCAAACCACCTCCATGCGCTTCCTGCAATAACAGAAGACGAACGGAGCTAGCTGGAACACAAGTTGTTAGCACGGTAGAGAAGGCCTTCACGCAGCAGGAATTTTCGCCACGTTCTTCCCTCTCTACAATTGGCAAAGGCATCTTTGATGTCCAAATCAGTAGCATAAAACCTCTTTATGGTTTCCAAACCAAAGATTTTATGAGAAAGTTGGGACAGCAAGGTATAACGTCTAGATAACGCATCGGCAATCACATGTCTTTCCTTTTCTTATGTTTTATGATGTAAGGAAATGACTCTATGAACTCAATCCATTTAGCATGACGTTTGTTCAAATTAGCTTGACCTTTAAGACACTTCAAAGACTCATGATCTGAATGTATGAAAATTTCATTAGACGATAGGTAATGTTGCCAAGTTTGCAAGACATGCACTAAAGCATAAAGTTCTTTATTATATGTAGAATAATTTAGCGAAGACCCATGCGAACTTTCACCAAAGAAAGCAACAGGTTTACCTCCTTGAATGAGCACTCCTCTAATGCCAATGCCGCTCGCATCACATTCAAGATCGAAGGTCTTCTAAAAATCAGGAAGTTGCAGCAATGGTGTTTGTGTGAGCTTCGACTTGAGATCATCAAAAGCTTGTTGTTTTGCTGGTCCCAATCGAAACGACACTCCTTGCTTTGTCAACTCATGGAGAGGTGACGCAATGGTGCTGAAATCCTGCACGAAACGCCGGTAGAAACCTGTGTGACATAGTCAGAAGTGGCCAGCTCGTGATGGCAACAATCTTTGCCTCGTCCACCTAAATGCCCTGCGAAGTAACAAAATAACCAAGAAAAGACAGAATCGGTGCAAAAGATGCACTTCTCAAGGTTACCAAATAAATATGCATCGCGCAAGACATTAAAAATAGCACGCAAATGTTCAAGATGCTCATCATATGACTTGCTGTAAATAAGGATATCATCAAAGTAAACCACCACAAATTTACCAATGAAAGCACGTAAAACCTCGTTCATCAACCTCATGAATGTGTTGGGCGCATTGGTTAAACTAAATGGCATGACTTACCATTCATAAAGTCCGAATTTAGTTTTAAAGGCAGTCTTCCATTGATGACCTAAAACCATATGAATCTGATCCACTACGCAAATCAATCTTGGAGAAAATAACAGAACCACTCAACTCATCAAGCATGTCATCCAATCTAGGAATAGGATAGCAATAACAAATGGTAATTTTTGATGGCTCTACAATCAACACACATGCGCCAAGTGCCATCTTTCTTAGGAACCAAAAGAACAAGAACAAAACAAGGACTAAGGCTCTCACGAATGTACCCGCGATCCAAAAGATCTTGGACTTGTCGCTGAATTTCTTTAGTTTCATCGGGGTCGGTCCTTTAGGCGGCACAATTTGGCAAGCTCGTCCCTAGAATCAAATCAATCTTGCGCTCAATGCCTCGCATAGGTTGTAATCCAGGGGGTATATCTGATGGAAAAACATCCATATATTCCTGCAAATGGTTAGCAACAGCAGGTGGCAAAGCAATTGATGTATCCTCAATGGAATATAAAGCATGTTTGCACAATAAAGCATAGCAAGTTCCATTAGAGGCATATAAATCATCAAGATCAGATTTAGTTACAAGCAAAATAGGGTTTTCAACTTAATAGGTTGCTGAATTTCAGAATTGAAAACACCGTTCTGCTTAAAATTATTCTTTTTCTCATGCTCATATTGCACAATTTCAGTGGGACTCATAGGAAGCAACACAATTTTCTTGCCCTTATGCATGAGAGTATATGAAAGCATCTAGGCCCCATGAGGTACGGTTTCGGTGATTAATGACAACCATTCGATATTACTAATGAATTTGTGAATGCAAGGTCTCAATAACACTCAATCAAATGAAATCAAAATTACATTGGAGACCCATATAAAATCAACGAATGAGATCAAATCAAATCATATGAAGACAAGAAGTGAAAGCTCTAACTTGATATCACTCAATGCTTGAAGACAATCAAAACAACAATTTCAAACAAGTGTCAAAGAGGTCACAAGTTCAAAATTCCAAAAGAACAACTCAAAACAACTCGAAGTCAACAAGTTGAACACACCGGATCATCCGATGGTCTTGGAGTTGACTGCATCGGTCGAGTTGGTTCAACTGAAGAAGAAGACCTCAGACAAATGCACTCACCGGATCATCCGATGTGAGTGGCTCAGTGACATCGGTCCATCATCACAGATTGCAATACCATTGGACCAAGTGAAGCACCGGATCATCCAATGTGCAGACTTACACACATCGGTCGATCACTCCAGTGAGCCTCAAGATCAAGCAAAATTCTGGAGGAAGAGCCACCGGATCATCCGATGAGAAGACAGATCAACATCGGTCTAACAACGGTCATATCTGACACAGTGACATCAGCTAATTTGGCTTTGACCGATGTTAACTGAAGGGGAGACATCGGATCATCCGGTGTTCGCAGAGAAGTGATGTCAGCCTACTTTTCCAACGGCTATCTCGTGGAGGCTGGCTATTTATACCCCTTCAACCTGTCAAATCGATATGACTTGAAGCCCAGACATACTCTACACATCCTAGAGCATTCAAGCAATAGAGCTACCACTTTCACATCATTTGCTCATCATTTGTACACCAAGAGATAGGCTAGAACTAGCTAGAGATAGTGCTTGGGTGCCTCCATTCTTGGTGATTGGAGTCTCTAGTGTAGTGAGAGCCCTAAGGAAGTGTCCCTTGGTGTGTGCAACTTCCGGAGCTTGCCAAGAAGATTGTGGAAGCCCGGAGGATTCCAAAGTGTACAAGGCTTGAGCTCCACCTTGCCGAGGTTGGCGAACGGAGAAGAATAGTGAAGAACCCCCTTGTCTCGGTGACTTGGGAGTGGCAAAACCCTTCGGTGGGTGCCACAACGTGGATGTAGGTAGATCCTTGTGATCTTATCGAACCACGGGATAAACTCCGTGTCGCTTGTGCGTTTGCATCCCTCTCCCTTTTTACACTTATGCAATCTTCATTCCGCAACTTTAATTTACATTGATTGCATAGTTTAATCGCATAGGGAATTGGGCTTGAGGTTGTTAGTTCTAAATCGCTTTAAAATTTGAAAGAAAGCCCAATTCACCCCCCTCTTGGGCATTTCGATCCTTACAATTGGTATCAGAGCAAGGTTGCTCATAGGATCATTCTAGCTTCATCGCTAGAGAGCTTAAATGGCCAAGAATGGGGGTTCGGTTCCTATCTTCGAGGGCAAGAATTTTGCCTATTGGAAAGCACGCATGCGCGCTTACCTTGAGGCTATTGCCCCCGAAGTATGGGAAGCGACTCATGCGGGTTTTGGAGATAATGCTTATATTGGTGATCAAATTATATGGGATGCTAGAGCTAGAAATGCCATTTATGAATGCATTAGTCAAGATGTATTTGCTAGAATAGCTAGTAAAGAAAAGGCTTGTGAAATTTGGGCATGCTTAATTGAAATTCATGAGGGTTCCTCTCGGGTTAAAGAACTTAAATATCACATGCTTAAAGCAAAATATGATGAATTTAAAATGCTTCCTCATGAAAATGTTAATGAAATGTTTTCACGCTTAAATGTTCTTATTGAGGAGATTAATGCTCTTGACATTGCGTCTCTTGGCAAGGGACTTATCAACCGAAAGATCCTCATGCTCCTTCCCAAGCCCAAGTACAACATTATCAACTCCATGCTCCAAAAGGAATCACTTGACAACATTGAAGTTTCGGAGCTCATTGGAGAAATACACGCTCATGAGATGAGTGTACTTGGGATGATGGAAAGTTCATCCTCTACAAGGACAATTGCTCTCAAGGCTTTCAAGAAAACGAAGAAAATGATCAAGCCTAGTTCAAGCAAAGAAGAGCAAACATCAAGTGAAGATGATGATGATGAGCTTGCATCAAGGATGAGAAAATTCTCCCGCTTGAACTCCAAGATTTCCAAGAAGGGATACACTTTTGATCCCAACAAGAGAGCCTTCCTCCCCAAGAAAGAAAGTAGCAAAACTTGCTATAATTGTGGTGAACAAGGCCACATCTCCTACGATTGTCCAAAACCGGACAAGAGAAGGGAGAACCACAAGAGCAAGCATCACAAGCTTGAAGATAGCGAGGATGAAGAAGAAGAGGTCAAGCCCAAGGCAAGAACGTTTGGAAAGAAGAAATTTGACAAAGGAAAAAAGTCAAAATTCTTTCCAAAGAAGAGACAAGGACCTCAAAAGGTGTTCATGTGTGAGGGGAATGAATGGATCACCGACGAAGAGTCAAGTGAAGAAGAGAGTGAAGAAGAAGAAGAAAGCTTGGCTGGACTTGCCATTGCCAACAAAGATGATTCACCTCTTCCTCCACCTCCCATGTGTCTCATGGCGAAAGGTAACTTTGAGGTATGTGATGACTCTAGTGATGATGAGCTTTCCCCCGATGAATTAGTTTCATTGATTAATGAATATCACACCATCATTAAAAGGGAAAAGAACAAAGTCAAGGCGCTAGAACAAGCTCATGCTAAACTTGAAAATGCTAACCTTGATTTGCTTGGCAAGTATGAAAGCATACTTAAAGAGCATGACACGCTCAAAACCTATGTCAAGCAAATTGAAGAAGATAAGGCTAAAATTGAGCTAGACAATCATAAGCTTGGCTTAGTTCATCAAACGCTCTCGGATAAGCACAATGAGTTAGTTCAAGAGCATCATGCACTTAATCTCTCTTATGAAGCCATTGAACTAAAATTAAAAAATAAGGAGAAAGAAACTATTGATGGCAAGGTACCCATTATTTCAAATGCTACTAATGCTTTCCATGAGTCTTTGCCTTTGAAAGAGAATGCAAGGGAGAAGGAGTTGATGGAGGAGATTGAAAGTCTCCGCACAAGCTTAGCAAGACTATCTAAGGGAGAAGATAAACATAAAGAAATCCTCTTCCATCAAGCAAAGGGCTTCAACAAGAGAGGACTTGGATCCTTCCCGGTGTCCAACAAAGGAAAGGTGCCCTCACCGGAGTTCAAAACAAGCTTCATCAAGGAAGTTGGCTCCTATTGCCAACTTTGCAAGGTCACCGGTCACCATACAAGGGAGTGCCCTCTACCTAACCGACCTTCTCCAAAATTGCCGACTAACTATACATCTACCTTTGAGAATCACTATTATTTGTTGAGCAAAGTAGGTGCTAAGGTGAAGGCAAAATTCATTGGCATGAACGTAAAGGGGATGAAAGGGAAGCTCCCCAAGCAACTTTGGGTCCCAAAAGCACTTGTATCACATATACAAGGACCAAAGCTAGCTTGGGTGCCTAAAGTCAAGAACACGTGACTGTCCACGAGGTGACTTCAAGAGGGGACCTCCACCATCAAAGAAATTCTACCAAGGACCTCTTGAAGAAGGTTGAGAATGGGAGCCCAACGCGGATATGGACGGTAACCCTATTGTCAAATCAAATTACCATTCCATAAATAGTCTATTGTTGTATCTTTCCGCATCTAGGCCCCATGTCATGTTGAATGAATGCTTGTATGATTATGTGCCTCTCCTTTGTGACAATGAAAGTGCGGTTAAGATAGCTAGAAACCCTGTTCAACACTCCCGCACTAAGCACATTGATATTCGCCATCACTTCTTGCGTGATCATGAGGCTAAAGGAGACATCTCTTTGCAAGGTGTTAGATCCGAAGAACAATTGGCGGATATCTTCACAAAACCACTTGATGAGAAAACCTTTTCTAGACTTAGAAGTGAATTAAATGTGCTAGATGCATCTAACGTCATGTAAGTTGCCATGTTCATGTAAGGTTGCATATCATATAGGTCTTGTCTAACTCCCAATGGATAGGGGTGAGCTAGAAATAGTTTTCCCTGAGGAAGCCTTTGGAAGGTTTAAACTTGGCAAGATAGATTTATTTTATGCCTTGCATGATCCCTGCCATATAAACTTGCACTCATTTAATCTCTTGCACTATAATTTGTTTGGCATTGCATACGGTAGATTGTCACAAAGGGGAACCCACCTCATGAGAAGGAGACTTGTTTGAAATGCAATATCTCAACTCATATAAGGTGGAAAGAACAAAATGTTAGGTACGTTAATGCCTAGAGGATCATGCTTCAAAGAGATAGAAGTCTTCATACTCTACCTCACAAAGCATGGGCCTTACATTTTATTTGGACATTTTCCTCCATTTTTTCTTGGTGTTCCATTTGCATTAAGGCCTAGCCAAGCTATTGGCATATTAGCTTCTTGAGGGGTAAGGGGTTGCCCAAAAAGTCCTAAGACATGTGTTTCTCTTTGATTGTTTGTTTGGTCAAAGGACATATATGGGATGTTTTCGTTCTGTTTTCATCGGATTATCCGATGCCTATGTCAATCCCTCATCGGTCCAATAGGTGTTCAATCTTCAAAGCCCAATTCTGTCTGAAGTTCAGATGATCCGACGCGTTCATTCCTAAAAACATCGGTCCATCCTATGTTCACTCTTCTGGAGCTGTGGTCAATTCAACCGGTGTCTACTTCCTCCTACGTCGGATCATCCGGTGTCAACATTCCTCTTTTGAACACCCTTACTGTGCCATTCGATCGATGAACCAAAACCCTAGACGTCGGTCCATCCAGTGTCAACAGCATTTCTTGAATATCCTTTCTGTGGCAATTGACCGATGCTCACTTCACCTATCATCGGTCCATCCGGTGTTGAGTTTTCGGCTAGGGTTTGGGTCCCACTATTTAAATCCGCGCGCCGCCGCCGTTTTTCTCTCCCCGACACCTCGCCTCACCCGACCGCGCCTCCACCTCTTTCGCCGCCGCCGCCGCCGCCGCCACAACTGCTCGCAGCGCCGCCGCCGCCGGCGACCTCCGCGCCACCACTGCCCGGGCCCGCGCACCGCGCCTCCTCCCTCGGCGCCGCCGCCGCCCGTGCCCGCGCACCGCGCCTCCTCCCTCGGCGCCGCCGCCGCCCGTGCCCACGCACCGCCGCCTCTCCTCGCCGCTCGCCGCTCCACGCACCGTCTCCGCCACCATCAACCTCGCCGCCGTCTCCATTTCGCACCCGGTCTCCATTTGGCCCCCGTTGCTAGGTTTTCCCGAGCTCCATCGTCGCTAAGGTGAGCTCCGTGCCGTGCGACGTCTCTCGTTGCTTCTCTCGTCGTTCATTTTCATCGTCGCTAACCCTACCTCTCCCTTGCATCTAGATGGGTCGTGATCGCAAAGGAAAGGGCAAGGCAATCGCGGAGCCCGCCGCGAAGAAGCGCAAACTATCGAAGGATGAGAAGAAGGCTCTAATGGCCGCTCGCGCCGCCGACGAGCGTGAGCGAGGCCGTGGGGGATCCCTGAGGATCCGCGAGGCTCGGCAGCCTCCTGTGATCGACAACTCCGACATCGAGGAGGAGCCGGTCGAGCCGCTTGTCCGCCGGCGCTCAGCGCGGACACGGGGAGGTCAGTCCCCGGCCGTTTCTCGTCCAAGACCGACGGCCGCCGACCGTCGCGAGGACGGGGAAGCTTAGAGGGACATCTACGAGATGGACACGGCCGTCCGTGTCGGTGAGGGAGTCCGGTTGACGGACTACCGGAAGATGAAGGCCAAGCAGCTACGCAAGCTCCGTTGGAACGTGCTGCTTGAGGAGTGGTTCCCACAGCCCCGAGAGATTCTTGTGGACAGTCGCTTCTGGACTGTCACCCAGGCGTCTCTCTATGAGACCTACAGGCGTCGGGGGCACAAGCTTTTTCAGCACAACTACCTGGACTGGGGGCAGCTTGCAGTGGCAGCACAGACTGAGGTCCGTCCTTTCTTTGAGAGATACAGAGGTTTGGTGCAGCTGCTGTCTTATGAGAGAAGTGCTTATGTGGAAGAGTGGGTCCGTGTCTTCTACGCGACCTTGTACATCTCAGAGGGCAGGAGGTAGATTGCCTTCATGTTCAATGGTCAGTGCTACCACCTCACGAGGCAGACTTTGGGGCATATTCTTGAGTTGGACCTGCACGACACCTGCTTGCACGAGAAGGTCTATGGGCAGGCAGATCCACCGAGGAGGCCACTTACTGGAGGGGTAGCACCACAGCTTGACGAGATCCGCTCTTTGTTTGGCCCCTCGTTCTCTCCAGACCAGCCAAGAGTTCCAGCTCTCCTGACCCCAGCTGCGCGCATTGTGCACCTCGCCTTGCGCCGCACGCTCCTGCCGAGGTCAGGTTACTTGGAGGGGTTCACGAGTCTGCAGCAGACCCTCCTGTTCTACATAATGAACGGGATGGATTTTGATATCGTGGACATACTCCTCTGTGAGATGGAAGACGTAATCACGGATGGAATTGGCATGATGAGGCAGATGGTCTACGGGCACTGGATCAGTTACATTTGCTCTATGGTGGTGCCTGAGGGACATACAGCACAAGCCCGGCTAGCTGACGAGAGTGTGACTCGCTTTAGTCACTATCGTGCCTCTGCTCCTGGAGACCGTCGCCTTGGTCGTCCGGTTGAGCGCCAGGTACGGGCCCGTCTGTCAGAGGAAGACTGGTCCGACCTAGAGCGGGAGGACGAGAGGCTTGCTGAGGCTGAGGCTCAGGGGGAGGACTTGCAGCACGTCTGGTCCGAGAGCGACACAGACGAGAGTGTCGAGGAGTACTTCCCTCCGCCTCCACCCTCACCGAGGCAGCACGACGCCGAGGCAGGAGGATCAGCTGCTCCGCCACCGACACCACCTCCTGTGTCCGAGGCGCAGGTGACGCAGCCGTCTGAGCTGACGTCGCTCCTCCAGCAGATGATCGAGCAGCAGCGCCAGGACAGGCTCGCTGCTGAGCAGGCCAGGGCAGAGCAGGCTGCTCACCTGGCATAGCTGCAACGGCAGCAGCAGGAGCTCCAGCTGGAGATCGCCCGTCAGAGGCGAGAGGATACGGATCGGTTCACCAACCTGGTAGATCAGATGCACCGCCGTACCCTCGACCAGCAGCAGCAGACCCAGCAGGCCATGATGGGGATCCTAGGGTTGATCACCAACCTTTACACTCAGACCGGGATCGCCCTTCCTCCACAGCAGCCTGTACTGGGACTGGCTCCAGGTGTTGCTCAGGTGCCTACTACTCCTGTCCCTTCAATCAGTATGTCACCACTTCTGGCATCTAGCGCACCGATTCACTCACCACTGCCGGCGACGATCTTTTTCCAGCAGACGCCGGCGTCCGTGGTGAGCGCTCCACTTCCTCCACCTCCACCGGCACCTCCAGTACCCGCTTCCTCTCCTCCAGCACCGGCAGCGGACCCTCCAGCTCCCGCCGCCCCGGCAGCTCCTACGACCGGCGACTCCAGCTCCGACGACTGCGACGGTGCCCAGTTCGTCCTCGCGCCCAGCTCTCAGGGTCTATAGGCGTTCTGATCCCTTTTTGGTGTCTTGATGCCAAAGGGGGAGAAGATGTAGAAGAGTCAGAGGGAGTGGCAGTCTCAGGGGGAGTGTAGGTGGAGTGTGTGTGTGTGTGCTTATCCTTTGTATTCATGCTTTGGTACTCTTTTGTAATGTTAATTAAGCACTCTTTCACCTATCTCATTTGCTTATGATTTTAATCAATTGAGCTTTTCGCACCACAAATTTCTTTTACGTTTTACAAGCTTAATGTGTCCTATGCTGTATTCATTGCATATATACTTGAGTATTATCATCAAATTCATTATTATTGCGCTTTAAATTATTGTGTTGTCATCAATCACTAAAAAGGGGGAGATTGAAAGCATCTAGGCCCCATGAGGTACGGTTTCGGTGATTAATGACAACCATTCGATATTACTAATGAATTTGTGAATGCAAGGTCTCAATAACACTCAATCAAATGAAATCAAAATTACATTGGAGACCCATATAAAATCAACGAATGAGATCAAATCAAATCATATGAAGACAAGAAGTGAAAGCTCTAACTTGATATCACTCAATGCTTGAAGACAATCAAAACAACAATTTCAAACAAGTGTCAAAGAGGTCACAAGTTCAAAATTCCAAAAGAACAACTCAAAACAACTCGAAGTCAACAAGTTGAACACACCGGATCATCCGATGGTCTTGGAGTTGACTGCATCGGTCGAGTTGGTTCAACTGAAGAAGTAGACCTCAGACAAATGCACTCACCGGATCATCCGACGTGAGTGGCTCAGTGACATCGGTCCATCATCACAGATTGCAATACCATTGGACCAAGTGAAGCACCGGATCATCCGATGTGCAGACTTACACACATCGGTCGATCACTCCAGTGAGCCTCAAGATCAAGCAAAATTCTGGAGGAAGAGCCACCGGATCATCCGATGAGAAGACAGATCAACATCGGTCTAACAACGGTCATATCTGACACAGTGACATCAGCTAATTTGGCTTTGACCGATGTTAACTGAAGGGGAGACATCGGATCATCCGGTGTTCGCAGAGAAGTGATGTCAGCCTACTTTTCCAACGGCTATCTCGTGGAGGCTGGCTATTTATACCCCTTCAACCTGTCAAATCGATATGACTTGAAGCCCAGACATACTCTACACATCCTAGAGCATTCAAGCAATAGAGCTACCACTTTCACATCATTTGCTCATCATTTGTACACCAAGAGATAGGCTAGAACTAGCTAGAGATAGTGCTTGGGTGCCTCCATTCTTGGTGATTGGAGTCTCTAGTGTAGTGAGAGCCCTAAAGAAGTGTCCCTTGGTGTGTGCAACTTCCGGAGCTTGCCAAGAAGATTGTGGAAGCCCGGAGGATTCCAAAGTGTACAAGGCTTGAGCTCCACCTTGCCGAGGTTGGCGAACGGAGAAGAATAGTGAAGAACCCCCTTGTCTCGGTGACTTGGGAGTGGCAAAACCCTTCGGTGGGTGCCACAACGTGGATGTAGGTAGATCCTTGTGATCTTACCGAACCACGGGATAAACTCCGTGTCGCTTGAGCGTTTGCATCCCTCTCCCTTTTTACACTTATGCAATCTTCATTCCGCAACTTTAATTTACATTGATTGCATAGTTTAATCGCATAGGGAATTGGGCTTGAGGTTGTTAGTTCTAAATCGCTTTAAAATTTGAAAGAAAGCCCAATTCACCCCCCCTCTTGGGCATTTCGATCCTTACAGTATACTTATTAGATCGACCATGGTGAATAGTATCAGTATCAAACTCCCAAGGACGTCCCAACAAAAGAGAGCAAGCATGCATAGGTACCACATCAAAATCAGCAAAATCATGATAAGAACCAATGGAAAAATGTATCCTTCTTGTATGTGTTACCTTTACCTTAACATTGTTGTTAAACCATTGAATGTGATATGGGTGGGGATGCACCCGTGTGGTCAAGCCAAGCTTCTTGACCACATCAATATTCACCAAATTGTTGCAGCTACCACCATCAATGATGGTATTTACACGGCAGTCCTTGACGACGAGAAACATGTTGAAAAGGTTGTGATGTTGGCGGTTGTCGTCTTCTCGAACCGTGGCACTCAAAGCTCGCTGCGCAATCAAAGTCCTATAGTTGTTGGTTGCATATGTACCATGAACCTCCTCAGCACCATCATCGGAACCTAAAATGTTAGTTGAAATAATATTTTCATCTTCAATATCAGAAGCACTAACATACCCACCATCAGCAGTGGCAATGATCGCCCGTTTGCTGGGGCAATCTCATTGCATATGGCCAAGTCTCTGGCAGCGGTGGCACTTGATGTTGGAGGTGTGACTTGTCGAAGTGTTGGGTGCAGCCGCCTTTGCTGCAACACCTGGAGGCGTCTGGGACTTGCTGTTATCTTGTCCCCGTGATGTAGAAGGTGCGGTGCTGTGTACAACACTGGTGGAGGATGGTGTAGAAGCACGTACGCTCGAGGAGGGCGCTGCTTTGGATGGCACCGAAAGCTTTCATTGCATGAAGGTGTTATTCTTCCACTGCTGTTGGCGACCCTGCACTTCTTTTTCTGCTAACATAGCAAGTTGAAATAAAAGTTGAATAGAATGATATTCCTTGTAGTCAACTATGTCCTAGATCTCACACCGCAAGCGCCCATAAAACCTAACAATTTGGTCTTCCTGATCCTCAACTACCCCACAATGAAGCATACCTTTCTGCAACTCATGGTAGTACTCTTGGACAGTCATGTCACCTTGATCAAAGCATTGCAATTTCTTAAGAAGATCACGTCGATATGACGGAGGAAAAAACCTAGCGTGCATCTCTTCTTTTAACGCAGCCCATTTCTGTGGTGCATTACATGTATTGACAAGTTCATTCCACCAAATTGTAGCAAAATCTTTAAACGGACCAGTGGCTTGTCTAACTCTATGTCGCTCAGGAACAAGATGAGAGCTAAATTTTTGTTCTACCGTCATCTCCAATCCAAGTAACTCTCAGCATCATAAGATCCATAAAATGGTGGGATAGAAAACTTAATCTTAGTGTAAGGATTGTTATCTTGTTTAGGAGCATGAGGACGAGGTCTACCTACCATACCTTGATGATTTCGTTGAGGGCGACGGCGCTGCTGTGCATCAACCTCGTCGTTATTGAAGTCATCCCTTGTGTCGTAGTGAGCATGTGCATCAACATCAAGGATGATGGAGGGTGTAGCTTGTTGGGGAAGACGAGTCTCCATCTCGTCCAACCGTGTGGTTAGACCAGTAACACTTGTATGGAGTCTCTGAACGGTGGCTTTTGTAGTGGTCTGGTAATTGTTGAAAGCTTCGGTCATCGCCTCCATCATGTCCCTTAGTTCCATATGGGACACATGCTCATCATCATCCGGAGGTGTAGAACCAAAGGTCTTATCCATAGGCTTCCTTACTGTCATTGTTAGTACAAAACAGAAACAAAGACAAAAATATCGTGAAGAACCCTATTACTACGCTCTCTGAAGTGGAAGTGGTAAACCGATCAGTAAGATGCGTCTTACCCCGCTCTTACAAGTTTCTTACTAGCACTGCAGGTGGCCAACGGTGACCGGTGTGAAAGCAAGCCTGGAGTGGGTGTGATTGCAGAGGTTACCTGTTCTGCTCGAGAGAAGGTGTAGCTTCGGAAGGCTCAAATGTAGTATATGTATGTGGCACACAAGTTAGTAACAGATAGCAATGTTGAATAAGTGTCCAAAGAATTTCACCTAGTTGCTTGCCTAAAAATGTATTAGAATAGTTGTGGCAAGAAGCAAGGAACAAAGATGAATGATGATGAACAACAAGGACAATATCAGCAAGTATCCAACATTCACACAGAAAACAGCACAAGTTTTCTTGAGCCTCCTGTTTTTGTCTTTTAGCACTAGTAGAAATCGAAATCTTATTTCTCTTTATTTTTTTGATATTTTTTATCAACCAGGGGCACGAGAATAGAAACAACACCAAGTATTAGCTAGAACCGATGAAAGATGTGATTGGTACAAATTCAAGAGCGTTTGGAAAAGCTGGTGTTGGAAGTTCAGAGTTCGAAACGAGGGCCTTCTCATTTTGTTTAATTTTTTTTGAAAACGCCGTGATCAGCATGGTGCGTGTATCGTATGTGGATTTTTTTGAGACCTTTGCGGGAAAAAATGCGCCTCAATCAGAGTTCCGAACGAAAAATTTATGGTTGTTTTAAGGAGGATACCCCGAATCAGGTTCTGGTGGTGGTGGAAACTACAACAGAAACGAATCGGGGGATGGAACTTTTTTTGTAGATTGGTTTTTTGTAGATGGCAGTGGATGGAAGAAACAAAACTGAACCAAAACAAATCTAAACCAGCAACTAGACTCAACCTAGGACACAAACTCAGAACTATGGACTCCGAAACTAAATTGTGGAAAAGCCTGAGCGAGGGTTGTAGGTAAGGGCAAGTAAAAAAAAAAATTGTGGCTTTTTGTGGACTATAGGACTGAAACAAAATGGATCTAAAGGGCACACAAGTATACCTCACGGTGAATTTGGAAATCTGATACCAACTGATAGGAGGATGAGTCCCAATCTTCCGAGAGGTATGGTAAACTTGATTGGGTGGAGATCTCGACGTTGATGATCCAAGGCTTCGAACGAACGAAACCCCGCAATCACTACACCACTACTCCGTTGGTTATCACCCGTTTCACATGAATGACCTCGCCACGAAGCCTTATCCCTGCAAGCGCAATCAAGAACACAAGCAAGAACAGAGAATTTGCAAGAAAAACTGAAATTGATCTTGAAGTGTGGTCCCACAACCGATGAACAGTGACACTGTTCAATGTCAGATTGTATCTAAGCAAAACCCAGCCCTAATGTGGTGATGGCTGTTGTATAATTAGGAGTTAGGGGCGTGGAAGACCCCTGGATGCAACCCTAATGGGCTTCCACACAATACACGGGCCAGCAGCCCAAATGACGGTGGCGCAGCACCGAATAGATATTGGATGCCCACTTGTCTTGCCGAATCCCGTAAACTCAGAAGGAACTTTGAGGTGGCGCAGGTTCCATTTGAAGGTTAATGAAATAGTGGGTCGAACCATATATAGAACGTCTAAATCCGACTATGTATGTGTTCGGGATGTCAATTTTGGTGAAAGCAGCTCCTGGACCCCGATCTGGAGACGAAGTCGAGTTGGGCTTGGAATCCTCCTTGGGGTGGACGTCCTATCTCTTCCTCCTTGACTCCATGGACTCCTCCAAGCCCTTGCTGGTCCTCTCCATTGTTCCTGGAGATCCAATTGTCGCGCACATGATCTAGTGATCGGTCCCTATACTGTGTGCAAAGGAGATATGTCCACATCATGGGGAAAACAAAAAGAAACTCATTTATGAGAGCCGTATACACCTTTGGCATGACCCATATCTCTATCGAGTTTGTGCTGATGGCCTTCTCAGAAGGTGTGTCCCATGAATCGAAGGCACCAAGATTATTGAGAAAAGCCATGCTGGTCCCTATGGTGGTCATGATGTTGTTTGCCGTACTCAAGCAATGATCTGGCAAAGATTATGTTGTATGAAGACACCAAGGAGTTCATTTGCAAATGTTGGAAATGCCAAAAGCATGAAGGAATCCCTGCTCGCAATGCGATGCTGTAGGATCAAAGAGCACGTGAAAAGCTACTAGAGGGGGGATGGTAGATTAAAAACTTTTGAGCGGAAGCATGAAACCCCTCGGTAGAAAACTAATCTAATAAGGAAATTGTGTGAGCAGTTGATCAAGATGTGTTCAACAATGACAAAAGTAGTAGATATTATATAGAATCAAGTCACAAAGACATGGCAACAAGAATCACGAAAAAACATCGAGAAAACTCAAGTTATGATAGAAAGATCGAACAAGGGTCAATCTGTTCGATCCGAGTAAAAACCAGATCTGCAACACTGTAAAGAAACTTGTGTAGATCACAAACCACAAATCCAATGACCTTGAAACTTTCACATATGATAGACAATTGATTTGTGAAGACAACAAAAAAATAACGTTAATTGGATTAGTAAAAACAGGAGTTATGATCAGAACACCAAAGAATAGTCGAGTAGCGCAGAAACTTGATGAGAATACTTGACGAAAACAAGTCGGACGAACAAGGCACGAAAACTCCTCTAAACTACGAATTTTATTGATCAAAATACAAGAGGAACAGCCAAAAGTCATCTTACCACGAGCTCTGGCCTTCCTTGCTTGCATAACCAGCCCTTATGCCAACCCATCCTAACTAGGACTCTCATCTTACTCAGTTTAAACCGAAACTTTCCATAACTGCTAATACTCTTTATATGCAGATAGATGCAATCTTAAGACTTTCAAACACCTTAAGAACGTATCAATCATTCCTAAAACAACTCAATTTATGCTCACAACGAAATCTAACCAAAACAAACTCTAAACCTTCCATAAATGAACCATAACAACATCACCTGCAGCCTGAGGCATAAACCAGCTGGTTGGACCTTTCCGACCACATATTTACGTTCATATCTCTTCATCACGTCTTGGAACCATGATGCCACGTCCACACACTCCTCATGAAGCATGTTGCAAATCATAGCAAAAATGATATCAGCCATAATATGTAAAATACCTAATTTCCATAATTCAAAGTTCAGTTAGGACAAAAATTTTGAATGATAAAAAGAATTAAAAAGGAAATGAGAAAAAAAAATTATTCATACTCCAAATAAAGAAATTCAAAAAAATAAACTTAGCTAATGTTCAAATGACGTTAACATGAAGATTTGAGTTGACTAATGGATTCCAAATATTCCAAATAGTATCCCTGCAAAGTTTCATAATTTTTGAAGCAAGTTTGCTATTTAATTCAATAGATACTTTGAATTCAACTCAAATTTAACTTCAAATTTAAATTCATATGAAACATTGTCAAATAAACAATCTGATTTCATAATCAATTTCTACACCTCCAAATTTGTCTGCCATAAAATATCTAGAATTTTTGGAAACAAGTTGGTGGGATAATTCAGTGTCCAGAGAAGATAGGCTTGAATAGAGAGGTGGGACCCACTGGTCAGTGGGTAAATTTCTCCCCTGTCCTTCCCATGGCGCCACCTCCCGGCGTGCAACTGCCACTGAGGTGCTTGCCTCCCTGCTTCGACTCCATCTGCATATAACCCACCCCAAAGCCCCTCCTTATCATCTTCCCAGTCCCCAAGTCAATTAGTTCATAGTTGTTTCATCCCTGGCGCCTGAGCTTCGTTTCTTGGCGAGTTCTTCCCTCCCCCTTGAAATCCAGCAGGGATCATTGGTATGACTCAAATTTCTTTGCACTGGGTTACTCCTCAACCTTTGGCGCAGCTCCTTGATCATTCTCTTTCACAGTTTGAGCCTTCCCATCGACGGGCTTGACGAATTTCGGGCCGCCGGCGTGCTCCCCTGTTTTGCCGCCTCTCTGCACCCGTGGTGCCGCCAATCTCTACCGTGTCTTGAGCTGCTCCCAACATCAAAAAAGAAGTGCCTGTCCCCCCTCTTGATCAAGGTGAAAACCCCATCCATTTTCATTCCTCCTCGATGTAGAAATTCCATTTTTCGTTTCAGCCAAGTATGAGCGATGATGCTAGGTTTTCCGTTTAATTCAGTTTGTACGTGCAAACATTTTTCAATCCAATTAAGGACTAGGGACTAGACCTCCATACGCAGCTGAAGACCAAATTTCAGAGCAATCCATCGAGTAATTTAGCAAAGAGTTTAGTTTTTGTAGCCGCCTTTTGAAAATTCCGACGGCTCACCGACGAACTCGACGTTGCCGACCATTACACTCAATTTGCGTCCCCTAATGATCTTCCCTAAGCTTCGATGAAGCTTCCCGGTCATTTTCCAGCTTGTTCGGGCATTGTTTGAGGCTTGCCGACATCACCGAAACCCTAGCTCCGCCCGCCGCCGTCAAGACCACTTCTCCGACTGTCAATCACTGTCGGAAATGTCACCATCAAGATTGTAAAAGCCCTAAATTCAAGGTACAAAGTTCATATAGGATAATTTAAATTTGGACGGGGAAAAGAAATCAAATGGCAATTGGGAAGTTAAACCAATTCAAACTTCAATAGAAGGGATTCAAAAATTCAAATTTAGCTCCTGTTCAAACTTTGCCAAATTAAAAATCTGAGTTACCATTAGCTTCCAAATATTCCAATTAGCACCCCTGTCAATTTTCATAAAATTTGGAGCTCAAATTCAATTTAATTCAATGGGTACATTGAGTTCTATTCAAATTCAAATTTGAATTTGAAATCCATCTGAAACTGAACCAATTGTGAAATCAAATTCCAGAATTTGAATCTAGACGTTTAAATTGACCTCTCCACAAAAATCTGGAATTTTTGGACAAATGTAGGTAGAGGAATTAAAGATCCAGAGAAGGGATGAGGATGGGCATTGTGGGACCCACTAGTCAGCCTCCCCTGTGACGGAACCGACGGAGGCTCTGTTTGCTCTGCTGTGACCGCGCTTCAACATCGGGAGAGGGTGCCACCACGAATTCCTTGCATGGGGCAAGCAGCTGTGTGGCCTAAGTCTCTCTCCCCCCCCTGTACTAAAGGTCCGGTTGCTTCCCCCCGACAGTTTTCATCTCCCTTCCGTGAAAACAGTTCACCGCCGCCATTTTCGCCGCCTTCCAATCACTTGCTTCGTGCTTCCGTTCGAGCCTTCGGTTGAGCGAGCTCCAAGCACCAAAAAGTAGCGCAACGACCTTGTCTAGCTTCTCCAATCCCTTTGTTGTTCACTGGGCTTATAACCCCGTATTTTGCAGTCTCGCCGTCGCCATCGTTGAGCCGCCGTGGACATCACCTCTGTCCACCGTGAAGCCGACGAACTAGGCGTTTGCAAGCCTCAACTTCAACAGAAGAAATGAGTGCCGGGACACAACAATTCTCACGGTGAAAACCGCAAACCTTTTCCTTCTTTATCGAGCGAGTATTCTTGATTTTTGTCTCGGCTCAGGTTTTCACTTTGAGCTAGGTCATCGATGCAATTCAGTTTCTATGCATGGTTATAGTCTAATCCTGTTGATAGATAGCTTCTATACGTCGGGGCGCATCATCTAGATCATGTGCCGATGAGAATAATCGACCATGATCTGAGTATTTCAAGTTTTCCCCACCGCCGCTGAACAATGCCGCGGTTCACCATCGAAGGCAACTTTGCCGACTATTCCACCCCGTTTGCACCTCCAAATCGTCATCCTCATGCTTCCAGGAACGTTCCCAACCTTTTCCCGAGCTTCTTGCGCCATTCCTGAGTGATTCCGACCATCGCCGAAACCCTGGCTCCGTTGCCGTCGTCGCGCCGCCATCTCCAGCCATTGCCGCCACAATTGGACCTCACCATCGTCTTGCGCGGTCGATTTTAGGGTTAGGCACTCAAGACTGGGCAGAGAGGAGGTCGATGAAATGATTCCGGCATGCGCCACCGCTGCTCCGGTGAGGAGCACCGCCCCTGGCTTGAGGTAGACGAAGACAGCGTGCCCCGCATACCAGTCGCTCGGCAAAGGGAGAAGGATCTGCTCTGGCGATTTGATCCGGTGTGGCTGCGCGGGTTAACCCCATGGCCCTCGGTGTGGCCCATCTCTGATTGGCCCATTTTAAATTAGTGGGGCCGGGCCAATTTCTTTAAACTTTCCAATTGGAAAATAATTCCAGATTTCATCCCAACATCAAAAATCGATTTCTCCTAGTAGTTTTGCTCAACAATTTCCAAATAAATTCTTGTAGACTCCTCTTGGTCCTAACATTGCAGTGGTGCAATTTGTTGGACATGAAGCACCCAGAATTTTCATAATTAATTCCTTTGAGCTAACTACTTGGGAAATTAATTACTCCTTTTCTGTTAATTGGAAAATTCTCAATTTTGGTCAGGACACTCATGATAAGACACTTGATATCCAGTAAAATTTCAAGTTCATTGCACTTCATTTGTCGGGGTTGATCAGTGTTCCAAATCTCTATCTAGATGAAAATTGGGAAAAGTACAGTAACCATTTCAGAAATTCATACAAACTTGTGAAAATCAATTTCTCCATGTAGAAAGCTTATAAAGGTATTAAACAAATTTTCCTACAACCAGTGAGACCCCCTCTACCATAATCAACCACTGGTGGCCATGACAAAGCTACATATTCAGTCCCAAAATTCAGAGAATCCTTTTTATTGTTGGAATTTTAGAGACAACATGCTTCCTTGCACATCTCCAATTTTTGGTCCAGATCTTTCCCATAGATCCTAGTGTCCACTGTAAAAATCCCAAAGCCAGATAAAATCATTTACATACATGATCACTCTTTATAAGATCTCTTCTACAGTTTCTATATCACTCATGTACTTTATATATTGCATATCATATAGTGACCGAGATGGAGGAGGACCCGAAGCCCATGTAGACTCTTCTTCCAGAAGCTAACTTCCCCTCTGACTCACAACAAGGCAATCTTCGGTTTGCATTTAAGTGCTACTTCAAATTTTCTATTTGTATCACCTATGTCTTGGATGAGTTTTGTGCATGAGGGCTATGGTGTTTCTTACTCCACTTGCATGACCCACAAATCCCATGGAGTATTGGGTAGGTCTAGAGCTTGACAAGTAGGAAATGCCATGCTAATGTTTGTAGGAATCCGGTAGAAGTCGAGTAGTTGGAATCTACTCGCAAGATAGGATTTTATCACACGGGATGAATTGAATCAAAGAATGGTTTAGAAATGTGAAACTGAGACTGAGCAGCGGGTAGGATGCAGCGAGACGTGGTCTCACGTGCGTAGCCCTGCTTGTGTCGATTGAGGACTGATCTGTGTGCGGCCCTGCTGGACAAGTTTGAACAGTACCGAATGCATACTGGGCATATGGAACCCAGGAAACCGATGTAACTTGATAACTTGGATTTCGAGGCATAGTCCATTGTCAATAGGGGTGGGTTGAAGGTAGTAAGGTGTAAATTTACCGGCAGGCACAAACACGCTTCGTTCGGGAACCTTATGCCCGCGATTGTGGGACCAGTTCTGCGTTTGATTTCTCTTGTGAAAGGTGGTTGCGTATGACGTGGTGAGGAGCACGACATGCTCCTTAGGCACGGGTGTATGTGAAGTGTTATTCGGGTGTGTCCTGATTGCAATCACCGTCCCTCGCGGTTATTTGAGTACCACTTGTTCACTGTGCTGTGACGTAGTAAATACTAAAGAAGTCGGGAGAATACGATGTATTAAAATATAATTGTTTTACCACTATGTTTGCTATAGATTAGTCTAATTAAAGTTACTGTTATTGAACATTTAAGCTGCTGCTATTAACTTGTAAAAATGATGATCAACATATAAGCGAGTCATAAACTGCTCTATCTATTCCTATGTTAAGTATCCCTGCATATAGAGTTCCATGTTTAGGTGAGACGGTTAAGTCTTGCTGAGCCTCCATGCTCACGATTGCTATATTAAGTTTTTTGCAGGTGAGACTGATGAGGAAGGGCCCGGGGATGAGGCGATGCCCCCATCGGGGTATACCGCTGAATGGGAGCCCTGCACGCCGCAGTAAATTGTGTGTGGCTAGTGTGTATCATCGGCGGGCTGGACGGCTGCACTTTTGCATGGCTAGGCTAGGAGTTTAGCTATGAATATTATCTTCCGCTGTATATTAAGTATTGTAAAAGACTTCTGCTGTTTATATAAATAAAACTTTGTATTTTATCATATTCTTTTCGTGGGTGCTGTTGGGTGCCGCATCGCACGACACTAGCCTCTGCGATTCCTGGAATGTGTGGACCTGGTCTCCACAGCCTAGTATCAGAGCCGCATTGGGAATAGCACACTCAAAAAGAGCCTATATTGAAAACATAATAGTAGTTGAGTGAGGATTAGTACTATGCCCACATAACGTCTATGATAGTATTAGTTAATTTATTTGGCAAGCTAACTTATGTCTTATTAAATTCTGTAATGACGCTCAGACGTCAGGTAAGAGGTAAGGTACGCCACCGCAAGCAGATCAATTGTGGTAAGTTTACCATGCGAGAGGTAGCATGTGATTGTTTCCGTGGCTTGGCACGGAAATGTTAATATGAGTCTCTGAAACTTTCCATGTTTTAGAACATATGACACGCGGTACCCCAGCGAGCTACAAAATTAGTCGGAGCCCCCGTCGGGTGGGACATAACCCGATGCGCCTCCTACTGGTGCAGCACTACGCAAAGACGTGGTACCCCGTCGGGTGGTAGAAAACCCGATCATGTACCTCAAGACGTGGCTTAACTCGGGGCGGCTCGTATGGAATGATACGAGACAAATGTTTTTACTTTCAAATGTATTATTGTTTACTGTTCGCCCGTGCAGGCTGTGCCGTACGGCACCATATGTTTGATCTATCGTTTGTGTGTAGATGCAGTACACTAGCCACGTTTAAGTAGCTCGAGTAGAACATGTTTGCGAGTGAACGTCATTCCTGCCACCGTTGAGACGTATGCCGGAATACCGGCTTAATATTTCTTTGGTGAGGGCGTAGTACCAGAATTGCATTCGAACTTCATCGGGCACGTCGACGACGCTATTCGTGCTGGTGTTGTTACTCGACAACAAATAAAAATTTCTATCTTAGGACTAAGGTTGAATTTGTAATCTCTGTTTTGGAGCGTGCTGGTCAGATTTAAAATTAATCATGGGGTCACTGCGGTATGCAGGCCTATGATTTGGGAACTTGACGAAGTCCTCCAAAAGTTTCATTTTCAGCTACAAGGCAGATTTCAAGATTTAAAACTTGAAAACTTCATTTGAACATAAAGTAACCAGTTCCTGGTTCAAACTGTGAAATGGACAAAAAAAAATTTACTAAGTTTGGAAAATCATAAATTCCTGTATATTTTACCCCTGAAGTTCGACCATACATGGTTAGAAATTTTAGAGAGTCCTCAAAAACTTTTAAGTTCAACTCCAGATTAGAATCCCCCTGTAAACTAATGAAAAATTCAAATTTCCAAACTCTGTCAAATCTGGACAGAGACTGGACAGTTTTTGTATCTTGTCATTGTCTTGATCATATCTCTTCATAGAATAACCAAATTACCTCATGTAATGCATTTCTGTAATCCTGAGGATGTATACAACAATGTTGTAATTTATGATTTTTGCATATATTGATGTTTTGTATCTGGAAAAATGTGGACAAAATCAGCCCTGAACAGAGGAGGTGCTGTCAAATTTTTTCCAGAAACACTATCAACTTTCAAAAATCATATTTCCTCATAAGGGAATGATTTGGACGCAAATAAATACATTCTGGAAATCTAGTTGAGTTTAATACAACTCTGTAGTTGAACTAAAGTCCTTAATGTGCCTCTAACTAGATGAATTGCAAATTTCTCCAGACTGGTCTGAATGAACAGAAACTGAGACAGAATTCCAGTGTTATGTTTCATTTGACAATTGAATTTGAATTCACTTTCATAATTCAATTTTCACATCCCTGATCTATTTATCAAAAAAGTTTGTTGAATTTGAGTATTTGAATCATTCAAGTACTTCTTTTATAGATGAAGGATGTGATGCTATTACCGGACGGATGGGTGTTCTCCACGTGCGCCAACCGTCCGGGCTTTCCGAGTATGCTGCAGGAGGTGCTCCAACAGTATGGCTTCATCGAGAGGCCATGCTATCGGGGTCAAGAGACGGTTGACAGAGGCTTACTGTCATGTACCATCCTGGTTGACATTCTGGCAAGTCCGCGTTTCTATGGACGGGCTCCTTTTTTCGGTCACGATCCAGGGAGCTCGTTTGGAGGATACGTGGGCCTTTCCAGCAGGCGAAGCGCTTATGAAGCTTTGTGAGCTTCATCAAGCTGCCATGGCTGGGACACAATTTGCTCTTCTCCCGGTCCGTGGTGATGCTGGTTTCGAGTGGCAACGTCATATGGTTGCGGACTATCGACCATATGGCGACACAACCTCGACAACACTTGGGACGTTTGCCGCTGCATCTAGCATGGTGGTTCTTGCACAAGGTGCAATTCTGCAGGAGCAAGTCAAAGCCTTGAGGCAAGTGACTGAACGGGGTGACACTCTTGATTATCTCAATGAGATCCTACGTTTGTTCCAGGCTCCAATGAATCACCAACTAAAGCTATGTGAGGATCAGTTGCATCACACTCGCACTAGATTGCGGAAAGCTCGTGCCGAACTGTGGCAAGCTCGCAAGGAGTTGCAGAAAACTCGTGATGGGCTGCAGGCGAGTCAGTTGGAGGTGCAACAACAGCAAGAGCAGCTGTTGGTAGTCACCGAGGCACGAGACGAAGGCATCGAGGAAGCTCAAAATTGGGAGTACGAGGCAGAGCAACTTCAGGATAATTTTATTGAGGCCAAAGCACAATTGCAACCAGTTGTGTATCCACCGTCTCAAGGCATACTGCTGGATATGGGTGAGAAAGTGCCTTCAGACCCAGAGGAGGGGGAGGATCCAGAGATAATTAAGTACACCGATGACGATGCATCAGGGTAGGATGGGACAACACTACTGCCATCACGGGGCAACGTATAGTTAGTGGTTGCTCGTGTTTATTTTGTAGCAATGTTTGTGTCATATTATAAATAGTAGTGGGTGTGTAGAAGATGACAAGGTGTGTATGACGACTCATGAAGACCAAGTATAGTTGAGATGCACTTCCATAGAGGGAGCCTGTCATTTTGGAAATCACTATTGTACACTTGGTCATGAGATAATATATTTTGTATAAAGTTTGTGCTTTATCAATATATGTGAATGTTATGCAATTATCACATTATCAATACTCGCACTATATGATATAAAATGGATGATGTAAATATACATGTTGCTGAATTAAATCATATGAATGCAGAATGGTGCGCGCGCGCTCTACACCCGAGATGGAAGGATCTAGCCGTGGTCGTGAGGATGAATCTCCGACCTGGGAGCAAACCGCGACACACAAGCAACAAGTCCCTCCACCACCACCACCTGTACCTCCGAGGACGCTCGCGGAGATTCTGTCCGCACTACTCGGCTCGCGCGATGAGCAAACCGAGTTACTGCGGATGTTGGTTCAAAATTAGTCCCCTCAAGGGGGACGAGAAGACAATGGGCAACGCCAGCCCCAACAAAGCTCGTATTCAGATTTCTTCATGATGCATCCACTGGTCTTTACGGAGGCCGAGGAGCCTCTGGAAGCGGACAAGTTTATCCGCACTCTTGAGGCGAAGTTCGGTTTGCTGAGATGCACCGACAACATAAGGCATTGTTTGCAGCGCAACAACTTCAGGGAGCCACCGGCCCTTGGTGGGCGAACTTCACAGTGTCACTGCTGGCTGGTAATACGGTCATGTGGACCAAATTCCGGGAGGCGTTCCGCGCCTACCAAATACCTCCTGGAATAATGAAGAGGAAGCTTCAAGAATTCTTGGAGCTAAAGCAAGGCAGGAGGAGTGCCCACGAATACTCCCGCATGTTCAATCACTTGGCACAGTACGCGCCAGAGTATGTTGGGACGGAGGACAGGAAGCGAGATATTTTCATCCAGGGTTTGAATCCCAAGATGAAAGTTCAACTCGCGCAATGCAACCACGGCACCTTCAACGACATCGTCAATGCCGCAATTGTACAAGAGGATGCTAAGCGTCCACCACTTAGATCTCGAAGACGTGCCAGAAGGCGAACCCATTCTCACGGTTATGTTTTCTCTACTCCAAAATCCCGTAGTCATACTTTTTTACTTTGGTGCCACCCATAATTTCATTAGCCAATCTTATGTTGTCAAGCATCAATTACCTATCACTCCCACAGGAAGTCCATATTTGATATGCTCTTCGGGTGGGAAAATAGCAGCGGACATGAAAGTCCATAAAGCACAACTTAAGATGGGTGGGAATATCTATTCGACTTCTCTAATTATATTAGAGGTTCAAAAGCTCGATGTCATTTTAGGGATGTCGTGGCTGCACCGTCATGGTGCTGTTCTCGACATTATTCCACGTGAGGTCCATTTGAACTCTCCACTATATGAACCACATGCTCTCATTCTAGACCGCCTTATCCAAGAAATTCCAGCCACCTACCACACAGAAGCCACAAAGCTTGAGTACATTCCTGTGGTCCGTGAATATCCGGATGTCTTTCCCAATGACCTTCCGGGTATGCCACAGGATAGGGATATCGTGTTCAAGATTGATCTTATTCCGGGAACCACGCCTATTTCTCGAAGGCTGTACAAGATGGCACCGAATGAGTTGGCAGAATTAAAGAAGCATTTGAAAGACCTGCTGGACAAGGTCTCATATGCCCAAGTTCATCACCTTGGGGCTCCTCCGCATTATTTCTAAAGAAGAAGGACAAGACGTTATGTCGATGTGTGGACTATCGTCCGCTCAAGGCTGTGATGATCAATAACAAGTATCCACTACCACGAATCAATATTTTATTCGATCAATTAGTGGGTGCTAAAGTATTTTCAAAGATGGATCTTTGGTCTGGATATCATCAAATGAAAATCCGACTGGAGGATATACAGAAGACGGCATTCTCAACGAGATATGGGCTCTATGAACATCTCGTCATGTCGTTCGGGCTTACCAACGCACCGTCTCACTTCATGTACCTCATGAATTCTGTTTTCATGCCGGAGTTGGACAACTTTGCCGTGGTCTTCATCGATGATATTCTGGTTTATTCCAAATCAGAAGAAGAACACGCAAGACACTTGCATATCGTGCTCCAACGATTGCGAGATCACCGGCATTATGCAAAATTCAGCAAGTGTTAGTTTGTGATCAAACAAATGCCATTTCTTGGTCACATTATTTCAGCGGAGGGCATTGCTGTAGATCCATGCAAAATTGTACTAGTGCTGAAATGGAAGTCTCCAACGTCCGTCCACAAAGTTCGCAGTTTTCTCGGGTTAGCGGGATATTATCGGAGGTTTATTCCGAGCTTCTCAAAAATTGCTAAACCAATGACAGAGCTGCTGAAAAAGGGGGCTAAATATATTTGGAGCAAGGCATGTGAGGATTTATTCCAAGCATTGGTGAAACATCTCACGACAGCCCCAGTGTTAGCTCAGCCGGATACGACCAAATCTTTCGATGTTTATTGTGATGCGTTCGGCATTGGTCTCGGCTGCATATTAATGCAAGACGGCCGCATGATCACATATGGCTCACGGCAGCTCCGAAATCATGAGCAGAATTACCCAACTCATGACCTTGAACTCGTAGCCGTGGTGCTCGCTTTAAAAATGTGGAGGCATTATTTACTCGGAAATTTGGTGCTCCTCTACACCGATCACAATAGTCTGAAATATATCTTCACTCAGAAGGAGCTGAATATGCGGCAGCGAAGATGGTTAGAACTGATCAAAGATTATGAGATTGAAACTCATTACCATCCCGGCAAGGCGAATGTAGTTGCCGATGCGCTGAGCCGCAGGTCTCACGTCAACAATCTGTCCATCACTCCGATGTAAGAGGACGAGCCGAGTTTATACTTGGTTCCATATGTAGCGCTATATGATCTTGCTCTCATCCCTACCATACGAGAGGAGATTATGGAGGCTCAAAAGAAAGACGTGGGTATGTCGCACATTCGGAGGAGAACGAAGAATGGGGAAACGATGTGCTTCCGAAGTGATGAACATGGTACCATGTGGTTCAAGGACCGTATCGTGGTACCCCGTGACACGACACTTCGGAAGAAAATCTTGGATGAAGCTCACTTATCCAAGTACTCTATTCATCCGGGCAGCAACAAGATGTACCAAGATTTGAAGACCAGATGTTTGTGGACATGGATGAAGAGAGAAATTGCAAAGTACGTATCTGAGTGTGATACGTGTCGGCGGGTGAAAGCCGACCACATGAGGAAAGCCAGACAGCTGCAACCATTAAAAATTCCGACGTGGAAATGGGAGGATATTAGTATGGATTATATTGTCCGATTAACTCTCACCTTCCACAAGCATGATTCGATTTGGGTAATAGTCGATCGACTAACCAAATCAGCTCATTTCATCCCTGTACGTACTAACTACATCGCCAAGAAGTATGCGTAGTAGTATATTGCAAGAGTCATGTGCTTGCACGGAGTTCCCCGAACGATTATTTCCGATCGCGTTGTGCTGTTCGTTGCTCATTTCTGGGAGCAGCTGCACGCATCATTGGGGACGAAACTGATCCGAAGCTCCGCATATCACCCACAAACTGATGGTCAAACTGAACGGATGAATCAAGTCTTGGAAGATATGCTACGCACTTGTGACATCCACCACGATAAAAACTGGGATGATCATTTACCGTCGGCGGAGTTCTCATATAACAATGACTATCAAGCTAGCATCAAGATGGTGCCGTATGAAGCTCTCTACAGCCAGAAATGTCGCACACCACTCATTTGGTGTGAATCCGGCAAGTCGGTTATATACGGAATTGATCTTGTAAATGAAGCCAAAGAACGAGTACGAGTTCTATGCGGATAAAAGACGTCGACCTCTCCACTTCGACATCGGAGACCACGTTTATCTCCGTGTCTCTCTGATGAAAGGGATTCATCATTTCGTAGTGAAGGCAAAGCTTGCTCCACGATTCATCGGTTCGTTCGCCATCATTGGAAAATGCGGAACCGTGGCCTACCGTTTGGAGTTACCGGTATCACTCTCTAGAGTTTCACAATGTATTTCACATTTCTCAGCTGAGGAAGTGTCTTAAATCCTCATCTTAAATCTGCACCGAAGACACTGAGGGTCTCCAACCGGATCTCACATATTCTTAGTATTCAATCCGGATTATCGATGAAAAGACTTACACCACAAGGAACCGGACTTTGTACTTCTACAAAGTCTTGTGGAGCAACCATACCACCGAGGAAGCGACATGGGAAAGCGAGGACCATCTCCGATCGAACTATCCGGAGTTATTATCATCGCATATCTGGTAATCTTTTTACCTCGGCCTCTTTTATTTGTAATCTCGGGACGCGATTCTTTTAAAGGAGGAGGAATGTAAAGCCCTAAATTCAAGGTACAAAGTTCATATAGGAGAATTTAAATTTGAATGTGGAAAAGAATTCAAATGGCAATTGGGAAATTAAACAAATTCAAACTTCAATAGAAGGGATTCAAAGATTCAAATTTAGCTCCTATTCAAACTTCGCCAAATTAAAAATCTGAGTGCACCATTAGGTTCTAAATATTCCAATTATCACCCCTGTCACTTTTCAAGAAATTTGGATCTCAAATTCTATTTAATTCAATGGGTACATTGAGTTCTATTTGAATTCAAATTTGAATTTGAAATCCATCTGAAACTAAACCAATTGTGAAATCAAATTCCAGAATTTGAATCTACACATTCGAATTGACATCTCCACAAAATCTGGAATTTTTGGAAAAATGTAGGTAGAGGAAATAAAGTTCCAGAGATGGGATGAGGATGGGCTCTGTTTTCTCTGCTGTGCCCGCGCTTCAACGTCGGGAGAGGTTGCCACCGTGAATTATTTGCATGGAGTAAGCAGCTGCGTGGCCTAAGTCTCTCTCTCCCCTCTACTAAAGCTCGGTTTGCTTCCCCCCCCCCCCCCCCCCCCCCCGACTCTTTTCATCGCCCTTCCATGAAAACAGTTCGCTGCCGCCATTTTCACCGCCTTCCAATCACTTGCATCGTGCTTCTGTTCTAGCCTTTTGTTGCTTGAGCTCCAAGCACCAAAAAGTAGCGCAATGACCTTGTCTAGCTTCTCCAAGAATCCCTTCGTTGTTCACTGGGCTTATAACCCCGTATTTTGCAGTCTTGCCGTCGCCATCGTTGAGCCGCCGTGGACATCACCTCTGTCCACCGTGAAGCCGATGAACTAGGCGGTTGCAAGCCTCGACTTCAGCAGAAGAAAGGAGCGCTGGGACACCACGATTCTCACGGTGAAAACCACAAACCTTTTGCTCCTTTCTATGCATGGTTATAGTTTAATCCCGTTGAGAGATATCTTCTGTACGTCGGGGCGCATCATCTCGATCAAGTGCCGATTGAGAATACTCGACCATGGTCTGAGTATTTCGAGTTATCCCCACTGCCATTGAACAACGCCGCGGTTCACCATCGAAGGCAACTTCGCCGACTATTCCACCCAGTTTTCACCTCCAAAATCATCACCCTCATGCTTTCAGGAACGTTCCCAACCTTTTCCCGAGCTCCTTGCGCCATTCCTGAGCGATTCTGGCCATCGCTAAAACCCTAGCTCCGCAACCGGCCGTCACCGCCACGATTGGACCTCACCATCGTCTTGCGCGGTCAATTTTAAGGTTAGGTGGTCAAGACTGGGCCGGGAGGAGGTCGACGCAATGATTCCGGCATGAGCCGCTGCTGCTCCGGCGAGGAGCGCCGCCCCCTGGCGGGAGGTAGACGAAGACAGCGGGCCCTGCATGTCAGTCGATCGGTGAGGGGAGAAGGATCTGCTGTGGCGATTTGATCCGGTGTGGCTGTGAGGGTTAACCCCATGGCCCTCTGTGTGGCCCATCTCTGATTGGACCATTTTAAATGAGTGGGGCCGGGCCGATTTATTTAATGTTTCCAATTGGAAAATAATTCAAGATTTCATCCCAACTTCAAAAATCGATTTCCCCTAATATTTTTGCTCAAAAAATTTGAAATAAATTCTGGTAGACTCCTCTTGATACCAGCCTTGCAGTGGTGCAATTTTTTGGACATGAAACTCCCAAAATTTTCATAATTAATTCCTTTGATTTAACTGCTTGGGGAATTAATTACTACTGTTCTGTTAATTAGAAAATTCCTAATTTTTTTCAGGACAGACTTAATAATACACTTGATCTCCCATGAAAATTTAAAGTTCATTGGACTTCATTTTCTGGGTTGATCAGTGTTCCAATTCTCTATGTAGTTGAAATTTGGGAAAAGTACAGTAACCATTTCAGAATTTCTTACAAACTTGTAGAAATCAATTTCTCCCTATAGGAAGCTTAGAAAATTATGAAACAAATTTTACTAGGACCACTGAGACCCCCTCTACCATAATCAACTACTGGTGGCCATGACAAAGCTACAGATTCAGTCCCAAAATTCAGAGAAGGCTTTTCCTTGTTGGAATTTTAGAGACAACAAGCTTCCTTGAACATCTCAAATTTTTGGTCCAGATCTTCCTCATTGATCCTAGTGTCAACTGTAAAAATTTCCAAAACAATTAAAATCATTTACATACATGATCAGTATTTATAAATTCTCTTCTATAGTTTCTATATCACTCATGTACTTTATATATTGCATATCATATAGTGACCGAGATCGAGGAGGACCCAGAGCCCTTGGAGACTCTTCTTCGAGAAGCTAACTTCTGCTCCGACTCACAGCGAGGCAAGCCCAGGGTTGCATTTATGTGCTATTTCAAATTTTCCATTTGTATCACCTATGTCTAGGATGAGTTTTGTGCATTAGGGATAAGGTGTTTGTTACTCCACTTGCATGACCCACAAATACCATGGAGTATTGGGTAGGTCTAGATCTTGACGAGTAGCCATTGCCATGCTAATGTTTATAGGAATCCGGTAGAAGTCGAGTAGTTGAAATCTACTCGCGAGATAGGATTTTATCACACAGGGTGAATTGAATCAAAGAATGGTTTCGAAATGTGAAACTGAGACCGAGCAGCGGGTAGGATGCAGCGAGACGTGGTCTCACGTGCGTAGCCCTGCTTGTATCAATTGAGGACCGATCCGTGTGTGGCCCTGCCTGACAAGTTTGAATAGTACCGGATGCATGTTGGGCATATGGAGCCCAGGAAACCGATGTAACTTGATAACTTGGATGTCGAGGCATAGACCATTGTCAATAGCGGTGGGATGATGGTAGTAAGGTGTAAATTCACCGGGGGGCACAGACTCGCTCCGTGCGGGAACCTTATGCCCGCAATGGTGGGACCAATTCGGCGTTTGAGTTCTCATGTGAAAGGTGGCTGCCTATGACATGGTGAGGAGCACGGCATGCTCCTTAGGCACGGGTGTATGTGACGTGTTATTCGGGTCTGTCCAGATTGGAATCACCGTCCCTCACGGTTATTTGAGCACCACTTGTTCACTGTGTTGTGACGTAGTAAATACTGAAGAAGTCAGGAGAATATGATATATTGAAATATAATTGTTTGCCACTATGTTTGCTATAGATTAGTCTAATTAAAGTTAGTGTTATTGAACATTTAATCTGCTGCTATTAACTTGTAAAAATGATGATCAACATACAAGCGAGTCATTTACTGCTATATCTATTCCCATGTTAAGTATCTCTGCATATAGAGTTCTATGTTTAGGTGAGACGGTTAAGTCTTGCTGAGCCTTCGTGCTCACGGTTGCTATATTAAGTTGTTTGCAGGTGAGACTGATGATGAAAGGCCCGAGGATGAGGCGATGCCCCCATCGGGGTATACCACTGAATGGGAGCCCTGCGCGCTGCAGTAAATTTTGTGTGGCTAGTGTGTAACGTCCGCGGGCTGGACGGCTGCACTTTTGCATAGCTAGGCTGAGAGTTCAGCTATGAATATTATCTCCTGATGTATATTAAGTATTGTAAAAGACTTCCACTTTTTATATAAAGAAAACATTGTATTTTTTCGTATCCTTTTCGTGTGTGTTGTTGGGTGCCGCATTGCACGACACCACCCTCTACAATTCCTGGAATGTGTGGACCAGGTCCCCACAGTGATTCCCATCGGATTTTAGGTAGGGGCGGTGAGTTTGGGAGGCTAATGTTCCCAAGCGTGTGCTACGGCGAGGCACCGCTGCCTGCCACCGTCGGGCACCGCCCGAGCGCCGCCGGTGCAAGGAAGAAGATGACTAGAGGTGGGCCCCGATCGTCAGTAACAGAACGGCGCACCCAGGATCTGCTGCGCTTATGCGATCGCGTGTGGCTACGCCCTTTAATTCTGGGGCCCCGTGTTGCTTCAACCCAATAGGCCCATTTTAAACCTGTGGGCCCAGCCCTTTATTCAAATGTTTCCAATTGGAATCTTATTCCAGAAATTGCTCCAACTTTGAAAATACATATCTCCTAGTAGAATTGTCCACAAATACCAAAATAAATTTTGTTAGAACCAGAATGAAGAATACTTTCCAGTGGTGCACTTGGATTTGTATGAAAGTCCGTAGGAGATTCTCAATAATGCAATTAAATAAAATTCTTATAGAATTAATTTCTATAGTTCTGCTCTTTGGAAAATTACCAAATTTTTCTAGAACCTTCATTTGAATATCCTTTAACTCCGGTAAAAATCTCAGGGCCATTAGACTCAATTTAAATGGTCTGGTCACCTATGTATCCTCTATGCACATAAAAATAGCCAAATTCATTTGGAATTTGGACAGAAACTTGTGCAAGCTTCTAAATTGAATATCTCTCAGTAGAAAGCTTCAAAAATTTTCAAACTAACTTTGTTGGTTTTCTCTTTATCCACACTAACCAGAACTACAACCCAATCTTCATGTAAATCCCTATATTTTCTTGTAGAGCCCTTTATAGCAAAATAATGTTTGATTTTTATCTGATTATTCAATTCATAGAAAAATATTAAATTTTGCCAAAATGTTCTATATTAAGTTTCTGGATACCTGTAAAAACTTCACCTTAATTGGACTTTATTAACATTGTTAAATCTGGAGATTTTCCTAACTGGTCATAGAATGCCCAAAAACAACAGAAACATTTCAGAAATTTATCCAAACTTGTAAATTCAACATCTCACAGTAGGATGCCTAGAAAATTATGAAACCAATTTTTTTTTAGTCACTCTTGACCTCCCCTAAATAGAACACCAACGTTTGGCCATGTTAAAGTCCCATATTTTCCCCCAAAATTCTGGGATGTGTTTAGGTTCATTTAATTTTAAGCAAAAGAGACTTTCAGGAATTGATCCCAATTTTGGCCAGAGACTAACTCATAGTACCTAGTACCCTCTGTAAAATTTCCAGGACCAGTGGGCTTAATTTCATATACATAACTGTATTTCCTTTGAGCTCAAACATAATACCGGTATTGATTAACTTGCATAATTCTTTGCATATCGATTAGTTGCTGAGCTCAAGAGGACCCCGGAGATACTTGAAGTCATCCCTCTGGAGAATAACTTTGATACCGTCTCCCAACTAGGCAAGCCCCGGTTTGCATTTAGGCGCTATTAAAAGATTTTGATTTGTATCACCTATGTCTAGGGTAAGTTATGTGCATTAGGGCTAAGGTGATTGAAAATCCACTTGCATGACCAGATCACCCTATGGAGTATTTGGATAGTTGTCCAGTCATCGTGTTGACTATGCTATGCTAAATGTTGTATAGAATTTGGTAGAAGTCGAATAGTTGGAATCTACTCGCATGGCTAGGACTTTTTCGCATGGGATTTGTTCAAAGAGAATGGAGTAGTAACCTAAAAATGAGACTGGGCAGGGGCGTAGGATGCAGTAAGACGTGGTCTTGGGTGTGTAGCCCTGCCTGTGTCGGTTAAGGACCAATCCGTATGCCGCCCTGTTGAGCAAGTTTGAACTGTACCGGAGTCATACTGGATATATAGGGTCCAGGGCACCGATGTACCTTGGGAATCCTTTGTTGAAATTTTTTCGATTGCCTCAGGCTTTCGGCCGCAACACAGTAGACATAAACTCGCTCACGACATCTTCACAGCGGAAAGGTGCACCGTAAGTGGGAATACTGTCCTAAACGATTGAATCAATTCAACTTGGGCGGAACATGAGAAAGGTGGCTGCGTATGACGTTCGTGGAGTGCACCTAGGAGACTTCCAGTACGAGCGTACGTGTCGTGCATTCCGGGTATCATTGATTTGAATCACCGTCCCTTGTGGATATGAGTACCACTTGTTCACTGAGTTGTGATGTAGTAATACTTGCACTTGAGATGAGAATTAATTGCTTCTGTTATAAACATTATATTATCATGGTATTGCTATGTTGTATGTATTAGTATAGTGCTCACTAAATTTATTTCTCTACCTTGGGCATGCAGCATCGTGATGAAGCGTTTCTTGTTTCATTATGGAGTTACAATGTTGCCCCACACAAGGTTTAAGCTGCTGCTATAAATCTGAAAATAAGGACCCAGATTTAGGGGAGTCCATTATGCAAATCTGCCATCTTATGTTTATGTCTTTACCCTCATGTAGAGTTTCATGTGCTTATGAATATGGTTGTCCGATTAAGTGGGCTGGACGGCTTCTCTTTTGCTTATTAGACTTGAGCCTTCGTGAATAGGTGAGACGGTTATGTCTTGCTGAGCCTTCGTGCTCACGGTTGCTATATAAGTTGTTTTGCAGGTACTAACCTATGTGCTTATGAATATGGTTGTCCGATGAGACTCGGGACTCTCCGAGTGATATACTCATGTGGGAACCATGCCGCTATTTTTTGGTCCTCGTGGCTAGTGAGAAGCGTCCGTGGGTTGGACGGCTTCTCTTTTGCTTATGAGACTTGAGTACGAGAGTTGTAATCTTATCTTCCGTTGTAGTTTATTTTCATATAAAGTATTTGTAAACTGAACATCTTTGTAAATTTCAGCAAATGATTTATGTAATACGTGTTCCTTTAGGTGTACGTTGTTGGGTGCTGCATCGCACGACACCACCCAATGCGATTCCTGGAAAGTGTGGACTCTAGTCCCCACATAATCAGCCATAACACAACAAAAACTTAGTAAGAGAATACTAAGCAAACTTTCCATAAGCCAAAAAGGCAGTTTAAAACATTGAAAGTTAAAAACAGAGCCGCCGCATAATTATTTCAGCAAATAGAATATATGAATTGGCCAAAAGTGGCACTGCAATGTAAAGGCAAAAGATCAGACACTCCATTCTTTAATTCACGTGCAAATCACGAGATCGAAAGTTCGGATAGTTCTAACCAAGTAAAGAGTAAATTTTACTCCCGAAATGCATTGAGAATGTTCGGACAGTCCTAAATCATAGAGGGTAATGTTACTCTTAAAAACACGTTTGTAAAGATCGAACACTCTCAACTCACGTGCAGCTCATGTGAGTGAAAGTTCGGACAATCCAAAGCAAGAAATACGTGAGAGTGACGTGAGAAAAAGTTTGTACACTCCGAAGCGTGAAACACGTGCAATTCACGTGAGGAAAAGCTCGGACAATACGAAACGAGAAAACATGTGCATCTAGCGTGCAATGGAGTTCAGACAGTACAGAACAGATCCCCACAAGTTCGGACAATCCGAAGTGGGCTTTTAAGAAATATTCAAAACTTTGCTTGTGAATCCTTGCTTTTATTTAAATTGCTAATGTATTCAGCACACATAGGTCTCACAATGTCCCCCTTGATGAATGCATTGGAAACACCATTTAAAATCCAAACATTGGCTTATTCACATGCAATGTTTTGAAAACAATTTTCTCCCCCTTTCTGAAAATCAAAAATCAAGCGAGAAAAAAATATCAAAAACAAATTCTCCCCCTGGAAAGAATGTGTAATAAACTTGTGAATGTGCAATGTGTGACATATTTCTGCCCCTTTGATAATGTATTCAACAAGGTTTAAAAGAGAAATTTCAATTGTTATGAACATAATATAACATATACATATAAAACAAAGTTCATCCAAATTGTACTATCAAGTAACTTACACTATCACATTAATGAGATACATAAAATAGTGTAAGCTATGCTAGAGATCAAGTGTAATTTTTCAATTTAAGCAAGTCATGATCGCACAAACCTAACTGTTTCAAAACATAAAGCATGAAACTTGTTGTTGCATTTCATTATCATTTAAAGCACAAATTTTGATAATATGACATTTGCAAGAGATTATATGCCACATCAGTCTTATTCTAACCAACCAAGCCAAGCCGATGTCATTTGACAATCAGAAGCTTAAGGACATGCTTTTAGTCAAACACAACTTCTTCCAAGTCCATATCTAAGTGCAATGATAAGCCATCTCAAAAGAAGAATTGCGATGCATGCATATTCTCTTGATCTTTTCTCATTTTTTATTTGATCATAAAAGCTCAACATGTGGATAGTTGATTGATTAATTTTTCATTATTAAAAGCACTTGTGAGCGTGCAACAAGTTCAAAACAGCAAGAAAGTTTGATCATGACCAGATTTACTGTTATTAATTATTCCAATTACTAGTCATGGCAAAAACTACAAAATGTATAACACGAGTAATGTAGTAAGAAATTTCAGCATGTAAAAGGAATCACAGAGTCATATATGTATGAAATACTATGCTCATATTATTTTAAATTCAGATTCAGACATAGACTTTCCAAGTTTCAACCCCCCCCCCCCCCCCCCCCCCTAAATTTAAGCCATGGGGATGCATAACCCCTATTTCACTAGGAATGAAACAAAAACGAGTGAAATCCAATGGTTTTGTAAAAATGTCAGCCAATTGTTGTTCGGTATCTACATAGTCAAGCACGATGTTTCCCTATTCAACATTATCACGGAGAAAGTGATACCTAATGTCAATGTGCTTTGTTCTAGAATGTTGCGTGGGGTTTCTAGCAATGCAAATGGCACTAGTGTTATCAAAAAAACATTGAAACACTATCTAGATTAACCCCATGGTTCTTAAGTGTTTGAACAATCCAAAGAATTTGTGAGCAAGCGCTAGCAGCATCTACGTATTCTGATTCAGCCATGGATTGTGCAACTGAACTTTGTTTTTTAGAGGACCAATCAACACGTGAATTACCAACAAAATGACAAGCACCCAAAGTATTATTCCTATCAATCCTACAACCCCTAAAATCACCATCCGAAAAAGCTTTCAAAGTAACAGTTGAGGAATAATGAAGAAAATGCCAAATTCTTGGGTTCCATGTAAGTACCTGAGAATTCTTTTGATAGGTTGACGATGTGAAGCACGAGGGGAAGCTTGAAATAGTGCACAAAGACATACGCTGAATTGTATGTCCGATCCTGATGTCGTGAGGTACAAAAGTGACCCGATCATTCTTCTATATTCTTTTTGATCCATAGGTTCACCATCTTCATCAAGTTCAAGTGTCATTGTTGTTCCCATTGGTGTCCTAAGAGGCTTTTTTTTGTCCATGTCGAGGCGCTTAAGAAAGTCTCTTTTATACTTCGTTTGATGCACAAAAGTTCCTTCCTTGGGTTGCTTAATTTGCAGCCCCAAAAAGTATGTGAGTTATCCCATCATACTCATCTCAAATTTTGAACTCATCATAGTTGGACCATGTGACTCGTTCGTGCAAGCTTCCAATGATTTGTTGTGGAGGTGACTTTTGAGGATGCGGAAGGGAGTAGACACTTCACAAGCTCCATCTTCTTAATGTTCATCACAAATCTAAGAACTTGTGGTTCGAGGAAGATCTGAACCAGTAGTAGCAGTTGTTGGTGCTGGTTGTGGAGCGGGATCAAGAGCTGAAACATAATTGTTTATTTCTGAAATTCCTGGCAGTAGCTCCACTCCTTTGTCATATTCAATGAAAATACTCTCCCCTTGTGGATATGGATCTAGACCTGCAATATTAGAGATAGTACCTGGGCTTGCCTCATCAAAAGAAACCTCACAAGTCTCCATGATTTTGTTAGCATCAAGTAAAAGCACACGATATCCTTTAGTATGAGATGGATAACCAAGAAACATGACATCAACAGATCTAGCTTCAAATTTATCAAGATGACCATGTTTCCTAACATAGAATTTTAAACCAAAGACCCTAAAGCGTGTGACACTAGGCCTATGTCCAAATCGAAGCTCATATGGAGTTTTTCAAGCTTAGCACGTCATGAAACACAATTTGAGACATAACAAGCTGTTGCAATTGCATCTGCCCAAATTTTCTAAGAGTTTTATATTCATCAAGCATAGTCCTAGCCATCTAAACTAAGATTCTATTTTTACTTTCTACAACACCGTTTTGTTGAGGTACATATGGTGAAGAAAATCGATGATCTATTCCTTTTTCTGCACAAAAGTGATCAAACGATTGATTTTTAAATTTGGTTCCATTAACACTTCTAATTGTTTTAAAGATCTAGTGTGATCAATTTATAATCTAGGAAATAAAGTTCTAAAGTGACTAAAAGCTTCATTCTTAGATTCCATAAAGTAAACCTAAGAGTATCTAGAAAAGTCATCCACAATTACAAGCCCATACCATTTACCTCCAAAAGATTGAACACTTGTAGGACGGTATCAAGGTGCAAAATTTTTTAGTGAAAATAATTTCCAAATTTTCATCTAGCAATTGTGAAACAGAAAGAAAGTTGTATTTCAAATTTTTGACAAGTGACACATCTTTCAAAGTGTAGTGACTATTTACTCTAATCGAACCCTTAGCAATTATAGGAGTTGAATAATGTCGGCAAAAGTAACATATTCTACACGTGAGATAATGGAGACGGAGGAGAATTATTCTTTGTTACCGATCATGTGGCGTGAGCAACCTGAATCCACAAGCCAAATGTTCTTCTTCCTCAAGCGTGTAACCTACATAAAAGCACAATACATCGGTGACTCGATATTGGGGTTAGTCAAAAGGTATTTAGGAATCCAGTACTAATTCACATGACGTCCAGCAGGAATAATTGCGAAAGCTGAGATAAAACAGCAGGTTTATGAGCCGAAGTTTGAGGATTTTTGTATCCAACGACTGACCTATGAGGTGTTACATGTGTAGTACAAAAAACATTAGATTTTGAAGCAAACTTTGCATGTTTATGACTCAATACAGTAGGTTTCATGTTCTTAACATTCGGTTCAGCATGTACAACGAGTTTTGCTCGGTTGTTATGTGATCTAGCAATCATTCTTTCCTTTTTCTGTTGTTTAGCTAGTCTATGACAAAAATCTATGACATGAGCATGTCTACCACGGTAGGTACAACGAACTTTAACTTTGTGTTCATGTCTAGATGAGCAAGAAACATGTTTATTAGAAACCGAATGAGACAACACTCCTGGAGATTTGAAAACCACCTCTTTTTGTTTAGGAACCTTTTGAATCAAACCACCCCCTAATGATTTTACAATTTTGTAGGTGGATGTGCCTTAGCATGAGCATGTGAATCAAAACCTAAACCAGTTTTATCATTGCTATTTTTAGAAGAATTCGGCAGCAAGTTTAGATTCTTATTCCCAGTACCAAACTGCTCTAGTTTCCGATGCATGTCATCAAGTTTCTTAGACAAGTCTAGGCAATTTTCACATAAAGTTTTTCCTTTTAATTTGCAATTATAATAATATTTAAATTCATAAGAATGCAAAGCATTGTTCAAAATCAAAATCTCATTCACAACATCATGTAGTTTCTTATTAAGATCATCACAACTAGAACAATGCAAATCAACTGTATAACAGCTAGCATCTTTCACGTTTTTATCATTAAGAGCAGCAAGCTTTTTCTTCTTTTCTATTTCAAGTTCAAGTTTATTAAGTGTGAAGGTGTGCACACTTCTTAAGGATGACAATTGTTCACATATCAGTTCACATGGGGAACAAGAATATCACTAGGAATCAAGGATTTTATCCAATTAATTTTATATTCTAGTGATTCAATTTTAACAACATTGTCTCTAAGTTTTTTGTCTTTTTTCTTAATTATAGTTGCTACATGAAAACGGCCATCAATAAGTTCTTTGTCTGAGTGATTTACCTCATTATTGTCATTGATCCCTTCTGCCTCCTCCATACTAGATCTTGAGTTGCCCGCCATGAAACACGTATTTGCCAAATTTTCATCATCATCATCACTTGCGATGTCTACATCGCTCGAGCTGAGTTCTTGCAGTGCGGAGACAAAACTATTTACCAATTGGCGACCTGTAAAACCTTTCTTTTTATTGTTCTTGTTTGTAGAGGAGGACTTGAACTTTGTTTGCTTCTCATCAAGGGAAGTAGGACTTGAAAGATTAGGGCAATCTGTACAAAAGTGTCATGTCTTACTGCTTTCAAAGCATCATTGAGAGCTGCCACTTTCTCTCCTTCTTGTTCTCACATTTTGCAATGCTTTTGAGAACTGAGTAGAGAGAAGTGATAGCTCCTCCTATGGAAAGTCTTCAATATGTTCAAGGGTTAAAGAGGATAGAAAATCTAGTGTACCACATGATGAAGATTTGCTAGAGTTGGGCATGTCACGTTGTGAAACAAATGCAAGAGACTTGTTAAGATTTTTACGTGATATTATGTCAAGTTCATGAGTTTTCAATTTAGAATATAGGACATCTAAAATAATTGTACTCATGACAGTAGATTCACAAATAGATGTAACTTTCATCTCCAAAGTCGATATGTGTAATGCACCTAACAATTGCCTAGCATTTTTCGCATCTGAAAAATCTACATCAATACTACGCAAATTGCGAAGAATTTTATTAAATCGAGCAAATAGATCGTCGATCGACTCACCGGGTTGCATCTCAAAATGCATGTATTCTTTCTTGAAAATATCTTGACGTATCTTCTTGATCGTATTGGATCCTTCATGGTAGTCAAAAGTGATTTCCACACATCATAAGCAGATCGGAGGTGTGCAACACGGTCGAAGTTGCATCGAGTCAATCCTTGTATAATCAGGTTGCATGCCTTGTTGTTGTTGTTGACGTCTCTCATTATTGCAGTTGTAACCTAAACATTTGGTGGTACGTCGAAAGACTTGTAAACCTTTTCCCATATAGCGAAGCCTTGCGCTTGTATGTAGGCCTCCATACGAGCCTTCCAAACCTGGAAATCAATTTCATCGAACACACAATGTTTTGCGTAGTGTTTCTCCTTGTCGATAAGTCAAAACATGCAAAAATCACAAAGATTAGAACATTGTGGCTCTGATAAAAATTGTAGGATAGAAAAGCATGTGAAAAGCTACCAGAGTGGGGCGAATGGTAGATTAAAAACTTTTGAGCGGATACTATGAAAACCCCTAGGTAAAAAACTCATCTGATAAGGAAACTGTGTGTGTGACTGATCTAGATGTCTTCAACAATGAGAAAAGTAGTAGATATTATAGAGAATCAAGTCACAAAGACATAACAACAACAATCACGAAAAAACGTCGAGAAAAACTCAAGTTATAATCGAAAGATCGAACAAGGGTCAATCTATTCTACCCGAGTAAAAACCAGATCTTCAACACTCCAAAGAAACTTATGTAGATAATAAACCACAGATCCAATGACCGTGAAACATTCACAAAATGATAGAATATCGAGTTGTGAACACAACACAAAAATAATCACATCGATTGGATCATTAAAACTTGAGTTATGATCAAAACACAAAAGAAAGGTCGGGCAACGCAGGAACTCGATGAGAAAGACTTGACGAAAATAAGTCAGATGAACAAGGCACAAAAGCTCCTCTAAACTACGAATTTTATTGACAAAACACAATAGGAACAGCCGAAAGTCGTCTTACCACGAGCTCTGGCCTCTCTTGCTTATATAACTAGCCCTTAGGCCAACCCGATCCTAACTAGGGCTCTAATCCTACTCAGTTTGAACTAAAATTTTCCATAACTGCACACGACACTTCCATACGCAGACAGAAGCAATCTTAAGACTTTCAAACACCTTAGAAACGTACCAATCATTCCTAAAACAACTCAACTTCGTGCTCACCATGCAATCTAACAAAAAAAACTCTAAACCTTCCATAAACGAACCATAACCACCTCAGCCATAGCCTTAGGGCTAAACCAGCCGGTTGGACCTTTCTGGCCACATCATTACATCCATCTCTTCGTCATGTCTTGGGTCCATGTTGCCACGTCCATGAACTCCTTGCATACGTGCAAACTCTTTCCAACAATGTCCACGATACTTTCATATGCATTGTTCTTGACCCAAACATGTTGCGTGACCTCCCGGTCAACTCAACCACAAATCCTCTCAAACTTGGTTGTTTAACCTCATCTTCTCCCAAAGACTAGTTCAATGGATCCTGATTGGACACTTCATTCTCAAATTCACATACAAATCATGTGACCGAAAGTTCGGATAGTCCTAACCAAGTAAAGAGTAAATGTTATTCCCGAAAAGCATTGAGAAAGTTCAGATAGTCCTAAACAATCGAGGGTATTGTTACTCTTGAAAACACGTTTGTAAAGATTGAACACTCTCGACTCATGTGTAGCTCATGTGAGTGAAAGTTCTGTTAATCCGAAGCATAAAATACGTGCGAGTCATGTGAGAAAAAGTTCTGACATTCCGAAGCATGAAACACGTGCAATTCACACAAGGAAAAGCTCGGACAATCTGAAACGATAGAAGACATGCAACTCATGTGCGATGGAGTTTGAATAGTGCAAAACGGATCCCCGCAAGTTCAGACAATCCAAAGTGGGCTTTTCAACAATATTCAAAACTTTACATGTGAACCCTCACTTTTGTTTAAATTGCTAGTGTATTTAGCACACCTAGGTCTCACAATCTCCCCTTTGATGAGTACATTGGAAAACTTAAAATCCGAACATTGGCTTTTTCACATGAAAAGTTTTTAAAACAATTCCCCCCCTTTTGAAAATTAAAAATCAAACAAGAAAGAAACTTAAAAAAAAATTCTCCCCATGAGAAGAACGTGTGAAACACTTATGAATGTGCAATGTGTGACATATTTCTCCCCCTTTGACAAAGTATTCAGCAAGGTTCAAAAGAGAAATTTCAATTGTTATGAGCATATTATAACATATACATATAAAACAAAGCTCATCCAAATCATACTATTAAGTAACATACACTATCACATCAATGGGATACATAAAATAGTGTGAGCCATGCGACAGATCAAGTGTAATTTTTCAGTTTATACAATTCAAGATCTCATAAACTTAACTATTTCGAAACCTAAAAGCATGACACTCGTTGCTGCATTTCATTATCCTTTAAAGCACAAATTTTGATCATATGCCATATGCAAGAGATTATATGCCGCATCGGCCTTATTCTAACCAACCAATCCAAGCCTATGTCATTTGAGAGTTAGAAGCTTAAGGACATGGTTTTTAGCATACACAACTTCTTACAAGTTCATATCTAAGTGCAATAAAAAGTCATCTCAAAAGAAGTGCGATGCAAGCATATTCTCTTGATCTTTCTCATCTTTTTGTATTTGATCATAAAAGCTCAACGTGTGGATAGTTGATTGATTAATTTTTTATTATTAAAAGCACTTGTGAGCATACAGCAAGTTCAAAATAGCAAGAAAGTTCAAAACAATAGGAAAGTCCGATCATGACCCTTGCTTTTAGTTAAATTGCCAATGTATTCAGCACACATAGATCTCACAGATGCCCCTAACATATAATGTCCAAGCAAAATTATTTGATGTGTGGGTTATTGACTTCATGGGACCTTTCCCAAGGTTCTATGACTGCAAATATATTCTGGTGATCGCCGATTATGTGTCAAAATGGGTAGAAGCCTTGCCATGCAAGAGTGTTGATTCAAAGCGGACTAGGAAAATGTTCTATGAGATCATTTTCCCACGCTTTGGCACTCCCAGTGGTCATAAGTGATGGACAGGCTCATTTCATAGATAAGACTTTCCAGAAATTTTTGAGGGAGCTTGGTGTCCAACATAATATTGCTACCCCATACCACCCACAAACAAGTGGTCAAGCAGAAACATCTAATAAGCAAATTGATATTATTTTGCAAAAGACTGTCTTGGAAGCATAAGCTACCTGATGCACCGTGGGCATACTGTACTTCCTACAAAACACCTATCGGCATGTCTCTGTTCCAACTTGTCTATGGGAAGACTTGTCATCCTCCCGTATAATTCGAACATAGAGCCTATTGGGCCATCAAGCAGTGGAACATGGATCTTCTTGAATCTGGAAAACACCGATTGAAACAAATTTTCAAGATAAAGAGTGTAGAGATAAGGCGTATCATAGTGCCAAAATATACAAGGAAAGAACCAAAAGATGGCACGATAAAAGGATTATGCCAAAAGAGTTCAAGCCTGGAGATAAAGTTTTGCCCTTTAACTCTAGGGTTAAACTCTTTGGACATAGGAAGCTCAGAAGTAAATGGGAAGGACGCTTCAGTGTAGTAGAGACCTCATCCCATGGAGCAATCAAACTCCAAGGTGATGATGGTTAGCTATTCAATGTGAATGGACACCAACTCAAAATATTTCATGATTCCCAAGAGAGTACATAAAAAGAAATCGACGTGGTAAATCTAATTGATTTTCACGTTGTTTCTTCAAATTCTGTTTAAATTCTCCGCGTCCAACTAATGGGTCCACCCAAATATCCATCTATGTGGTCCATTTGACCGACCTACGAAACTTTGCTCAAGAGGGGGTCGGCCGAACCCTAGGGTCAGCAGACTCCTCCTTCTCTCCTTCCGCTCTCTGTTTGCTCATGCGGATACTCCTTGCTTATCCCAACAATATTCTTGGTGCTATCGCATCGTTCCCCGCTTATTTTATGACGGGAACAGAGAGGGAACCCTTCACCTCACAGAAAAACAATCATGTTTTGTTCCCCCCATCCAAGTCATGGCCAACAAAGAAATTGTCACACATGCTTATCGTAGTACTGCTCGGTCACTCTCCCCACGGAGAACATCGATGAATTTGATGACACCTACACGTCGTCCAACTGTGGTTGCTCTTAAACCGTGCAAGACACGTCTTTTTCATGGAAAGATGAGTCTCTCCCTACATAGGTGCCCAATGAGGAGTACTTGGCCACACTGAAGACAAATAAGGATGATGTAGTGAGTCACCACTACAATTCACCTACTCGTACCTCGCCGGAACGCATGGGAGACAACTTAATTATCCACGGAGTGCGCAAACCTGACAGAGGCTATGCAAAAGGCCTATTTAAGCGCGTGGATAATCTGGTGATGGAGGAGTCGACAGGCTCATTGCCCTCCAAGATTAGGCGACATCTCTTGCCACCTGTCATCAAAAGACCACCTAGTCAGTTTGAGGACAGTGACGGAAAATCTCCTCGTGCCCCTAATGTGGCACAAGTTTCTAAGGAGCTGGCTTCTCTCCATTTGGAGAACAAGAAGCTGTCTGACTTAGTGGCTGAAGGGCACATCGAGAGGGTGGAGCCTACATATGAACTCATCACCCTAAAGGAGGAGATTAATAGTGTTCGCTGTGGAATGAGTGCCAAGCTGCGGGTCTTATGCAATGTTGTTGGGGAGCCAACATCGATAACGCACCATAGTTTAGATGTCTTGACAATATATGTTGCTTACTAGTTAAGGTTTAATTTTATTTCAAATTTTTATTTTTCAATTTTAGGATGAATAATATAAGCATCCCCAATTTTTGAATTCAATAAAGTGAACTTAGCGGGTTATCTAACACCGTATAGTTCCCCCTTCAGTTTATTTTTGTTGAATAAAGAATTCATGGAACAAGTGTGGGGGAGCACCTCAAATCGCTAAATTCTGACATGAAAAGTTTGCGTTGAATCCTGAAACACGTCGTATCCAAAAATACGACTCAACACATTGAAACAGAGCAACAAAGAGGTCAGAAGGGGGTCGGCCGAACCCCCTTATCGGCCGACCTAGTGTGGGGCCCACAGGGCTCGGTTTCGCTCCACGAATTCAGTTTGAATCTTTTATATTAAAACTTACGTGCTACCTGCTTTTTGAGTTGATTTCCTATTTTATATTGAATATTTAAAATGAATCAACTCAACATTTGAAATTAAAACTTGGTAACCAATATTTGCTTAAGCTAAAAATTTGAATACTTTATGTTTCAATTTATTGCCTTGTTTATGATTCCCACAATTAAAGTAGAAAAAAACACAAAGTCTAAGTGTTTGACTAGTGTGATATTGTAAATGAGTTACTTTAAGATATATCTCTTTGCCTCCTGATTGCCTCCTGATTAGCATGAGCGTTGCAAAGGGCTTCCCACCAGTCAACAGCTGCTCCAACTAGTTGATGCGTTGCAAAAATAACTTTCTCTCGATCACTACATTGAACAATAGCAAGCTTCTTCTTAACAGACTTCAGCCAATCATCAGCTTCCATATGATCATTGGCTTGTGCAAAAGTAGGTGGTCTAGTCCTCATAAACTCTCCCAATCTGTTGTGTGGCGGTGGTGGTGGTGGTGGTGGAGGTGGCGGTGCAGCACCATGGTGGAGATGATTGTTGTTGTTTGCTTGCATCTTGACCATAGATTGAATCATAGTTTGCATGAGTTGGTTCTGCATAGCTATCAAATGCTCAAGGTTGCTTGCATCATCCCCAATGTTATTGTTTTGAGGAACTTCCACATTGTTGTCATCACCATCATGTGTTGCGCTAGTTCCAGCACCATGAGTGTTCCTTCGGTTGCGGGTAGCGTATCTCCTCAGCATCTGTGAGAGCGGAGAAGACGAGATAGAATTCATATTAGAGAGAACGATTCCCCAACTATATGCATCAAGGTATATGACACTAAACAATCATTTATTAATATAAATCTATATGCGGATGTGCACCAGTGCCGAAGCGTCCCAGAACTCTCTACTATATGTGGATGTGGACATTCGCCGAGCCGTCCCACAACATGAAACTAATCACCCAAGTAAACAAGCAAACATCAATCAAAATTTAGCACAACACACTATCTAAAACCAATACATGTAGGATCAAAGAGCACGTGAAAATCTACCAGGGGGGCTGAATGGTAGATTAAAAATCTTACGCAACGAAAACAATTAAATCCAACCCCTTTCGGTAGAAAAACGATTTGTTAAAGAAATCGTGTGTGAGACTAAACTAAATGTGTTTCACCATGAGAAAAGTGATAGATATCATATAGAATCAAGTCACGAAGACGACACAACAATAATCACTCAAATCCGTTGAGATAAACTCAAGTTACGATTGAAAGATCAAACAAAGGTCAATCTGTCCTACCCGAGAAAAACAGATCTGTAATACTGCAAAGAAACTCATGTAAATCAAAAACGACAAATCCAACGACCGTGAAATTTTGACAAATGATAGATAATCAAGTTGTTAAGACTACTCAAAAAGAATCACGTCAATTGGATCTGTAAAACTCGAGTTATTATAAAACCACCAAAGAAAGATAGTGTTGTGCAGAAACTCGACGAGAAAAACTTGTGTGGAACAAATCGGATGAACAAGGCACAAAAGTTACTTTAAACTATGATCTTTATTTAATAGAACACAAGAGGAACAGCCCCAAAGTTGTCTACCACGAGCTCTGGCATCCCTTGCTTATATAACCAGCCCATAGGCCAACCCAATCTCAACTAGGACTCTAATCCTACTCAAATCACGAATCGAAACTTTCCATAGCTGCTTAGGACTCTTCTATACATAGATAGAAGCAATCTTCAGACTTCCAAACAACTTAGGAATGTATCTCACATTCCTAAAACAACTCAAATTCGTGACCCACACAAAATCCTATTATAACCAACTCAAAACTTTCCATATTTGAGTCAAAACCAACTCAGCCGCAGGCTGAATCCATAACCTTGTCGGTTGGACCTTTCCGACCAATTCTTTACGTCCACATCTCTTCATCACGCCTCGGAACCATGTAGCCACGTCCATGCACTCCTTTCATATGTGCAAAAATCTTCCAACGACGTCCACGATACTTTCATATGCATTGTTCTTGAGTCAAACATGTTGCGCAACCTCCCAATCAACTCAACCACAATTCCTCCTGAACATGGTTGTTGAACCTCATCTTCTCCCTAAGACTATTTCAATGGATCCCGTCACCAGCCATGTCTTGAACTAAAGAAACACCTGCACATGAACAAACAACCAATACTTCCGAGCACAAATCCTCTACTTGACTCTCGTTAGTTTCAAAATTACAACACCTTACGCGAGTACATCACATAAGCATGTTGCAAACCATAGCAAAATTATATCAGCCTTAACCATCAAAACACACCAAAAACTTAGTAAAAGAATACTAAGCAACCTTTCCATAAGTGTAAAGAAAGTTCAAAACATTTCAAGATAAAAGCAGAAATACTACAATCAAGAACAGGACCTTGCCAAACCTAACCGGACCTTGAACCGGAGCTTACCAAAGCTAGCAGGACCTAGCATCGGAGCTAACTAAATCTAGTAGGCCCTAGAGTCGGACCTTGATGATAAAGATGTTTTGGTAGTATTCAAAACTTGTATCGCCATAGCCAATGTATTCAGCACACATAGGTATCACAATCTCCCTCTTGATGAATGCATTGGCAACACCATTTAAAATCCGAACACCTGCATGAAAAGTTTTGAGAACAATTTCTCCCCCTATTTGAAAATCAAGTGATATAGAAATAAATTTCTCCCCCTATACATATTTCTCCCCCTTGCATACTTGTCTTTAAAAATTCACCATATTATCTCTCCCCCTTTGACAATGTATTCTGCAAGATTGAAAAGAGAAATTTTAATTGTTATGAGCATATTATAAAATATACATATAAAACAAAGCTCATCCAAGTCATACTATCAAGTAACTTATACTATCACATTAATGAGATACATAAAGTAGTGTAAGCCATGCTAGAGATCAAATGTAATTTTCCATTTAAGCAAGTCATGATCTCACAAACTTAACTATTTCAGGACCTGAAAGCATGACACTTGTTGCTGCATTTTTTTATTTTTCAAAGCACAAATTTTGATCATATGATATTTGCCAAGCCTATGTCATTTAACAATCAGAAGCTTAAGGACATGGTTTTAGTCATACACAACTTCTTCCAAGTTCATATCTAAGTGCAATAATAAGCCATCTCAAAAGAAGAAGTGTGATGCATGCAAATTCTCTTGATCTTTTCTCAATTTATATTTGTTCATAAAAACTCAACATGGGAGTTGATTACTTCATTAATTCTTTATGATTAAATTAGTTGTGAACATGCAACAAGTTCAAAACAGCAAGAAAGTTCGACTATGACCAGATTTAGTGTAAGTAATTATTCCAATTACTAGACATGGTAAAAACTGCAAAATGTATAACATGAGTAATGTAGTAAGAACTTTCAGCATGTAAAAGGAATCACACAGTTATATATGTATGAAATACTATGCTCATATTATTTTAATTTCAGATTCACACATAGACTTCTCAAGTTTCAAAACTCTCCCTCAATGTAAGCCATGAGGATGCATAACCCCTATTTCACAACGAAGAAAACAAAAACGAGTGCAATCCAAAGGTTTTGTAAAAATGTCAACCAATTGGTGTTCGATATCTACATGGTGAAGCACAATGTTACCTTTTTCAACATTATCATGGATAAAGTGATATCTAATGTCAATGTGCTTAGTCTTAGAATGTTGTACGGGGTTTTTAGCAACGCAAATGGCACTACTGTTATCACAAAACAGTGGAACACTATCTAGATCAATCCCATAGTCCTTAAGTGTTTGAACAATCCAAAGAATTTGTGAGCAAGCACTAGCAGCAGCTACATATTCAGATTCGACTGTGGATTGTGCAACTAAGTTCTGTTTTCTAGAGGACCAAGCAACTAGTGAATTACCAAGAAAATGACAAGCACCGGAAGTACTTTTCCTATCAATCCTACATCCTCCAAAATCAGCATCGGAAAAAGCTTTCAAAGTAACGGTTGAGGAAGAAGGATGAAAAATGCCAAATTCGTGAGTTCCATGTAAGTACCTGAGAATCCTTTTGAGGGCTTGACGATGTGAAGCATGTGTGGAGGCTTGAAAGCGTGCACAAAGACATACGCTGAATTATATGTCCTGTCTTGATGCCGTGAGGTACAAAAGTGATCCGATCATGCTTCTATATTCTTTTTGATCCACAGGTTCACCATCTTCATCAAGTTCAAGTGTTGTTGCTATTCCCATTGGTGTCCGAAGAGGCTTGCTTTTGTCCATGTTGAAACGCCTTAAAAGTTCTTTTGTATACTTCGTTTGATGCAAAAATGTACCCTCCTTGGTTTGCTTGATTTGTAGCCCCAAAAAGTATGTGAGTTCTCTCATCATACTCATCTCAAATTTTGAACTCATCATAGCTGAAAACTTGGACACAAGATCATGAGAAGCACAACCGAAGATAATATCATCCACGTACACTTGAACGAATAATGAGTCATTGCAATACTTAACACAAAAAGAGTTTTATCAACCTTGCCCATGGTAAAACCCTTTTCAAGTAAGAACATTTTTAACCTATCATACCATGCTCTAGGGGCTTGTTTGAGACCGTACAAGGCTTTGGACAGTTTGTAAACGTGATTAGAAAAATCTGGATTTTCAAAACCCGGTGGTTGTTTGACATAAACCTCCTCATCTATGTAGCCATTAAGAAAAGCACTTTTAACATCCATTTGATAATGCTTAAAACATTTAGATGCACAAAAAGCCTTATTTCTTTCAAAATTTTCTAACTCTTCTTGCATGGCAATAATCCAAGATTCATTAGTGAGTGCGTGTGATATATCTTTGGGTTCAAAAGAAGCAACAAATGCAGAATGAGCATGAGAGTTTGGATTGCAAAACCTGGACCGTGTGACTCGTTCGTGCAAGCTTCCAATAATTTGTAATGGAGGATGAATTTTGAGAACCCGGAGGGGAGTGGACACTTCACAAGCTTCTTCTTCTTCATGTTTATCACAAATTGATGGTCTTGTGACTTGAGGAGGATCTGGACCAGCAATGGTGGTCGTTGGTGCTGGCCGTGAATCAAAATCAGGAGCAGGAACAATGTCATTAGCTGCTGAATTTTTGGGCAGCAGCTCCACCTCTTCCTCATCTTCAATGAAAATTCTCTCACCCTGTGGATATGGAACTGGACCTGCAATGTTTGAGCTAGTACCTGGGGTAGCTTCATCAGAAGACACCTCACAAGTCTCCATAATTTTTTTAGTGTCAAGTAAGAGCACATGGTAGCCTCTAGTATGAGATGGATAACCAAGAAACATGCCATCAACAGATCTAGGTTCATATTATCAAGATTACCATGCTTATTAACAAAGCATTGCAACCAAAGACTCGAAAGTGTGTAACACTAGAACTATGTCCAAAACGGAGCTCATATGGTGTTTTACCTAGCTTAGCGCGCAAGAAAACACGATTTGAGACATAACAAGCAGTTGGAATCGCATCAGCCCAAAATTTCCTAGGAGTTTGATATTCATCAAGCATAGTCATAGCCATCTCAACTAAGGTTCTGTTCCTTCTTTCTACAGCACTGTTTTGTTGAGGTACATATGGTGAAGAAAATTGATGATCTACTCAATTTTCAGCACAAAAGTGATCAAAAGATTGATTTTTAAATTCGATTCCATTGTCACTTCTAATTGCTTTTAGAGATCCTGGGTGATCAATTGATAATCTAAGAAATAAAGTTCTAAAGTGAAGAAAAGATTCATTCTTAGATGCCATAAAGTAAAACCAAGAGTATCTAGAATAATCATCAATAATCACAAGAACATACCATTTACGTCCGAAGAATTGAACCCGTGAAGGTCCTACGGTGTCAAGGTGCAAAAGTTGACCCGGTTCAGTTGTCATGATCATTGTGAGAGGAGTAAGTGAACCTGCAACCATATTAGCATGTCTACAAGAAGAGCACACAATTTCTTTGTCCCCTTTAAGCTTAGGCAGCCCACATATGCCATCAAGAGTACTAGCACATGTTAGATGATCAAAGCCTACGTGACTAAGTCTACGATGCTGAAAATATAAGTCCTTTGAAATCATTAGCAACTAGACACCTATGCTTAGAGGAAGACATATCAAAATAAGCTTTGAAAACTCTTCCAAACCGTGACATGTTAAAAATAAGCTCATTGTTTGAATTTACAACTTTGCAACAATTTTTAGTGAAAATAATTTCCAGATTTTCATCTAGCAGTTGTGAAGCAGAAAGCAAGTTGTATTTCAAATTCTTAACATGTGCAACATCCTTCAAAGTGTAGTGATCACTTACTCTAACTGAACCCTTAGCAATTATAGGAGTTGAAGAATTATCAACAAAGGTAACATTCTCTACACGTGACACAAAAGAGAGGGAGAAGAACCATTCTTTGTTACCGGTCATGTGGCGTGAGCAACCTGAATCCACAATACAAAAGTTCTCCTTCCTCAAGCGTGTAACCTACATAGAAGCACAATATGTTGATGACTCAATACTGGGGTTAGTCAAAAGGAATTTAGAAATCCAGTACTGAATACATCCAGCAAGAATAACATGCGAAAGCTGAGACAAAACAACAGGTTAATGAGCCAAAGTTTGAGGATTTTTGTGCCCAACTACTTACTTATGAGGTGTTTCATATGCAACACGAAAAACAGTAGGTTTGGGAGCCAACTTTGCATGTTTTTGACTCATTACAACAGGTTGCATGTTCCTATCATTTGGTATAGCATGAGCAGCAAATTTTGCATGTAAGTTATGAGATCTAGCAATCATTCTTTCCTTTTTCTATTGTTTAGCTAGTCTATAACAAAAATTTATGACATGACCATCTTTACCACAGTAGGTACAATGAAATTTAACTTTGTGTTCATGTCTAGATGGGCAAGCAACATTTTTATTTGAAACCAAATGAGACAACACTCCTGCAGATTTGAAAACCACTTCTTTTTGTTTAGGAACTGTTTGAATCAAACCACTTCCTAATAACTTAACAATTTTAGGTGGATGTGCCTTAGCATCAGCATGAGAATCAAAACATAAACCAATTTTATCATTGCAAGACTTAGAAGAATTCAGCAGGAAGTTTAGGTTCTTATTCCCATTACAAAACCGATCTAATGTCCTATGCATGTTATCGAGTTTATTTGACAGATCAAGGCAATTTTCACATGAAGTTTTTCCTTTTAATTTGCAATTAGAACAAAATTTTACTTCATGAGAACATAAAGCATTATTTAATATAGAAATTTCATTCATAACATCTTGCAGTTTTTTATTAAGGTCATCACAAGTTGAACAATGCAAATTAATTGTAGAACAACTAGCATCTTTTAAGTTTTTATCATTAAGTGCAGCAAGCTCTCTGTTCTTTTCAATCTCTAACTCAAGTTTATCAAGTGTGGAGGTGTGTGCACTTCTTAATGTGGACAATTGTTCATAGATTAAGTCACATGAGGGACATGCATCATCACTATGAATCAATGTTTTTAAATGGTTGATTCAAGATTCTAGTGATTCTATTTTAGCAGCATTATCTCTAAGCTTTTTGTCCTTTTTCTTGACAATAATAGTTGCACGAGAAATTGCATCACACATTACTTCGCAAGTAGGACATACCTCTTCACTGTCGCTATTGTGTTATGCATCCTCCATACTTGATCTTGATTTGCCTGCCATGAAGCACAAGTTCGCCAAATCATCTTCATGTTCGTCACATACAATACATCGCTTGAGCCAAGTTCTTAAAGTGCGGAGATAAAGCTATTCACCAATTGGCGTCCTGTAAACCTCTTTTTCTTCTTCTTCTCATTTGTAGAGGAGTGCTTCGTCCCTTATTTGCTTTTAATCACGAGATGTAGTACCTGAAAGGTTAGGGCAATCTTTTCGAAAATGTCCTGTCTTACCACATTTGAAGCATCGTTGAGGTCTGGTACTTCTTCTCCTTCTAGTTCTCACATTTTGCAATGCTTTTAAGAACCTAGTAGAGAGAAGTACTAGCTCCTCCTCTGGAAACTCCTCAATCTATTCAAGGGTTAGAGAAGATAGCAAAGCAAGTGTACCACAAGATGAACATTGGCTGGAGCTAGGCATATCACGTTGAGAAACAAATGCAAAAGACTTGTTGGGGTTCTTACGTGATAATGTCAATTTCATGACTTTTTAACTTGGATTAAAGCACATCTAAAGTAAGTGTACTCATGACAGTAGATTCAATAATAGATGTAACTTTCATCTCCCAAACTGACAAGTCTAATGCACTTAGTAATTGCCTAGCATTCTCAGCATCTGAAAAATTAACATAGACGCTACACAAGTTGCTGAGAATTTTATTAAAGCGAGCAAAGAGATCGTCGATGGAATCACCTGGTTGCATCTCAAAGCGCATGTACTCCTTTTTGAACATGTCTTGCCTTACCTCCTTGATCGTGTTGGATCCTTCATGGTAGTCACAGAGTGCTTTCCACACATCATATGCAGATCGGAGGTGTGCAACACGGTCGAAGTCGCTTTGAGTTAATCCTTGTATGATCCAAGTTCCAAGCCTTGTTGTTGTTATCGACATCTCTCAGATTTGTAGATGTAACTTGATCGTTTGACGGCACATCGTAAGGCTTGTACACCTTTTTCCATATCGTGAAGCCTTGCGCCTGGATGAAAGCTTCCATGCGTGCCTTCCAAATCTGAAAATCAATAGCACTAAACACACAAGGTTTGGCGGAGTATTTCTCCATGATGATTAGTCAAAACACATGCAAATCACAAAGATTAGAGCACCGTGGCTCTGATACCAATTGTTGTACTGAAGAGCACGTGAAAATCTACTAGAGGGGGGTGAATGGTAGATAAAAAAATCTTACGCAGCAGAAACAATTAAATCCCAACCCCTTCGGCAGAAAAACATTCTGTTAAAGAAATCGTGTGTGAGACTAAAGTAAATGTGTTTCACCATGACAAAAGTGATAGATAGCAGAAAGAATCAATTCACGAAGACGACACAACAGGAATCACTCAAATCCGTCGAGAGAAACTTAGGTTACGATTGAAAGATCGAATAAAGGTCAATCTGTCCTACCTGAGAAAAAAAACAGATCTGTAATACTACAAAGAAACTCGTGTAGATCAAAAACCACAAATCCAATGACCGTGAAAATTTGACAGATGATAGATAATCAAGTTGTTAAGACAACTCAAAAAGAATCACGTCAATTTGATCTGTAAAACTTGAGTTATAGTAAAACCACCGAATAAAGGTAGTGCTGTGCAGAAACTCGACCAGAAAAACTTGTCTGGAACAAGTCGGACGAAGAAGGCATAAAGTTCTTTGAAACTATGATATTTATTCAATAGAACACAAGAGGAACAGCCCCAAAGTTTTCTACCACGAGATCTGGACTCTCTTGCTTATATAACCAGCCCTTAGGCTAACCCAATCTCAACTAGGACTCTAATCCTACTCAAATCACAAATCGAAACTTTTCATAACTGCTTAGGACTCTTCTATACACAGATAGAAGCAATTTTAAGACTTCCAGACACCTTAGGAATGTATCCCACATTCCTAAAACAAATCAAGTTCGTGACCCACACGAAATCCTATCATAACCAACTCAAAACTTTCCATATTTGAGTCAAAACCAACTCAGCCGCAGCTTGAGTCCATAACCTAGTCGGTTGGACCTTTCCGACCAATTCTTTATGTCCACATCTCTTCATCACGCCTCGAGACCATGTAGCCACATTCATGCTCTCCTTGCATATGTGCAAACATCTTCCAACGACGTTCACAATACCTTCATATACATTGTTCTTGATTCAAACATGCTGCGCAACCCCCCGATCAACTCAACCACAATTCCTCCCGAACTTGGTTGTTGAACCTCATCGTCTCCCTAAGACTAGTTCAATGGATCCCATCACCAGCCATTTCTTGAACTCAAGCAACACCTGAACATGAACAAATAACCAATACTTCTGAGCACAAATCCTCGACTTGACTCTCGTTAGTTCCGAAACCACAACACCTTACGTGAGTACTTCACATAAGCATGTTGCAAACCATAGCAAAATGATATCAGCCTTAACCATCAAAACACACCAAAAACATAGTAAAAGAATACTAAGCAACCTTTCCATAAGTGTAAAGCAAGTTCAAAACATTTAAAGATAAAAGCAGAAACACTGCAATCAAGTACCGGACCTTGCCAAAGCTAACCGGACCTTGAACCAGAGCTTACCAAATCTAGCAGGACCTAGCACTGGAGCTAACCAAAGCTAGTCGGACCTAGAGTTGGACCTTGATGATAAATGTGTTTTGGTAGTATTCAAAACTTTTATCGCCATAGCAAATATATTCATAACACATATGTCTCACAATATGATCGAAGCGTTCTTATTACAAAATACTCATAGGGGACTTAAATTCCTAATTGTGAGGCGATGAGGGCGTCCTTCGCTGTGCGGATGTGATGGGGTTGCGCCATGGTGATGTAGGTGACCTTATTCGCTTAGGTGACCACGGTTCTCCTCCTTCTTCACATTCCTTCATCTCCAAGTTGATTTCCAACTGAGTTAGCTCCTTGCGAAGGTAGTGGATCTCTCCTGGTGCGGTTGCATAGCGATTGCTCATGTCCAATAATGCCTATTGAGACCTATCCATTGCTAGCAAATTGTCTAAAGTTTCTTGTGGTCCAGTTATCTTCCCCGTACCACTCTCCCGCTGAGGGTGCAGCTCAAACGTTGTATTCTCAAGCTGAAAGTGGCGAGTTTGGCACAAACTTGTGAGTGCCGCACATGCAGCATCATCCGTAGCATCATTTTGAGTAGACCTCCAAGTGGGAGCATAATGCCGTGAGACCACCTTGTTGGTGAAGAAAATGACAAATCCAGCATGCCACTCATCGCGTCCGAGACGAGAGACCTTCTTCATGAAGTAATTAGCACACATGCAACGGGAATGAAGGAATTCCGTTAGTTCCAGTGATGCATGTCCTCCTTTGGTTCTGGTGGTCCAAAGCTCCTCAACTTGGGAGGACTCGGGGCTGTTGTGTCCATTCTCATTTGCACCGGGTTGTGATCCCCCTTCATCTTCACCTCCGTTTTCCTCCTCATCTGAAGATGGTACATATAACTCTTCATTAGCATCTTCATCCATATCCTCCTCATACGGCTCAACACTTTCGGATCCTCCTCCATAGTGTTTGACTGATTAGCTCCCTCCTCCTCGGGCTTGACCTTCTCCTCCTGTTGCTTTGGCTTGTGAAGCTCAATGGGGTTAAGCCCATATACAAGGGGCAGCGGGCAAGTGCTCTTGCGTGCTGTACTCCTAGTGATCGGCATCTACGGGAAACAAGAAACATTATAGAAGAGAGCTATATTGTATAAATCTGAAAATTGCAGCAGAAAAAATAATAGGGAAAAATGCGGTGCAGCTGTTTAAAAGAAAGGAAAAGAGAGGAAGAAAACACAACAGCTATCACAATGATTTTACCCACACATAACAGCAGCAAAAAACACACTTTTCACAAACATTTGAGCAGCAGAAACAGAAGTGAGCACGATAAAATACGGCTGAAAATTGCATTAAAACGCAGCAGCAATCAGCACTTTTCAGTGGTTGAAACGACAAAAATTGAAGCAGCAGCAAGAAATTTCGTAAATAGCATATTAGAAGAGTGCTCCTATGTGCTCTAGAGTGTCCATTCTACCTAGGATTGCATCCTACGGTCAACACCGGCTCTGATACCAATTTGTGACACCCGGTTCCGAATGTGTGCCCAGGACATTCAACACACATACACAGAAACATCACAATCGATATACATACTTTGTCAACATCTCAAATAGTAAATAAGTACCTTATTACAATAATCCAATGGTTCATAAATGATAAACCTCTAATTATTGCAGCGGAAAATAAACTAAGTAGTAAGACTCCATTCCACAGGCAAATGACGGTTGCACGCAACCTAGTACTCCACGTGGTCCTCAGGGCACTCCCAAGTGTCTCCTGTAGCTGTTGGTGGGAGAATTGCAAGGTTGAGTACATGTCGTACTCAAGTGTGGGAATAGATGACATGTAGCTAAACAAAAGGATGGAAGTAAAATGGCTAATTGCAGAAACGTACATTTCATAAACATGTAAAAGTGGCCTTTCATGTCTATGTGAGTTTAATTCCCCTCATGACCCAAACATTTATCACGCCATGTATTTATATCCTCATTCACCATCACAATGTTATTATAACCAACCCACAATTACTATCATCGTCATATATCAATTTCATATCCTTCCATAATCCTACTATGCTCATATGACAAACCAAATCATACCAAACCATCCCAAAATCCCAAGTGCAATTCTAATCATGTAGGTCATCCAGGTGCTCGTGACCGGGAGCACGGCTATCATGATAATTTTTAACACTCTGCAGAGGTTCTACCACTTTACCCACATGTTCTTGATTTCATCACCTTTCAGTGACTAAAGAATCTCTATTATGCCTTATCACACTTCCATAGGTGTGTGGCCAAGAGATCACAAAATAGCCTTTGAAAAGGGACTACTAGTATGTACGGGCCCACTAAGGTTTCACCAGCAGGCTTGAATCTCCATTCTCCCACCCACGGGCCCCCTCGTGTGCCATGCAGATCCCAGGGTAGCCCCACTCGACTCCGATTCCCTGCACCATCCAATGCTACATACAATACCAGCAGCAGACCTAATTATTCAGCTACGCCACACCCATACTTGGCCTTATGGTGGCACTGTTGTCCTGGCATATTCTCGCATGAACCGGTCCTTAGATCTAAGACAAGCAAAACCACCGTACCATCCAACCCATTCCACTATTCCATGCTTGCTTAGATCTCTTAAGTTCCATGTTGCTAAATTAATCATCATTCCATTACCATCCCAACTTATCATAATTGAAATTGTCAAGAATAATATTTAAGTTACCCATAACCCGTGTAACGATGCGGTGAAAAAACAAAAACACCCATACTTGACTCATCATATATACCCTGACGACAACGAGTGGCATACAACGCTACTAAACTCCTACATATGGGTTTCCCATCATATTTGCACGAGCATGCAATTTCGCAAACAAATCATTTAATAAAAATGGGATCAATATGATCAAGGACGCTTGCCTTGCTTCGACGGGTTGGGTTGCTCAAGAGCTTCGAAGTCTTGGTTCTAGAAATCCTCTTATACGGCCTCTTGAGCACATCCCTCTACTCGCGATCATACACATACAAGAAAACACATATGGATCAACACAATGAACACATATTAATCAATATGCAATGACATAAATGCATGCAAAGTTCAATAATTAATTAACTACGGTTGTTTATTAATTAGACGCAACTAGTTCATATGTGTTCATGCATGTTTACGGGGGTTTTAGTGATAATTTGAGTTGCTGAAATAAAATAGATGTAGATGCAACTATGATTTTATTCTTTGCTAAAATATGTCTCGGAAAATGTATCCTACCGTAGGTGCAACGGCTTCAAAGGTCGCAAGATGGAGGCGTAGCGCAGACGAATTAGACGACACAACAATCCTCTAGCGGCATGACGGCGGCGGCGCGATGATCTCCGGCGGACGGTGGCTCCTTCCTTCTCTTCCTCTTCTTCTTCTCTTTTCTCCCCTCATTTTTCTCCTTGCTGCAACCTCCTTTTCTCTTCCCTGGCGGCTAGGGTTTTCTCCCTCCTTTTTTTTTCTGGCAGCTGCTGGAACTTGCGATCGCTAAAAGTTTTACAAGGGCTTGGCTACAGGCAGGGCGCTTTTATAGCCGAAGGGGCGGACAATGTCTCGATGCACAAGCCTCAGGACTCAAGTCCGGATCAGCCTCGGCCCAAAACGCGGGCGCACGGAGCCCCGAATGGCCCAGTCTCGACTGCACCGAGCGCGCTGGCGCAGAGAGAGCCCAGCTCGGACGCACGTGAGGCCACAGCTCGGACCCGAGAGCCTTGCCTGCAACCATCCGGGGGATGAAGGGAAGCTTCCCTTGGAAACTTCCGAAAGGTTCTGGAAATTATTTTTTTATTTATATTTTTCTTTTATAGATTTTATATATTTGTCTTATACTTTTTATAATATTTTCCATTTGTTTATATTATTTTTTCTTATATATTTTATATTTTCTTTCACTTTTCTTGTTACCTACATGTATTTATATATATGTTTTATCTTTTAGCTTTTCTTCTCTTTTGTTCTACTAATGTTTTATGCATGAGAATGTATGCAATGCATGGTACTAAAAATGACGGTGTTACAAAATACATGGATCAAATGGCCAACAAACAGTCGTATCCGAGAAGATCCAACAGTTTATCATCTATATCTGTCAAGGGAGCCCACCAGTCAGTGATCTAGAGAAAGCAAACGAGAAATGGGGCACTAACCAGGTCGGCCGAACCCCCTGTTCGATCGACCTCTTCTTCGTGCCAAACTCGGTCTTCCTCCACGTTATGACTTCTCCAGGCTTTCTGATAACAGTGAAGACTAATTCACGCACATTTGATGGGGGAACCAACCCTTTCTTCACCTATAAATAGCACCCCTCACCTCAGTTCACACACGCACACACCAAAAGTTGAGAATAGAATACCACTCCTAAGGTTTAGAGCAGTCCTAGAGGTTGCCAAGTAGAACGAGAGTGTGGTGAAGAGTTTAGAAGAAGGAGGCTTGGGATTGTCAAGTCCCTCTTCGACACTTGTACCCCTACAAAGGTGCTACTCAAATCAAGTAAGTCTTTGTGAATTCAATACAAGTTTGATTTCCAATTCAAAGTAGTTTGCACAAGTAGTTACTTGTGGGTTCATTGCTTTAATTTAATTGAGGCTTTAGTTGTAGCTTTGTGTTCGAACCAACTAGAGTAGTGATTTAGAATATAAGCATGGTGCTTAGGTTAGAAATCACTAGTGAATATCTCGTGAACCCACGGATTGAAGAGGTAAGTAGTAGGTGGTGACAGCCCTATGTGCCCTTTGTAATCCTCCACGTTTGGCTATGCCATAGGCCTTTGGCGAGAGTTGTTCTTGTTCTGCTAGAGGTAAACCCATGCCCGAAGCAAGCAGCTACCACAAATCTCTTTGAATTATAATAAATACTTTGAATTCCTCTCTGTTCCTTACCTACCAAACAACTTTGTGTCCTTGGGTGAACTAGTTCAAAAGATTAGCACAATATTTCCCTTGGGAATTGTCCTTAAAGGGAAGTGCTACACGGTATTTCCATGTGCTTGCGGATAACTCTGTATTTGTAAGGAATACCAAACAACACTCTACAAGGCTTATCCTTCTCAAAAATGACATTTTTAAGACCACAGACGTGATCCCCCTCTAGAAGTTTTTGTAGATTCCTCATACCAACATGGACTAGCAATTGAGTTATCACTTCTTCTAGTGATTATCATGCCCTCGTTAGTAAACAAAGAATTATAACCTTTCTCACATAGTTGAGATATGGATAAAAGGTTATAATCTAGGGATTCAACATGCATTACATGAGAAATAGTGTGTTAAGAAGAAACGACTATTTTACCCATATCCAGTACCTTCTCTTGGCTATTATCTCGAAAGTAGATACCTTGACTTGGATCATCATTTTCTTCATACTCTACAAATATTCTTCTGGCTCTGGTCATGTGATTTGTGCATCCACTATCTACGGCCCACTTTGAGCCACCGGAGGAGTAAGCCTACAAAACAAGTTTAGGCTTTTGTTTTAGGTACCCAAACTAGGTTGGGTCCTTTGAGGTTAGTAACAAGGAATTTGGGCACCCACACACAAGATTTTGAGCTCTTGTGGTGTGGCCCAACATTTTCTGCATATACATAGCCAAATTTACTCTTCATAAGTACATAAGATGCATCAAAATCATGAAACATAGTTAACTTGACATTTTAGCATTTTTAACATCTTTGTCATGTTGAAAATTTTCAAGATATGAAGATGCATAATTTTCATTGTTGACTTGATGTGAACCTTCTTTGACAAAAGCAATGTGCACCTTATCATTCTTGAGGAGTCTAGCATTTTGCTTTCCTCCCTAGAATAACCAAGGCCATCTTATATCAAGGGAGATCTTGTAATCGAGTATGCACTACGTGCATACTTGATCTCCACCTTCTCCAAGATGTCACCCTTGAGTGTGCTCTTGCTCTTTGTCGCTTTAAGTTTCATTCTTCAAGTCAATCGCAAGATTAGAACATTTAAAAGTTTTAACATTTGAGTTTATAATTGATAAGTTTGAGCTTGTTGAGGCCGTAGAGGAGACACATGACTTGAGAGTGTCGAATTGTGCCTCAAGACTCTTGGGAACTTTGTTCAAGTTCACAAGTTCATCTTGGAGCACGACATTCGAACTCTTGAGACTTGAAGAAGTCTCCTTCCTCTCGGCAAGTTCGAGTTCAAGTGTCTTTCTCTTTTCCCCCACAAGCTCGAGGAGTTTCTCAAGATCATGATTGTGTTGCCTCTTGAGGACAAGCAACTCTTCTTGTTCATTAAGAAGCCCCTCCTTATCAAATATTTCATTGGAGAGCATTTTTGTCCTAGAAATAACACTCTTATTCAAGCCTGTAGACATATATTCATTCTCACTAGCACTATTTGAAAGTTGCCTAGAGGGAGGTGAATAGGCTAAAACATGAAAATTTACTCCATAAAACTTGATTAGCAAAAAGAGGGCATACTAGTCTGGCATAGGGTGGACTAGTCCGGTCAAGTAGGTTAGATGAAAGAAAGGTGATATTTTTCTTGGTTTTTAGATGACCTACTTAATGTGAAAAGTAAATATACAACCTAGAAGTCTTGTGTAGTAGATGCACGAAAATGAAATAACTAGAACTAGATGGATCACGAGTTTTAAGCGAAGAACGCGAAGAACCCTAAAGTGATCTAATGAAGAACGGAGAATAAGTCAAGGCAAGTATCCTGAGGTTCAGCTTCACGGAGAAGCTTATATCCTCGTTGGGGAGTCCACAAAGGACTAGATTCCTCTTAATCCTATCCTCACCAAGCCACCACAAAGGCCGGCTTGTTCTTCCACTAAATCATTGGTAATCACAACAATCCGTCGGGCAACTCATATTCTGAGGCTCACACGATGTTACAACACCAAAAACTCATGAATCTCAAACAAACTCAAATCAACATATGAAAGGGAGGGAATCAACCAAGAGCACAAGTCAAAGCACAATCCTTCTCTCTTCTCTCCCAAATCTCACAAACCCTTGAGATTCACTCTTAGGGCTCAAAGATGTGAAGAGAAAGGGGTAGGAGCGCTCTTGAAGGCCATGGTGGTGCTAGTGCTTGAGAGGAGGACTTCTGAAAGTCGGGGGATCCATTTTTGTAAGGGTCCCGACACTTAGTCGTTGCCACCAAAAAAAGTGCAGAGTAGTCCGGCCTTGGACCTCGGACTAGTCTAGCCTATGGGGACCAGTGATGTAACCCTTGACCAACAACAAAGTCCCCCACTACCTTTTGAATTCAAAGGTCACTCCGTCCAAGAATGGACTAGTACGATCTCACACAGAACCTTTTGTTCTGAGTGAGAACGGATATGCCTGGTTCATCGGACTAGTCCAGCTCCATAGGGCGGACACGTTCGGCCTTCTAGGACTTAGTCCCAATAGCCACCTGCAAACTCCAAACGTACTAGTCTAATCCACAACAGACTAGTACGAACTCACACAAAACTTTTTGTTCCAGCCAGTAATAGACAAGTGTACTTGGGCAGACTAGTCCGGCACCCAGGGCAGACTAGTCCGGTCTTTCAGGACTTAGTCCCAGATGTGGGGACCGAAATCCCGACCTCCAAGGATCTCATTGGGTGGTGTCATGCGATGCAGCACCCAACAGTATACAAGAAAAGAACGAGAACAAATTACAATAACAAGTCTTTATTTATAAACACAGCGGAAGTTTTATAATACTAAACGAAAGGAAAGAGAACTATACATCATAGCTACGCTCTCGGCACTAGCTATGCAAAAGAAAAGTCATCCATGCCCTGGATACTTCGTACTAGCAACACCCAACTTACGGCGGCGTGTAGGGTTCCCACTCGGCTGTAAACCCTGGAGGGGGTGCAGCCTCATCATCGAACCCCTCATTAGTTGCATAATCTGCAAAAACTTGTTAACTGCAAACGTGAGCTTAAGGCTCAACAAGACTAACCTGTCTCACTAGACATATGCAGCGGTGAATACTAAACATAGGTAAGGAATAGCATAGAGGACTCGCCTACAAGTGGATCCTTATAGTAATGTTTTAAGAAGCACATGACATTCTTCAGGCACGGCACATCATAGACTCCACAGTCAAACATGCTATTATAGGTAAAGTATGGGGAAACTGTAAACTTTTAATTGTACTATCTCTAAACCATACAAGGATGCAAAACAATTATAATTCAATACATCATATTCTCCAGAATTCTTCAATATTTACTACGTCACGACACAGTGAACAAGTGGTACTCCATTACTGGGAGGGACGGTGATTGCAATTAGGACACACCCGGTCAACGTGTCACATACGGACTTTCAGAAGCGCCAACGGGTACTTACAGAAGTACCTAAATAACACTTCAGTACTAGTCATATATGGCCACCTTTCACCAAACACTTGAATGTCGAACCGGTCGATCTGTCATGAGCAGGAGGTCAATGCGTGGGGAGTACTCTAACGTGCCCACCAGCTGATTTACACCTCGCTACCCTCAACCTAAGCCTATAAAACAGAACGGTATGCCTCGACAATCCAATATCAAGCTACGTCAGTTTGCTGGAGCCCATTTCTATAGTATGTCACCGGTACAGTTCAAGCTTATCCAGCAGGGCCGTACACGAAACGGTCCTCAATCGACACAAGCAGGGCTACGCATGTGAGACCACGTCTCACTACACTAACCGCTGCTCTGTCTCAATTTCATATTTATAAACCATTTCTTGATCCAATTCATGTTCTGTGATAAAATCCTATCTCGCGAGTAGATTTGCACTACTCGACTTCTACCGGATCCTTATGAATATAAGCATGGGAGTTAGTACATGAGTCTATGATCTATTCTACTCACTCACTGGTTTCTCTAGTTATGCAAGTGGATGTCAAACACCTTAAACGTAATGCACAAACATCTGAACACGTAAGGTGAATGAAAACCGCAAAGACACTGTAAGAACATAAATGTAAACCGGGGCTTGCCCGAATGCGAGTCTGAGTCTATGTTAGTTTCTGGCAGCTGGACTTCCAAAGCTTCCGTCTGCTCCTCGACTTCAGTCACTACACATTATGCATATACTATATATGAATGACTTTGAAAATAATCAATATGCTTAAGGTCATAAGCTAATATCTTATGATCAAAATAAGATAATGATCTTAATTGGCCTTGGGACTTTTATGGTAGATACTAGTGATCATAGTGGAGACTCCTGCAAAGAACAGGAGATGATCAAGGAAGTTTGTTGTTCCTAAAAATTATGGTATGCAATAACTTTCTCTAATTTTTGGTTGAAATCTTGGAGATCTACCATGGCTACCAGTAGTTGTACCATGTAGATGGGTTCTCACTGGTTCTAGTAAAATTTTTTCACAATTTTCTAAGCTTTCTACATGGAGAAACTGATTTTACAAGTTTGGGGAAATTTCTAAAATTGATTTTGTATTTTTCTCAATTTATAACTACATAGAGATTTGGAACACCAATCAACACAGTAAATGATGTCCCATGAACTTGAAATTCTTACTGGAGATAAAGTGAATTTTGGAGAGTGTCCTGCCAAAATTTTGGAATTTTCAAAAAAGCAGAACTGTAGGAATGAATTCTATAAGCATTTTGCTTATCTGATTTATGGAGAATTTTCTATGGACTTTCATACAAATCCAAGTGCACCACTTGAAAGTATTCTTCTTGCTGGTTCTAGCAAAATTTATTTGGGAATTTTTGGACAATTCTACTAGGAGTTATGGATTTTCCATGTTTGGTTAAATCCTGGAAATATTTTCCAAAGGGAAACATTTAAAGAAAACAGCCGGGGCCACTATTTTAAAATCAAACAATTGCAGCTGGGCCGCACTGGGGGCCATGGGGTTAACTCACGCAGCCGCACCGGATCCGCGTTCGCAGCTGATACCATGCTAGAGGGAAGTCACTGACAGGCGGGACCCAGGGGGGTCTTCTTCTACCTCCCGACGCGGCATCGTTCCTCGCCAGACTCGCGGCGGCGCTTCTCCGGACTAGGTTGCGTCGACCTCCTTCAGGCCTCACCTTGACCGCTCAACCATAAAATCGACCGCGCAAGCCGATGGTGGGGTCCAATCAAGGCGGCGATGGCCGGAGACGGTGGTGCGACGGCGGCGGCGGAGCTAAGGTTTCGGCGATCGTCGGAAACGCTCGGAAATTGCATAATAAGCTCGGGAAAAGGTCGGGAACGTTCCTGGGAGCACCAGGATGATTTGGGGGTTAGGAAGGGGTGACGTCGCAGGGAAAGCTGAGTTCGATGGCGTGCCGATGGTTTTTACATGGCTGCTACGAAAACTGGTATAACATAGCCATTCCTCTATAATTCTATTTGCTCTTTGTTCGTACTGAACCATAAGGATGCTAGCAAACTAATATGTAACTGGATTAAACCATAGTTACACCTACAAAACGATTGCGAGGAGAACCTAGGAAAAGCATATAAAGCATGCCAAAAAGGAAAAGATGATTTCGTGCAAGATAAATGGTTGGCTTGGGAACGGTTTGTACCATGAGCAAGGTGGTGTCCTGGCGCTCAGTTCGTCTGTTGAAATCGAAGCGCGAGACGGCCAAGGCTGCTGGCACCACGGTGGATAGAGAGTGATGTCCGCGGTGGCCCGACGATGACGACGGCAGAACTTCAAAATAAGGGTCAAACAAGGGATAACACGATGAGCCAAAGTTTGAGGATGGTAGAGCACATTATAGGCTTCATGTTTGCCATTTGCATCGAAGTGAAATAAATCATAGAGGAGGCGCTTACCGGTGGAGAGCGGAGGCGACGGTGCTGTGCGACAGCGGCGCGAAGGAGAGCAAAGAGGAAGACGGGAGGGGAGTGGTGTGAGGCGGTGGCGACGGCCGGTGCTTTAAGGCATGCGACGAGCAGGCAAGCAGGCAGCTCGCTGGAGCTTGCATGCATGCGGTGTCGAGCGGGGCGGCGTTGAAACTACGGCGTGCAGAGCTGTACCGTAGATGTGCCACTGACTGGTGGGTCCCACCGTTCTTATCCCCTGCACTTCTCTGCAACATCAATTCTCCTACCAAACTTGATCCAAAAATTCCATATTTTTGTGGAGAGGCTCAAATAAATATCTGGAACTTGATTCTGAAATTGGATTTTGATTTGGAACAAGTTTCATCTGAATTTGAAATTTAAATGAAATTCATTGGGGTCACTGAATTAAATAGCAAATGAGTTTCAAAAATTGTGAAACATGGGAATAAGTCAAGAAAGTTATGCTGACCATGATGGTGTGTTCAAATCTTGATGTTCAAATGAGTTGAACAGAATTCAAAATTTGAACTCTAAACATGGCTCGAATTTGCTAAGCGTCTCAAATAAAATAGCAAATGGATTTAAAAAATCTTGAAACTTGGTAGGAAGTCTATTTGGAATATTATGAGGTCATGAAAAACTTTATAGCCTCAGATTTGAATATTTTGGCAGGGTCTAAATGTATAGTGCTGTATTCAAATTAATTTGAATATATTAGTAATGCATAGTAATTTGCCCTAGAAATATTTATTCAATAGATTCCTAAATTTGTAGGAAGGTCACTTAAATTATTCTAAGACCATTTGTGATGTTCATTATTTCTTTTACTAAAATTTCAGTAGGAGTGAAAGAAAGATTATTGATGATATCATGTTTATGTGTACAACCATAATTGATCTTTACTATGGTTGACAACCAACTGGTACTACACTTGATGATAAGGAAAACTGGGACTTTAAACCAGAAAGTCTCAGACACACATAACACGAACTATACTATCCCCAAACGGACAAGACTGAACTCACTTAGCAACTCTTGGTTGGGTTAACATCAGATCAGTCCGATGTGGCCGTACTAGTCCGACCTTCCAGCCCGAAAAAGTTTGGCCCTGTGCTTAGGGTTGCCTCAATTAATCTCTCCAACTAAACATATTCAGACTAAGAGTTCCTAGGAGATTCTCAACACCTTGACTTGTTGAACACACTCTCAACATGATGCTAAACTCGACGCAAAGAATTTTAAATCCTAAACTCTACTCTTCGAGTTTTTCCGTCTTTTTCTCGCTTTTTCTTTTTTAACAGCAGCCAACTCCGTCCAACTTTCAATCACATGTACATACACGTGAAACACTCGTTAGTACCTTACATGTTGTCATTAGTCATCAAAACCCACAGGGATTTAGCCTAGATGCACTTTCAATCTCTGCCTTTTTGGTGATTGATGAAAACACATTGAGGTTCTTGATAAAAATATGTAAGTAATTTATAACTCACAAGTGTATAAATAGTTCTTCCAAAATGTGTGCATTATTGATTTGCAATAAGAGTGATTGACAAGAATTAAAGGTATGAGATATTTATACAATTGTATGTTATAATGGGGTGCCTACGTTTGATAGTGTAACATGCATCTCGAGTGAAATTTAACATCACAAATATGGAACAACATTGTGAGCAAAATAGAATGATATTCAATAAAGATTGGCATAAGTAGCACAATAGTAATACACATAGAGTTTTAAAAGTCATTACAACCCAAAGTGGGAGAATGTAGCAAACTAAATTTTACAACCCAAGTTTTCAAAATATAACAAAGTCCATGGATCTAGCATTCCCCCTCCATCTTTCCCCCTTCTGCATCAAGACACCAAAAAGGAAAAAAAGATTAAGGATGAAGGGAGAAGAGATCATAAAGCTACTCATCGTAGCTCTCACTCTCCTCACCACGGTCTTGGTCACTTTGGGTCCCCTCTTCATCTTCATCTTCTTCCTCATTGTCTTCATCGTCTTCAACCTCTACTTCCACATTGTTAGGAGCGGCACTAGAAGAGCCACCCCCAACACCAAAGAGAGCAAGCTCCGCCTTGGAGAGCTCCGGAAAAGGTCTTATTTCTTCATCTTAGGAGGACTCTGAGGACATTGGAATGTCTGCCTTCCCACACAACTTCTTCATATACTTTTCTTGCCTTTGAGCCATCCTTTGAGTACGGACTTCCATGTGGTGCCACATGTCGGCGCTTGATTGGGGATGCTGTTTTATATGATCCACCCCCTTGTTCACCTTAATTCTATATAAAATACCTGCATGCACCATTTTCTCCAAGTACAAGTGGAACTAGGTTATTTCTAACTATAATTGTGTAAGAAATATTCATTCCTTCACAAAATTTAGTTATATTGACGGTCGAAATTGGTATATAATGACCATAAACAACGTCTTTGAAGCTTACGCTTTGCTCGTCCCGAAGCAAAGACAAAGACTTAGGTTGTTGATGAGGACATCTCTCCTTTGCATACAATGCAAGGACTGATCACTAGATGTAAGTGCATCTAGGATATCCCTTGTGGGTTTTGGCTAATTGATGACAAACATATGAGATCCTAATGAAACTACTGAGATGATTGCAGGACAAACAAGTGAGACATATCGGTGCACACAAAAAGGTGAAAAATGAAGTGTTGTTCAGAGAGAGATACTTTGATGAAGCTCGGAAGACCAAAATAGATTTGAATGTATAGGGAGTGTATGAAAGACACACTCCAAGAGCTCACAACATTGCGCGAGGATAAGGGATTAAAATTAACATAACTTTCACAAAGCACCGGACTAGTCCGATCATGGACCGGACTAGTCCGTTCACCTTTCTGGAATCACACTCACAAGGAGACCGGACTAGTCCGTGCATCCACCGGACTAGTCTGTTGATGTTTCTGGAGTCTCTCATACTGAGGGACCAGACTAGTCCGATCTTGGACCGGACTAGTCCGTTGAACTTTCTGTAAACTCCCTTTTGTGGAGATCGGACTAGTCCGATGAACTTTCTGGAGTCATCTTTACACAGTACCGGACTAGTCTGAGGTTGGACCGGACTAGTCCGGCTGACTTTCTAGACCTCAAAACATGTTGAGACCAGACAAGTCCGGACTTGCACCGGACTAGTCCGGTGTTAGGGTTTTTCAACGGCTAGCTTTTGGAAACCCTATAAATAGATGATCCACAACTTTCCCATGAGAAGACACGTCGAATATTGAAAAAGGAGCAAACCCTAGCGCCGCCACTCAGTCCCAAGAGCCCAAAACACATCTCCCCACACATCTAAAGTTCAAAAAGAGTGAAATCAATTGAATACTTGGATTCGGGATTGGGAGATCGTCGTTCTTTCATCGCGAGCTCTTGGGGTTTGATCTTTCTACACTCATACTCTGCATTGTAATACTTTTGAGTGTATTTGATCACTTGTTCATTGTAATTTTCGTGGGAGCCCTCAACGTGTGAGGTTGCCCCACAAACATGGTGATTACCTGTGATAGTGGAATCAAGTCGGCCTTCGTGGTGACTTGATGAGGAAAAGGGTTGGAGACCCGGCTCTGTGTGAGCTTCCTCAACGTGGACATAGATCTCGTTGTGAGATCGAACCTCGGGAAAAATTCTTGTGTCTCGTGTCTCATTTACTTTAAATTTTGTTCATTGGATCACTTAAGTGCTAAACATTAACTTAAGGCAATTTGAAGTTACACCTGCATTCTTTGATTAATTTCAAGTATAAATATCATTTGTTCTTAGTTCCGCTATTAAAGAAATTTAATTTCTCAATTAACACCTGATCAACACACATACTTCTTGCACACCGGACTAGTCCGCCCACGCAACCGGACTAGAATAAATTTCTCAATTAACACATGATCAACACACATACTTCTTGCACACTGGACTAGTCCGCCCACGCAACCGGGCTAGACCGGCCAACCAAGTTTTTGACTATTCTATTAAGTGTGCAGGAAATTCAAAAGGCCTATTCACCCCCCCCCTCTAGGCCACATTCAATTGGTATCAGAGCCTGGTTCTCCACCAACGAGACTCACATCTCGAAGAGATCAATGGCCTCTGAGAAGAACAACGATATCTCGAAGATGAACATTAATGAGGAGGGACAAGAAACTAAGGCTTTTGATGTGCTGAAAGAGAGCCCACACGATGATGAAGAAGTGCGACAATTGAAGGCACTCCTGAGAAAGAAACTGCTAGTACAAAAGGGAAAAGAAGAAGAGAAGACGACGGGGAGTGGTCATCATGACTACTCCCGACAGCTTTACAACTACAACCGTCTCAACTCCAACAATCATTATCTTTCCATTCCCATGGGAAAACCTTCACAGTTTGACGGAAGCGACTATACAATGTGGAAGTACAACATGAAGATGCATCTAATATCCCTAAACCCTAGCCTATGGCACATCGTCTGCACTGGCATAGATATCCCGGACACAGATGAAGAACTCACCCCAGAACAAGAACAAGAGATTCACAGAAATGCACAAGCTGTTGCCGTGATCACATCATCATTAAGCAGAGAAGAATTCACCAAGATTGATGGCTTAGAAAGTGCAAAGGAAATCTGGGATACACTTAAGACGGCTCACGAAGGAAATAGATCAGTTCGTGAAGCAAAAATTGAAATGCTTGAAGGAGAGTTGGGGAGGTTCGCTATTGAAGAAGGCAAATCACCTCAAGACATGTACAACCGAATGAAGGCAATCATCAACAAGTTACATGCCTATGGAAGTAAGAAATGGACGGATCATGAGGTAGTCAAGAGAATGATTAGAGCCTTCATGCCAAGAAATGTCACACTTTGCTCAATGATTAGAGAAAGCCCCGGCTTCCACAATTTGACCCCCGATGAGCTGTTGGGGAAGATCATAAACCATGAGATCATGGAAAAAGAGGCAAAATACGTCAAAGACTTGGCTGAACTCACTTCCTCCAAAAGGAAAGAGGTCGCTCTCAAAGCTACATGCCGACCCAAACTCAAAGAAGCTCGTGGAGATCAAGACGATGGGCACACAAGTGACGAGAGCACCGATCTTGATGATGAGGAGATGGTACTCTTTATCAAGAAGTTCAAGCGAATGATGACAAGAAGACACGACAACAACTCAAATGAAGGCAAAAGCAAGGACAAAGGAAAATCCAAGGCTCGACGCACTTGCTACAACTGCGGAGAGTATGGTCACTTCATGATGGACTGCCCCTATGAAGAAAACAAAAATAAGAAGGAAACAAGATCTCAAGAAATGAAAAATTTCAGAAAAAGAAGGCAAAACCATCAAGCTCACATTGGCAAGGAGTATGACTCAAACGACGAGTCCTCCTCCGATGAAGAAGAAGATATGGCCACTATTGCAATCAAGAAACCTACTATGAAGGCCACACTCTTTCCAAACATGGGAGGACGGGACATGAACAACCACACTTGCCTTATGGCTAAGGAAGGCAAGAAAAAGGTACGGCTCACTCCTCCCACACTAAACTCCTCTATTGATGACTTTGACAGCTCTAGCGATAACGAAGAAATGTTTAGAGGACTATGTAAAATTGCTCTAAAGAAAATGGAAATGTTGTCGAACGAAATTTTTGAGAAGGAAGAACTTCTTGATCGACAAGAAGATATGCTCATCCATGAAAGGAAGAGATATCAAGAAGTTGAGAAACTTCTCGAGCTTGAAAGAGAGAAGAACAAGTCGCTTGAAGTTGAGCTAGCCTTGAGTAAGGAAACTTACTCAAAGCTAAAAGACTCACATATTGCAATCAAGGAAGAACTTCCTAACTTGTCAAAGGTTAACAAGATCCTTGAGGTGCAAGTTGAGTCGCTCAAGCAAAGTGACTCTTCTTACTCCAAGAGCTCTTCCTCCAAAGATATGAGTTCGACAACAATCGAGACTTGCACTTGCTCTAGTGAGAAGAATACTATTTCTAATACATCAACTTCTCGTAATATGCATGCCCCCCCAAGCGGCATCTTTGATAAGGAGAAGATCAAATATGCACGCAGTGCATATATGGTCACTAGACCTCCCAATGTCAAAGATGGCCTTGGTTTTGATAAGAACAAACACATGGCTATTTCTAATCACGCTAAGAATAGAATTGTCTTTGTCAAAGAGAAATCTCATGAATCTGAACCTCAAATGTTGTTTCACACATTTACTGCTTCTTATGTTCTTATGAAGGCCAAAAGTGGAAGAGTCATTGCCAAATATACAGGGCCACGCCACAAGAACTTGAAAACTTGTGTGTGGGTCCCTAAGACTCTTGTGACTAACCTGAAAGGACCCAAGCAAGCTTGGGTACCTAAAACCAAGAAATGATTCTTTTTTTGCAGGCTTACTCCTCCGGCGGAACAAAATGGGTACTTGATAGCGGATGCACGAATCACATGACCGGAGAGAGAGGTATGTTTGTGGAGTACGAGTACAACAAGGATCCAGGTGAAGGCATATACTTCGGAGACAACAGTCAAGGAAAGATCCTGGGTAGCGGTAACATTGAAATTTATTCTCAACATACCTTATCAAATGTTTTACATGTAGATTCTCTAGATTATAACATTTTGTCAATATCCCAACTATGCGACAAAGGTTACAACTGTTTATTCACTAATGAGGGTGTGACAGTTTTTAGAAGAAGCGATGGCTCGATTGCATTCAAGAGAATGTTGAAGGGCAAGCTCTATCTTGTTGACTTCAACAAAGATAAAGCCGAACTCAACACTTGCTTGGTTGCTAAAACCAACATGGGATGGCTGTGGCATAGACGGCTAGTCCATGTTGGGATGAGAAATCTGCAAAAACTTCTAAAAGGTGTTCACATCTGTGGTCTTAAGGATGTGGTTTTTGAAAAGGACAGGCCGTGCAACGCTTGTCAAGCAGGAAAACAAGTCGGAGCACCACACCCCGCCAAGAACGTGATGACTACCGCGAGACTGATGGAACTTCTCCACATGGATCTTTTTGGTCCAGTTTCGTACATCAGCATCGGCGGTAACAAATATGGTTTAGTAATTGTTGATGATTTTTCTAGATTTACCTGGGTGTTTTTCTTGTATGATAAATCAGAAACTCAGGGGATCCTCAAGAAGTTCTTAAAAAGAGCTCAGAATGAATTCTCATCAACCATAAAGAACATCAGAAGTGACAACGGGACAGAATTCAAGAATATCCAAGTTGAAGAGTTTCTTGATGAAGAAGGGATAAAGAATGAATTCTCAGCACCCTACACCCCTCAACAAAATGGAGTGGCAGAAAGGAAGAACAGAACATTGATCGAAATGGCCAGAACTATGCTAGATGAATACAAGACATCAGATCGATTTTGGGCAGAAGCGGTGAACACCGCCTGCCATGCCACTAATCGACTATACCTCCATCGACTACTGAAGAAAACTCCATATGAGCTCCTTACCGGTAAAAAGCCAAATGTTTCTTATTTAAAAGTTTTTGGTTGCAAATGTTTTATTCTGAACAAGAAACAGAGGGCTTCAAAGTTCGCTTCGAAGTCCGATGAAGGATTCTTGCTCGGTTATGAATCGAATGCCTACGCCTATCGTGTCTTCAACAAGGTGTCTGGCCTTGATGAAGTAGCACGTGATGTAGTGTTCGATGAATCTAAAGGCTCACAAGTGGAGCAAGTTGACAAGTGTGTGCTAGATGACGAGGAAGCTCCATATGAAGCACTGAAGAAAATGGGACTTGGTAATATCTTACCACAAGAGCAAACATTCGACCCAAATGCACAAGATGAACCTCAACACGGAAGCAATGATCAAGGGGGAGCCCTTGCACAAGATCAAGAGGAGGAAGATCAAGAAGAGCAGGACCATCATGGAAGCAACGATCAAGGGGGAGACAATGTACATGAAGAACAAGCAACTACACAAGTTCCACACCCAAGAGTACACCAGAGCGTGCAAAGAGACCACCCTGTCAACAACATCATTGGAGATATTGCAAAGGGAGTAACTACTAGATCTCGAGTTGCAAATTTTTGTGAATCCTACTCTTTTGTGTCTTTTCTGGAACCATACAGGGTAGAAGAAGCCTTAGGGGATCCAGACTGGGTGATTGCAATGCAAGAGGAGCTGAACAACTTCAAGAGAAATGAAGTATGGGAGCTAGTGGAGAGACCAAAGGCGAACATAGTCGGAACTAAATGGGTATTTCGGAACAAGCAAGATGAACATGGAGTAGTGACAAGAAATAAGGCAAGACTGGTGGCCAAAGGTTATTCTCAGGTCGAAGGTTTGGACTTCGATGAAACTTTCGCTCCTGTAGCTAGACTTGAGTCCATTCGTATTTTATTGGCATATGCTACTCACCATAATTTTAAGCTGTATCAAATGGACGTCAAAAGCGCCTTCTTAAACGGCCCAATCAAGGAGGAAGTTTATGTGGAGCAGCCACCAGGATTTGAAGACCCAAAGTATCCAAACCATGTCTACAAACTGCGTAAGGCTCTCTATGGCCTCAAATAAGCTCCTCGAGCTTGGTATGAGTGCCTTAGAGATTTTCTAAATCAGAATGGATTCAAAATTGGTAAAGCTGACTATACACTTTTCACTAAACATTGTGATGATCATTTATTTGTGTGTCAAATTTACGTTGATGATATTATCTTTGGATCAACTAACAAATCCTTCTGTGAAGAGTTTAGCAAAATTATGATATATAGGTTCGAGATGTCAATGATGGGTGAATTAAAGTTCTTCTTGGGATTCCAAGTCAAGAAACTAAGAGAAGGTACATTTATAAGCCAAACAAAATATACACAAGACATTCTCAAGAAATTCAATATGGACAAAGCCAAGCCCATCAAGACACCCATGGCCACAAATGGACATCTCGACCTCAATGAAGACAGTCCAAATGTAGATCAAAAGGTATATCTGTCCATGATTGGCTCTTTACTTTATTTATGTGCATCTAGGCCAGATATTATGCTTAGTGTTTGCATGTGTGCAAGGTTTCAAGCTGCACCTAAAGAGTGTCATTTAGTTGCTGTAAAAAGAATCCTAAGGTACCTTGTGCACACACCCAACTTGGGCCTTTGGTATCCCAAAGGGTCCAAATTTAACTTGATAGGATATTCCGATGCCGACTATACAGGATGCAAAGTCGATAGAAAGAGCACGTCAGGGACTTGTCAGTTTCTTGGTAGGTCCCTGTTATCTTGGTCATCTAAAAAGCAAAACTCCATTGCCCTTTCAACAGCAGAAGCAGAATATATTGCAGCCGGTAGCTGTTGCGCCCAATTACTTTGGATGCGGCAAACACTTAGGGACTACGGCTACAATCTTAACAATATCCCACTTCTATGTGACAATGAAAGTGCTATAAAAATTGCACACAACCCAGTAGAGCACTCAAGAACTAAGCACATAGATATCCGTCATCATTTTCTTAGAGATCATTCATTAAAAGGTGACATTACTATTTTACATGTCAGAACTGAAAAACAACTTGTGGACATTTTTACCAAACCATTGGATGAGAAAAGGTTTTGTGAACTTAGGAATGAACTTAATATTCTCGACTCTCGAAATGTGGCTTGAAATGTTGCACATCTGGTTGATACTTCAAATGTTGCATTTTATTGCTAAAACTGTCCTTCACCTCTTTTTCTCGTAAGAAAACTACTTTTAATGAAGAAATCTTGAAATTTATGACCATGTTTTTGTGTGGATTGCTTTCTAGTCATAAACACCAAGATTATTTGCAAAACTTGTCCTTGGATCACTATTAGTTATCTTCAAATACTTAGGTTGTCAAGGATCACCGGACTAGTCAGGTTTGCCACCGGACTAGTCCGGATAATCCCTCTTCCTAGGGTTTTCAGGGACACCGGACTAGTCCACCCCCAGACAGGACTAGTCCGGTCGGCTGTCTATATAAGCAGCTGGCCCGGTTCAAATCTCCCTCCGTTGGTGTGCTCAAAATGCTCACCTCCATCTTTGCCTGCTGCCGCCAGATTGAAGTCAGGCAAAAGAAGCATCAACAATATGTCAATGCCAACATCAAAGCTATATGCGATAAGCTGGAGATTGAGCTGGTGGGATCCCTGCCTGCCTTCGAGGACTCCAAGGAAGAGTCCGCTCTGGCGAATGATGATGATGATGGTGAAGATGAGGACCGGACTGAAACGAAGGAAGAGAGTGGCGATGAGTGATTTCCCTCATTTTTCCCTTTTTGGTGCCTTGATGCCAAAGGGGGAGAGATTGAGACTAGGAGAGATTAAGACTACTAGTTTAAGAGTAGTTGGTGTCTTTATGTTTTTGTGATCAAGGACATGTGTACTTAATTTTAAAACCTTGTAATGCACTATTCCCTCTCTTATGTGTGATGCTTACTGTTGCTTAGATGATTATCTTTATACTCATTGTTGATTATCTTTACTACATCACACCATGTTGATCACACACTTGTTAGGCACCCCACCATAAGGTGTGTGCATATGTGAGAAGCTTTTTTGTGGACTTATCATTATTCTCATATGTGGACACCTTATGAAAATTAAGATTTTACTCTCAATTGTGATATCTCAAATGGTTGTCATCAATCACCAAAAAGGGGGAGATTGTAAGTGCAGCTAGGATATCCCTTGTGGGTTTTGGCTAATTGATGACAAACATATGAGATCCTAATGAAACTACTGAGATGATTGCAGGACAAACAAGTGAGACATTTCGGTGCACCCAAAAAGGTGAAAAATGAAGTGTTGTTCAAAGAGAGATACTTTGATGAAGCTCGGAAGACCAAAATTGATTTGAATGTATAGGGAGTGTATGAAAGACACACTCCAAGAGCTCACAACTTTGCGTGAGGATCAGGGATTAAAATTAACATAACTTTCACAAAGCACCGGACTAGTCCGATCATGGACCGGACTAGTCCGTTCACCTTTCTGGAATCACACTCACAAGGAGACCGGACTAGTCCGTGCATCCACCGGACTAGTCCGTTGATGTTTCTGGAGTCTCTCATACTGAGGGACCGGACTAGTCCGATCTTGGACCGGACTAGTCCGTTGAACTTTCTGTAAACTCCCTTTTGTGGAGATCGGACTAGTCCGCGGACTAGTCCGATGAACTTTCTGGAGTCATCTTTACACAGTACCGGACTAGTCCTAGGTTGGACCGGACTAGTCCGACTGCCTTTCTGGACCTCAAAACATGTTGAGACCGGACAAGTCCGGACTTGCACCGGACTAGTGAATGTAGGCCTAGAGGGGGGTGAATAGGCCTTCTTGATTTTTCTCAGTTCCTGTAACACTCAACAACAAGGTCAATACCAGAGATATCGCACTAGTCCGGTAATGTGCGGACTAGTCCGGTTTTCACGGGCTAGGTTGATCAAGTTCAGACAATTTGATTGATTCGTTAATGTTTGCAGCGGAAATATAAACTTGAATCTCAATTTAATAGTTGTATGTCAAATTCTATTGTAGTTAAAGCTCTTGATCAACAATTGGACTTAGATTGAATAAAGTGAATCAAACCCTAGATTAAGTTGATCAAATTAGATGAAGAACACAAAAGGACAAGACACACGATTTATCCCGTGGTTCGGCTACCTCGAAGGCAACCTACATCCACGTTGAGGAGCCCACAAAAGGATCGGGTCTTCTCCAACCCTTTCCTCGTCGGATCACCACGAAGGCCAATCCTCTTCCACTACTCACAAGGGATAAATAACCAAGTTGAAGGGGCGTTCTCACACGTTGAGAGCTCCCTTGATTACAACTCACAATGACACCAATAACACACTCGAAAATTACAAATTGAAACACAAGAGTGTGTTAGAGAATAGAACCAAGAGCTCAATGATGTGTGCCAAGTGTCTCTCCAATGATCTAGAAGTGATCTTCAATGGATTGATTGATTTTGCACTTAATTTCGTGGAGAGAGATGGTTTTTGAGTCTCTTGGGAGGGGTGACGGCGCTAGGGTTCGAGAGTGTGTAAAAGTGGGCCGTGCACCTCTATTTATATGGGGTTTCTAAAAGTGACCGTTAGGGTTCAGAAAGAGCGGACTAGTCCGTGGTGGTCACCGGACTAGTCCGGTGTGCTGTGTGTAGCAAACCCTAAGTGTCCAGGAATATCGGACTAGTCCGGTTGACAACAGACTTGTCCGATTTCACTACTGGAAATCTTCGGACTAGTCCGATTGACATCGGACTTGTCCGGTCATATGAAACCCTAAGTGTTTGGGATGACAAGTCCGCACTTGGAGGACTTGTCCGATTTAGATCAGTGTGTATATCGGACTAGTCCGTGTAGACACCGGACTTGTCCGAAGTGGATCAGAATGAATATCGGACTAGTCCGGATCACAATGGACTTGTCCGATTTTGTGTGACTTGTGCATTGTGTCGAGGACTAGTCCGCATTGGGGAGGACTAGTCCGAAGTGGATCAGAAAGATATCGGACTAGTCCGGTGGAGACCGGACTTGTCCGATCTAGTGCAGAATGTGATATCGGACTAGTTCGGCTGATATCGGACTAGTCCGGTCCTGTATAACTTTGTGCATTGTATGTGTGTGCTTGAAAGTGATTGAGCTCTTGGGTGTGTTTCCTTAACACACTCTATACATAATAATCTACTATTTTCTTCTTCTTGAGCTCAAATTCACTTTGCTTCTCATTTCTCTTCTTTTTGGCATTTTGCTCATTTTTCATCATTTGCCTGCATTCATCTCAACAAAAGGATTAGGATCCCAATTGCTTGTCATAAATCATCCAAAACCCACAAGGGAGTCCTAGATGCACTTTCAATCTCCCCCTTTTTGGTGATTGATGACAACCAATTGAGATTTCACAAAATAAGGCAAAAAATGAGATTTTCATAAAGTATGCACATATGACTCAAAAATACATCAAGCAACAAGAGAATTATCCATATGTGCATTCTTTATGGTGGGATGCATACTAAGTGCATGAATACATTGAGAATGACAGAATTTGCATTAACCAACCGATATCAAATGCATATGACATTCCAGGGGCAAAAACACAGTTTTCATCACACACTCCAAATAAATTAAGCAATTCATCACAGGACCAAACTTAATATGAAAACAGAGTTAAACTATTACAAACACAAATGAAAGATAAAGACTCTCTCCTCGCACTCTACCACAGCTAAAGCTAAGACTCCCCCTTAATCTCTCCCCCTTTGGCATCAAGACACCAAAAAGAAGGAGAGGAGGGTCCTAGGGTCTTCACTCTTCACTGTCGGTCCTCTCGTCATCGTCTTCATCTTCTTCGCTCTCTGCTTGACGAGGAGGAGAGGGAGGAGGAGGAGCGGAGCTGCTCGAGCCCCCAATGCCAAAATAGGCAAGCTCGGAAGGGGACAAGGGCCCGAGCTCGGTGAAATCCGGGTCAGACTCCTCAGATATCACTGGAGATCCAATGGGGTCGATCTCCAGCTTCCGACAGATTTGCTCCACATTGGCCTTTATATACTTCATGTCCTCCTTTCTTTTCTTGTTGAGTTTGTGGACCTTCACTTCGGTCTTTTTGCAGGAGGAGAAGATTGCTGACAAGTATTTGAGGACCCCCCTGGCAGATCCTCTCTGAGGGGCTTCCCTAGAGGTAGGGACCTCCCTAGCACTGCTTCTTGCTCTTGTCGGTTCCTCGGGACTGGAGACCGGTGAGGGAGCAGCCTGGATGCTCACTGGTTGAGGCTTCTGATGCCTCAAGGGGGTGTGCTCCACATCCTTCATGAACTCAATACCTGTGACTTTCTCAATCACATACATGAGGTATGGAGCATAGCCACATGACCTGTTAGGCGTACAGGATATGTTGACCATATCATTCCAAATGTACTCCGATACATCAAATGGGCGGTCCCTGCTTATGACTCTCATTAGGGTTCTGAGGTAACCCTGCACGCTCCCAGCATCTCCATCTTTAGGAGCAATAGTCTTCCTCAGCACTCTGTTGAGTACCACAAAGAATGGTTTCATGTGCTTTGTAGAGGGAGGAACATACTTTGAGTTAGGCTCATATAGGAATTTCATCCTATCATTCTCCATGACACCAATGTTGTGGATGATCAGCCTGTCAGGTCCAGAGGTGTCCAGATGGAGCAGATTATTGAACTCCTCTTGAGTGATATTATACTTAGATCCGTGTGTCATCCAAGTAACACTCTCTTCATCCTCACTTGAGAAGTGGCACGTTGTAAAGAACTGTGCAATCACTTCATCATTCCAGTTATGCCTGAAGGCAAAGAGATCCTTCAGGCCATGCCTCTCAGCTGCAGCAATGACCTCATCAAAGGCTGAGCACTTCTTCTTCTCTAGGTGGGCCCAGTCAATCCACTGACTGCGCACCACCGGTGTCTTCATCGGGAGGTACACTGGTTTGTAGAAGTCTGCATGGAAGTTGCACCAAAACCTTCTATCGACAGCTTGCTTTGGCCTGCCATACCAGTCAATGCTCCTGTATTTTGCTGCAGAATCACTGCCTTTTCCGTTGAACTTCTCCTCAGTGGGGTCCCGGACCCCTTCCCTGGGAGCATGGAGCCTCAGGGGCCCAACTGGCCCCGTTGAAACTCCCTCGCCCTTTCCCTTTGCTTGCCGAAGGCCGCTTGAAGATGTAGCAGCCTTCGAGGTAGGCTTCTTGGCACAGACCTTCCTCCGAACTTGGGGAGGAGATGTAGCAGGCCCGGAAGGTCTTTCTTGGCGTTTGCCAAGACAAGCCGAGGACCGAGATGCCACCTCGTGGTCCAACTCGGCCTCAAAGTCGGGGATTTCGTTGTCGGAGCTCGACATGATCTGAGAATGAATGAGCAAGAAAGATGACAAGTTATGCAAGACATAGGTAAGACATGATAGTAAAGGATGGCATTAGGGAATTAAGGAATTAGGTTCAGGTTCAGAAACATCGGACTTGTCCGGTGCCTAGGCACGGACTAATCCGGGGTTCCGGACTTGTCCGTGCATGGACCGGGCTAGTCCGGTGTTCATCCTCAAAAACCTAACAGATTGAACTGGACACAATCCCTAATGCAATTCTAGTCTAGCATACACGTAGTACATCAGCTAAACATGTAACTAGTGCAGGGTGCTAGGCCAAACGATCAATGATTGAGAAAAAATACGATTTCTAGGGTTTTGAAGGTTTTTACCGAAGAAATCATTGGAGACTTGAAGTTTTGGGGGTTTGAGGCCGGACTAGTCCGGTGGAATCAATCCCCATGTCTTCAAGCTTGATCTCCGCCCAAACTTGTGGCTTTTCGACGGAGGACACAAGAGATTGCTTTGGGAGCTCGAGCGCAAGAGAGAGAAAGGCGTGAGCAAATGTGGGGATGAGTAGATTAGGGTTTGGTGGCGGCTAGGGTTATGGACACGAGAAATCGGACAAGTCCGGACTTGACCGGACTAGTCCGAAGTCATCCAGAGACCTATATCGGACTAGTCCGTGGTCCGTCGGACTAGTCTGGCCTAACCGGCACTCTGCGGACTAGTCTGCATGGGCGGACTAGTCCGGATAACCACGGACTAGTCCGTGGTTACCAGGAAAGAATTGCATAGCCCATTCATATATATTTGAAGGTTCAATAATAGAGAATAGAGAGGCAAAACAATTCAAGCAATCTTGATGAATTTGACCAGTAAGCATACAACAATCATACAATGATCAAAATTCATCAAGATCTAATAATTGACATAGTTTTTTGAGAGGAAAATAGGGAGGGGTAATTTTCACAAATCAATCAACATTTTTGAAGTAATCATACAGGTATGCAACTTTTCAAGCCACACTCCGAGAATCAAGAATATTTAGCTCATTTCGGAGTTCGCAAAAACGCTTTTCATCAAGTGGCTTGGTGAATATGTTGGCCAATTGTTTTTGTGTGTTTACATGTGAGATGGTTATGTCTCCTTTCATGGAATGGTCTCTCAAGTAATGATGTCTTATGTCTATGTGTTTAGTCCTAGAGTGCTCAACTGGATTGTGGGCTATTTTAATGGCACTCTCATTGTCGCAAAGGAGAGGAATATGGTTCATATTGTAACCGTAATCCCTTAGAGTTTGTCGCATCCAAAGAAGTTGTGCACAACAACTCCCGGCTGCAACATACTCCGCTTCGGCTGTGGATAAAGCAATGGAATTTTGTTTCTTAGATGACCAAGAAACCAAAGATCTTCCTACGAATTGTCATGTGCCAGAGGTGCTTTTTCTATCAACTTTGCACCCGGCATAATCTGCATCGGAGTAACCAATGAGATTGAATTTGGAGCCTTTTGGGTACCAAAGACCATGGTTGGGTGTATGAACTAAATATCTCAAGATTCTTTTTACGGCTGTCAAGTGACATTCCTTAGGGTTGGCTTGAAATCTTGCACACAAACATACACTCAACATAATATCTAGCCTAGATGCACATAAGTAAAGTAAAGATCCAATCATGGAGCGATATACCTTTTGGTCAACGCTCGGTCCATCTTCATTGAGATCCAAGTGGCCATTCGTAGCCATGGGAGTCTTTATGGGCTTTGCCTTGTCCATGCCAAACTTCTTGAGTATGTCCTGCGTGTACTTGGTTTTGCTTATGAATGTTCCTTCCTTTGGTTGCTGCACTTGGAATCCCAAGAAGTACTTCAATTCTCCCATCATTGACATTTCAAACCTGTCTGTCATAATTCTACTAAATTCTTCACAGAAAGATTGGTTAGTTGACCCAAAAATTATGTTATCAATATAGATTTGGCAAATAAAAAGATCATTATCTAGATTTTTCGTGAATAGTGTATAATCTACTTTGCCAATCTGAAAGCCATTATCAATTAAAAAATCTCTAAGACACTCATACCAAGCTCTAGGAGCTTGTTTGAGGCCATAGAGAGCCTTACGCAGTTTATACACGTGGTTGGGGAACTCTTCGTCTTCAAATCCGGGTGGTTGCTCCACGTACACCTCTTCCTTGATCGGTCCGTTGAGGAAGGCGCTTTTCACGTCCATTTGGTACAGCTTGAAATCATGGTGAGTAGCATATGCAAGTAATATTCTAATTGATTCAAGCCTAGCTACTGGAGCAAAAGTCTCATCGAAATCCAAACCTTCGACTTGTGAGTAACCTTTGGCCACAAGTCGTGCCTTGTTTCTTGTCACCACCCCGTGTTCGTCTTGCTTGTTGCGGAAGACCCACTTGGTGCCCACTATGTTTGCATTGGGTCTTGCCACAAGTTCCCAAACCTCGTTTCTCTTGAAGTTGTTCAACTCTTCTTGCATTGCCACCACCCAGCCCGGATCCTTCAATGCATCCTCAGTCCTGCGTAGTTCCAAAAAGGAGACAAACGAGTAATGCTCACAAAAATTAGCTATACGAGATCTAGTGGTTACTCCCTTTTGGATATCACCGATGATGTTGTCGATTGGGTGATCCCTTTGAGTGCGTTGGTGTACTCTTGGGTGTGGCACTTGGGGAGTTGAGTGTTGGTGATCATTTTCTTCTCCCCTTGAGTGGTTGCCCTCATTGATTTGTTGATCATCTTCATATTCTTGTGATTGATCTTGTATCAAGACTCCCGCTTGATTGTTGATCTCCTCTTGTGGTTCACTTTCCTCTTGTATTTGTGACGATGACTCTTGTGGACGAACTTCGCCTAGAGCCATTCTCTTCAATGCTTGGTAAGGAGCTTCTTCTTTACCTAATTCACATTGATCAACTTGCTCCTTTTGGGAGGCATTAGTTTCATCGAACACTACGTCACGTGCACCTTCAACAAGTCCGGAGGCCTTGTTGAAAACACGATAGGCGTAAGTGTTCGAATCATAGCCAAGAAGGAAACCTTCATCGAACTTCAAAGCGAACTTTGAAGTCCTGGGCTTCTTGTTCAAGATATAACATGGAGAGCCGAAAACTCGAAAATATGAAATGTTGGGTTTGTTACCGGTGAGTAGCTCATAAGGAGTCTTCTTGAGTAGTCGATGAAGGTAGAGTCGATTTGCGGCGTGGCAAGCGGTGTTAATCGCTTCCGCCCAAAATCGATCCGAAGTCTTGTATTCATCGAGCATTGTTCTTGCCATCTCTATGAGCGTTCGGTTCTTCCTTTCGGCGACTCCATTTTGTTGTGGAGAGTATGGTGCTGAAAATTCGTGCTTGATTCCCTCCTCATCAAGGTACTCCTCCACTTGTATGTTCTTTAACTCCGTGCCGTTGTCGCTCCGAATACTCTTGATCGATAGTGAGAACTCGTTTTGAGCTCGCTTGAAGAATTTCTTGAGTGTTCCTTGTGTTTTTGACTTGTCATGCAAAAAGAACACCCAAGTGAAGCGGGAAAAATCATCAATAATGACTAAACCGTATTTATTACCGCCGATGCTTATGTAAGCAATTGGACCAAACAAGTCCATATGAAGTAGTTCGAGCGGTCTTGTCGTAGTCATAATGTTCTTTGCAGGATGATGTGCTCCTACTTGCTTCCCGGCTTGGCACGCGCTACAAGGCCTGTCTTTCTCAAAAACAATATCTTTCAAACCTCGGATGTGATCGCCCTTGAGGAGCTTTTGAAGATTCCTCATACCAACATGTGCTAGCCGTCTATGCCACAGCCAACCCATGTTGGTTTTTGCAATCAAGCATGTGTCGAGTTCGGCTTTATCCTTGTTGAAGTCAACAAGGTAAAGCTTTCCCTTCAACATACCCTTGAATGCAACGGAACCATCACTCCTCCTTGAGACGGTCACACCCTCGTTAGTAAACAAGCAATTATAACCTTTGTCACATAATTGAGATATGGACAGCAGGTTATAATCTAAAGATTCAACATGTAGAACATGAGAAAGAGTGTGTTCAGAGGATATTGCTATTTTACCGGTACCGAGCACCCTTCCTTGACTATTATCTCCGAAGTAGATGCCTTCGTTTGGGTCCTCGTTTTCTTCATATTCCACGAACATCCTCTTTTCTCCGGTCATGTGGTTGGTGCATCCACTATCTAGCACCCATTTTGATCCACTGGAGGAATAGGCCTGCAGAAACAAATTATGCCTTGGTTTTAGGTACCCAAGCTTGCTTGGGTCCTTGGAGGTTAGTTACAATACATTTGGGCACCCACACATGGGATTTTGTGTTCCCATGGCGTGGCCCAGCATAATAAGCATAAACTTTACCAATATTGTTTCTCATTAATACATAAGAGGCATCAAAGGTTTTGAACAAGAGTTGCTGTTGTTTATGGATCGGACTAGTCTGGGTAACCGGACTTGTCCGAATGTCCGGACTTGTCTGGACCTCCACCGGACTAGTCCGGCGTTTATGAGAGTTCAGATTCTTAATTTTTTAGTTACCAGGTTGTGAGGGTCCTCCCTTCACAAAGGTAATCCTTCCCTTGTTATTCTTATGACTTCCAGCATTTTGCTTACCATAGTAAGAATAACCAATGCCATACTTGACGTTTGGAGGTCTTTGGACCAAGTATGCACTACGTGCATAGTTGATCCTCTCCTTGTCAAATATTCCACATTGGGTAGGATTTTTATCCTTTGCGGAGGTAGACTTTTCCTTCAAGCTGATGTCGACTTTACCACATTTGCACATATGAACAGGATTAGTTGAAGTGTGTTGAGAAGGTAGACTTGAAGAGGAGGAAGGTTCACTTAGCTTGAGTGACTCAACTTGCACTTCAAGGATCTTGTTGACCTTGATCAGGTCATCAAGTTGATCCTTGATTGCAACATTTGAGTTGGTTAATTACAAACAAGTTTTCTTGCTTGAAGCTAGCTCAAGCTCTAGTGAGTTGTTTTTCTCCTTTTCAAGAACTAGAAGATTGTCAAGTTCGACATACCTCTCCTTTTGGAAGATAATCATGTCTTCTTGACGATCAATTAGCGATTCCTTCTCAACAAGTTGGACAAGTAAAAATTTCATTTTAGCAGCAGTTTTTCTATCTAATCTAGTTAACATATCTTCATCATCACTATCTAGTTCATCATCACTTGAGTACGAATGCATGGAAGGAGTTTTGATGTTTACCTTGCGTTTACCTTCCTTTGCCATGAGGCAAGTGCCATGTCCCTTCTTTGCACCGAGCGTGGGGAAGAGTGTGGGTTTCTTGGACGAACTTTCAATGGCTATGCTAGCCATCTCTTCTTCATCGGATGATGAGGACTCATCGTTTGAGTCCCACTCCTTTCCAATGTGTGCTTGTTCAGCTTGTTTCTTCTTTTTGAAGAATTTCTTCGGTTGAGGCTTGGTTTCTTTATTCTTCTTCTTGTTGTCCTCATACGGGCAATCGACTATAAAGTGGTTATACTCACCACAATTATAGCACGCCCGCCTCATCTTTGGCTTTGTCCTTTCCTTGTACTTGGCTTCACCTAATTTTGTTCCTTGTCTTTTCTTCATTATTCTTTTGAACTTTTTCATGAACAAAATCATATCCTCTTCGTCCAGCTCACTGCTTTCGTCATTGCTATCCTCCTCAAACTGTGCTTCTCTTGCTTCTTTGGATAGAGGCTTGAGTGTGGACTTTAAGGCAACTCCCTTCTTCTTGGCCGATGTGAGGTCGGCTATTTCATTGACGTGCTTGGCTTGTTTCTCCATCATTTCAAAATTGATGATTTTGCCAAGCAATTCATCTGGAGTCATCCTCTTGTACCCGGGACTTTCTCTGATCATAGAGCATAGTGTGACATTGTGAGGCATAAAGGCTCTAAGGATGAGCTTTACAACCTCGTGGTCATTCCACTTCTTGCTCCCATATGATCGAACCTTGTTTACAAGTGTCTTCAATCGGTTGTACATGTCCTGGGGAGACTCGTCTTCCTCAATTGCGAACCTTCCTAGTTCGCCCTCAATCATTTCAATTTTGGCCTCCCGCACATGCCGGTCACCTTAATGGACTGTTTGTAGTGTTTCCCATATTTCCTTGGCAATCTCCAGTCCGTCCACCTTTGTGAATTCATCTCGACTTAGAGAGGAGGTGATCACGGCTGCGGCTTGAGCGTTTCTATGGATGGCTTGCTCTTGACTTGGAGTGAGCTCTTCGTCGTCATCTGGGATGTCTATTCCTGTGCACACAATATGCCATAAACTTGGGTTAAGGGAAATCAAGTGCATCTTCATATTTTGCCTCCACATGGAGTAATCACTCCCATCGAAGTGTGGGGCTTTTCCAAGAGGAATAGATAGGTAATGGCTGTTGTTTGAATTTAAACGATCATAGTTGAAAGGATATTGGGAGTAGTCGGTGTGACTACTCCCCTTCTTCTTTTCTTCAACTTTAGCTTTCCCTTTGGAAAGTGCTTTCTTTCTGAGTAGTGCTTTCAGCTCCAGCGTCTCCTCGTCATCATCATCGAAGTCTTGAATTGCTTCGAAATACTTTTCCAGCTTTTGGTTCTTGTCTTTGTTTACTTCTTCCTGGTTGTTGATTTTCTGAACATCTTTCATGTTCGACATGATCTCTTCGAGTGGTTGCACTCTTTCTTGAAGAACCTGGCTCTGATACCAATTGAATGTAGGCCTAGAGGGGGGTGAATAGGCCTTCTTGATTTTTCTCGGTTCCTATAACACTCAACAACAAGGTCAATACCAGAGATATCGGACTAGTCCGGTAATGTGCAGACTAGTCCAGTTTTCACGGGCTAGGTTGATCAAGTTCAGACAATTTGATTGATTCGTTAATGTTTGCAGCGGAAATATAAACTTGAATCTCAATTTAATAGTTGTATGTCAGATTCTATTGTAGTTAAAGCTCTTGATCAACAATTGGACTTAGATTGAATAAAGTGAATCAAACCCTAGATTAAGTTGATCAAATTAGATGAAGAACACAAAAGGACAAGACACATGATTTATCCCGTGGTTCGGCTACCACGAAGGCAACCTACATCCACGTTGAGGAGCCCACAAAAGGACCGGGTCTTCTCCAACCCTTTCCTCGTCGGATCGCCACGAAGGCCAATCCTCTTCCACTACTCACAAGGGGTAAATAACCAAGTTGAAGGGGCGTTCTCACACGTTGAGAGCTCCCTTGATTACAACTCACAATGACACCAATAACACACTCGAAAATTACAAATCGAAACGTAAGAGTGTGTTAGAGAATCAAACCAAGAGCTCAATGATGTGTGCCAAGTGTCTCTCCAATGATCTAGAAGTGATCTTCAATGGATTGATTGATTTTGCACTTAATTTCGTGGAGAGAGATGGTTTTTGAGTCTCTTGGGAGGTGTGACGGCGCTAGGGTTCGAGAGTGTGTAAAAGTGGGTCGTGCACCTCTATTTATATGGGGTTTCTAAAAGTGACCGTTAGGGTTCAGAAAGATCGGACTAGTCTGTGGTGGTCACCGGACTAGTCCGGTGTGCTGTGTGTAGCAAACCCTAAGTGTCCAGGAATATCGGACTAGTCCGGTTGACAACGGACTTGTCCGATTTCACTACTGGAAATCTTCGGACTAGTCCGATTGACATCGGACTTGTCCGGTCATATGAAACCCTAAGTGTTTGGGATGACAAGTCCGCACTTGGAGGACTTGTCCGATTTAGATCAGTGTGTATATCGGACTAGTCCGTGTAGACACCGGACTTGTCCGAAGTGGATCAGAATGAATACGGACTAGTCCGGATCACAACGGACTTGTCCGATTTTGTGTGACTTGTGCATTGTGTTGAGGACTAGTCTGCATTGGGGAGGACTAGTCCGAAGTGGATCAGAAAGATATCGGACTAGTCCGGTGGAGACCGGACTTGTCCGATCTAGTGCAGAATGTGATATCGGACTAGTCCGGCTGATATCGGACTAGTCTGGTCCTCTATAACTTTGTGCATTGTATGTGTGTGCTTGAAAGTGATTGAGCTCTTGGGTGTGTTTCCTTAACACACTCTATACATAATAATCTACTATTTTCTTCTTCTTGAGCTCAAATTCACTTTGCTTCTCATTTCCCTTCTTTTTGGCATTTTGCTCATTTTTCATCATTTGCCTGCATTCATCTCAACAAAAGGATTAGGATCCCAATTGCTTGTCATAAATCATCCAAAACCCACAAGGGAGTCCTAGATGCACTTTCAACTAGTCCGGTGTTAGGGTTTTTCAACGGCTAGCTTTTGGAAACCCTATAAATAGATGATCCACAACTTTCCCATGAGAAGACACGTCAAATATTGAAAAAGGAGCAAACCCTAGCCCCGCCACTCAGTCCCAAGAGCCCAAAACACATCTCCCCACACATCTAAAGTTCAAAAAGAGTGAAATAGATTGAACACTTGGATTCGGGATTGGGATATCGTCATTCTTTCATCGCGAGCTCTTGGGGTTTGATCTTTCTACACTCATACTCTGCATTGTAATACTTTTGAGTGTATTTTATCACTTGTTCATTGTAATTTTCGTGGGAGCCATCAACGTGTGAGGTTGCCCCACAAACTTGGTGATTACCCGTGATAGTGGAATCATGTCGGCCTTTGTGGTGACTTGAGGAGGAAAAGGGTTGGAGACCCGGCTCCGTGTGAGCTTCCTCAACGAGGACGTATATCTCGTTGTGAGATCGAACCTCGGGAAAATTATTTTGTCTCGTGTCTCATTTACTTTAAATTTTGTTCATTAGATCACTTAAGTGCTAAACATTAACTTAAGGCAATTTTATGTTACACTTGCATTCTTACATTAATTTCAAGTATAAATATCAGTTGTTCTTAATTCTGCTGCTAAAGAAATTTAATTTCTCAATTAACACCTGATCAACACACATACTTCTTGCACACCGGACTAGTCCGCCCACGCAACCGGACTAGTCCGGCCAACCAAGTTTTTTACTATTCTATTAAGTGTGCAGGAAATTCAAAAGGCCTATTCACCCCCCCCCCCCCCCTCTAGGCCACATTCACTAGAGCACGTGCGTGACAATTGGATCTCCAGGTACGTTCTAACATTGTCAATTGTTTTTTAGAACTTATGCTTGTTTACATGCATATTTATTGATTAGGAACAATATAGAGGACCATCAAGGGCTTTTAGAAGTCCAAGGAGTCAAGGAGTGAGGAGATAGGACGTCCACACCAAGAGGATTCCAAGCCCAACTCGACTTCGACTCTACCTCGGGGTCCAGGAGCTGCCTTCACCAAAATTGACGTCTCGGACAGATACAGAGTCGTATTTTGACATTCTATATATGGTTGAAACCAGGATTTTGGAAATCTTACAATGGAACCAGCCCAACCCCCAAATTCCTTTCGAGTTGACGGGAATCGACAAAACAAGTGGGCGTCCAGAATATGTCCGGTTGCTGCAGTGTAGTCCTTTGGGCCGCTGGCCCATGTATCATGTGGAAGCCCATTAGGGTTGCGTCCATGGGTCTTGCACGCCCCTAACTCCTATTTATACAGCAGCCATAACCACATTAGGTTTGGGTTTTGCTTAGATACAATCTTTCAATGAACAGTGCCACCGTTCACCGGTTGTGAGACCCTACTTCGTGATCAACTCAGTTTTGATTGCAACTTCTCTGTTCTTGCTTGTGTTCTTGATTGCGCTTGCAGGGATGAGCCTTCCTGGCGAGGTCATTCATGTGACAAGGGTGGTAACCAATGAAGCAGTGGTGTAGTGATTGTGTGGTTCCGTCCGCTCGGAGCCTTGGATCATCAACGTTGAGATCTCCATCCAATCAAGTTTACCGTAACTCTCGGAAGATCGGGACTAATCCTCCTATCAAGTGGTATCAGATATCAGGTAGATCGTGAGGTATACTTGTGTACCCTATAGATTCATTTTGTTTCAGTCCTATAGTCCACAAAAAGCCACAAAAAAAATTAATTTCCCTAACCTACAACCCTTGCTCAACCTTTTGCACAATTTAGTTTCGGAGTCTGTAGTTCTGAGTTCGTGTCCTAGGTTGAGTCTGGTTGCTGGTTTAGACTTGTTTTGGTTCAGTTTTGTTTCTTCTATCCGCTATCATATACAAAAAACCAATCTACAAAAAATTCCATCCACCGATTCGTTTATGTTTCAGTTTCCACCACCACCAAAACCTAATTCGGGGTATCCTCCTTAAAATGGGAATAACTTTTCGCTCGGAACTCCAATTGAGGTGCATTTTTTTCCAAAAAAGGTCTCGAGAAAATCCACATGCGAAACACCGGCTGTGCCAGTTACGGCGATTCCAAAAAAATTAAAAAATTCAGGAAGGCCCTCGTTTCGAACTCCGAAGTTCCAACACCAGTTTTTCCAAACGCTCCTGAATTTGTATTGATCACATCTTTCATCTGTTTGAGCTAATACTTGGTGTTGTTTCTATTCTTGTGCCCTTGGTTGAGGAAAAATATCAAAAATATAAATAAAAAAAGATTTTCATTTCTACTAGTGCTAAAAGACAAAAAACAGGAGACCCAAGGGGATCTCTACTTCAGCTATTTTTTGTGTAAATGTTGAATACTTGCTGATATTGTCCTTGTTGTTCATCATTCATCCTTATTCTTTGCTTGTTGCCACAACTCTTCTAAAAATTTTTTAGGCCAGCAACTAGGTGAAATTCTTTGGACACTTATTCAACATTGTTATCCATTACTAACTTGTGTGCCACATACATATACTGCATTTGAGCCTTCCCAAGCTCCAGCCTCTCTCGAGCAGAACAGGTAACCTTTGCAATCACACCCACTTTCTGCTTGCTTTTGCACCGATCACGGTTGGCCACCTGCAGTGCTAGTAAGAAACTTGTAAGAGCAAGGTAAGATGCATCTTACTAATTGATTTATCCACTTACACTTCAGAGAGCGTAGTAATAGGGTTCTTCCTGATCCTTTCGTCATCATTTCTGTTTTGTACTAACAATGATAGGAAAGAAACCTATGGATAAGACATCTGGTTCTACACCTTCGGATGATGATGAGTGCGTGTCCCCCATGGAACTAAGGGACATGATGTGGGTGTTGTCTAAAGCTTTCAACCACTACTAGACTACTACAACAACCACCTTTCAGAGGATTCATACAAGTGTTGTTGGTCTGGCAACACGGTTGGACGAGATGGAGACTCGTCTTCCCCAACAAGCTACACCCTCTATCATCCTTGATGCCGACGCACATGCTCACTACAACACAGAGGATAACTTCAATAAGGACGAGGTTGATGCACATCAGCGCCGTCGCCCTTGACGAAATCGTCAAGGTATGGGAGATAGACCTCGTCCTCATGCTCCTGAACAAGATAATGATCCTTATGCTAAGATTAAGTTTTATACTCCACCATTTTATGGATCTTATGATGCTGAGACTTACTTGGATTGGGAGATGACGGTAGAACAAAAATTTAGCTCTCATCTTGTTCCCGATCAACATAGAGTTAGACAAGCCACTAGTGAGTTTAATGATTTTGCTATCATTTGGTGGAATGAACTTGTCAATACACGTAATGCCCCACATACTTGGGCTGCATTAAAAGAAGATATGTGCGCTAGGTTTGTTCCTCCTTCATATAGACGTGATATTCTTAAAAATTTGCAATGCTTTGATCAGGGTGACATGACTACCCAAGAGTACTACCAAGAGTTGCAGAGAGGTATTTTTTGTTATGAGGTAGTTGAGGATCAGGAAGACCAAATTGTTAGGTTTTATGGGTGCTTGCGTAGTGAGGTCTAGGACATAGTTGACTACAAGGAATATCATTCTATTCAACGTTTATTTCAACTTGCAATGTTAGCACAAAAAGAAGTGTAGGGTCGCCAACAAAAGCGGCGGAACAACACCTTCACGCCATGACAGCTTCCAGTGCCAACCAAAGCAGCGCCCTCCTCTAGCATACGTGCTTCTACACCACCCTCCACCGGTGTTGTACGCATCACCGCACCTTATACATCATGGGGACAAGATAAATGCAACTCCCATATGGCTTTAGATGTTGCAGCAAAGGCTGCTGCACCCAACACTTCCACCAGTCGCACCTCCAACATGAAGTGCCACCGCTGCTAGGGAATTGGCCATATGCAATGAGATTGCCCCAGCAAAACGGGCGATCATTGCAACTGCTGATGGTGGGTATGTTAGTGCTTCTGATATTGAATATGAAAATATTATTGCAGCTAACATTGCAGGTTCTGATGACGGTGCTGAGGAGGTTCTTGGTACATCTGCGACCAACAACTATAGGACATTGATTGTGCAGCGAGCTTTGAGTGCCACAGTTAGAGCGGACGACAACCGCCAATGTCACAACCTTTATAACATGTTTCTCATCGCCAAGGACTGTCGTGTACATACCATCATTGGTGTTGGTAGCTGCAACAATTTTGTGTTGAGTTGGTCAAGAAGTTTGGCTTGACCACACGAGAGCATCCCCACCCTTGTCAGATTCAATGGTTTAGCAACAATTGTAAGATAAAAATAACACAAATAGCAAGGATACATTTTTCCATTGGTTCTTATCATGATTTTGCGGATTTTGATGTTGTACCTATGGATGCTTGCTCTCTTTTGTTGGGACATCCTTGGGACTTTTATACCGATGCCATTCACCATGGTCGATCTATTAAGTATACTCTCATGCATAAGGGCAAGAAAATTGTGTTGCTTCCTATGAGTCCCACTGAAATGTGCAATTTGTTCATGAGAAAAAGAATAATGTTAAGCAAAAGAGTGTTTTCAATTCTGAAATTCAGCAACCTATTAAATTGAAAAATCCTGTTTTGCTTGCAACTAAATCTGATCTTGATGACTTATATGCCTCTAATGGATCTTTCTATGCTTTGGTGTGCAAACATGCTTTATATTCCATTGAGGATGCATCCATTGCTTTGCTACCTGCTGTTACTAAGCTTTGGCAGGAGTATAGGGATGTTTTTCCATCAGAGATACCGCCTGGATTAGCACCTGTGCGAGGCATTGAGCACAAGCTTGATTTGATTCTGGGCGCGAGCTTGCCAAACCGTGCGACCTACAGGACCAACCCCGATGAGACTAAGGAAATTCAACGACAAGTCCAAGATACTCTGGACCGCGGGTACATTCGTGAGAGCCTCAGTCCTTGTTCTGTTCCTGTTCTTTTGGTTCCTAAGAAAGATGGCACTTGGCGCATGTGTGTTGATTCTAGAGCCATCAATAACATTACCATTCGTTATCGCTATCCTATTCCTATATTGGATGACATGCTTGATGAGTTGAGTGGTTCTGTTATTTTCTCGAAGATTGATTTGCGTAGTCTGTATCATCTGATTCATATGGCTTTAGGTAATGAATGGAAAGATGCTTTTAAAACTAAATTCAGACTTTATGAATGGTTAGTCATGCCATTTGGTTTATGTAATGCGCCCAGCACCTTCATGAGATTAATGAATGTGGTTTTACGTGCTTTCATAGGTAAATTTGAGGTGGTCTACTTTGATGATATCCTTATTTACAGCAAGGCATATGATGATCATCCTGTACATTTGCGTGCTGTTTTTAATGTCTTGCGCGATGCACGTTTATTTGGTAACCTTGAGAAGTGCACCTTCTGCACCAGTGTGTGTGTTTTCTTGGTGATGTTGTTACTTCGCAGGGCATTGAGGTGGATGAAGCAAAGATTGTTGCCATCACGAGCTGGCCACTTCCGACTACGGTCATGCAGGTTCAAAGTTTTCTTGGTATCGCAGGGTTCTACCGGTGTTTCATGCAGGATTTCAGCACCATTGAGGCACATCTCCACGAGTTGACAAAGCATTGAGTGCCGTTTCGATGGGGGCCAGTAGAACAACAATCTTTTGACGCTCTCAAGTCGAAGCTCACGCAAGCACCATTGCTGCAATTTCCTGATTTTGAGAAGACCTTCGAGCTTTGAATTTGATGTGAGTGGCATTGGCATTGGAGGAGTGCTCATTCAAGGAGGTAAACCTGTTGCTTTCTTTAGTGAAAAATTGCATGGGCCTTCGCTGAAATATTCTACATATGACAAAGAACTTTATTCTTTAGTGCGTGTCTTCCAATCTTGGCAACATTACCTATGGTCAAAAGAATTTGTCATACATTCAGATAATGAGTCTTTGAAGTATGTTAAAGGACAAGCTAATCTAAACAAATGTCGTGGTAAATGGATCTAGTTCATAGAGTCATTTCCTTACATCATTAAACATAAGAAAGGGAAAGACAATGTGATTGCCGATGCTTTATCTAGATGTTATACGCTGTCCCAACTTTCTCATAAAATCTTGGGTTTGGAAACCATAAAGAGATTATATGCTACTGATTTGGACTTCCAAGATGCCTTTGACAATTGTAGAGAGGCAAGAACGTGGCAAAAATTCTCGCTGCGTGATGGCCTTCTCTACCGTGCTAACAAGCTGTGTGTTCCAGCTAGTCCGTTCGCCTTTCTTTTGTTGTAGCAGGAAGCTCATGGAGGTGGTTTGATTGGAAATTTTGGTGTTAAAAAGACAGAGTATGTGCTGGCCGCTCACTTCTTTTGGCCACAAATGCAGCGTGATGTGGAGTGTTACATTTCACGTTACACGACATGCAACAAAGCTAAGTCTCGGCTTAACCCGAATGGTCTTTATATGCCTCTTCTGTTACTAGTGCCCCTTGGGAGGATATTTCTATGGACATTATTTTAGTATTGCCTAGAACAAAGAGGGGGAGGGATAGTGTCTTTGTAGTTGTTTAAGTTTCTCTAAAATGGCACATTTTATACCCTGTCACAAGACCGATAATGCTTCACATGTAGTTGATTTGTTCTTCAATGAGGTTGTGCGTTTGCATGGTGTTCCCAATACTATTGTTTCTGATAGCGATGCTATGTTTTTTGAGCCACTTTTGGAGAACTTTATGGTATAAATTGGGAACAAAGTTGCTGTTTTCTACTACTTGTCATCCACAAACTGATGGGCAAACAGAGGTAGTTATTTGTACCTCATCTACTATGTTGCGTGCTGTTTTGAAAGATAATTTGAGATTGTGGGAGGAGTGTTTGCCACATATTGAGTTTGCTGATAACAGGTTTATTCACTCCACAACCATGTTAAGTCCTATTATGGTAGTCTATGGTTTCAATCCCCGTGCTCCAATTGATTTGTTACCTTTACCATATACTGAAATTTCGAACTTAGATGCCACACCACGTTCTGAATTTATTCTTAAGTAGCATGAAACTACTAAGTTACAAATTGAAAAATGAATGAAAAGTATCGCATTGCTACTAGTAAAGGTAGGAAGGAGGTAAAATTGATACCCGACGATTTGGTGTGGGTTCATTTGAGAAAAGATAGGTTCCCGGATTTGAGAAAGTCCAAACTCATGCCACGTGCTGCTAGACCTTTGAAGGTTCTTAATAAGATAAATGACAATGCATATAAACCTGAGTTGCCACCTGAGTTTGGGGTTAGTCCCACATTTAACATTTTAGATTTGAAACCATACTTGGGTGTGGAAGATGAGCTAGAGTCGAGGAAGACTCTAATTCAATAGGGGGAGGATGATGTGGACATCTCTCCTTTGCATACAATACAGGGACCAATCTCTAAAGCACGTGTGAGACAGTTGGATCTCCAGGTATGTTCTAACCATGTCAATTGTTTTTCATAACTTACGCTTGTTTCCATGCATGTTTTATTGATTAGGAATAATGGAGAGGACCAGCAAGGGCATGGAGAAGTCCAAGGAGTCAAGGAGGAGGAGATAGGACGTCCACACCAAGGAGGAGTCCAAGCCCAACTCAACTTCGACTCCACCTCGGGGTCCAAGAGCTGCCTTCACCAAAATTGTCATCTCGGACACATATGGAGTTAGATTTGGACGTTATATATATGGTTGGAACCATATTTTCATAAAGCTTCCAATGGAGCTGGCCCCACCTCAAAATTCCTTCTGAGTTATCAGGAATTGGTGAAATAAGTGGGCGCCCAAAAATTGTTCGGGTGTTGCGTCATCGTCCTTTGGGTTGCTGGCCTTTGTATCGTGTGGAAGCCCATTAGGGTTGTGTCCAGGGGTCGTGCATGCCCTTAAGTCCTATTTATACAGCAGCTGTCATGACATTTGTATTGGGTTTTGCTTAGACACGATATAACATTGAACAATGTCACCGTTCACCGGTTATGATACCCCACTTCATGACTAACTCAGTTTTGATTGCAACTTCTCTATTCTTGCTTGTGTTCTTGATTGCGCTTGCAGGGATAAGCCTTCGTGGCGAGGTAATTTGTGTGACACGGGTGATAACCAACAAAGCAGTAGTGTACCTCTCGGAGCCTTGGATCATTAACGTCGAGATCTCCACCCAATCAAGTTTACCGTACCTCTCAGAAGATCGTGACTCATCTTCCTATCAGTTGTCGATCAGGAGTTGCTACAATGTCCTATTTTGCAAAAGTACCAAGTGCAAACAAAAATATTCTACCTTGCATTGAATAAATTTGCTCTGGTACTTCACCCTTTTTCTTAGTCTTTATGGGGCTTATGCCTCATCCTTTACTTGGGTGGTTGAAGGACGGAACAACAAAATGAGCATGCATCACCTAATGTATGAGTTTTACTCAAATTTCCAGGGAATTTTAAATGGTGTTTGGATTTAAGTTCCTCAAATGATGCACTCAATCACTCCTATGTAGGAGGTGGTATTTGTATCCTCACCAAGGCAATGCCTTTCTTGTCCTACATCTAAATAAGGCTTGTATGTGGAGCTTGGTAGGGATCAAGAGTAGGCATATTTGCAACACATATATTGCTATGTCAAAAGGGTAATCCTTAGGAGAAAACAAATCATACTTTTGATCATGATTTGTGCAAGTGTGATGGAATATTTGTGGAGTGGGAATATGAAGATGACTCCTTTGTATGCACCCTCTTTTTGTGAGGATGAAACAAGGCTACTTATTCTCCTTTTTTTCTCACGCTCTTGTACATGAGCATGCATTTTCTTTTTCTTGTAGCCATGTCTTCTACTCCTCTTTTCAAATAATTTTGAGGGAGTATTATGCATGAAAATCATGGAGTATATTTTTAGTGGTGGGATTGTATGATAGAATTTTGCTAACTTCTAGTGTAGAAGTTTAGCATGTGCCCGTGTAATCTTGATCTGAAAAGCATGAAAAGATTCTCACATAGGTCTATACTAGTTTGACCAAGCTCAATGTGATGGCAAATACCATATGCATAAGTTTTATCTAATTCAAATCATCTTATGGCTTTAGTAGGAATTTCTATCAAATGAGGAACTCCCATTTTAAATTTTCTCTGTGAAATTAGGTTTCACTTTCAACTAGGATATTAGCAGCTCTTGTCACTATATCATATCCCACAACAACCTAGAATTGGACTTGAATTTTTCTACTCACAATTTCCAAGTTCTGGCCTCTCTTGCTTATATAATCAATCCTAAGGACAACTCAATCCAAACTAGAACTCTAATCCTATTCAGTTCCAACAGAAACTTTCCATAACTTCTCAAGACTCTTCCATATGCAGGTAGAAGCAATCTTAAGACTTCCAAACACCTTAGTAACGTATCCCACATTCCTAAAACAACTCAACTTTGTGACCCACATAGGAAATCTAACCAAAACAAACTCTAAAGCCTTCCATAAACGAACCATAACCACCTCACCCGCAGTCTGAGGCATAATCTAGTCGGTTGGACCTTTCTGACAAATTATTTACGTCCACTTCTCTTTATCACGCCTTGGAACTATGTTGCCACATCCATGCACTCCTTGCACACGTGCAAACAGCTTCCAAAAACGTCCACAATACCTTCATATGCATTGTTCTTGACCCAAACATGTTTCATGACCTTTTGATCAACTCAACTACAATTCCTCCGGGACTTGGCTGTTGAACCTCATCTTCTCCCTAAGACTAGTTCAATGGATCCCGTCACCAGCCATGTATTGACCTCAAGAAACACCTGCACATGAACAAACAACCAATTATTTCAAGCAAAAGTCCTCGACTTGACTCTTGTTAGTTCGAAAACCACAACACCTTATATGAGCACATCAAATAAGTATGTTGCAAACATAGCAAGATAATATCAGCATTAACCACCAAAACACACCAAAAACGTAGCAAATGAATAATAAGCAAGCCTTATCATAAGCATAAAGCAAGTTTGAAACATTGCAAGTTAAAAGCTGAACCCTTGCGATCTTGCACCGAACGTTGCCAAAGTAAACCAGACCTTGCCAATGCTAACTCGACCTTGATCCCGACCTAGCCAAAGCTAACCGAACCATGCGCCGGACCTACCCAAAGTTTGTCGGACCTATTGTTGGACCTTGCCGGATTGACCCAAAACATGTCGGACCTATCGTCGGTCCTTGCCGGAGGTACCCAAAACATGTCAGACCTAGTGTCGGACCTCAGTGAAAAGAGTATTTTGGCAATATTCAAAACCTTTATCGTAATAGCCAATGTATTCAGCACACATAGGTCTCACAATCTCCCCCTTGATGAATGCATTAGCAACACCACTTAGAATGCGAACATTGGCTTATTCGCATGAAAAGTTTTGAAAAGAAATTTATCCCCCTTTTGAAAATAAAATGAGAGAGAAATTTCCAAAAAAATTATATTTCTCCCAATATACCAATTTCTCCCCCTTTGACAATGTATTTAGCAAGGTTCAAAGGAGAAATTTTAATATTTATGAGCATATTATAACATATACATATAAAACAAAGCTCATCCAAGTCATACTATAAGTAAGGGCGTGTTTGGCATGGCTCTACTCCGTAGTAGAGCAACTCCACTCCAAAATGCTGGGGTAGAGCGACTCTGTTGTGGAGATGGAGTTGTTGCTGGAGGTGTTTGGCTGGCAACGTGTTCCCATATCCAAAAAAGAGAAGTTTTAGTACGCTTTACCGATTTTACCCTTAACCGTATTTGGACCTGTCAATTTGTTCTGGACCGAATTACAAAAGCCCATCGGACTGATCTCATTATCTGTTGTGAACAGAGGAGAAAAAGATGTTGTGCTAATAAAAAGTTAAGAGAGAGATAAACAACATAATTCATGCATGGATGTAATATTTTTCTGAAAAAAAAAACAGTAGCATGAATCTTTGACATCACATATGAATAAAAAAGGGAAACCGTATTACACTAGTATCATCCAAAATCATAAAAAAAACACACATAACCATATGATTTCAGCTCAAAGGTGAGACAAACTGGTAAGTGTGGCTTCCTCAAATCACAGATTTATCACATACATCAACTGTGCCAGGAGTAGGAATACATCAAACTCAAGAGCAGACACTTTTGTTTGAGTCAGGTCAAACTCTACGAGGAAGGAGGCTGGAATACGAATGTACATGTTGTTGTCAGGTGACCGAGGAAGGAGGCTGGAATGCGAACGTACGTGATGCCATCGTGTGATCGAGGAAGTAGGTCGGGTGTCAGTCGTCGAAGGACGGCGTTGGGTGTCGGGACGGAAGGACGGTGCTTGGCTGCTAGCCGGCAGGGGCAGACAAGCTGGCACCAAGGCTGCTGTCGATAGACCGCACGCCTCGACGTGGGGGAATGGCGCTGGGAAGAGGGTCCAAAGAGCAGTGAGGTCCGAAGGGCGGTTGGCGGTGAAGATTGGGCCGGCTGCGTCCTACCTTCTGCTGCACGGGGAAGAAGGGTACCAATGGGAATAGATTGTATTGATTCGTTTTTTCATAACTAGTGGCAATTGTGGGTAAATACTTCTGAACCCCATGACTAGGTCTATATTACTTGGTTCTGGAGCAACAAAAGAGGTACTCCAAGAAAATGAACTAGGGCTCCTCCAACTCCTTGGAGTTGGATCCCCTCACAGAGTTTTGGAGTTAAGGTGTTTGGCATGATTTTTTCAACTTTTTCGTGGAGTTCGGCTCTGGGGCCATACCAAACACCCCCTAACTTACACTATCACATCAATTAGATACATAAAAGAACTGTAAGTCATGCTAGAGATCGAGTGAATTGTCAATTTAAGCAACTCATGATCTCATAAACTTAAATATTTCAAAACCTGAAAGCATGACACTTGTTGCTATATTTTTATTATTTTTCAATGTACAAATTCAGATTATATGATATTTCAGGAGATTATATGTCGCATCAGACTTATTCTAACTAACCAATCCAAGCCAATGTCATTTGACGATCAGAAGCTTAAGGACATGGTTTTATTCATACACAACTTGTTCCAAGTTCATATCTAAGTGCAATGATAAGCCATCTCAAAAGAACAAGTGTGATGCATGCATACTCTCTTGATATTTTCTCAATTTTTCATTTGGACATAAAACTCAACATGCGAGTTGATTACTTGATTGAGTCTTCATGATTGAAAGCACTTGTGAGCATGCAACAAGTTCAAAACAGCAAGAAAGTTCGATCATGACCAGATTTAGTGTAAGTAATTATTCCAATTACTAGTGTTGGCAAAAATAATTAAATCGATAACATGAGTAATGTAGTATGAACTTTCAGCATGTAAAAGGAATCACAAACTCACGTATGTATGAGGTACTATGCTCATATTATTTTAAATTCAGTTCACACATAACCTTCCCATGTTTCAAAAGTCACCCTCAATTTAAGCAATGAGGTTCATAACACCTATTTCACCACGGATGAAACAAAAACGAGTGAAATCCAAAGATTTTGTAAAAAATGTCAGCGAATTTTTGTTTGGTATGTCCATGGTGAAGCACAATGTTTATTTTTCAACATTATCACAGAGATAGTGATACGTAATGTCAATGTGCTTTGTTCTAGAATGTTGCACGGGTTTTTAGCGAACGAATGGCACTAGTGTTGTCACAAAATAGTGGAACACTATCTAAATGAACCACATAGTCCTTAGGAGTTTGAACAATCCAAAGAATTTGTGAGCAAGCGCTAGCAGCAGCTACATATTCAGATTCGGTTGTGAATTGTGCAACTGAACTTTGTTCTCTAGAGGACCAAGCAACAAGTGAATTACCAAGAAAATGACAAGCACCCAAAGTACTTTTCCTATCAATCCTACAACCCCCAAAATCAGCATCCTAAAAGGCTTTCAAAGTAATAGTTGAGAAAGAAGGAAGAAAAATGCCAAATTCTTGAGTTCCATGTAAGTACTTGAGAATTATTTTAATGGCTTGACGATGTGAAGCTCGTGGGGACGCATGAAACCATGCACAAAGACATACGCTGAATTGTATAATCGGTCTTGATGCCGTGAGGTACAAGAGTGATCCAATCATGCTTCTATATTCTTTTTGATCGACCGGTTCACCATCTTAATCAAGTTCAAGTGTTGTGGTTGTTCCGATTGGTGTCCGAAGAGGCTTGCTTTTGTCTATGTTGAAGCGCTTAAGAAGGTCTCTTGTATAGTTCATTTGATGCACAAAAGTACCCTCCTTGGTTTGATTGATTTGCAGTCTCAAAAAGTACGTGAGTTCTCCCACAATACTCATCTCAAATTCTGAACTCATCATAGCTGAAAACTTGGACACAAGATCATGAGAAGCACAACAAAAGATAATATCATCCACATACACTTAACATATGATGAGTCATTGCCATGCTTGAGCACAAAAAGAGTTTTATCAACCTTGCCCCGTGTAAACCCTTCTTCAAGTAAGAATGTTTTTAACCTATCATACCATGCTCTAGGGGCTTGTTTGAGACCGTACAAGGCTTTGCACAGTTTGAAAACATGATTAGGAAAATTTGGATTTTTAAAACCAGGTGGTTGCTTGACATAAACCTCCTCATCTATGTAGCCATTAAGAAAAGCACTTTTAACATTAATTCGATATAACTTGAAACCTTTAGATGCAGCGAAGGCGAAAAAAATTCTTATGGCTTCTAGTCTAGCAACAGGAGCAAAAGTTCCATCAAGATATAGACCTTCAACTTGTGTGAAACCTCGAGAAACAAACCTAGCCTTACTCCTAACCACAACCCCATTCTCACTTTGTTTATTTTTAAACACCCATTTATTTCCAATTGGAGTGTGACCTTGAGGTGGAGGTACAAGATTCCAAACATTATTTTTTTCAAAATTATATAACTCTTCTTGCATGGAAATAATGCAAGATTCATTAGAGAGTGTGTGTGATATATCTTTGGGTTCAAAAGAAGCAACAAAAGCAGAATGAATGTGAGAGTTTGGATCGCAAATCTGGACCGTGTAACTCATTCGTGCAAGCTTCCAATGATTTGTTGTGGAGGATGACTTTTGAGGATGCGTAGGGGAGTAGACACTCCACAAGATCCTTCTTCTTCATGTTCATCACAGATAGACTAGAGAACGATATGTACCAGCTGCAATAGTTGTTGGTGCTGGTAGTGGTGCAAAATCAGCATCGTGATCAATGTCATTTGCTTCTGAATTTTTGGGCAGCAGCACCGCTTCTTCATCTTCTTCGATGAAAATACTCTCCCACTACGGATATGGATCTGGACTTGCAATATTAGAACAAGTATCTAGACTAGCTTCATCAAAATAAACCCCACAAGTCTCCACAATTTTTTTAGTATCAAGTAAAAGCACACGGTAGCCTCTAGTATGAGATGGATAACCAAAAAACATGCCATCAATAGATATAGGTTCAAATTTATAAAGATTACCATGTCTCTTAACAAATCATTTACAACCAAAGACCCGGAAGTGTGTGACACTAAGCCTATGTCCAAACCGAAGTCCATATGTGGTTTTACCTAGCTTAGCACGCAAGAAAACACAATTTGAGACGTAACAAGCGGTTGCAGTTGCATCAGCCCAAAATTTCCTAAGAGTTTGATATTCATCAAGCATAGTTCTAGCCATCTCAACTAATGTTATGTTCTTTCTCTCTATGAGACCATTTTGTTGAGGTACATAGGATGAGGAGAATTGATGATATATTCCTTTTTCAGCACAAAAGTGATCAAAGGATTGATTTTTAAATTCAGTTCCTTTATCATTTCTAATTGCTTTTAAAGATCCTGGGTGGTCAAGTAAAAGTCTAAGAATTAAACTTCTAAAGTGACTAAAAGCTTCATTCTTAGATGCCATAGAGTAAACCCAGTAGTATCTAGAATAATCATCAACAATCACAAGAACATTCCATTTAACTCCAAAAGATTGAACACGTGAAGGACCTACGGTGTCGAGGTGCGAGAATTGTCTTGGTTCCGTTGTAATTGTCATTGTGAGAGGAGCATGTGAACCTGCAACCATCTTAGTATGTCTACAAGAAGAGCACACAATTTCTTTGTCCCCTTTAAGCTTAGGCAGCCCACATATGCGATCGAGAGCACTAACACGCGTGAGATGGTCAAAGCCTACGTGACCAAGTCTACGATGCCAAAAATATAAGTCCTTTGAATCCTTAGAAACTGGACACCTATGCTTAGAGGATGACATATCAAAATAAGCTTTCAAAACTCTTCCAACAGAGACATGTTAAAAATAAGCTCACCATTTGAATCTGCAACCTTGCAGCAATTTTTTGTAAAAATAATTTCCAGATTTTCATCTAGTAATTGTGAAACAGAATGAATGTTATATTTCAAATTTTTAACAAGTGCCACATCTTTCAAAGTGTAGTGATTATTAACTATAACTGAACCCCTAGTAATTATAAGAGTTGAAGAATCATTGGCAAAAGTAACATTCTCTATGCGTGACACAAAAGAGAGGGAGGAGAACCATTCTTTGTTACTGGTCATCTGGCGTGAGCAACCTGAATCAACAATTTAAATGTTCTCCTTCCTCAAACGTGTAACCTACATAGAAGCATAATACATCGATGACTCAATACTAGGGTTAGTCAAAATGCATTTAGGAATCCATTACTGAGTCACATGACGTCCAGCAAGAATAACACACGAAAACTGAGATAAAGCAGCAGGTTTATTAGCCAAAATTTGAGAATTTTTGTACCCAACTACTGACCTATGAGGTGTTACATGTGTAGAACGAAAAAACAGTAGGTTTGGGAGTAAACTTTGCATGTTTTTGACTTATTACAATAGGTTGCATGTTTCTAACAATCGGTTCAGCATGTGCAGCAAATTTTGCATGAGTTATGAGATCTAGCTTGCATGTTTCCTTTTTATGTTGTTTAGCTAGTCTATAAAAATCTATTACATGATCATGTCTACCACAGTAGGTACAATGAAATTTAACTTTGTGTTCATGTCTAGATATGCAAGCAACATGTTTATTAGAAACCGAATGAGACAACAATCCTGCAGATTTAAAAATCACTTCTTTATGTTTAGGAACTGTTTAAATCAAACCACTTCCTAATGAAATTATAATTTTAGGTGGATGTGCCTTAGCATGAGCATGAGAATCAAAACCTAAACCAGTTTTGTCATTGCAAGACTTGGAAGAATTCAGCAGCAAGTTTACATTCTTATTCCCATTACAAAACCGCTCTAGTGTCCTATTCATATCATCAAGTGTCTTAGACAAGTCTAGTCCGTTTTCAAATGAAGTTTTTCCTTTTAGCTTGCAATTAAAACAATATTTAACTTTATGAGAACGTAAAGCATTGTTCAATATATAAATCTCATTCATAGCATCATGTAGTTTCTTACCAAGGTCATCACAAGTAGAACAATGCAAATCAATTGTAGAACAGAAGGCATCTTTCAAGTTTTTATCATTAAGTGCAGCAAGCTTTTTGGTCTTTTCTATTTCATGTTCAAGCTTATCAAGTGTGGAGGTGTTCGTACTTCTTAACGAGGACAATTGTTCATATATAAGCTCACAAGAGGAACAAGAATCGTCACTAGGAATCATAGATTTCAAATGATTAATTTCAGATTCTAGTGATTCAATTTTAGCAGCATTGTCCCTATGTTTTTTGTCCTTTCTCTTAAGTATAACAGTGGCACAAGAAATAGCATCACACATTTCTTCAGAAGTGGGACATACCTCTTCATTGTCGTTGTTGTGTTTTGCTTCCTCCATGATCTTGAGTTGCCCACCATGAAACAGATTGCCCAATCGTCTTCATCCTCATCACTTCTGGAGTCCACATCACTCAAGTAATTGTCTAGTAGAGCGGAGAGGATATTATCCACCACTTGGCGTTTTGTGAAAGCCTTATTTTTCTTCTTGTTGTTGCCATAAGAGGACATGAAGTTGTTTTGCTTTTGATCACGGGTAGAAGGACCCGAATGGTTAGGGAAATCTGTCCGAAAATGCCATGTCTTACCATATTTAAAGCATCGTTGAGAACCACCACTTCCTCTCCTTCTAGTTCTCACATTTTACAATGCTTTTGAGAATAGAGTGGAGTGAAGGGTTGGCTCCTCCTCTAGAATTTCATCAATCTGTTCAAGGGTCAGAGAACAGCAAAGCAAGTGTACCACATGATGAAGATTAGCTAGAGCTAGATATGTCACGTTGTGAAACGAATACAGGAGACTTTTTGGGATTCTTACGTGATATTATGTCAATTTCATGAGTTTTCAGCTTAGAATATAGCACATCTAAAGTAAGTGTACTCATGACAAGAGATTCACAAAAAGATGTAATGTTCATCTGCCAAATTGACATGTCTAGTGCACTTAGTAATTGCCTAGCATTTTCAACATTTGAAATATTAAAATTAACATTTGAAATAGTAATTGCCTAGCTTTTTCAAAATTGAGAATTTTGTTAAAGCGAGCAAAGAGGTCATCGATTGACTCATCGGGTTGCATCTCGAAGCGCATGTATTCTTTCTTGAACATGTCTTGTCTCCCCTCGTTGATAGTGTTGGATTCTTCATTATAATCACATAGAGCTTTACAAAAATCGTATGCAGATCAGAGGTGTGCAACTCAATCAAAGTCATTCTGAGTCAATCATTGTGTGATCAAGTTCCGTGCCTTGTTGTTGTTGTCAACGTCTCTCATGTTCGTAGCCGTGACTTGATCATTTGGCGGCACGTTGTAAGGCTTGTACACCTTTTCCCCTATTCCGAAGCCTTGCACCTGGATGAAAGTATCCATACGTGCCTTCCAGACCTGAAAATCAATGCCACTGAACACATGAGGTTTTGCAGAGTATTTCCCTATGATGATTAGTCAAAACATGTGCAAATCACAATTATTAGAGCAACCTGGCTCTGATACCAATTGTAGGATCAAAGAGCACATGAAAAGCTACCAGAGTGGGGGTGAATGATAGATTAAAACTTTTTCAGCGGAGGCAACAAAAACCTCTTGACAACAAATCAATCTATTAAGAAACCGTGTCTGCAACTGATCTAACCGTGCAAACGTGAAAAAAGTAGTATATATTAGAGAGAATCAAGTCACGATGACACGGCAAAAAGAATCAAGGAAAACCTTCGAGAAAAAAACTCTAGTTATGATCAAAGATCGAACAAAGGTCAATATATTCTACCCACGTAAAAAAATATCTGCAACACAGCAAAGAACCTCGTGTAGATCAGCAACCACATATCCAATGACCGTGAAATTTTCACAGATAATAGATAATCATGTTGTGAAGACAACACAAAAAAAAATAACATCAATTGGACCTGTAAAACTCACGTTATTATAAAAACACAGACGAACCATAGTGCTGTCAAGAAACTCGACGAGAAAAACTTGTCTAAAACAAGTCGGACGAACAAGGCAAATAAGCTCTTTCAAACTACGAATTTTATTGATCAAAAAACAAGAGGAACAGCCCAAAGTTGTCTCACCCCAAGCTCTGACCTCCCTTGCTTATATAACCAGCCCTAAGGCCAACTCAATCTAAACTAGGACTCTAATCCTACCCAGTTTCAACAGAAACATTCCATTACTGCGCAAGACTCTTCCATACGCAGACAGATGTTATCTTAAGAATTCCAAACACCTTAGGAACATATCCCACATTCCTAAATCAACTCAACTTCCTGACCCACACAAAATCTAACCAAAACAAACTCTAAAACCTTCCATAAACGAACCATAACCACATCAGCTGTACCCTGAGGCATAATCTAGGCGGTTGGACCTTTCCAACCAATTCTTCGTCCACTTCTCTTCATCACGCCTTCGAACGATGTTGCCACGTCCATGCACTCCTCGCACATGTGCAAACACCTTCCAACAACGTCCACGATACCTTCATATGCATTATTCTTGACCAAAACATGTTGCATGACCTCCCGATCAACTCAACCACAATTCCTCCCAAACTTTGTTGTTAAATCTCATCTTCTCCCTAAGACTAGTTCAATGGATCCCGTCACCGGCCATGTCTTGACCTCAAGCAACACCTGCACATGAACAAACAACCAATTCATTCAAGCACAAGTCCTCGACTTGACTCTCGTTGGTTCAAAAACAACAACACCTTACATGAGCACCTCACTTAAGCATGTTGCGAAAATAGCAAGATAATATCGGCCTTAATGACCAAAACACAGCAAACACTTAGCAAATGAATACTAAGCAAACCTTACAATAAGCATGAAGCAAGTTTGAAAGATTGCAAGTTAAAAGCAGAACCACTTCAATCTTGCACCGGACCTTGCCAAAGCTAACCGGACCTTGCTAAAGCTAACTGGACCTTACGAAAGCAAACCTTGTGCCGGACCAATTGTCGGACTTTGCCGGAGCTACCCAAAACATGTCGGACCTATCGTCGGACCTTGCCGGAGCTACCCAAAACATGTCGCACCTATTGTCGGACCTCGGTGAAAAGGGTATTTTGGCAATATTCAAAACTTTTAATGTAATAGCCAATGTATTCAGCACACATAGGTCTCACATAGGCAAGAATATTCTAGGCCAATAAACCCAATACTTGGAGAATACTAAGTTGTATGCAAATTACTAGAGAAAATAAAACAGATCAACTATTCATCATTTCAACTTATGCAAAGTAAAAAATTTTTTACCGCACATCATTTATTTTATTAACCTAACCTATACAATTTTATTTCTAAAGATGCAAGTGTGGTGGAAAGAAATAAATAAATTAAAGGAATGTGAAAGTGCATCTAGGACCCCCTTGTGGGTTTTGGATGATTTATGACAAGCAATTGAGATCCTAACCTCTTTCTTGAGATGAGTGCAGGATTTTAATAGAAAAATGAGCAAAGTACCAAAGAGAAGGAAGAATGAAGAGCCAAGTGGAAATGAGCTCAAGGAAGAAGAATAGTATATCATTATGTATGGAGTGTGTTAGGAAAACACATCCCAAGAGCTCAATCACAATTAAGAACACACATTGCACAAAGTCACACAGGACCAGACTAGTCCGACTAACACCGGACTAGTCTGATATCCTCTCTACACAAAATTGGACAAGTCCGATATTCATCGGACTAGTCCGATATCCTCTCTGACTAGAATCGGACTAGTCCTCCCCAGTGCAGACTAGTCCTCAAAACACTTCGCAAGTCACAAAAAATCGGACAAGTCCGATCACAACCGGACTAGTCCGATATTCTCTCTGATCCAAATCGGACAAGTCCGATATTTGCACGGACTAGTCCAAAATACCTTCTGAACTAAATTGGACAAGTCCTCCAAGTGCGGACTTGTCAACCTATACATTTAGGGTTTCACATATCCGGACAAGTACAATGACTATCGGACTAGTTCGAAGATTTCTAGTAGCGAAATCGGACAAGTCCGTTCCTAGCCGGACTAGTTCGATAATTCGGGACACTTAGGGTTTGCTGCACACAGCACACTGGACTAGTCAGGTGACCACCATGGACTAGTCCGATCTTTCTGAACCCTAACGGTCACTTTTAGAAACCCATATAAATGGAGTTGCACGGCCATATTTTACACTCTCTCGAACCCTAGCGCCGTCATACCTCCCAAGAGCCTCTAAAACCACATCTCTCCATGAAATTAAGTGCAACAAAGATCAATCCCTTGGGGATTCACTCTAGTTCATTGGAGAGACACGTTCAACACCACATTGAGCTCTTGGTTTGATTCTCTAACACACTCCTACGATTTAATTGTAATCTTTTGAGTGTGTTCTTGGTGGTATTTCATGTTGTAATCCAAGGGAGCTCTCAATGTGTGAGAAAGCCCCTTGAATTCGGTTATTCACCCCTTTGAGATAAGTGGAAGAGGATTGGCCTTCGTGGCGATCCGACAAGGGTAGGGTTGGAGAAGACCCGGTCCTTTTGTGGACTCCTCGATGTGGATGTAGGTTGCCTCTGTGGGAACCGAACCACGGGATAAATCTCTTGTGTTCCTCTTTTGTGTTCATTGTCCTTTACATTATATCAATTTAGGGTTACAATTGATCTTGATTACTTTACGTTGAGATATCAAGTATAAGATTGAATTGTAATATAACCTAATTCATAACCTTGTAACACTTTTTTTAATCGTATACTTCCGCTGCATATATTGAAAAATAAAGTTAATCGATCAAACCTAATCAGTCTTGTCCGTATACAGCGGACTAGTCTGCACTTTACCGGACTAGTCCGATTTCTCTTGTTTTGAACTGGTTGTTAAGTGTTGCAGGATCCGACAATTTTCAAAAAGGCCTATTCACCCCCCCCTCTAGGCCACATTCAATTGGTATAAGAGCAGGTTCTTCAAGAAAGATACTAATCGCTCGAAGGAGATCATGTTGGATATGAAGGACACCCACAAGAGCAACAACCAAGAGTAGGTTGATGATGGAAAGAACCACAAGGTGGAGAAGCTTCTCGAAGCCATTCAAGACATTGAGGACGACGATGAGGAGACGCTGGAGCTAAAGGCGCTACTAAGAAAGAAGACGCTTTCCAAAGTGAAAGTAAAAGTTGAAGAGAAGAAGAAAGGCAGTAGTCACACCGACTACTCCCAATATCCTTTTAACTATGATCTCTCAATTCCAATAGCAATCATTATTTATCTATCCCACTTGGAAAAGACCCACACTTCGATGGAAGTGATTACTCAATGTGGAGGCAAAATATGAAAATGCATCTAATTTCTCTCAATCCAAGTTTGTGGCATATTGTGTGCACAGGTATAGATATCTCGGACGACGACGAAGAGCTCACCCCCAGCCAAGAGCAGGCAATTCACCGAAATGCTCATGCCGCTGCCGTAATTACCTCTTCACTCAGTCGGGACGAGTTCACCGAGGAGGATGGACTCGAAATTGCAAAGGAGATATGGGACACACTACAAACTTTACATGAAGGTGACCGACATTTGCGTGAAGCAAAAATCGAGATGATTGAAGACGAGTTAGGAAGATTTGCAATTGAAGACGACGAGTCACCCCAAGACATGTACAATCGATTAAAGACACTCGTCAATAAGGTCAGATCATACGAAAGTAAGAAGTGGAATGACCACGAGGTGGTAAAGCTCATCCTAAGAGCTTTTATGTCTCGTAACGTCACACTATGCTCCATGATCAGAGAAAGCCCCGGATACAAAAGGTTGACTCCCGATGAACTGCTTGGAAATATCATCAACTTCGAGATGATGGAAAAACAAGCAAAACATGTCAAGGAGATTGCCGACCTCACCTCAGCAAAGAAGAAAGGGGTTGCTTTGATGTCCACTCTCAAGCCCCTATCCAAAGAAGCTAGAGAAGCACAACTAGAGGAAGATAGTGACGACGAGAGCAGTGAATTGGATGAAGAAGACATGATATTGTTCATGAAGAAATTCAAGAGAACAATGAAAAAGAGACAAGGTACAAAGTCAAGCGAAGGAAAGTACAAGGAAAGAACGAAGCCAAAGTTGAGGCGGGCATGCTATAATTGTGGTGAGTATAACCACTTTATAGTCGATTGCCCATATGAGGAGAACAAGAAAAGGACCAAAGAAGCCAAGCCTCAACCCAAGAAATTCTTAAAGAAGAAGAAACAAGCCGAACAAGCGCACATTGGGAAAGAGTGGGACTCAAATGATGAGTCCTCATCGTCCGAAGAAGAAGAGATGGCTAGCATAGCCATCGAGAAGACATCCAAGAAGTCTACCCTTTTCCCTACACTTGGCGCATGGAAGGGAGATGGCACTTGCCTTATGGCAAAGGAAGGTAAATGCAAGGTAACGAGATGATTGAAGGCGAGCTAGGAAGATTTGCAATTGAAGAAGACGAGTCATCCCAAGACATGTACAATCGATTAAAGACACTCGTCAATAAGGTCAGATCATATGGAAGTATGAAGTGGAATGACCACGAGGTGTTAAAGCTCATCCTAAGAGCTTTTATGCCTCATAACGTCACACTATGCTCCATGATCAGAGAAAGCCGCGGAAACAAAAGGTTGACTCCGGATGAACTGCTTGGAAAGATCATCAACTTTGAGATGATGGAAAAACAAGCAAAACATGTCAAGGAGATTGCTGACCTCACCTCAACAAAGAAGAAAGGGGTTGCTTTGAAGTCCACTCTCAAGCCCCTATCCAAAGAAGCTAGAGAAGCACAACTAGAGGAAGATAGTGACGACGAGAGCAGTGAATTGGATGAAGAAGACATGATATTGTTCATGAAGAAATTCAAGAGAATAATGAAAAAGAGACAAGGTACAAAGTTAAGCGAAGGAAAGTACAAGGAAAGAACGAAGCCAAAGTTGAGGCGGGCATGCTATAATTTTGGTGAGTATAACCACTTTATAGTTGATTGCCCATATGAGGAGAATAAGAAAAAGACCAAAGAAGCCAAGCCTCAACCCAAGAAATTCTTAAAGAAGAAGGAACAAGCCGAACAAGCGCACATTGGGAAAGAGTGGGACTCAAATGATGAGTCCTCATCGTCCGAAGAAGAAGAGATGGCTAGCATAGCTATGGAGAAGACATCCAAGAAGTCTACCTTTTTCCCTACATTTGGCGCATGGAAGGGAGATGGCACTTGCCTTATGGCAAAGGAAGTTAAATGCAAGGTAACCATTAACCCCCCCCCCCCTTGCATTCCTATTGTAGCGATGATGAACTCGATAGTGATAATGAGGACATGCTTATTGGACTAGATAGGAAAACAGCTACTAAAATGAAATTTTTACTTGATCAACTTGTATAGAAGGAGAGGTTAATACATCGTCAAGAAGACATGATCATCTCCCAAAAGGAGGAATATGTCGAACTTGACAAACTTCTACTTGAAAAGGAATGCGGCAAAATACTCGAGCTTGAGTTAGCTTCGAGCAAGGAAACTTTTCTGGAGTTAACTGACTCAAATGCCACAATTAAGGACCAACTTGCTGACCTGATCAAGGTTAACAAGATCCTTCAAGTGCAGGTTGAGTCACTCAAGCTGAGTGAACCTTCCTCCTCTTCAAGTTCACCTTCTTAACCCAATAAAACTGGTTTTGCTCATGCTTGCACATGTAGGAAAGGTGACACCAGTTTGAGGGATAAGCCAACCTCTACAAAGGATAAACATCCTGCCCAAAGTGGCATATTTGACAAGGAGAAGATCAAATATACACGTAGTGCATACTTGGTCAAAAGACCTCCAATGTCAAATATGGCATTGGATATTCTTATGGTGAAAAGCAACATGCTAGAAGCCATAAGAATCACAAGGAGAGGATTACCTTTGTAAAAGGAAGGCCCTCTCAAATTGGAACGTCACAGATTAAGACAGCAACTACACATGAACACCAGACTAGTCCGGTCCTCCGGACAAGTCCGCCCCCCCCCCCCAGACTAGTCCTGTACATAAACAACAACATGTATTGTTTAAAACTTTTGATGCCTCCTATGTGTTAATGATAAATTATTTTGGCAAGGTTTATGCTCATTATGTTGGGCAACGCCATGGGAATACCAAGTCTCATGTGTGGGTGCCCAAATGTATTGTAACTAACCTCCAAGGACCCAAGCAAGCTTGGGTACCTAAAACCAAGGCATGATTTGTTTTTGCAGGCCTATTCCTCTGGCGGATCTAAATGGGTGCTAGACAGTGGCTACACCAATCATATGATCGGGGAAAGAATAATGTTTGTGGAATATGAAGAGAATGAGGACCCAAACGAGGGCATCTACTTTGGAGATAATAGTCAAGGAAGAGTGCTCGGTACCGGTAAAATTTCAATATCCTCTAAACACACACGTTCTCATGTTTTACATGTTGAATCTCTAGATTATAACCTGCTGTCCATATCTCAATTATGCGAAAAAGGTTATAATTGCTTGTTCACTAACGAGGGTGTGACCGTTTCTAGGAGGAGTGATGGTTCCATTGCATTTAAGGGTATGTTAAAGGGAAAGCTCTATCTTGTTGACTTCAACAAGGATAAAGCTGAACTTGACACATGCTTGATTGCAAAGACAAACATGGGTTGGCTATGGCATAGACGGCTAGCGCATGTTGGTATGAGGAACCTTCAAAAACTCCTCAAAGGTGATCGTATCCGAGGTTTAAAGGATGTTTTATTTGAGAAAGACAGGCCCTGTAGCGCGTGCCAAGCTGAGAAGCAAGTTGGAGCACCTCACCCCGCCAAAAATGTCATGACTACAACAAGACCACTCGAGCTACTACACATGGACTTATTTGGTCCAATAGCCTACATAAGCATCAGCGGTAACAAATATGGTTTAATTGTCGTAGATGATTTTTCTCGCTTCACTTGGGTTTTCTTTTTTCATGATAAGTCAGAGACACAAGGAACACTCAAGAAGTTCTTCAAGCGAGCTCAAAACGAATTCTCATTGACAATCAAGAATATTCGAAGCGACAACGGCACGGAGTTCAAGAACACGCAAGTGGAGGAGTACCTTGATGAAGAAGGCATAAAGCACGAATTTTCAGCGCCGTACTCCCCACAACAAAATGGAGTTGCCGAAGAAAGAATCGAACACTCATAGAGATGGCAAGAACAATGCTCGATGAGTACAAGACATCGGATCAATTTTGGGCGGAAGCGATTAACACCGCTTGCCACGCCGTAAATCGACTTTATCTCCAGCGACTACTCAAGAATACATACTATGAGATACTCACCGGTAACAAACCAAATATTTCATATTTTCAAGTTTTTGATTCTCCATGCTATATCTTGAACAGGAACCTAGGACTTCAAAGTTCGCTTCGAAGTCCGATGAAGGTTTCTTGCTTGGTTATGATTCGAACACTTATGTCTATCGTGTTTTCAACAAGACCTCCGGACTTGTTGAAGTAGCATGTGACGTAGTGTTCGATGATACTAATGGCTCCCAAAAGGAGCAAGTTTATCCATGTGAACTAGGTAAAGAAGAAGCTCCTTGTCAAGCATTGAAAAGAATGGCTCTAGGTGAGGTTCGACCACAAGAGCCACCTCCACACGTACATGAGGAAGATGAACCACAAGAGGAGACCAACGATCAAGGGGGGCTTTAACACAAGATCAACCACAAGAATACGAAGATAATCAACAAGTCAACGAAGGCAATCACTTAGGGGGAGAAGAAGATGATCACGAAGATACAACTCCTTAAGTGCCGCACCCAAGAGTACACTAATGCGTCCAAAGGGATCACCCAATCGACAATATCATCGGTGACATCCAAAAGGGAGTAACCACTAGATCTCGCATACCTAACTTTTGTGAGCACTATTCGTTTGTATCCTTTTTGGAACCACGCGGGGTTGAAGATGCATTGAAAGATCCGGACTGGGTGGTGGCAATGCAAGAAGAATTGAACAACTTCAAGCGGAACAAGGTGTGGGAACTTGTGGCATGACCCAATGCAAACATCGTCGGCACCAAGTGGGTCTTCCACAACAAACAAGATTAACACGGGGTGGTGACAAGGAACAAGGAACGACTTGTGGCCAAAGGGTATTCACAAGTCGAAGGTTTGGATTTCAATGAGACCTTTGCTCCTGTAGCTAGGCTTGAATCTATTAGAATATTACTTGCATATGCTACTCACCATGATTTCAAGCTGTATCAAATGGATGTGAAAAGCGCCTTCCTCAATGAACCAATCAAGGAAGAGGTGTACGTGGAGCAACCACTCGGGTTTGAAGACGAGGAGTTCCCCGACCATGTATTTAAATTGCGTAAGGCTCTCTACAGCCTCAAACAAGCTCCTAGAGCTTGGTATGAGTGTCTTGGAGATTTCTTAATTGAAAATGGCTTTAAGATTGGCAAAGTAGATTATACACTATTTACGAAAATTTTTCATAATAATCTTTTTATTTGTCAAATTTATGTTGAGGATATAATCTTTGGGTCAACTAACCAATCTTTTTGTGAAGAATTAAGTAAAATCATGACAGACAGGTTTGAAATGTCAATGATGGGAGAATTAAAGTACTTCTTGGGATTCCAAGTGCGGCAACAGAAGGAAGGGATGTTCCTAAGCCAAACCAAGTACACGCAGGACATACTTAAGAAGTTTGGCATGGACAAGGCGAAGCCCAAAAAAACCCCCATGGCAACGAATGGCCACCTAGATCTCAATGAAGATGGACCTAGCGTCGACCAAAAGGTATATCGCTCCATGATTGGATCTCTACTCTATTTATGTGCATCTAGGCTAGATATTATGTTGAGTGTATGTTTGTGTGCAAGATTTCAAGCCAATCCTAAGGAATGTCACTTGACAGCCATAAAAAGGATCTTGAGATATTTGGTTCATACACCCAACCTTGGTCTTTGGTACCCAAAAGGCTCAAAATTAAATCTCATTGGTTACCCCGATGCAGATTATGCCAGGTGCAAAGTAGACAGAAAAAGCACTTCCGGTACATGCCAATTCCTAGGGAGATCCTTAGTTTCTTGGTCCTCCAAGAAACAAAATTCCATTGCCTTATCCACAGCCGAAGCGGAGTATGATGCAGCCGGGAGTTGTTGTGCACAACTCCTTTGGATGCGAAAAACTCTAAGGGACTATGGTTATAATATGAACCATATTCCACTCCTTTGTGACAATAAAAGTGCCATCAAAATTGCCCACAACCCAGTTGAGCACTCCAGAACTAAACACATAGACATAAGACATCACTTTTTGAGAGATCATGCCATGAAAGGAGACATAGCCATTTCACATGTCAACACTCAAAAGCAATTGGCCGACATATTCACCAAGCCACTTGATGAAAAGCGTTTTTGTGAACTCCGAAATGAACTAAATATCCTTGATGCTCGGAGTGTGGCTTAAAATTTTGCATACCTGTATGAATTCTTCAAAGTATGTTGATTGGATTGTGAAAATCATCTCTTTCAATTTTCTCTGAAAAACTATGTCAATTACTAGATCTTGGTGAATTATGATCATTGCTTGATTGTTGTATGCTTACTGATCAAATTCATGAAGATTATTTGAGTTGATTTGACTCTCTATTTTCTAAATATGAACCTTCAAATATATATGAATGGGATAAAAAATTCTTGCTTGGTGACCACGAACTAGTCTGTGGTTGCCCGGACTAGTCCGCCCATGCAGACTAGTTCGTAGAGTGCCGATTAGGCCAGACTAGTGCGATAGACAACGGACTAGTCCGATATAGCCCCTGGAAAAGTTCGGACTAGTCCGATCATCTCCGGACTTGTTCGATTTTTCGTGTCCATAACCCTAGCCGCTGCCAAACCCTAATTTCTTAACCTCCACTCTTGCCTCACGCGCTCTCTCTCTCTTCGTGCTCGAGCTCCCAAGGCGATTTCTTGCTCCCTCCACCAAAAAGCTTCGCATTTGGGCGAAAATCAAGCTTGTCCACTTGAGGATTGAAGCTAGAGGACTTGTCCGGCCTTCAACACTCTCATCTCCAAGTTTCAATCAATTTTTCCGGTAATTCTCGCTCAAACCCTGGAAATTCCAAATTTCTTCATTGTTGATCCAATGGCCTAACATATTTCACTATATACAAGCCTCCTTGATGTATTACGTGTATGCTACACTTGTTGTGCATTAGGAATCATCTTTTGTCCAGTCTCTTAGGTTTTTGAGGATGAACACCGGACTAGTCCGGTCCATGCACGAACAAGTCTGGTCCCACTGACTAGTCTGTGCCTGTGCACCGAACAAGTCCGATGTTTTTGAACTCAAAACCTAATTCTTAAATTCTTCAATGCAATTCCTTGTTATCCTTTCACACCTATGCCTTGTGTCATTCATTATCATTCATGCCACTCATTCTCAGGTCCTGTCGAGCTTCGGCAATGATGTCTCCGATTTTGAGGCCGAGATGGACCATGAGGTGGCACCTCGGACCTCGACAGGTCTTTGTAAGAAGTGCCAAGAAAGACCGTCCGAGCCAGCTCAGTCTCCCCCACAGGCTCGGAGGAAAGTGCTAGCTAAGAAGCCATCCTCCAAGGTGCGTGCTTCTAGGGCTACCACCTGCGGTTGCCCTAGCGCGGCATGTGCCTGCCTAGCAAAAGGCAAGGGCAAAGGAATAGCAACAGGTCCAGTTGGCCCTTTGAAACTTCATGCTCCAAGGGAAGGGGTCCGGGACCTCAATGAAGAGAAGTTCAACGGGAAGGGCAGTGACTCGGCGGCAAAATTCAGGAGCATCGATTGGTATGGCCGACCGAAGCAAGCGGCTGATGGAAGATTCTGGTGCAACTTCCATGCTGATTTCTACAGATCGGTGTATCTCCCAATGAAGACACGAGTTGTGCGTAGTCAGTGGATTGACTGGGCACATTTTGAGAAGAAGGGCTACTCACCATTCACTGAGGTAGTGAGAGCCATTGAGAGGCATGGACTGAGAGATCTTTTTACTTTCAGGAATAACTGGAACGATGAAGTGATTGCACAATTCTTTGCAACCTGTCACTTCTCTAGTGAAGATGAGGAGAGTGTCACTTGGATGACTCATGGATGCAAGTACAACATTACTCAAGAAGATTTTGCTAACCTGCTTCACATTGACACCACAAGATCTGATTGCCTGGTCATTCACAACATAGTTGTCATTGACAAGGATAAAATGAAGTTCCTATACAAGCCAAATTCTAAGTTCAACCCTCCCTCCACCAAAAATATTAAGCCATTCTTTGTTGTGATGAATAGAGTTTTGAGGAAGACGATTGCTCCTAGGGATGGAGATGCTGGGAGTGTGCAAGGATACCTCAGGACTCTGATAAGGGTCATAAGCAAGGACCGCCCATTTGATGTGGCGGAATACATTTGGAATGACATGGTGAACATATCCTGCACTCCCAACAGGTCTTGCGGATACGCTCCTTATCTAATGTTTGTGATTGAAAAAGTCACCAGGATTGATTTTGTGAAAGATGTGGAGCATCTCCCTTTGAGGCCTCAAATGCCTCAAAAGCCGAGTGTGCAGGCTGCTCACTCGCCGGCCTCCAGTCCCGAGGCACCGTCAAGATCAATAGAAGATGCTAGGGCTGCTCCTGCTTCTAGTGCAGCCCCTCAAAAAGGTTCAGCCAGCGGTATTCTCAAATATCTGACTGCAATCCTTGCCTCCTGCAAAAAGGCCGAGGTGAAGGCCCATAAGCTCAACAAGAAAAGAAAGGAGGACATGAAGTATATCAAGGAAAATGTGAAGCGAATTTGCTAGAAGCTGGAGATTGAGCCAATTGGGTCTCCAATAATCTCTGAAGACTCAGATTCTGACTTCACTGAGCTCGGGCCCTTGACCCCCACCGAGCTTGCCTAATTTGGCGTTGGGGGCTCGAGTAGCACCGCACCTCCTCCTCCTCCTCCTCATCAAGTTGAAGATGAAGATGATGAAGACACGATGAGAGGACCGACAGCGAAGAGTGAAGACCTTAGGACCCTCCTCTCCTTCTTTTTGGTGTCTTGATGCCAAAGGGGGAGAGATTGAGGGGGAGTCTTAGTCTTAGCTGTAGGTTGCGAGAGGAGAGCTCTATGCTATGTTTTTTAACTCTTTTGTGGCTTGTAATGTTTTAACAATGATCTTAAGTTAATTATGGTTCTATGATGCAATGATTTGATCCTTTGAGTAGTATTCATGGATACTGTGATTTTTCTCTTGAATGACATATATGCTTGCCATTGAATGATTAATGTCAATTTTTTCATTCTCAATGTTTCAGTGCACTTAGTTATGCATCCCACCATAAAGAATGCACATATGGACTATGCTTTCACTACTTGATGTATTTTGGACTCATATGTACATGCTTTATGAAAATCTCAATTTTTATCATATTTTGTGAAATCTCAATTGGTTGTCATCAATCACCAAAAAGGGGGAGATTGAAAGTGCATCGAGGACTCCCTTGTGGGTTTTGGATGATTCATGACAAGCAATTGGGATCCTAACCTCTTTGTTGAGATGAGTGTAGGTTTTTAATAGAAAAATGAGCAAAGTACCAAAAAGAAGGAAGAATGAGGAGCCAAGTGGAAATGAGCTCAAGGAAGAAGAATAGTAGATCAATATGTATGGAGTGTGTCACAAAAACACATCCCAATAGCTCAATCATAATTAAACACACACATTGCACAAAGTTACACAGGACTGGACTAGTCCGATATCCTCTGTGACTAGAATCAAACTAGTCCTTCACAAGTCACACAAAATCGGACAAGTCCAATCACAACCAGACTATTCTGATATTCTCTCTGATCCAAATCGGACAAGTCTGATATTTGCACAGACTAGTCCGAAATACCCACTGAACTAAATCGGACAAGTCCTCCAAGTGCAGACTTGTCATCCTATACACTTAGGGTTTCACATATCCGGACAAGTCCGATGACTGTCGGACTAGTCCGAAGATTTCCAGTAGCAAAATCAGACAAGTCTATTCCTAGCCGGACTAGTCCGATAATTCGGGACACTTAGGGTTTGCTATACACAGCACACCGGACTAGTCCGGTGACCACCACGGACTAGTCCGATCTTTCTGAACCCTAACGGTCACTTTTAGAAACTCATGTAAATAGAGTTGCACGGCCATATTTTACACTCTCTCGAACCCTAGCGCCGTCACACCTCCCAAGAGCCTCTAAAACCACAACTCTCCACGAAATTAAGTGCAACAAAGATCAATCCTTGGGGATTCACTATAGTTCATTGGACAGACACGTTCAACACCACATTGAGCTCTTGGTTTGATTCTCTAACACACTCCTACAATTTAATTGTAATCTTTTGAGTGTGTTCTTGGTGGTACTTCGTGTTGTAATCCAAGGGAGCTCTCAACGTGTGAAAAAGCCCCTTGAATTCGGTTATTCACCCCTTTGATATAAGTGGAAGAGGATTGGCCTACGTGGCGATCCGACGAGGGTAGGGTTGGAGAAGACCCGGTCCTTTTGTGGACTCCTCAACGTGGATGTAGGTTGCCTCTATGGGAACTGAACCACGGGATAAATCTCTTGTGTTCCTCTTTTGTGTTCATTGTCCTTTACATTATATCAATTTAGGGTTACAATTGATCTTGATTACTTTACGTTGATATATCAAGTATAAGATTGAATTGTAATATAACCTAATTCATAATATTGTAACACTTTGTTTAATCTTATACTTCCAGTGCATATATTGAAAAATAAAGTTAATCATTCAAACCTAATCATTCTAGTCCGTATACACCGGACTAGTCCGCACTTTACAGGACTAGTCTGATTTCTCTAGTTTTGAACTGGTTGTTAAGTGTTGCAGGATCCGACAATTTTCAAAAAGGCCTATTCACCCCCTCCCCCTCTAGGCCACATTCAGAATGCAAATGGGGTGTGATACAAATTTCCTCAAGTGGGGGTCTTCCCCCAAGCTTTTTCTTAGTCAACGTTCGTTATAAGGGTGGAAACCATAACGACGGATGTAGGCCATGAGGTTGGCCTAACCTTGTTGCAGCATGGAACCTTGTTGCAGCATGGCTTTGGCATTGGAGGGTTGAGTGTCGATGTTGGGTTGCCTTCCATGAGTTCCATGCGTGTGGTCGAGGAGGGTGTTGTCAATGTTGCTCATCCACATCTCTAGGTTTCCATAGGTTTGATGTACCTTGTTGTTCCCTTGCTAAGGTAATGATAACCTTTAGCTACAAAGGAATGACGTGCACTAAGCATAGTTGAGTGTGTTCTGTCATTCTTTGGCTAAGGTGTATTGTACCTTCTTGCCATAAAGAAATAACTTGTATCTCTCATGCATTGGGTGTGATCCGTCATTCATGTACTAAGGTCATGATAACCTTTAGCCACAAAGGTGTGACTTGTACCCGACATGTGTTGAGTATGATCCTTTATTCTTTAGCTAAGGTACAACATACATACAACTGCAAAAGGATGACGTGCACTCAACATGGGTCGAGTGTGATCCATTGTTCATTGGCTAACATATAAAATACCTTCTAGCGGCATAGCAACAACTTGCACCCAATATACATTGGATGTGATCTTGTCATTGCTTGGTTAAGGTGCATCATACCTTTTAGCCATAAAGGAATAACTTACACCTAATGATGGTGGCAATTCCATTGAGCTTGAATGAGTGCTTAGAATAGTTGATATAAAAATGCTCCCACATATTCGTAGCATCCCATTGGTTGCTCATGGAGGGTTTCCATGTCAAATCTCCAGCCTCGTATGGTTATGGTTGAACTTCGGGCATAATTTTCGATAGATAGCAACCATCCTAATTTACTCCTTGGCCAAGAGATGTTGAAATGGAATCCTCTTAGGGTTTCCAACAATCGTATCTTTGAATGCCTGCATAGTAATATTACTCTTGCAAACATCCCCTCTATGATACAAAGGGATGGTTAGCTAACAATACTTGTACAAATGAATTTTCGGGTTAGGTAACCGATTTTTAATTTGTACGTATGGGGAATATAAATATCAAAGATGCATTGGGTCCATATTCAAGTCTATCCATGAACAATGTATGAATCATTGATAGGAGTGGGGCTTTATGGATAAATGAATTGTTTGTTTGAAGACAATCAAAGACAGTCGTTTGCAGAATATCTTGACTTGTTTGTTTGAAATTTCTGCTTGACCACTTGTTTGGGGATGGTACGGAGTAGCAATGTTATGCCTAACCCCAAGATACCTCAAAAAGCTTCGGAGGTTTTTATCAATAAAATGAGACCCTCCATCACATATGACCATTTGGGAAGTTCCAAACTGTGGGAATATGATTTCATGAAACATTTTTTGAGCGCTCTTGGAATCGGCATGTTTGCATGGTAAAGCTTCTGCCCATTTGGACACATAATCTACGACCACCAGAATATACTCGCAATCATAGGACTTTGGAAAGGGTCCCATGAAGTCGATCCCCCACACATCATATAATTCTAATTGGATATTGTATTTTAGGGGCATCGCATTGCAAGCAGTGATTCCCCCATGCTTTTGGCATTCCCGACATCTTCGAACAAATTCCTTTATATCCTCATACATTGAGGGCCAAAAGAATCTGCTTTGACAGATCTTTGCCTGAGTACGGTGAACACCGTAGTGCCCGCCATAGGGGTGCATGGCACCTGTTGATGATTTTGGTGCCTTCGACTATTAGGACACACCTTCTAAGCAGCCCATCGGAACATACCCTATAGAGGTATGGATCATCCCATAGGTGACATCGACTCTCGAAAATCAGCTTTTTCTTATCTTGCCCTTGTGGTACGTACCCCGTAACCATGAAGTTTATGATGTCCGCATACCAAGGGTTAGAGTCGGTCACCTTGAGCAACATATCATCACGTAGGAAATCATTGATAGGTATGTGCAGTGTATCTGGAATTTCCATATGTGAGAGATGATCAATGATGGAATTCTCTAGTCCCTTTTTATGTCGTATGTCCATGTCAAAATCTTGGAGTAGAAGAATTCATCGTATTAGCCTTGGTGAGCAAATATTTCAAAGCAACATGGTCTTTGTAGACAATGATTTTTGCTCCAACCAAGTATAATCTAAACTTATCGATAGCAAACACAACTGCTAGGATCGCCTTTTCAGTTGTGGCATAGTTAAGCTGAGCTCCTAAGGGAGTCTTGCTAGCCTAGGCTATTGCATGATGCTTCTTATCCTTGGTTTGGCAAAGGACCGCTCCAACGGCATAATCACTAGCATCACATACGATTTCAAATGGCAATGCCCAATCGGGGGGTTGAATGCTTGAAGCTGTGATGAGTGCATTTTTTAAGATGTCGAAAGATTGGTGGCACTCATCATCAAAATCAAAGGGCACATCCTTAGCTAATAGGCTAGTGAGGGGTCTAGCGATTTTGGAAAAATCCTTGATAAAAATCGTCGGTAGAACCCCGCATGGCCTAAAAAGCTACGCATACCCTTAGTGTTGGTGGGAGGTGTAAGCTTTTAAATAACTTCAATTTTTTCTTTGTCCACCTCAATCCCCCTTTCGGACACCAAGTGTCCTAAGACGATGCCTTCCCGGACCATAAAATGACACTTTTTCCAATTTAGTACCAGGTCCTTCTCTTGGCATCTTTGTAAGACCCTGTCTAGGTTCTCAAGACATGATCAAAAGTTTTCCATAGACGGAAAAGTCTTCCTTGAAAATTTCTAGGATTTCCTCGATCATGTCTGAGAAAATAGACATCATGCACCTTTGGAACGAAGCGGGTGCATTACACAACCCGAACGACATTCACCGATAGTCGTACGTTCCGTAAGGGCATGTGAAGGTGGTATTACTTTGATCTTCAGGGTGGATGGAAATTTGATGGTAACCAGAATACCCATAAAGGAAAAAAAAGAAGGAATGTTTTGCTAGCATCTCAAGCATTTCATCAATGAAAGGCAGCGGGAAATGATCCTTCATTATTGCTTTGTTGAGTTTTCTGTAGTCAATACACATCCTACACCCAGTGACGGTTCGTTGAGAAATGAGTTCATTCCTCTCATTACGAACGATCGTCATTCCTCCTTTCTTTGGCACTACTTGGACAGGGCTAACCCACTCACTATGAGGAACGGGATAAATTATCCTGGCATGCAAGAGTTTCAAGACTTCCTTTTTGACAACCTCCTGCATGGCATTGTTCAACCTCCTTTGAAGTTCCCAGATGGTGTGCTAAGAGGGTCGGCGGGAATGCGATGAGTGCAAAGAGCAGGGCTGATTCCCTTAAGGTCTTGGAATGAGTAGTCCAGGACGAATATATGCTTTTCTAAGACGGTCATGAGTTTGATAGTTTTGTCTTGTAAAAGCTTGTCACTTATGATGATAGGATCTTTTGCATCACTGTGTAGATAAGCATAGCGTAGTCCTGGAGGTAGGGTTTTCAACTCAAATGGGGGTTTTTGTGATGGCTCTTCTTTGGGAAAATCAAATGTCTCTTGCAATTAATTCTCTTCTCGGATGAATTGTCCTTCTTCTTCATTTTCAGGAGAGTCTAAGAATTGAAGGGCCATGGCTTCCTCGATTGGCTCACTCTCGGTGGATGGTTCTGCTAATTTGTTCTTGGATCATAGAATGGGAATGGAAAACTTTCTCCCTTCGAGTTTAACATCCAGGCTGCCTTTTGAGGGTGCATCCACAAGTAATTTCTCAATGGGTAACCCTATCATAAAGTCTTGGACTTCGAAGACATGAAAATCAAGGCAAAACTCGATGTTCTCATGTTCATAGAAACGTTTTGCAAAATCCAATATCCTTCATTGATGTTTCCTTATGAGTTTTTGAAGGATTTTCTTGTTGGAGCCCAAGGTAGATCACTCAAAATGGCTAAAGCACAATTTTCGGAAATGATATTGGCTCCAACATAGGGATTATAAAGAACGTTCACCATTACCCCTCGAATAAGACATCAAATGGTTGGTGAGGGTGAGTTTACCTGAATAATTTCAGGTGAAAGCTCAACCTCTACCGTCCATTCCCTACTCATGATTGAGGTCAACTCCTGGATCGTTTCCAGAAAGAATTTTCTTTTGGGGAGATCAAGAAGTGAGGGATGTAATGATGGTTTCCTTCCATAACAATACTTTGAGGTATTTCCAAAATCTTCAAAAATATCTTCCCCGAAGCATAATGGAAACTACGAAGGCTGAATTTCTTCTTCCTTTGGCGTCTTTGGTTCGGGTGAGGATTTTGTAGTCAAAACTTGAGATGAGCATGGTATGAGTTCCGGGGTGACTATGGGGGATCCTCATGTCTCGACTCAGCATCTTCTTGAGGAGGTTTATTAACACCGGTGATGAAGGATGTATTTTCTAGAATGCGTTCTAGAATTTCCCTTCCTTCATTTCGTGTCTTATGGAGGAAAGAGCCTCTAACCGTTATGTCAAGGTATAGGGCAGAATCCTTGTAAATCCCAAAATAAAATTGTTGTAACAACACATGTTCGGCAATGGACAAGTCCAGGCCTAATTTGGTAAGCAATGAGAATCTGGCCCAGACTGCACCTATAGATTCATTCTCAATTTGCTGAAAGTTGAGAATTTCCCTTCGTAGAGAGGCAATTTGGGAGAGTGGAAAGAATGCATGACAAAAATTGTCTCGAAGTTCTTTCCATTTTCCATTTGCACTACCAACGGTATGAGTGTATCACAACTTCGTTCATCCCTTGAGGGGAAAGGGAAACAAATTCCACTTAAGGGTCTCTTGTGTCTTGCCCTTTATTAGAAGGCATGAACACAATTGCTCAAACTCCCGCAGGTGATGGTAGGGATTCTCACAATCTGTCCCTGAGAGGGATTGCTCCCGAACCATGGCTATAAAGCCAGGGTGGAGTTCATAGCTAGTTGAGCAAATGAGATCTGTCGGTTGCAGAGGCTCACAGAACTCACCCTTAGGACCAGATAGAGAAAGAATGGTGGGTTGCTCCATAGTTTAGATGGTGGAAAGGTAAGGAATAAAGATAAAAAAATAGATACGAGGGTGAACAAGGTTCGAAGATCAACAGCAACCATTCCCCGGCAACGGTGCCAGAAATGCTTGTTGACAGTAGGTACATCACAGATGAAAATCCGCAAGCGCACGGAGAAACTGTTGTAGCACTTCCCCTTAAAGAGTATTCCCAAGGGTATCGAATCTAAGGAACGTGTGTGCTAATCTTCTAACTAGTTCACCCAAGGACATAAAGCTTGGTGGTAGGGAAGGGATAGAGTGGATTCCTAAGGGAAGGGATTCTAATTCAAAGCAAGTCGATCAATAGCAGCTTGTATTGGGCACTTGGTCTGCCAGGCGACTCCCGCCAAGAGCCTATGTCATAGTCGAACATGGAGGATTACAACAAATGGATAGGGCTGTCACCACCAACCGCCTACTTCTACAACCCGTGGATTATGAGATAATCAAAGGTAGCGTCAAGTCTCAACACCAGGCCTACACTATCGATTACTTCCCTAAACTCACTAGCAAAGACAAGGGCCTCTAAATGATTATAGGGATGAACGAAAAAGCAACTAAGGAATTAACTTGCTTGAATTAAATAAATGAACTCAAGTGGAAATCATGTACCTTACTTGAGATGGAGAAAAACTGTTGAGATACAAAGGTGGAGAGGGTTCGACAAGCCCAAACCCTATCCTTAAGTGGAAGGAGCTCGACAAGTCGGAGCCTCCTCCTCCTCCTCCTCTTTCTCACTCTCTCGCTATTTTCTAAGCACTTTGGTAGCGCTACGCCTTTGGAGTGGAGTACTAGACTCAAGCTTTTTGTGTGTGGCGTGAGAGAGGCCCCTACTCCCTATTTATACCCTCCATAGGACGGTTTGGCACCGGAAAAGGCGAGGGACTCAGTTGCCATCGTGATCTCCAAGCCGAGATGAGCCAACACGTGGTGGTTGACCGTGTTTGGTGTATTTACCTAGTCGGGCGACCTGGTAGGTCGGCCTAAGTGTCCAACAGCTCCAATCGTGCCAAAACTTCTCTATGACACTGTTATGTGGGCCCCCATCATGGGTATGGGTGGTTTCGGTGATTTATAGTTGGTTTTCTCTTCAGATTGGGCCCATAAAGCCTCGTGATTGTGCCTGATTGGTCAAAAGGTCTGTTTTCTGGATTGGTCCCTGTAAATACCTCTAATTATGGTCATAATTCATCTGCATACACAATTGCACAAACACTTGTGGAGATAGTTGGTAAATTGTGAGACCTATGTGTGCTGAATACATTGGCTATGGTGATAAAAGTTTTGAATACTACCAAAACACCTTTTTAACAAGGTGCGACGTAAGGTTCGACTTGCTTTGTCTCAGTTTGACTTATTTTGGCTAGGTCCGACTTGCTGTGGCTAGGTCCGACTAGCTTCAGACAGCTCTGGCGCTAGGTCCGACTAGCTTTGGTAAGCTCCGGCACTAGGTCCAACTAGCTTTAGTAAGCTTCAGCGCTAGGTCTTGCTAGATTGTAATGGTTCTGCTTTTAACTTACAATGTTTCAAAATTGCTTTTTGGATTATGGAAAGTTTTCTTATTATTATTTTACTAAGTTCTTGGTGTGTTTTTGTGGTTATGGTTGATATCTTTTTGCTATGGTTTACAACATGCTTATGTGAAGTGCTCACGTAAAATGTTGTGGTTATCGGAACTAACGTGAGTTAAGTCAAGGACTTGTGCTTGGAAGTGTTGGTTGTTTGTTCATGTGCAGGTGTTGATTTAGTTCAGGAAATGGCTGGTGACGAGATCCATTGAACTAGTATTAGGGAGAAGAAGAGGTTCAACAATCATGTTCGGGAGGAATTGTGGTTGAGTTGATCGGAGGTTGCGCAACATGATTGGATCAAGAACAATGCATATGAAGGTACCGTCGACGTTGTTGGAAATTGTTTGCACGTGTGCAAGTATTCTATTGACGTGGCTACATGGTTTTGAGGGGTGACGAAGAGATGTGGACATAAAGAATTGTCAGAAAGGTCCAACCGACTAGGTTATGGGCTCATGTTGCGGTTGAGTCGGGTTTGACTCAAATATGGAAAGATTTGAGTTTGTTATGATAATATTTTATGGTGAACACGGAGTTGAGTTGTTTTAGGAATGTGGGATACGTTCCTAAGGTGTTTGGAAGTCTGAAGATTGCTTCTATCTGTGTATAGAAGAGTCTTGAGCAGTTATGGAAAGTTTCGGTTGAATCTAAGTAGGATTTGAGTCCTATTTAGGATTGGGCTGGCATAAGGGCTGGTTATGTAAGCAAGGGAGGCCAGAGCTCGTGGTAAACAACTTTGTTGCTGTTCCTCCAGTGGTATGATCAGTAAAATTCATGGTTTAAAGGAACATTTATTGTTCGCCCGACTTGTTTTCATCAAGTCTTTCTCGTCGAGTTTCTGCACAACACTACCTTGCTTCGTTGGTTTTATCATAACGTGAGTTTTACAGATCCAATTGACATGATTTTTTTGGGTTCCCTCCACAATTTTGTTCTCTATCATCTGTAAAAATTTCACGGTCATTGTATTTGTGGTTTCTAAGATACATGAGTTTCTCTGCAGTGTTACAGATCTGGTTTTTAATCGGTAGAACAGATTGACCTTTGTTCGATCTTTCTATCGTAACTTGAGTTTTTCTCGACGGGTTTTCGTGATTCTTGTTGTGATGTATTCATGACTTGATTCTCCACAATCGATACTTGTTTTGTAACAATTTATCACGTTTAAATTATCCGCACACAAGATTTCTTTAACATATCAATTTTTGGCCGAGGGTTTTTTTATTGCTTTTCACGCCCTCTGTTAGCTTTTCATGTTCTCTTCGATCCTAGATAAATAAATCCTACTACTATGTTGTTTGTCCAATCCATAGCTTTTATGCAGGGAATTGACGGTCGGATTTGGCAATTAAGGACCGTCAACACTCGCTTTAACAAAATTCTCAGCAGCTTGTTTAGTGTCAACATTAATTTTTTAGATGCTAAGAATTCTAGGCAATTACTAAGTGCTTTAGACATGCAAATTTGGGAGATGAAAGTTACATCTATTCGCGAATCCACTTTCATGAGTACACTTACATTAGATGTGCTATATTCCAAGTTAAAAACTCATGAAATTGACATAATATCACGTAAGAATCCCAACAAGTTTGTTGCATTTGTTTCACAATGTGACATGCCTAGCTATAGTCAGTTTTCGCCATGTGGTACACTTGCTTTGCTGTCCTCTCTAACCCTTGAACAGATTGAAGAGTTTCCAGAGGAGGAACTAGCACTTCTCTCTACTCGGTTCTCAAAAGCATTGCAAAATGTGGGAACTACAAGAAGAGGAAGTGTCGGTTATTAACAATGCTTCGAATGTGGTAAGACAGGACATTTCGTACAGATTGCCCTAATGTTTTATGTCCTACTCCCCATGATGAGTAGCAAACAAAATTCAAGTCCTCCTCTACAAACAACAACAACAAGAAGAAGGGTTTTACATGTCACCAATTGGTAAACAGCTTTGTCTCCGCACTTTAAGAACTTGGCTCGAGCGATGTAAAGATCAGAAGTGACAAAGATGAAGAAAATTTGACACATATATTCTTCGTGGCGGGAAACTCAAGATCAAGTATGGAGGAGGTAGAACACAACAGCGACGATGAAGAGGTATGTCCCACTTACGAAGAAATGTGATGCTATTTCTCGTGCCACTATCATACTTAAGAAAAAGGACAAAAAACTAAGGGACAATGCTATTAAAATTGAATCACTGGAATCTGAAATTAATCGTTTAAAATCCTTGATACATAGTGATGATTCTTTTTCCTCATGTGAGCTTATATATGAAAAATTGTCCTCTTTAAGAAGTGCACACACCTCCACACCTTGTTAAACTTCAACTATAAATTGAAAAGAACAAAAAGCTTGCTGCACTTAATGATTAAAACCTAAAAGATGCTTGCTGTTCTACAATTGATTTGCATTGTTCTACATGTCATGATCTTGATAAGAAACTACATGATTCTACGAATGAGATTTCTATATTGAGCAATGCTTTACGCTCTCATGAAGTTAAATATTGTTCTAATTGCAAACTTAAAAGAAAAACTTCATGTGAAAACTGCCTAGACTTGTCTAAGAAACTTGATGATATGAATTGGATACTAGGGTTGTTTTGTAATGGGAGTAAGAACCTAAACTTGCTGCTGAATTCTTCCAAGTCTTGCAATGATAAAACTGGTTTAGGTTTTGATTATCATGCTCATGTTAAGACTTATATTCTTGGCATCGTATACTTGGTCACATAGGCTTTTATCATCTCACGCATGTTAGTGCTCTTGATCGCATATGTGGGCTGCCTAAGCTTAAAGAGGACAAAGAAATTGTGTGCTCTTCTTGAAGACATGCTAAGATGGTTGCAATTTTACATGCTCCTCTCACAATGACCATGACAACTGAACCGGGACAACTTTTGCACTTTGACACCGTAGGTCTTCACGTGTCCAATCTTTTGGAGGTAAATGGTATGTTCTTGTGATTGTTAATGATTATTCTTTATACTCTTCGGTTTACTTTATGGCATATAACAATGAAGATTTTAGTCATATTAGAACTTTATTTCTTAGATTATCAATTGATCACCCAGGATCTTTAAAAGCAACTAGATGCGATAAAGGAACCGAATTTAAAAATCAATTATTTGATTATTTTTGTGCTGAAAATGTAATAGATCATCAATTTCTTCGTATATACCTCAACAAAACGGTGCACTAGAGAGAAAGAACAGAACCTTAGTTGAGATGGCTAGGACTATGCTTGATAAGTATCAAACTCGTAGAAAATTTTGGGCAGATGCAATTGCAGCCGCCTGTTATGTCTCAAATCGTGTTTTCTTGCGTGCTAAGCTAGGTAAAACACCATATGAACTTCGGTTTCGACATAGGCCTAGTGTCACACACTTTCGGGTCTTTGGATGCAAATGCTTTGCTAAGGAACATGGTAATCTTGATAAATTTGAACCTAGATCAGTTGATGGCATGTTTCTTAGCTATCCATCTCATACTAGAGGATACGATGTGATTTTACTTGCAACAACAACAACAACAACAACCAAGCCTTTGTCCCAAACAAGTTGGGGTCGGCTAGAAATGAAACCCAACAATTTTGAAGAAAAGTAATAGAAAATAAGATGAAAGTAAAAAAAATCTACATTTTATTTATTCTAGAAATGGGTTAATAAGAAAGAAGATAAGAGTAACAAATTACGAATAAACTAAGATTCTGGCACATGAATTGCTAATTTCCATGCAGTCCTATCATGAGCCAAATCTCTAGGTATGTCCCACTCCTTTAAATCTCGTTTCACTGCCTCCTGCCATGTCAACCTTGGTCGACCTCTACCCCTCCTAAAATTTTCTCCACTCTTTATAATCCCACTGTTAACCGGTGCATCTGGAGGTCTCCGCTGGATATGCCCAAACCACCGTAGGCGATGTTGGACTAGCTTCTCCTCAATCGGTGCCACCCCTACCCTATCACGTATTACTTCGTTCCTAATTTTGTCTCTTCTTGTGTGACCTCACATCCACCGTAGCATGCGCATCTCCGCAACACTCATTTGTTGGACATGTTGCCTTTTAGTTGGCCAACATTCTGCTCCATACAGCATCGCAGGTCTGATCACCGTCCTATAGAATTTTCTTTTCAATTTTTGTGGAACTTTCTTATCACATAAGATTCCAGATGCTTGTCGCCACTTCATCCACCCGATCTTGATCTTGTGGCAAACATCTTCATCAATATCACCATTGCTTTGTAACATTGATCCTAAATATCGAAATGTGTCCCTCCTAGGTACTACTTGTCCTTGTAAACTAACATTACCATCCTCGCACCCAACATCACTAAAGTCGCATCTCATATACTCGGTCTTGGTTCTACTAATTCTAAACCCCTTAGACTCTAAGGTCTGCCTCCATAGCTCCAATTTTCTATCAACACCATCCCTAGTTTCATCTACCAACACTACATCATCAGCAAAGAGCATACACCAAGGGATATCCCCTTGTATATCCTTCGACACCTCATCCATCACTAAGGAAAAGATGTAAGGACTTAAGGCTGATCCTTGGTGTAACCCTATTGTGATAGGAAAAGTGTCGGTCTCACTATCTCTTACGCGCACACTTGTCACCACATTATCGTAAATATCCTTGATAAGGTTAATGTACTTTGTTGGGACTTTGTGTTTCTCTAGTGCCCACCACATGACCGGTCTTGGTACCTTATCGTATGCCTTCTCCAAGTCAATGAACACTAAATGTAGATCCTTCTTTTGCTCCCTATACCTCTCCATAAGCTGACGGAGTAAGAAAATCGCCTCCATAGTGGACCTCCCAGGCATAAAACCAAACTGGTTTTTAGTGACATTGGTCACTTTCCTCAAGAGGTGTTCAATCACTCTCTCCCAGAGCTTCATAGTATGACTCATGAGCTTAATTCCTCGATAATTAGTACAACTTTGAACATCTCCTTTATTTTTGAAGATGGGTACTAAAATACTTTTCCGCCACTCTTCAGGCATTTTGTTTGACTGAAAAATGCGGTTGAATAGTTTAGTGAGCCATACTATTGCTACATCCCCTAGACATCTCCACACCTCAATGGGGACATCATCGGGGCCGTGGGCCTTTCCTCCTTTCATCATTTTTAGGGCCTCTCTAACCTCGGACTCTTGTATCCTCCGCACAAATCGTCTGTTGATGTCATCAAATGAGTCATCCAACTCGAACCTAATACTCTCATTCCCGTCATTGAATAGTCCATTGAAGTAGTCCCGCCATCTGTCCCTAATTTCTTCCTCTTTCAATAGAATTTGGCCTGCCTCATCCTTAATACATTTGACTTGGTTGAGATCTCTCACCTTTCTCTCGCGAAGTTTCGCCATCTTGTATATATCCTTTTCGCCTTCCTTTGTCCCTAGCCTCTCATATAGCGCATCATAGGCCTGCCCCCTTGCTTTACTCACAACACGCCTAGCATTTTTCTTAGCCTCTTTATACTTCGCCATGTTACTTGCACTTCTCGCATGATTCCATCCCTGATAAGACTCCTTCTTCTCCTTAATAGCTTTTTGTACATCTTCATTCCACCACCAAGTGTCTTTATCTACAAGTTTCTTACCTTTTGTCCACCCAAGCACCTCCCTAGCCGTCTTCCTAATGTAAGTCGCCATCTTCTCCCACATACTATCTGCATCTTCCTCTTTGTTCCAAGGTCCTTCTGCAATCATCCTCCTTTTGAATGATTGTTGTGCTTCATCCTTCAACTTCCACCACTTTGTTCTCGTGGTTTTAACACCTTTGTCTCGTGACACACGCACGTGGAAACGAAAGTCGGCTACCCCAAGTTTATGTTGTCGAACAACACATTCTCCAGGAATCACCTTACAATCTAAACATGCCCCACTCTCCCTTCTCCTGGTGAGGATATAGTCGATTTGACTAGAATGTTGGGCACTAGTAAAGGTCACTATGTGAGATAGCCTCTTTTTCAATAGGGTGTTAGCTACCAATAGGTCATAGGCTACGGCAAAGTCTAGGATATCCTTAACCTCCTGGTTTCTATCGCCACACCCAAAACCTCCGTGTACCCCCTCAAAACCTACGTTAGTTGTACCTACATGACCATTGAGATCTCCTCCTATGAAGAGCTTCTCGCTTACCGGTACACTACTAACCATATCCTCCAAGTCCTCCCAAAATTGTCTCTTAGTGCTCATGTCAAGCCCAACTTGTGGAGCATAAGCACTAATGACATTCAAGATAAGGTCCCCCACAACTACCTTGACTAGGATGATCCTATCCCCTCGTCTACAGACATCCACTACTCCATCCTTGAGGCTCTTATCTATTAGGATGCCTACGCCATTCCTAGTTCCCATCGAGCCAGAATACCAAAGCTTGAAACCGGTATACTCAACCTCTCTCGCTTTTTGACCTGCCCATCTAGTCTCTTGTACACAAAGAATGTTTACACGCCTCCTAATCACAACGTCCACTAACTCTCGTAGCTTTCCCGTCAAGGATCCTACATTCCAACTACCCACCCGAAACCTAGTTTCCTCGGCTAGCTTCGTTACCCTTCGCATCCGTCGAGGAAGATGCAAAGACCCTTGCTCACTTAACACTACATTCGGGCGATGATGTAGCGCGCCACTAAGGTGATGGCGATCCGGCCCTCGCTCATTTAACACCACATCCGGGTTCCGATATGGCGCGCCACTAAGGCGGTGGCGACCCGGCCCTCGCCCATTTAACACCATACCCAGGTTCCGGTATGGCGCGTCGCTAAGAGGGTTACGCCCCAACGAATTTCCAATGAGTTTCATTTCCATGAGAATGGCTAAGTTTAGTTGCTGGCTCGCCAAGCCTATCACAACCCCCTCCTCCTTTACCCGGGCTTGGGACCGGCTATGTCATTACAACATAGGCGGAGTTTGTGATTTTACTTGACACTTACAAAATTTTGGAGACTTGTGAGGTTTCTTTTGATGAAGTTAGCCCAGGTACTAGCTCCAATATTGTTGGTCTAGATCTATATCCGCAGGGGGAGAGTATTTTCATCGAAGAAGAAGAAGTGGTGCTGCTGCCCAAAAATTCAGAAGCAAATGACGTTCATCACGCTGCTGATTTTGCACCACTACCAGCACCAAAAACTACAGAAGCTGGTACAAATCGTCCTCAATCCACAAGTTCTTCAATCTCTTATAAACATGAAGCAGAAGGAGCATGTGAAGTGTCTACTCCCCTCCGCTTCCTCAAAATTCATCCTCCACAAAAAATCATTAAAAGCTTGAACGAACAAGTTACATGGTCCAGGTTTTGCGATCCAAACTCTCACGCTCATTCTGCTTTTGTTGCTTCTTTTGTACCCAAACATATATCACACGCACTCACTAATGAATCTTGGATTATTGCCATGCAAGAAGAGTTAGAAAAATTTCTCAACCTCAAGGTCACACTTTAATTGGAACAAAATGGGTGTTTAAAAATAAACAAGTGAGGATGGGGTTGTGGCTAGGAATAAGGCTAAGTTGGTTGCTCAAGGTTTGACACAAGTTGAAGGTCTAGATTTTGATGAAACTTTTGCTCCTGTTGGTAGACTAGAAGCCATAAGAATTTTGTTAGCCTTTTGCTGCATCTAAAGGTTTCAAGTTATGTCAAATGGATGATAAAAGTGATTTTCTTAATGGCTACATAGATGAGGAGGTTTATGTCAAGCAACCACTGGGTTTTGAAAATCCAGGTTTTCATAATCATGTTTACAAACTGTCCAAAGCCTTGTACGGTCTCAAACAAGCCCCTAGAGGATGGTATGATAGGTTAAAACATTCTTACTTGAAAAGGGGTTTACCATGTGCAAGGTCGATAAAACTCTTTTTTGTGCTTAAGAATGGCAATGACTCATTATTCGTCCAAGTGTATGTTGATGATATTATCTTTGTTGTGTTTCTCATGCTCTCGTGTCCAGTTTTCAGCTATGATGAGTTCAGAATTTGAGATGAGTATGATGGGAGACCTCACGTACTTATTGGTGCTGCAAATCATGAAAACCAAGAAAGGTACTCTTGTGCATCACACAAAGTATACAAAAGACCTTCTTAAATGCTTTAACATGCACGAATGCAAGCCTCTTTGGACACCAATGAGAACATCAACGACACTTGAACTTCATGAAGATGGTGAACCTGTGGATCAAAAAGAATATAGAAGTATGATTGGATCACTTTTGTACCTCACGGCATCGAGACCTGACATACAATTCAGCGTATGTCTTTGTTGTAGGGTCGAAGAGCACGTGAAAAGCTACCAGATGGGGGATGAATGGTAGATTTAGAACTTTTTCAGCGAAAGCAACAAAAACCCCTCGGTAGAAAATCAATCTGTTAAGAAATTGTGTGTGGGACTACTCTAAATATGATCAATTATGACAAAACCAGTATAGATTGTGTAAAATCAAGTCACGAAGACACGACAAGAATAAAAAAAACCGTAAAAAAATACTCAAGTTACGATCGAAAGATTGAACGAAGGTCAATCTGTTCTACCCGAGAAAAACCAGATCTGCAAGATTGCAATGAAACTCATGTAGATCTAAAACCACAATCCAATGACCGTGAAATTTTCACATATGATAGATAATCAAGTTGTTAAAACAAAACAAAATGAATCAAGTCAATTGGATGTGTAAAACTCCAGTTATTACAAAACCACCAAAGCAAGGTAGTGTTGTGCAGAAACTCGACGAGAAAAACTTATCTGAAACAAGTTGGACGAACAAGGCACAAAGTTTCTTTAAATTATGAATTTTATTGATAAAACCACAAGAGGAACAGCCCCAAAGTCGTGCACCATGTGCTCTGGCCTCCCTTGCTTATATAACCAGCCCTTAGGCCAACCCAATCCTAACTAGGACTCAAATCTTACTCAGATTCAATCAAAACTTTCCATATCTGCTCAAGACTCTTCTATACGCAGATAGAAGCAATCTTAATACTTCCAAACACCTTAGGAACATATTCCACATTCCTAAAACAACTCAACTTCGTGACCCACGCGAAATCCTATCGTAACCCACTCAAATCTTTCCATTTCTGAGTCAAACCCGACTCAGCCGCAACCTGAGTACATAACCTAGTCGGTTGGACCTTTCCGACCAATTTTTTTACATCCACATCTCTTCATCACACCTTGGAACCATGTAGCCACGTCCATGCACTCCTTGCACATGTGCAAACACCTTCCAACGACGCTCACGATACCTTCATATGCATTGTTCTTGATTCAAACATGTTTCACAACCTCCCAATCAACTCAACCACAATTCCTTCCTAACTTGGTTGTTGAACCTCATCTTATCCCTAAGAGTAGTTCAATGGATTCCATCACCAACCATGTCTTGAACTCAAGCAACATCCGCACATGAATAAACAAATAATACTTCCGGGCACAAGTCCTCGACTTGACTCTCGTTGGTTCTGAAACCACAGCACCCTACGTGAGCACCTCACATAAGCATGTTGCAAACCTTAGCAAAAAAAATATCAACCATAACCACAAAAACACACCAAAAACTTAGTAAAAGAATACTAAGCAAAGTTTCAATTGATGTAAAGCAAGTTTGAATTAATTCAAAGTCAAAGCAGAACCATTGCAATCTAGCACCAGACCTTGAACTAGAGCTTACAAAAGCTAGCAGGACCTAGCACCGGAACTTACCAAAGCTAGTCAGACCTAGCTCCGGAGCTTACCGAATCTAGTCGGACCTAGCATCGGAGCTGACCAAAGCTAGTCGGACCTAGCCACAGCAAGTCAAACCTAACCAAAATAAGACGAACTTAGACAAAAAAGTCGGACCTAGCCAAAGCAAGTTGGACCTTACGTCGGACCTTGCCGGAGCTACCCAAAACAAGTCGGACCTATTATCAAACCTGGCAGGAACTCGGATCTAGAGTCGGACCATGATGAAAAAAGTGTTTTGGTGATATTCAAAACTTTTATTGCCATAGCCAATGTACTCAACACACATAGGTCTCATAATCTCCCCATTGATGAATGCATTGGAAACCGCTTAGAATCCGAACATTTGCTTATTGACGTGAAAAGTTTTAAAAACAAAATTCTCCTCCTAGACATATTTCTCCCCCTATGTAAATCAGAAAAAAATGAGAATAAAAACAATAATTCCACCCTTAGAAGAATCGTGCCAAAACACTTGTGAATGTGTGCAATGTAAATGTGTGCAATGTGTGATCAATTTCTTCCCTTTTGACAATGTATTCAGCAAGGTACAAAAGAGAAATTTTAATTGTTATGAGCATATTATAACATATAAATATTAAACAAAGCTCATCCAAGTCATACTATCAAGTAACTTACACAATCACATCAAAGAGATACATAAAGTAGTGTAAGCCATCTAGAGATCAAGTGTAATTTTCAATTTAAGCAAGTCATGATATCACAAACTTAACTATTTCAAAACATGAAAGTGTGACACTTGTTGCTGTATTTTTCATTTTTGAATATCATTTAAAGCTCAAATTTTGATCATATAAAATTTGCATGAGATTATATACCGCATATGCCTTATTCTAACCAACCAAGCCAAGCCTATGTCATTTGCCAATTAGAAAATTAAGGACATGGTTTTAGTCATACACAACTTCTTCCAATTTCATATTTAAGTACAATGATATGCCATCTCAAAAGAAGTGTGATGCATGCATATTCTCCTGATCTTTTCTCATTTTTATTTGATCATAAAAGCTCAACATGTTCATAGTTGATTAATTAATTTTTCATTATTGAAAGCACTTGGGAGCATGCAACAAGTTCAAAACAGCAAGCTAGTTCGATCATGACCAGATTTAGTGTAAGTAATTATTCGAATTACTAGTCATGGAAAAACCGACAACATGTATAACATGAGTAATGTAGTAAGAACTTTCAGCATGTAAGAGGAATCACAATGTCATATATGTATGAAATACTATGCTCATATTATTTTTATTCTAGATTCACACATAGACTTCCCATGTTTCAAAGATCCCTCTCAATTTAAGCTATGAGAATGCATAACCCCTATTTCACTATGAATGAAACAAAAATGAGTGAAATCCACAGGTTTTATAAAAATGTCAGCCAATTGTTGTTTGGTATCTACATGATGAAGCACAATATTTATTTTTTCACATTATCACGGAGAAAGTTATACCTAATGTCAATGCGCTTTGTTCCTGAATGTTGCACGGGGTTTTAGCAATGCAAATGGCACTAGTGTTATCACAAAAAAAAGTAGAACACTATCTAAATAAACTCCATAGTCCTTAAGAGTTTGAATAATCCAAAGAATTTATGCACAAGCGCTAGCAGCAGCTACATATTCAGATTCGACTGTGGATTGTGCAACTGAACTTTGTTTTCTAGAGGACCAAGCAACAAGTGAATTACCAAGAAAATGACAAGCACCTGAAGTACTTTTCCTATCAATCCTATAACCCCCAAAATCAGTATCCAAAAAAGCTTTCAAAGTAATGGTTGAGGAAGAAGGAAGAAAAATTCCAAATTCTTGAGTTCCATGTAAGTACCTGAGAATTGTTTTGATGGATTGATGATGTGAAGCACGTGGGGAAGCTTGAAATCGTGCACAAAGACATACGCTGAATTGTATGTTTGCCTTGATGTCGTGAGGTACAAAAGTGATCCGATCATGCTTCTATATTGTTTTTTATCCACGGGTTCACCATCTTCATCAAGTTCATGTGACGTTGTTGTACCCATTTGTTTTCAAAGAGGCTTCCTTTTGTCCATGTTGAAGCGCTTGAGAAGGTCTCTTGTATACTTTGTTTGATGCACAAAGGTACCTTCCTTGGTTTGCTTGATTTGCAGCCCCAAAAAGTATGTGAGTTCTCCCATCATACTCATCTCAAATTTTGAGCTCATCATAGCTGAAAAATTGGACACGAGATCATGAGAAGTTGTAACACCCCAGCCACTACGGGCCTGGCGGTCATGATGGGCACGACGGGGCGATTGATTAGGGTGAAACGGCTGACATTGAAAGGGGAATGAGTGGGGCGGTGAGGTGTTAATCGCGCGCGTGCGTTACTGCGCGGGTGCAGCGGGAGGTGGACGAAGCTGAGGGGTGGGGCCGATTGGCAGCGGGAGAGAGGGGCGCGGGGGAGTGGGTTGGCACGCAGGGCCCGGGTGGCAGAGAGAGAGGGAGGAGAGAGGAGTTTTGTGCGGGCTGGCGGGGAGAGGGAGTTGGGCCGGATTTGGGAATTTGGCCCAAAGAACAGTTTTCCTTTTTCTTTTCTTTTTCTTTTTCTTTTTTTTATACTTTGAATTTGTAAACCAAATTTCTAACGAATTTGAATTTTCAAAAATTCACACAAACATTCAAACATGATGGAACTTGTCTTATATGAATTTTATTCCAGAGAAAATGTTTTTATCTCGTGAGAAATTCATTTTACAATTTTTTTCTATAAATAGTGGGTGTTACAATTCTACCCCCCTAAAAAGAAATCTCGCCCTCGAGATTTGGACGTCCTAAGAAAATAGACTGGGAAACTCCGCCTTGAGGTCTTCTTCTCTTTCCCAAGTCGCCTCTTCTTCTGAGTGATGTTTCCATTGAAATTTGCACATACGAGTAACTTTATTCCTTGTAACTCGTTCTGACGTATCGAGAATCTTAACATGTTGTTCTGCATAGGTCAGGTCCTCTTGTACGTCTACTACTTCCACAGGCAATTGTTCTTCAGGGACTCTTAAGCATTTCTTCAATTGTTACACGTGGAATATGTCATGTACATCTTACAAGTGAGATGGTAGCTCGAGACGATAGGCTACTTCTCCTCTTTTCTCCAATACCTTGAAAGGACCAATATATCGGGGGGATAACTTGCCCTTCACTTTGAATCTTCTTAACCCTCTCACGGGTGACACCTTGAGATACACAAAATCACCAATCTCAAAGGATAAATCACGACGGCGAGTACTAACATAACTCTTCTGCCTTGACTAAGCCGTCTTTAAATTCTTTCGGATTTCTTGTACTTGTATCTCAGCTTCTCTTAACACTTCAGACCCAAATACTTGGCTTTCCCTAGTTTGATTCCAAAACAATGGTGTTCTGCACTTCTGTCCATACAAAGCTTCAAACAAAGACATCTTCAAACTGGCTTGATAACTGTTGTTATAAGAAAATTCGGCATACGGTAGGTTCTTATCCCAACTCCTACTATTTTTCAAAGCACACGCTCTCAACATATCTTCAAGAATTTGATTAGTGCGCTCTGTTTGACCGTCAGTTTGCGGATGATATGCCGAGCTGAAATTCAGTCGGGTATCCATAGACTCATGCAACTTTTGCCAAAATCTGGAAGTGAACTGAGTACCCCTATTCGATATTAGTTTCTTCAGCACTCCATGCAGGCATACAATTCTCGCCATATATAGTTCTGCCAATCTTGAACCAGAATAGCTTTCTTTTACTGGGATAAAGTCAGCCACTTTTGTCAAACGGTCCACTATGACCCATATAGAGTCGTATCTTGACTGAGTTCTTGGCAACCCCACAATAAAGTCCATACTTATTTCTTCTCATTTCCATTCAGGAATTTTAATTGGTTGAAGTAACCCTGCTGGTCTTTGATGTTCTGCTTTGACCTTTTGACATGTGTCACACAGAGCTACATACTTCGCCACATCACGTTTTATTCCATGCCACCAATACCGATCCTTTAGGTCCTTATACATCTTTGTGCTTCCTGGATGAATAGAATATGATGAATCATGGGCTTCTCTCAGTATCAGCTCTCGAATCTCCTTGATATCAGGTACACATATTTTCTTCCCTAGCCATAAAGTTTCATGTTCATCTTCTTTAAAGTCTGGTGCTTTACCTTCTTTCATTAGTTGCTTAATCTTCTGAATCCACTTATCATTCTTTTTCCCTTCACGAATATCTTTCTCCAAAGTAGAATCTACTTCCACAGATACTAACACCTGGTAATAAGAAGACTATCATATGCTTTCCCACATTATGCCAGGATCAGTTCAACTCATACATGTGTAGACGAAAGTGAAATACCATAAATAATGCCATGTTCGATTACATCACCTTATTACAACTCATGGGTAAGTGTATTAATCTTAAGTCGTAGGGCAGGTCGGAGTCTACTCTCACTCCTCGGGGTCCTCCTCCTCGTTCGGGTCTTCATCATCATCTCTATCATATCCCGAGTTGCTGCCATGAGACTCGATCCATGCGGAGGAGGGTTGGCTGGCTTCTGCGGCACAGAAGGCTCCTCTAAATCTAGCTCCTCGTCAGAAGACTGGTCTATCGAGTTATTGTCGCCACGACCGACACTGCGGTTAGGATAGTCCGGGGTCCAAGTGGAGGTGTCTGAGGCATACCCATCTGGGTCCTTGTCGGTGATCCGACGGTACGTCCTCACTTGCCTTTCATAGGGTGCTGCAAGGTCATGGACATCCTGAATTTCTTGCTGAGCCTTGTGGAGGTGAATGTTGAGGCGCTCCACATCATCAACTGTCTGGTGAGTCTGTGGAAGGGTCAGGGGCCCCTCCACGTACCTGGTGACGAAGTTGCCAGTGCCGCTGGGACGCTGGGGAGTGAAGGCGTGCACCATGTTCCGAAGCTGGTAGCGGTAAGTGTGACTCAAAAAGGTGATGGCCTCCCAACTGACATCCTGCTCAGCGTGACGTCGGTAGCTCCTTGCGGCAGGAGTACGGTGCACCTTGGGTAGTTCATCTCCATAGTAGAAAAACAACTTGCATGACCACTCGATCTGGTAGGGACGCTGCATCCCGATGGAGTGGTAGGTGAGTGCTGGTCTCTCATGCCTGTAGCCGGCATCATGCAGTATGGCTTGAAGTCGATGTCAGAGTCGTCCTGCAGCTCTCCCATCAGTACAAATCACCACCGCACGTCGAGGATCGTTGAGCGGGGTACGACGGGCAGCAATCCTTCGGTTAGGGACATAGCCTGTAGTGGACATGCGAGCAGCTTTTTTACTGGAAGAGTCAAGCGAAAGCAATTAGTTTAGAAGGAAGAGGAAGACCTGGGGGGCTTACGTCCTCATTTCACTCTTTTTGCTCCTGCGAGACACGACTCAACTACTTTTTACAATTGACAGGGTAGCTCGGAGGTCCTGATGTTGGCCATCTAAAATTTTTGAAATAGAAGAGTGTCAGTAATAAAACAAATTAAGAAGTAAGTGAAACAAGTACAAGGTAAATAATACAAAGAAATTTTACAATTAATAATATTTGAAACTAGTAAAGTCCTTAAATCGTCCTTTTCTATATAGGCTTGCGTCCTACGGGCAACACGGCTCTGATACCACTCTGTAACACCCCAGCGACTACGGGCCTGGCATTCATGATGGGCACGACGGGGCGATTGATTTGGGTGAAACGGCTTACATTGAAAGGGGAATGAGTGGGGCGGCGAGGTGTTAATCGCGCGCGTGCGTTACTACGCGGGTGCGGCGGGAGGTGGACGAAGCTAAGGGGTGGGGCCAGTTGGCAGCGGGAGAGAGGGGCGTGGGGGAGTGGGCTTGCGCGCGGGGCCCAGGTGGCAGAGAGAGAGGGAGGAGAGAGGAGTTTTGTGCGGGTCGGCGGGGAGAGGGAGTTGGGTCGGATTGGAGAAGTCGGCCCAGGGAACAGTTTTCCTTTTTCTTTTCTTTTTCTTTTTCTTTTCTGTTTTTTTTTACTTTGAATTTGTAAACCAAATTTCTAACGAATTTGAATTTTCAAAAATTCACACAAACATTCAAACATGATGCAACTTGCCTTATATGAATTTTATTCCCAAGAAAATGTTTTTAACTCATGAGAAATTCATTTTACAATTTTTTTCTATATATAGTGGGTGTTACAGAAGCACAACCAAAGATAATATCATCCACATACACTAGAACGAATAATAAATCATTGCCATGCTTAAGCACAAAAAGAGTTTTATCAACCTTGCCCATGGTAAACCCCTATTCCAGTAAGAATATTGTTAACCTATCATACGATGCTCTAGGGGCTTGTTTGAGACCGTATAAGGCTTTGGACTGTTTGTAAATATGATTCGGAAAATTTGGATTTTCAAAACCCGGTGGCTGCTTGACATAAACCTCCTCATCTATCTGGCCATTAAGAAAAGCACTTTTAGCATTCATTTGATATAATTTGAAACCTTTATATGCAACAAAAGCTAACGAAATTCTAATGTTTTCTAATCTAGCAACAGGAGCAAAAGTTTCATCAAAATCTAGACCTTCAGTTTGTGTGAAACCTTGAGTAACCAACCTGGCCTTATTCCTAACCACAACCCCACCCTAACTTTGTTTATTTTTAAACACCCATTTAGGTCCAATTAAAGTGTGACCTTGAGGTGAAGGTACAAGTTCCCAAACATTATTTTTCTAAATTTTCTAACTTTTCTTGCATGGAAATAATCCAAAATTCATTAGTGAGTGCGTGTGATATATTTTTGGATTCAAAAGAAGCAAAAAAAGCAGAATGAGCATGATAGTTTGGATCACAAAACCTGGACCATGTGACTCATTCGTGCAAGCTTCCAATAATTTGTCGTGGAGGATGACGTTGGAGTGGACACTTCACAAGCTTCTTATTCTTCATGTTCATCACAAATCAATGAGGTTGTGACTTGAGGATGATCTGGACCAACAATGGTGGTCGTCGGTGCTGGTTCTGAATCAAAATCAGGATCTGGAACAATTTCATTAGCTGCTGAATTTTTTGGCAACAACACCTCTTCTTCGTCATCTTCAATGAAAATACCCCCCCCCTCCCGCGGATATGGATCCGCACCTACAATATTTGAGCTAGTACCTGGGATAGCTTCATCAAAAGAAACCTCACAAGTCTCCACAATTTTCTCAGTGTCAAGTAAAAGCACACGTTAGCCTCATGTATGAGATGGATAACCAAGAAACATGCCATCTAGCTCCAAATTTATCAAGATTACCATGTTTCTTAACAAAGCATTTGCATCCAAAGAGCCTAAATTGTGTGATACTAGGCCTATGTCCAAACCGAAGCTCATATGATGTTTTTCCTAGCATAGCACGCAAGAAAAAACGATTTGAAACATAACAAGCGGTTGCAATTGCCCAAAACTTTCTCGCAGTTTGATATTCATTAAGCATAGCCTAGCCATCTCAACTAAGATTCTGTTATTTCTCTCTACAACACCATTTTGTTGAGGTACATATGGTGAATAAAATTGATGATATATTCCTTTTTCAGCACAAAAATGAGCGAATGATTGATTTTTAAATTCAGTTCTATTATCACTTCTAATTGCTCTTAAAGATCCTAGGTGATCAATTGATAATCTAAGAAATAAAGTGACTAAAAGCTTCATTCTAAGATGCCATAAAATAAACCCAAGAGTATCTTGAATAGTCGTCAACAATCACAAGAACATACAATTTACCTCCGAAAGATTGAACACGTGAAGGTCCTACGGTGTCAAGATGCAAAAGTTGACCCGATTGAGTTGTCATGGTCATTGTGAGAGGAGCATGTGAACCTGCAACCATCTTAGCATGTCTTCAAGAAGAGCACACAATTTATTTATCCCGTTTAAGTTTAGGCAGCCCACGTATGCGATCAAGAGAACTAACACACGTGAGATAATCAAAGCCTACGTCACCAAGTCTACGATGCCAAAAATATAAGTCTTTTGAATCATTAGCAACTAGACACCTGTGCTTAGAAGAAGACATATCGAAATCAGCTTTAAAACTCTTCCAAACCGAGACATGTTAAAATAAGCTCGCTATTTGAACCTACAACTTTGCAGCAATTTTTATTGAAAATAATTTCCAGATTTTCATCTACCAATTGTGAAACAGAAAGCAAGTTGTATATCAAATTTTTTACAAGTGCCACATCCTTGAAAGTGTAGTGATCATTTACTCTAACTGAACACTTAGCAATTATAAGAGTTGAAGAATTATCGGCAAAAGTAACATTCTCTACACGTGACAAAAAAAGCGGGGTAACCATTCTTTGTTACCTGTCATGTGGCGTGAGCAACCTGGATCCACAATCCAAATGTTCTCCTTCCTTAATCATGTAACGTAAATAGAATCACAATACATTGATGACTCAATACTGGGGTTAGTCAAAAGGCATGGAGGACGGAAGTACTTAGTCACACGACGTCCAACAAGAATAACATGTGAAAGCTGTGATAAAATAGAAGGTTTATGAGCCAAAGCTTGAGGATTTTTGTACCCAACTACTGACCTACGAAGTGTTACATGTGTAGCACGAAAAACAGTAGGTTTGGGAGGAAAATTTGCATGTTTTCGACTCATTACAGCAGGTTGCATGTTTCTATCATTCGGTTTAACATGTGCAACAAATTTTGCGTGAAAGTTATGATATCTAGTAATTATTATTTCCGTTTTCAATTGTTTCGCTAGTCTATAACAAAAATCTATGACATGACCATCTCTACCACAGTAGGTACAATGAAATTTAACTTTGTATTCATTTCTAGATGAGCAAGCAATATTTTTATTATCAACTGAATGAAACAACACCCCTGCGGATTTGAAAACCACTTCATTATGTTTAGGAATTGTTTTAATCGACTTTACAATTTTAGGTGGATGTGCTTTAGCTTGAGCATGAGAATCAAAACCTAAACCAGATTTATCATTGCAAGATTTAGAGGAATTCAACAGCAAGTCTAGGTTCTTATTTGCATTACAAAACCAATCTAATGTCCTATGCATGTCATCAAGTTTATTTGACAGATCAAGGCAATTTTCACATGAAGTTTTTCCTTTTAATTTGCAATTGTAATAATATTTAACTTCATGAGAATGTAAAGAATTATTCAATATAGAAATTTCATTCATAGCATCTTGTAGTTTCTTATCAAGATCATCACAAGTAGAACAAAGCAAATCAATTGTAGAACAGCAAGCATCTTTCAAGTTTTTATCATTAAGTGCAGCAAGCTTTTTGTTCCTTTCAATTTCAAGTTCAAGTTTATCATGTGTGGAGGTGTGTGCAATTCTTAGAGAGGACAATTGTTCATATATTAAATCACATGAGGAACGAGAATCATCACTAGGAATCAAAGATTTCAAACGATTAATTTCAGATTTTAGTGACTCAATTTTAACAGCATTGTCCCTAAGCTTTTTGTCCATTTCATTAACTATAATAGTGGTACGAGAAACAACATCACACATTTATTCGCAAGTAGGACATACCACTTCATTGTCGCTGTTGAGTTCTGCCTCATCCATACTTGATCTTGACTTGTCTGCCATGAAACACAAGTTTGCAAAATCATCATCGTCTTCGTCACTTCCGATGTCCACATTGCTTGATCCATGTTCTTGAAGTGCGGAGATAAAACTATTCATCAATTGGCATCTTGTAAAACCCTTCTTTTTCTTGTTGTTGTTTGCAGAGGAGTGCTTCGTCCTTGTTTGCTTTTTATCATGGTACATAGCACCTGAAAGGTTAGGGCAATCCATGCAAAAATTTCCTTTCTTACCACATTCGAAGCATCATTGAGGTCCGACACTTCCTCTCCTTCTAGTTCTCACATTTTGCAATGCTTTTGAGAACCGAGTAGAGATGAGTGCAAGTTCTTCCTCTGGAAACTCTTCAATCTATTCAAGGGTCAGAGAGGATAACAAAGAAAGTGTTTCACAAGATGAATATTGGTCAAAGCTAGGCATGTCACGTTGAAACAAATGCAAGAGACTTGTTGGGGGTTCTTACGCGAGATTATGTCAATTTCATGAGTTTTCAATTTAGCATATAGAACATCTAAAGTAAGTGTACTCATGATAGTAGATTCACGACTAGATGTGACTTTCATATCCTAAATTGACATGTCTAATGCACTTAGTAATTGTCTAGTATTTTCAGCATCTGAAAAATTAACATTAACACGCAAGTTGCTGAGAATTTTATTAAAGCGAGCAAAGAGATCGTCGATGGACTCACCTGGTTGCATCTCAAAGCGCATGTACTCCTTTTTGAACATGACTTGCCTTACCTTTTTGATCGTGTTACATCCTTCATGGTAGTCGCAGAGTGCTTTCCACACATCATATGCAGATCGAAGGTGAGCAACACGGTCGAAGTCGCTTTGAGTTAATCCTTGTATGATCAAGTTGTGAGCCTTGTTGTTGTTGTTGACATCTCTCATGTTTTTATCCATGACTTGATCGTTTGACAACACGTCGTAAGGCTTGTACACATTTTCCCATATTGCGAAGCCTTGTGGCTGGATGAAATCTTCCATACTTGCCTTCCAAACCTGAAAATCAATACCACTAAAGACACAAGGTTTTGCGGAGTATTTCTCAATGATGATTAGTCAAAAACATGTGCAAATCACAAAGATTATAGCACCGTGGCTCTGATACCAATTGTGGGATCGAAGAGCTCGTGAAAAGCAACATGAGGTGGGGTGAATGGTAGATTTAAAACTTTTTCAGCGGAAGCAACAAAAACCCCTCGGTAGAAAATCAATCTGTTAAGAAATTGTGTGTGCGACTAATCTAAATGTGATCAATCGTGAAAAAACCAGTATAAATTATGGAGAATCAAGTCACGAGGACACGACGACAAGTATCACAAAAAAACCGCAGAGAAAAACTCAAGTTACGATCGAAAGATTGAACAAAGGTCATTTTGTTCTACCCGAGAAAAACCAGATCTGCAACACTGCAATGAATCTCTTGTAGATCTAAAACCACAAATCCAATGACCGTGAAATTTTCATAGACGATATATAATCAAGTTGTGAAGAAAACCCAAAAAGAATCACGTAATTGGATCTGTAAAACTCGAGTTATGATAAAACCACTGAAGCAAGGTAGTGTTGTGCAGAAAATCGATGAGAAAAACATGTCTGAAACAAGTCGGATAGAAAAGGCACAAAAGTTCCTTTAAACTACGAATTTTATTGATCAAACCACATGAGGAACAGCCCCAGAGTCGTGCATCGCGAGCTCTGGCCTCCCTTGCTTATATAACCAGCCCTTAGGCCAACCCAATCCTATATAGGACTCAAATCCTACTCAGATTCAACTGAAACTTTCTATATCTAATCAAGACTCTTCTATACGCAGATAGAAGCAATATTTTGACATCCAAACACCTTAGGAACTTATCCCACATCTCTAAAACAACTCATCTTTGTGACCCACACTAAATCCTATTGTAACCAACTCAAATCTATCCATATTTGAGTGAAACCTGACTCAGCCGCAGCCTGAGTCATAAACCTAGTCAGTTGGACCTTTCCAACCAATTTTTTATGTCCACATCTCTTCATCACGCCTTGGAACCATGTGGACACGTCCATGCACTCCTTTCACACGTGCAATAACCTTCCAATGACATCCACGATACCTTCATATGCATTGCTCTTGATTCAAACATGTTGCGCGACCTCCCGATCAACTCAACCACAATTCCTCCCGAGCCGTGTTGTTGAACCTCATCTTCTCCCTAAGACTAGTTCAATGTATCCCGTCACCAACCATGTCTTGAACTCAAGAAACACCTGCACATGAATAAACAACCAATACATCTGAGCATAGGTTCTCGACTTGAATCTCGTTAGTTCCATAACCACAACACCCTACGTGAGCACCTCACATAAGCATGTTGCAAACCTTAGCAAAAAGATATCAAACATAACCACCAAAACACACCAAAAACTTAGTAAAAGAATACTAATAAAACATTCCATAGATGTAAAGAAAGTTTGAATCAATTCAAAGTAAAAGTAGAACCATTGCAATCTAGCACCAGACCTTGCCAAAGCTAACCGGACCTTGAACTGGAGATTACAAAAGCTAGCAGGAACTAGCACCTGAACTTACCAAAGCTAGTCGGACCTAGCTCTGGCGCTTACCAAAGCTAGTCGGACCTAGCACTGGAGCTAACCAATGCTAGTCGGACCTAGCCACAGCAAGTCAGACCTAACCAAAATAAGTCGGACCTAAACAAACAAGTCGGACCTAGCCAAAGCAGGTTGGAACTTATGCCGGACCTTGCCGGAGCTACCCAAAACAAGTTGGACCTATTGTCGGACCTTGCAGGAACTCGGACCTAGAGTCTGACCATGTGGAAAAAGGTGTTTTGGTGATATTCAAAACTTTTATCGCCATAGCCAATGTATTCAGCACACAAAGGTCTCACATTTGCGCTCAGTTTCAAGCTTCTCCTTGTGCTTCACATCATCAAGCCGTCAAGAGGATTCTCAAGTACTTACATGAAACTCAAGAATTTGGCATTTTTCTTTCTTCTTCCTCAACCGTTACTTTGAAATCTTTTTCGGATGCTGATTTTGGGGATTGTAGGATTGATAGGAAAAGTACTTCGGGTGCTTGTCATTTTCTTGGTAATTCACTTCTTGCCTTGTCCTCTAGAAAACAAAATTCAATTGCACAATGCATGCTGAAGCTGAAAATGTGGCTGCTGCTAGCGCTTGCTCACAATTTCTTTGAATTGTTCAAACACTTAAGGACTATGGGGTTGATCTAGATAGTGTTCCACTATTTTGTGATAACACTAGTGCCATATGCATTGCTAAAAACCCCGTGCAACTTTCGAGAACAAAGAACATTGACATTAGGTATCACTTTCTCCGTGATAATGTTGAAAAATGAAACATTGTGCTTCACCATATAGATATCGAACAACAATTGGCTGACACATTTAAACACATTTTTGTTTCATTCGTAGTGAAATAGGGGTTATGCATCCTCATGGCTTAAATTGAGGGGGAATTTTGAAACTTGGGAGGTCTATGTTTGAATCTAAATCTAAAATAATATGAGCATAAGTATTTCATACATATAACTTTGTGATTCCTTTTCATGCTAAAAGTTCTTACTATGTTACTCGTGTTATACATTTTGTAGTTTTTGCCGAGACTAGTAATTGGAATAATTACTTATACTAAATCTGGTCATGATCAAACTTACTTGCTGTTTTGAACTTGTTGCATGCTCACAAGTGCATTTAATCATAAAATATTAATCAAGTAATCAACTCACATGTTCAATTTTTATGTCCAAATGAAAAATTGAGAAAAGATCAAGAGAATATGCATGCTTCGCACTTCTTCTTTTAAGATTGCTTATCTTTGCACTTATATATGAACTTGGAAGGAGTTGTGTTTGACTAAAATCATGTCCTTAAGCTTCTGATTGTGAAATGACATAGACATGGCTTGGATGGTTATAATATGTCAGATGTGACATATAATCTCTTGTAAATGTCATATTATCTGAATTTGAGCTTTGAAAAATAATAAAAAGCAGCAACAAGTATCATGCTTTTAGGTTTTTGAAATAGTTAAGTTTGTGAGATCATGACTTGCTTAAATTGGAAATTACACTTGATCTCTAGCATGGCTTACACTACTTTATGTATCTCATTGATGTGATAGTGTAAGTGACTTGATAGTATGACTTGGATGAGCTTTGTTTTATACGTATATGTTATAATATGTTCATAACTATTGAAATTTCTCTTTTAAACCTTGCTAAATAGATTGTCAAACGGGAGAAACATTTGTTTTTGAGATTTCTGTCTCATTTGATTTTCAATGGGGGAGAAAATTGTTTTCAAAACTTTTCATGTGAATAAGACAATGTTCGGATTCTAAGTTGTGTTGCCAACGCATTCATTAGGGGGAGATTGTGAGACCTATGTGTGCTGAATACATTGCCTATTATGATAAAAGTTTTGAATATTGCCAAAACACCCTTTTCAACAAGGTCTGACATGTTTTGGGTAGCTCCGGCAAGGTCCGAGAACAGGTCCGGCATATTTTGGGTAGCTTCGGCAAGGTCCAAGGATAGGTCCAACATGCTTTGGGTAGCTCTAGCTAGGTCCAACGTTAGGTCAGACAAACTTTGGCTAGGTCTGGTGCAAGGTCTGGTTAGCTTTGGCAAGGTCTGGCGCAAGGTTAGCTTAGCTTTGGCAAGGTCCGGTGCAGGGTCGCAATGGTTCTGCTTTTAACTTGCAATGTTTCAAACTTGCTTTTCACTTATGGGAAGTTTGCTTAGTATTATTTTACTAAGTTTTTTTTTTGAAGTGCTATGCCTATTTATGGCGGTTGATCTTTTGATTTGGTCTGCAACATGCTTATGTGAAATACTCACGTAATGTGTTGTGGTTTTTGAACTAATGACAGTCAAGTCGAGGACTTTGGCTCTGAAAGGATGGTTGTTTATTCATGTGCAGGTGTTGCTTGAGGTCTAGACATGGCTGGTGATGGGATCCATTGAACTAGTGTTAGGGAGAAGATGAGGTTCAACAACCAAGTTTGGGAGGAATTGTCATTGAGTTGATGCAGGTCACACAACATTTTGGGTCAAGAACAATGCATATGAAGGTATCATGGACATTGTTGGAAGGTGTTTGCACATATGAAAGGAGTGCATGTACGTGGCAACATGGTTGCAGGGCGTGATGAGAAGTGGACGTAAAGAATTGGTCGGAAAGGTCAAACGGGATGGATTATGGAGTGAGGCTATGGCTGAGTTGGTTTTGACTCAAATATGAAAAGATTTGAGTTGGTTATGATAGGATTTCATGTGCATCACTAAGTTGAGTTGTTTAGAATGTTGAATACGTTCCTAAGGTGTTTGGAAGTCTTGAGATTGCTTCTCTCTGCGTACGGAAGAGTCCTGAGCAGTTATGGCAAGTTTCGATTGAAACTGAGTAGGATTAGAGTCCTTAGGGCTGGTTATAAAAGCAAGGGAGGTCAAGGCTCGCGGTGATAATGTTGGGGGCTGTTCCTATTTTGTTTTGATCAATAAAATTTGTAGTTTAGAGGAGCTTTAGTGTCTTGTTTGTCCGACTTGTTTCACACATGTTTTTCTCAACGAGTTTTTGCACAGCACTATGTTTCATCGGTGTTTTCATTATAACTCGAGTTTTACAAATCCAATTGACGTGATTCTTTTTGGCTGTCTTCAAAAATTGATTATCTATCATCTGTAAAAATTTCACAGTTATTGGATTTGTTGTTTCTGATCTACACGAGTTTCTTTGCAGTGTTGCACAGATTTATTTTTTCTCGGGTATAACAGATTGACCTTTGATCGATCTTTCGATCATAACTTGTGTTTATCCTGACGGTTTTTCATGATTCTTGTTTTGATATCTTCGTGACTTTATTATTCACATTCATACTAGTTTTCGTCACATTCATCACGTTTAGATTAGTTGCACACATTGTTTCTTTAACAGATCAATTTTCTGCCGAGGGGTTTTCGTCGCTTCCGCTGAAAAAGTTTTAATATACCATTCACCCCCCTCTGGTAGATTTTTACGTTCTTTTCAATCCTACACTTTTCCTATCTGCTTTACATCCAGCACAACCTGCATCAGAGTATCCGATGAGCTTGAACTTGGACTCTTTAGGATACCACAACTCTAGTCTCGGTGTATGAACTAAATAGCGCAAGATTTCCTTTATGGCTGTCAAGTGACATTCCTTAGGAGCGACTTGAAACCTTGCACACATGCATACACTTAATATCATATTGGGCCTAGATGCAAAAAGGTAAAGTAGAGATCCAATCATGGAGTTTTATACCTTTTGATCCATGCTAGGGCCATCTTCGTTGAGATTGAGATGTCCGTTCATTGCCATCGGCGTCTTGATGGGCTTGGCCTTCTCTATATAAAACTTTTTAAGTATATCTTGAGTGTACTTAGTTTGACCAATGAATGTGCCTTCCTTTAGTTCCTTGACTTTGAAACCTACTCCCATCACCGACATCTCAAACCTCTCTATCATGATTTTGCTAAACTCTGTACAAAAAGATTGGTTAGTAGAACCAAATATTATGTCGTCGACATAAATTTGGCATAGAAATAAATCATCATCCACTTGCTTAGTAAAGAGTGTATAGTCAGCCTTTCCTATCCTAAAACAATTATCAATGAGAAAGTCCATAAGGCACTCATACCAAGCTCTAGGAGCATGTTTGAGGACGTAGAGAGATTTGTGTAACTTCAATACATGGTTAGGATACTTATCATCCTCGAAACTGGGCGGTTTCTCCACATACACCTACTCCTTGATCGGACCATTCCGGAAGGCACCTTTCATGTCCAGTTGATACAAGTTGAAATCGTTGTGAGTAGCATAGGCCAATAATGTGCGAATAGATTCAAGCATAGCTATAGGAGAACAAGTTTCATCGAAATCCAAACCTTCGACTTGTGAGTACCCCTTGGCCACGAGTCTATCTTTGTTTCTTGTCACCAAGCCATGCTCATCTTTCTTGTTGTGGAAGACCCACTTGGTGCCTACCACTTTTGCATTAGCTCTTTTCACAAGCTCCCACACTTTGTTTCTCTTTAAGTTGTTGCGCTCCTCTTTCATGGACATCACCCAATCCGGGTCTCGTAGGGCATCTTCAACCTTAAATGCCTCCAAAGAGGACATAAAGGAATAGTGAGCACAAAATTTGGCCATATGAGAGCAATTCATTACCCCCTTGGAGATGTCTCCAAGTATGTTGTCAACGGGGTGGTCCCTTTGAACACATTGATAGACTCTTGGGTGTGGTACACTTGGTCTTGAGTCAACTTCTTCTTCTCCTTCTTCATCCTCATATCCCCATTGATCATTGCCACCAATTTGATCTTCATCATTTTGACCATGGTGATCTTGATCTTGTTTTGGATCTTAGGGGACTTGGCCTTGACCTTGTGTGTGGGGCACCTCTTGTGATGAGGATGGGTCACTTGGGCCTTGTTGCTCTTGTGGTCGTATGTCACAAAGTGTCATCCTCCTCAATTCCATACATGGTGCCTCTTCTTCATCTAGCACACATTGATCAACTTGCTCCACTTGGGAGCCATTAGTTTCATCAAACACCACGCCACGTGCAATTTCAACACAACTAGAGGTTTTGATAAAGACATAATAGGTGTAGGAGTTTGAGTCGTAGCCAAGTAAGAAACGTTCGTCAGATTTCAGAGCGAACATCAAAATCCTAGGCTTCTTGTTAAGAATGTAACACTTTCTACCAAACACTCTAAATTAGGAAATATTATGCTTGTTATCGGTAATGAGTTCATATGGAGTCTTCTTCAATAGATGATTTGTAGCACGCAAGGAGTGTTGACCACTTCCGCCCAAAACCAATTGGATGTCTTGTATTCATCAAGCAAGGTCCTTAATAACTCTATGAGAGTTCGATTCTTCCTTTCAGCCACCCCATTTTGTTAGGGTGAAAAGGGTGCCGAAACTCATGCTTATGCCCTCCTTGTCCAAGTATTCTTCTACTTAGGTCTTCTTGAATTTGGTGCCTTTGTGCTTCTTATTTTCTTGATCCTCAAGGATAAATAATTTTGATCCCTCCTCAAGAGACTCTTGAGGACAACTTGAGTTTCACCTTTGTCATGCAAGAAAAACACCAAAGTGAAGCTAGGATTGTCATCAACAATAACTAAAACATATTTGTTACCGCCAATGCTTGTGTAAGCAATGGGACCGAAGAGGTTGATGTGAAGCATCTCCTATAGTATTGTTGTCGTCATAACATTCTTGGTAGGATGGGTTGCTCAGACTTGTTTCCTGGCTTGGCATGTGCTACAAGGCCTATATTTCTCAAGGACAACATTCTTAGGACCTCGAACGTGATTGCCCTTTAGAAGTTTTTGAAGATTCCTCATACCAGCATGGGCTAGCCTACGGTGCCACAACCACCCTTGGTCTTTGCCATCAAGCATGTGTCAAGTTGAGTTTTATCCACGGTGAAATCTACGAGATAAACCTTTCGCTGGAGCACACCCTTGAAGGCAATTGAGTTATCAATTCTTCTAGTGACAATCACTCCTTGCTTAGTGAACAAAAAATTATAATCTTTTGCGCATAGCTGAGATATGGATAAGAGATTATAATATAGAGACTAAACATGCATGACATATGAAATAGTGTGTTGAGGAGAAATGGACATTTTACCCATACCTAGTACCTTCCCTTGACTATTGTTGCCAAAGTAGATACCTTGGCTTGGATCATTGTTTTCTTCATACTCTGCAAACATCCTTCTAGCTCCGATCATGTGGTTGGTGCATTCACTATTTAGCATCCATTTTGTACCACCGGAGGAGTAAGTCTACAAAACAAGTTTAAACTTTTGTTTTAGGTACCCAAACTCGGTTGTGTCCATTTTAACATTTCAAGAGAAATAGATGCATGATGTTCATTTTTGGCTTCATATGAACCTTCTTTGACAAACTCAATTTGCATCTTGTTATCTTGAAAAGTTTGTGATAGAAAAATGAGTCCCGATCTTCCGAAAGGTAATAGATAAGTCAATTGGGGTGGAGAACTCGATGTTGATGATCTGAGGCTCTACAGGAGAACACGAAAAACCTCTGCAATCACTACACCATCGCTCCGTTGGTAACCAACCGTGCTGCACACGATTGACCTCATCAAGAAGGCTAATCCCTGCAAGTGCAACCGAGAACACAAGCAAGAACAAGGTAGAAGCAATCTGAATTGCTATGTTGGGGTCTCGCAAACCGATGAACGGCAAAACTGTGTATAACAAATTAGTCTAAGCAAAACCCGATTATTTATGGCGGCTACTATAGATTATATATAGATGGGAGGACGTCCAAGGGGGTTTTGGGGTCGTGACCTAACCTAAGACACAAAAAAAAAGACGTAGACTAGATACAAGGCCCAATGGCCCAATATGGTGGCGCAGCACCCTGATAGATTCTGAACTTGATTTTGTTTCGACGATTCCTTTTGACTACGATAGAATTTGGACATGGGAATAGAACCAATGGAAAGTTTATCTTCTCCCCTTTCTGTTCATATGTATAACGTCCAAAACGGAGTTCGTATGCGTTCTGGACGCCCATTTTAGCGCGAACTGCTCCTAGACTCTGAGTTGGACACGATTTGGAGTTGGGGCCGGTTTCGAGCGTATTCTCTGCTCCTCCACGCCCCTAAGACTTCCTCCAAGTACTACTTGAACCTCTCTATGTATCCTAATCACAATTAAATCATTAGTTAGCAATGTATGCTCAAAAACATATAAGAACGAGCTCACCTCTGAAATTAATTGTTGTGTGTGAACTCTATTGATTGTATCTTGAATGTTCAATGGAGTGTTGTTTGTACCCATAGAAGGGATGTCCTCATCATCCTCCCCTTATTGAATTTGATTCGTCCCCGACTCAAGTAAATCTTCTCTCATGTGATGGTCCAAATATGCAACGCCATCAAATCTTCTTGTATGTATGAAAGGAGGAGGCCAAGGTGGTGGACGATATAGTGCACCATCTCCATGTTCTCCATCGAATAAGCGAGCACATTCACTTGAGCCAGGATCCAAAACAAATAAACATTGTACCATGTTTGCATGTGCATTTATAATGTGCATGATCTCATCATTCTCCCCATCTTTATGACAAGCCGTCCTCGGCTTGCTCGTATGTCCAGCAAATAGTCTTGCTTTGGGGGTAGAATGAGTGATGTCCATAATGCACAACCGCAGTGAATAATGCTTTTGTTGTTCCTATTGCAAGGAAAAAATATTAGAAAAACTTGACAAAAAATTATTAGTGTTAGTATATTCATTTACTTTACCATGTTGTTGCAGCACAAAAGAAGCTTTCTCATTTGAACATATGTAAACTTTATGCACCATAAACATGCCACTATATTCATATTTCCCTATAGCATGAAAACTATTTCTTGCCAACAAAGGTAATTCAGTTTTAGAAAATAGTCTTCTCTCTACAATATCTAGATCATGAAGAGTGTGAAATTCAATATAACCCAAAGTATTTAGAGAAGACAATAATTTCAGCTAATCTCTTTCACATGTAATTGGAATCAAATGCTTAATTTCAGCACAAGTGAGTGATAAATTATCAAATTCATTTGGTTGTTCTAGCATCGGTAAAATATAATTATCAGCACACAACTCATTTTTGTTGTAAGAATTAGTAGGAAAATCAACTAGTGGTAAAAGTGTATTGTGAAATGGTTCATCTTGTTGCTGCTCATCGATAGCATGATTGGTAGCAAAATTCAGCAAATCTAAAAATGTCATACCTTGGTTAAATGTAGAGCATTGTTCATTGACATTACTCTCATTTTCAGTAAGAAGTTCAAATGCATTATGGGTTAATTAATCAAAAATTTCAGAAGAGTTGTTCAACACCTCATTCTCATTTGCATCTACATTCATTTGTTTCCTGCAAAAGGTTAGGCATAGGAGAAGGTACAACAAGAGAATTCTTCCCAAGTTCATTTATTTCATCTTTGCAATTAGATACATTAGCAAAAGTTTCTCGCATAAGAATTTTCATATCTTTCCATGTTCGAGGTTTTTCTAAATCGCTTAAGTTGTCCCACCAAGTTAATGCACTATCAACTAAAGCACTAGCAATATTTCTAATTTTTCTCCTCTCACACATATGCCATTGTCTAAAATTTTTATCCAACTCTATTTCCCAAGCAATATATTCATCGTAACGAAAACCATCATAAGAAGGAAGAGATGGGAGAATGTAATTTCTTCTTGTGGAAGGTGTTGTAAAGGTGGTCTGAATGTCATGTTAAACCTTAGTTGATGTTTTATTTTTAGTAAGCACTCCATCGTTGTCTTCATCATGTCAATCATCTCATCATATAATGCATGATTCTTGCTTTTACCTGACATTATTAGTAGCAAACAGAAGACAACAAAAATATGTTATCCCTATCGACTATAAAGGATAATGGCAAAGTGGAAGTGGAATCACAAACTCTCAAGCGTCTTACCATGCTCTTACAAGTGTTCTTACCAACACTGCATGTGGCAAATGGTGGCCGGTATGAAGAAACCAATGAAGAGTGGGATGATTGCAAAGGTGTATCAATTATGCTCAAGAGTAAAGTGTAGCCTGGATGGCACTTTATATGTAGCAAGGATTAAGTGTCCAAAGTACTTGTCAAAGTTGGTGGCCTAAATGTGTTCCTAGTAGTTCAAGCTAGCAAGACATGAGACAAAACTAGATGACACAACGAATGCAAGCACTTTTGTTTTTTTTTGTTGTTTTTTTCTCCTTTTATTGTTCGGCTTCTGTATCTTGTTTTGCACTTGCCTTTTTCTTTTTTTCTTCCTTTTTTCAGTATGTGCTGCAAAAGAAGAACACAATGAAAAGCAATCAAAGATCATAGATTTTCTGCTCAATCGTCCAAGGACAAATAGGCATACTTAGAGGCTTCAAATAGAAAATCTTACAACAACAAGATTATAGATATATGTCTCCTCTTTAATTTCAATGTATGAAAGAACTATTTTGGAAAAGAAAAATAGGACATATTGCCCCAAAAACACAGGCTGTTCAGAAATTCTAGGTCGAGAACAGATTCAGATCTAATGCACTTTTCACCACTATAACTCCGTTTTATGGAAAACCTATGAATACAAAAGTTGTCAATAACTTCTTAAGATTTCCAGAAAGTGAAATAAATTCAAATTCTAAGTTCGTACGTGTGATATATGATAAAAATACCAAACTGGATGGAGATGAATCTAATCTAGACATGATGACACGATTCAAAAAGATGAATCGACACAATGCAAAACTCAAACTAATACCAAAAACACTTTTTAAACCAGCAATATTACTCAACCACGGACACAAACTCAGCAAAACCAAACTGAATAACAAAGTTGCAAAGGATCAATGGTGGTTTGGACAAAGTGATGAATAGATCTACTAAACTACAAGTTTTTTTGTGGCCTTTTTGTGGACTCTAGGTATGAAAAACGAACAAATCGAAAGGATAGATGAATTACCTAACGAGCAACCTGGCTCTGATACCAATTGATAGAAAAATGAGTCCTGATCTTGCGAATGGTAATGGATAAGTCAATTGCGGTGGAGAACTCGACATTGATGATCCGAGGCTCTCGAGGAGAACACGAAAAACCTCTGCAATCACTACGCCACCGCTCCGTTGGTTATCAACCGTGCTACACACGATTGACCTCAACAAGAAGGCCAATCCCTACAAGTGCAACCGAGAACACAAGCAAGAACAAGGTAGAAGCAATCTGAATTGCTAAGTTGGGGTCTCACAAACCGATGAACGACTTTGTATAACAGATTAATCTAAGCAAAACCCCATTGTTTATGGAGGTTACTATGGAGTATATATAGGTGAGAGGACGTCCAAGGGGGTGTTGGGGTTGTGGGGTCATGACCTAACCTAAGACACAAAAAAAAGAGATGTAGACTTGATACAAGGCCCAATGGCCCAATATGGTAGCGCAACACCCTGACACATTCTGAATTCCATTTTGTTTTGGATGATTCTTTTTTAGTACGAAGGAATTTGGACATGGGACCAGAACCATTGGAAAGGTTGTCCTCTCCCCTTCCTGTGCATATGTAGAACGTCCAAAACGGAGTTTGTATGCGTCCTAGACACCCATTTTAGTGCAAACTGCTCCTAGACTCCGAGTTGGACACGATTTGGAGTTGGGGCCAGTTTCCATCTTCATTTAGCGTATTCTCTGGACCTCAACACCCCTAAGACTTCCTCCAAGTACTACTTGAACCTCTCTATGGATCCTAATCACAATTAAATCATTTGGTAGCAATCTATGCTAAAAAACATATAAGAACGAGCTCACCTCTGAAATTAATTGTTGTGTGTGAACTCTATTGATTGCATCTTGAATGTTCAATGGAGTGTTGTTTGTATCCATATAAGTGATGTCCTCATCAGTTTGGCATTTTGCTTTTCTTTCCTTGAATATCCAAGACCATATTTGATCAAGGAGATCATGTGATCGATTATGCACTACGTGCATACTTGATCTTCTCCTTGTCAAAAATGCCTCCCTTAGGTGTACTATTGCTCTTTGCCAACTCAAGCTCATTCTTCAAGTCAAGCACAAGGTTAGCAAATTTGCAAGTTTTAGTGTTTGACTCTACATTATATAAGTTTGATCTTGTTGAGGCGGAAGAGGAAACACTTGACTTGAGAGTTGCAAATTGTGCCTCAAGATTCTTGTCGGCTTTGTTCAAACTCACAAGTTCATATTGAAGCACAACACTCGAACTCTTGAGACTTGAGGCAGACTCCTTGCATTTTGCAAGTTTAAGCTCAAGTGTGTTGTTCTTCACCCTCTCAAGCTCGAGTCGCTTCTCAAGGTCAAGATTCTTTTGCCTCTCATTGACAAGCAATTCCTGTTGTTCCTGGAGAAGTTCCTCGTTATCTAATATTTCATTCAAGAGCTTTATCATCTTAGCAATGGCACTTTTTTTCAAACCCTCAAACATGTACTCATTTTCACTCTCACTATCAAATCTTTATCTTTAATGTAATGCAAGGAGATTTTAGATTCAACTTTTCGCTTTCCTTCCATTGTCATGAGGAATGTGTGGCTTGTGCTCTTCCGTTCTCCCTTGTTTGGCAAGAGAGTCCTCTTCATTTTGGCCTCTTGATGGCGACGGTTGCCACCTCATCCTCATCATTGGAGTCCCACTCCTTGCCAACAGGAGCTTGCCATGTGCCTTCTTCTTCTTGTACATCTTCCTCTCTTGAGGCTTCTCATCCTTGTTCTTCTATTTCTTGTCTTCTTCCTTTTCATTTGGGCAACTCACAATGAAATGCCCTTACTGGCCACAATTGTAGCAAGCTCTCTTGGTCCTTGACTTGCTCTCGTCCTTGCACTTGATCTCATAGTTGGACCCTCTTCTTTTCTTCATCATTCTTTTGAATCTCTTGATGAAGAAGGTTAACTTCTCATCATCCGTGTCGGTGCTTTCTTCTTCACTTTCTACATCATTACCTGAAGCTTGCACCTCTTTGCCTTTGGACTTGGGTGAGACTTTGAGAGCAACACCCTTCTTCTTGGAGTATGTGACCTTGGAAAGGTCGTTTACATGGCGTGACTCCATCTCCACCATCTCGTGGTTAATTATCTTCCCAATCATCTCTTCCAAAGTCATCTTGTGGAAGTTGAGACTCTCTCGGATGAGGGTGCTAAGGGTCACATTCCGGGGCATGAATGCTCTTATCACCCTCTTGACCACTTCATGCTCCATCCACTTCTTGCATCCGTACGCCCGCCTCCTATTGATGAGGGTTTTGATTCGGTTATACATCTCTCGAGGGGTCTCACCTTCTTCCATGGCAAACCTTCCAAGTTCCCCCTCAATCATCTCAATCTTTGCCTCCCGCACGGACCGATTCCCTTCATGTGCAATCTTGAGCGTACCCCAATTCTCCTTGGCTTGCTTGAACCTGTGGACCATGTTGAATTCTTCTTGGCTCAAGGACGATTTGAGCATGGCTGCCGCTTGTGCATTGCAGTGGATTTGTTGTTCTTGCTCTGGACTAAGCTCTTCATCATACAAGGGGATATCTACACCTGTGCAAATAATATGCCAAAGTGTAGGTGCCCCAATGTTCATAGTATAAAATTATGTTAGGAGAAATAAAAATAAAGCATGAATAGAGAAATCAAAATGGTAATTGAGAAATCAAATCTCTTCAAACCTATTGGAGGGAATTCAAAAATTCAAAGAAAGCTCCTGTTCAAATTATGTCAAAATAAAAACCTGAGTTCACCACTAGCTTCCAAATATTCCAAATTGCCTTCATGCCAAATTTCAGAATTTTTGAAGACTGTTTACTATTTAATTCAATAAAGACATTTAATTCCACTCAAATTCGAATTCAAGTTTGAATTCGAATTAAACTTGGTCAGATCAATAAATCGAATTCAGAATCAAATTATCCATATTCAATTTGGACTTCCCACAAATATCTAGCATTTTTGGATGAATTTAGGTTAGGGAATTTACTGTCCTGTGAAGATGAGGATGAAAGACCATGTGACCCACCTGTCATTGACTTACTTCTCCTCCTCTGTTCTCTAATTTTCTCCACCGTGTGACACCTCTCAGCATGCAAGTGCCACCAGCAGCCTGTGTGCTTGCTTCCTCTCTTGCTCAAGAAGCTACTCCTGCTGCTACATCAGATATCTGAAAGACTTCATCCAGTTCTCCCCTGTCCAGAGCATAACCAACACAAGTTCTTGGTGTTCTTCTTTCCTCATCCTCTGTTTTCTCACTACTCCTCGAAATCAGGTGCAAGCAGTCAGTTTGAATCATTTTTCTTCCCCTCTACTTCATCACAAACAACTTGTGCACCTGCTTAACCAGTTTTCTTACAACCTCAAGCTTTTCAAAAGTCCAGGGAGGTGAAAATGCGGCCGCCCTTCTCTGTTCCGAGTTGTTGCCCCTCTGCTCCACCATGGAACCGGAGCTACAGCCATTTTCTCACCTCGACCCTTGAAGACAAAAGGTGCGCCAAAACTCCTAGATTCTGCTCGCAAAATTTCAGCTCATTTCGCCCCTCCTAGCTTGAGTATTATCAATTTTCCCAACAAGTTTGTGGTATGAACTGAACTAGATCATCTCTTAAATTCCTTTTCCATGTGCAAGTATTCAGACTGTGAGCTATATTGTACTAGAGGTACAGGCGCTTCACCTTGATGCTTAACAATCAAAGTTCATCAAGCAACCGCGCCGGAATCTCGATTTTCCTGGCCTGCAGTGAAACATGATTCGGTCCACTGTGACTGCAGTATTTCCCTCCTTTCATCGTGTTTTTGGCCAGATCATTCCAAATAATTCCCCTGAGTTCCACTAAAAGTTTCAGCTCCATTCGAGTTGATTTGAATAGCAAAATGGTGTTCCCAATCTATATGTACCTGAAAATTCCAAAATGTCCAGAAACTTTTTCAGCAAGTTATACAAACTTGTAAATTCAATATCTCCCCGTAGAATGCTTAGAAAATTATGAAGCGAATTTTGTTGAGTCACTTTTGACCTCCTCTAAATAGAACACCCACTTTTGGCCATGTTAAAATCCCAGATTGCCCATGAAACTTCTAGGAAGTGTTTATCTTCATTAAATTTTAGACAACAGATACTTCTATGAACATTTCCCAAATTTGGCCAAAACCTCACCCATAGTACCTAGTGTCCCCTGGAAAATTTCCAGAACTAGTGGGCTTAGTTTAGACACTTAACTGTCTTTTCATTGAGCTATATCATAATACCGGTTTTGATTCACTTGCATTATTCTTTCCATATCGAATAGTTGCCGACCTCGAGAGGACCCCGGAGCAAATTGAAGTCATCCCTCCAGAGATTAATTTTGATACTGTCTCACAGCCAGGCAAGCCCCGGTTTGCATTTAATAGCGTATTGAAATTTTATTTGTGTCACACTATATGGGTTAGAATGTATTGTGCATTTGGTCTAGGTTTTCTTGGAGTTTTCTACTTGCATGACCAGAGCACCCATGAGAGCGGGGTAGATGTTTAACTCCTCGATGTGTCCATGCTATGCTTAATGTTATAGTTGCTTCGATAGAAGTCGAGTAGTTGGAATCTACTCGCGATTTCAGGATTTGGATTCACACGGGATTGGTCGAGTGAGAGATTCACCATTTGGTTAAATATGAGACTGGGCATAGATTAGGAGCAGCAGGACATAGGGGCCTGTGAGCTGTAGTTGTGCCTGTGTCGGTCAAGTACCGATTCGTGCGCGGCCCTGTTGAGCAAGTTTGAATGTACCAAACACATACTGGATATATGAGACCCGGTAAACCGATGTAACTTGTCCACCTTAGCATCGAGGCATACCCCACCGCCTTATAGGTGCGGGTTGAGAGCAGCAAGGTGTAAACCTGCCAGCGGTTACGTCGTACTTCGTGTGGAATCCCCTTGCTCGTAGCGGTGGAACCGGTTCGGCGTGTAGGTAGCGGGTGAAAGGTTGCCGCATACAACATTAGGGGAGTGTGCCTTCGCAGCTCTTAGTGTGGGTGTATGTGTCGTGCTATTTTGGGTATCCCTGTAGGTGTATATCAATTCGAGTCGCCGTCCCTCGCGGTTATTGAGTACTGCTTGTTCACTGACTCGTGATGTAGATAATTGTTTGGAACTAAATATTATTGAATCATTCTTTATGGAATAATGATGTAGTGATACTTGTATGTTTAGAACAGGTTTCTCACTAAATTTCAGATTCCGCTGCTAAAACTGAAAATAAGGATGAAGAATTAGGCGAGTCTTTATTGCAAACCACTGTCCTATGTTACGTATATCCTGCATATAGAGTTTCATGGTTAGTGGAGACGGTTAAGCCTTGTTGATCCTATGTGAACATTGTTGCTAGTGGGAACCTTGCACGCCGCTGTGATGTGATTTGTGTGCTGCTAGTGTGATCCCGTTCGTGGGCTGAACGGAATGACCTTTGCATAGCTTAGGCTTGAGTGTCGAGAGCTATGAACTTATTTTCCATTGTAGTGTATTTTAATGTATATTATTTGTAAAAGACAAAGCTTGTATAACACTTTGTCATTTTATGTAATATGAGGTACCTTTTTCTATGTGTTGTTGGGTGCCGCATCGCACGGCACCACCCAAATGCGATTCCTGGAATGTCGGGACTCCGGTCCCCACAACCTGGTATTAGAGCCGCATTGGGAATAGCATACTTAGAAAGGATCGTATTTCGAGAAAAATTAGGTTTAAAGTGAGGAATCGATAGTAGCCCATACAAGGACTATTATTAGAATAGTTACTTGAGGTGGCAAAGCTAACATATGTGTTATTATATTCTGTAACGACGCCTCGACGTCACGTAAGAGGTAAGGTACGCCACCGCAAGTAGATCAATTGCAGTAAACTCTCTGTACGAGAGATAGTACGATGATTTTTCCACGTGTCTTGGCACATGAGTTAATATGAGTCTCTGAATCTTTTCAGAGTTCTGGGAACATATGAAAATTTTGTTCCCGGCGCGCTTCAGGCAAAAGCGAGGATACCCCGACGTGTGCTCAAATACACGAAGTATGAAACTCTTGAACGTTCAATGTTGAAAGGTCCATACGTAGCGCTGATCCAAGTCATGTACCTCGAGGTGGGGCTCAGCTCGGGGGGGGGGGGGGGGGGGGGCGTATGGAATGATATGGGACGGATGTCTTCCTTTCATATATATTATTGTGACTGCATGAAATGATCGCCTGTGCGGACTGTGCCATACGGCACCATAATAAAAAGTTTGTTAATTGTGTGTCATACGCAGGTACACTGACCGCGTGATCATATTCCGCTTAGAAATTGTTTACGAGTAAACGTCATTAAGGCCACCGTTGAGACGTATGCCGGAATACCGGCTTAGAATTTTCACTTTTGTGAGGCACATAGAACCGACATGTATCCCATTGATGCATTAACCACCATTCTGTAAAATGGAACTGAGAAACTGTAAAAATACTTATATTAGCTATCGAGCTCTGATTTTGAACTAAGTTTTCAAAATTGGAGTAGGTTTTGAAGTCACATATTCAAAAACAGAGTGTTCTGTTTTCTGCCAGAAAAAGGACTGCCTTTGAGAAACCATATCTCCCAGTAGAAAACTCAAATGAAGGTATATATTGGATGGATAGAAAGTTTAGGAAGTCCTTTAAAACATTTATGTTCAACTCCAGAACTGAATTTCCCTCTAACTTATTCAAAATTTCAAAGTTCCAATATCTGCCAAACTGGACAGAAACTGGAATCCTCTCTGAACTCCTTACTGTTTTGACCATATCTCACTCTAGAAAAATCGAACAGGACCAGGCATGACACTTCTGGAATATTGTAATTTGTATTTTAATTTGGTAATCAGTGGCTGTTGTAAATTTTGAAGTTTTATATCTGGAAATTGTGGCCCATAATCAGCATAAACAAAGGAGGTGCTGTCAAAATTTCCAGAAAAAACTGTCAGGTTTACATTGCCGTATTCCCCAAAGATAAATGATTCATAGGCAAAAAAATACTTTTTTAAAAGGTATTGAAGTGTACTTGAACTTTGTAGTTCACCTAAAGATCTGATTTTGACATTTACTGGGTTAAATTTGTGTTTGTGTACAAGCTGGTCAAGTTTGAACATAAACTTCATCGGTTTGAAATATTTTGGACTTGTTGTGAATCTGGTCCTCGATTTCACTTCGAGAAGTGTCATAACAGACCAGATGTCGATACTCAACCATTTACCAGTGGAATTGAGGGTTTTACCCACTCAAACCTCTTTTCTTTTTATGACCATGTTTGTATCATATTGAAAATATGAGAGTGTATTCGCACGATAACACGCATAACGCCCCGTCGCGACCAACGATAGTCAAAATGAACTTCAATCCATGGAGTTAATTATTTTGGAACTCTCTATTGTAACATTGGTCCAGGGATGATGTATTTTGTATAAAGTCTATACTTTATCAATATATGTTACCATTATGCAAGTTTGGTTGTTAATATGCACACACTTGTTTTTATCTTTGAGTGATCTTACAATATAACATCTCATGTTGGATTCATGGTTGTAACTGCAGAATGGTGTGCACCCGTAACATGGTAGAGATCGGTGGGTCGAGCAAGGGAGGTGATGACTCCAGCAACAGAGATCTCAGGATCAGCGACAGCCGACACCGCCACCGCCACCTCCTCCTCCAATTACATTGCAGATGTGATTGCAGCAATGTTGGGTTCGTGCGAAGAGCAGACCGAGCTGCTCCGAACCCTCGTGCAGAATACGTCCCGTCAGTGGGGGCGTCCAGACGGAGGCAATCATCGGCCTCAACAAAGCACTTACTCGGATTTCTTGCAACTCATCCACCGGTCTTCACAGAGGCCGATGAACCACTCGAGGCGGACAACTTGCTCCGCACAACTGAAGCAAAGTCGGGTTGCTCCAATGCACCGAAGAGCAGAATGCACTCTTCACAGAGCAGCAACTTCATGGCTCCGCCGGCGCATGGTGGGCGAATTACATCGCCTCTCTGCTGGCTGGTCACACCGTGACTTGGACTGAATTCCGGGAGGCGCTCCACGCCTATCACATACCTCCTGGAATTATGAAAAGAAAGCTTCCAGAATTTCTTGAATTCAAGCAAGGTGAGAGGAGTGCTCACGAGTACTCCAAGGCTTTCAATCACTTGGCGCAATATGTGCCGGGTTATGTGAACACGGAGTAGAAGAAACGGGACTGTTTCTATCGAGGCTTGAATGCTAAAAATAAGGACAAGCTCGCTTTGTTCAATCGTGGCACATTCAATGAATTTGTCAATGCGGCGATTGTACAAGAGGACGCGACACGTGAACTGGTGACAGAGAGGGAGAGAAGTGCTCCACAAGGCAGCAGTGGTGGAGGTCTACAAAAGTACCGAATGGTGTACCAATCACAGTCCGGTCAAAGGTGGCAGCCACCGGCATGACCGCCGATGTTTTGTGGCTGCCCATTCAATGCACAGAGCTTCTTACCACCACTTCCACACCAGAAACAGCAGCAACAGATGATGATACCTCGTGCACCCCCACAGCAGCAGTGTGCACCGGGTTTCCGTCCCCCGGTCAATGGTGGTCCGAACTAATACACGTGCTACAACTGTGGATGTGTAGGTCACCTCTCCTACAACTGTCCGGGCAAGCAAACCAGCGGACAAGCACCGTACCAGGGTGCTATTCAATCCCACAACCAGCCCAAGAAACCAAATCCCAAAGCCGGCAACATCTACTACATCGCCATTGAGGACGTACCGGAAGGCGAACCCATACTCCGTGGTACGTTCACTCTCATCGATCACCCCATTATCATACTTTTTGATTCTGAAGCCACACAATTTCATTAGTAGTTCATATGTTGTCAAGCACCAACTACAAATATTTCCTACTAAATATCTATACATGATTTGTTCACCGGGTGGGAAAATATCAGCTCATAATATGATTCCTAAAGCACCACTGTGCATGGGTGGAAAAATATATCCAACGACTCTCATTATCTTAGATGGCCAAAAGATCGATGTCATATTAGGTATGTCGTGCTTACATCACCACGGTGCTGTTTTGGACATCGTTCCTTGAACCATTCATTTGGATTCTCTACTACACAGTCCACATACTCTTATTCATGTTCGACCCATTCAAGAAATTGCAGCAGCATACCACTCTGAATCCATTAAGCTGGAAGACATTCCGGTAGCCCGTGAATACCCCAGTGTGTTTCCCGATGATCTACCGGGCATGCCGCCCGAATGTGACGTCAAGTTCAAGATTGAACTAGCACTGGGAACCACAACAATCTCTCAAAGACCTTATCGAATGGCGCCCAATGAGCTTGCTGAATTAAAGGAACATCTAAAAGACCTGTTGGACAAAGGTTTTATTTGCCCAAGCTCCTCACCTTGTGGCTGCTCTGCGCTGTTTGTTAAGAAAAAGGATGAAACATTGTGGTTGTGTGTGGACTATCGTCCGCTAAATGCCGTGACTACCAAGAACAAGTATCCATACCTCGCATCAACATTCTCTTCAATCAATTAGTGGGTGCTAAGGTATTTTGCAAGACGGATCTTCGGTCAGGATATGATCAAATCAAAATTTGGACCGAAGATATACCGAAGACGGCATTGTCAATGCGATATGGACTATATGAATATCTCGTCATGTCTTTTGGTCTCACCAACGCTCCGGCCCACTTTATGTATCTTATGAACTCGGTGTTCATGCTGGAGTTGGATAAGTTTGTTGTGGTCTTCATCGATGACATCTTGGTTAATTCCAAATCGGAGGAAGAACATGCCAAACACCTGCATATCGGGCTTCAACGATTGCAAGACCATAAGCTCTATGCAAAATTCAACAAGTACAATTTTTTGATCACTCAAGTGCCATTCATGGGACACATTATTTCATCTGTGGACATTGCTGTGGACCCAAGTAAAATTGTGCAAGTACTGAAATGGCAATATCCTAAGTCCATACATGAAGTCCAAAGCTTCCTTGATTTAGCGGGTTATTATTGGAGGTTCATCCCGAACTTCTCAAAAATTGCTAAACCTATGACGGAGCTGTTGAAGAAAGGCACCAAATATATTTGGAGTGAAGCATGTGAGAAGGCCTTTCAAACGTTGGTGAAGCATCTCACAACAGCCCCGTTTTTAGCTCAACCGGATACGACAAAACCATTTGATGTTTATTGTGATGCATCGGGCATCGGACTCGGCTGCCTTCTTATGCAAGAAGGACGTGTGGTCACATATAGATCATGGAAGCTCCACAATCATGAACAGCATTATCCGACTAACGACTAGGAGCACGCTGTCGTGGTACTTGCTCTAAAAATGTGGAGGCATTATTTGCATGGAAATCTGGTTCACCTCTACACCGACCTCAAAAGTTTGAAGTATATCTTCACTCGGAAGAAGCTGAACATGAGGCAGCAAAGTGGTTAGAATTGATCAAGGATTATGAGATTGAGATTCACTATCATCCCAGGAAAGCTAATGTGGTTGCCGATGCACTTAACCGCAAGTCTCATGTCAAAAATTTGAACATCACACCGATGGAAGAGGAAGAGCCGAGTCTATATTTGGTTCCATATGGAGCTTTATACAATCTTGCTCTCATTCCCACAGTCCGAGATGAGATTATTGAAGCTCAAAAGAAGGACAAGGGTATGTCTCGCATACTCAAGAGAATGGACAACAGTGAGATGAAGTGCTTCTGGAGAGATGAGCATGGTGCTCTATGGTTCAAAAATCCAATTGTAGTGCCACGTGACATGGAACTTCGAAAGAAAATTTTGGACGAGGCTTACTTGTCTAAATATTCTATTCATCCAGGCGGCAATAAAATGTATCGTGACTTGAAGACTAAGTTTTGGAGGGCACGGACGAAGCGTGAGATTGCTAAGTACGTATTCGAGTGCGATACGTATCGGCGAATGAAGGATGACCATATGAGAAAAGCGGGACAGCTGCAACCGCAGAATATTGTGGCATGGAAATGGGAGGATGTGAGTGTGGATTTCATCATCGGTTTACCACTCACATTCAGGAAACATAATTCGATTTGGGTGATAGTCGATAGACTAACCAAATCAGCTTATTTTATTCCAGTAAATGTTCAATTCAATGCCAAGAGTTGTACATCTCAAGGATCGTGTGCTTGCACGGGATTCCTTGCATAATTATTTCAGATCGAGGCTCGCTGTCCATTGCTCGTTTCTAGGAGCAGTTGCTCGACTCATTTGGTACTAAGTTGATTAGAAGCTGTGCATATCACCCGCACACCGAGGGAATAACCGAATGGGTAAACCAAGTACTTGAAGACATGTTACGCGCATGGGCCAGCCACCACGGTAAAAATTGGGATGATCATTTGCCGTTGGCGGAATTCTCGTATAACAATGGTTATCAAACGAGTATCAAGATGGCACCATATGAAGCTCTGTATGGATGGAGATGTCGCGCCCCGCTGAATTGGTGCGAGTCCGGCGAAAGAGTGACATTCGGGATTGATCTAGTCAATGAAGCCGAGGAAAAAGTTCGGATCATTCAAGCAAACATGAGAGCTGATCAATCTCGACAGAAGAATTATGCGGACAAGTGGATTGCCCGCTGCAGTTCAATGTTGGGGATCACGTATACCTCGGGGTGTCTCCGATGAAAGGAATTCACCGATTCAGAGTAAAAGGAAAGCTAGCTCCCCGGTTATCGGTCCATTTGCTATCACGGAGAAGTGCGGACCTTGGCTTATAGATTCGAATTTCCAGCATCTCTCGCTGGTATAGACAACATTTTCCACATATCTCAGCACCGGAAATGTTTAAAGTATTCAGCTGCGGTCCACACCAATGAAATCAGCGAGTTGCAAACGGATTTGACATACTCAGAACATCCAGTTCAGATTCTCGACGAGAAGACCCGAACCACAATGAACCGCACACTTTGGTTTTATAAAGTGTGATGGAGCAACCATACCGCTGAAGAAGAGACATAGGAAACTGAAGAATATCTCCGCTCCAACTATCCGGAATTCTTGTTGTCTCATATCTGGTAATTTCTCTCTTAGTTGCGTCTCTTCTTTGCAATCTCGGGATGAGATTCCTTTAAGGGGGGAGGGATGTAAAAGCCCCAAAGTTCATAGTGTAAAATTATGTTGGGAGAAATAAAAATCAAGCATAATTAGAGAAATCAAAATGGTAATTGAGAAATCAAATCTTTTCAAACCTATTGGAGGGAATTCAAAAATTCAAAGAAAGCTCCTGTTCAGATTTTGTAAAAATAGAAACCTTAGTTCACCACTAGCTTCCAAATATTCCAAATAGCCTTTATGCCAAATTTTAGAATTTTTGAAGACTGTTTACTATTTAATTCAACAAAGACATTGAATTCCACTAAAATTCAAATTCAAGTTTGATTTCGAATGAAACTTGTTCATATCAATAATTTGAATTCAGAATCAAATTATCAATATTCAATTTGTCCTTACCACAAACATCTAGCATTTTTGGATGAATCTAGGTGAGGGAATTTACTGTCCAGTGAAGATGAGGACGAAGGACCATGGGACCCACCTGTCATTGACTTACATCTCCTTCTTTGTTCTCTGTTTTTCTCCACCGTGTGACACCTATCAGCATGCAAGTGCCACCAGCAGCCTGTGTGCTTGCTTCCTCTCTTGCTCAAGAAGCTACTCCAGCTGCTACATCAAATATCTGAAAGACTTCAGTCAGTTCTCCCCTGTCCAGAGCAGAACCAACATAAGTTCTTGGTGTTCTTCTTTCCTCATCCTCTGTTTTCTCTCTACTACTCGAAATCAGGTGCAAGCAGTCAGTTTGAATCATTTTTCTTCCCTTCTACTTCATCACAAACAACTTGTGAACCTGCTTAACCAGTTTTCTTACAACCTCAAGCTTTTCCAAAGTCCAGGTAGGTGAAAACGCGGCTGCCCTTCTCTATTCCGAGTTGCTGCCCCTCTGCTTCACCGCGGAACCGGATCTACAGCCATTTTCTCACCTAGACCCTTGAAGACAAAAGGTGCGTCAACACTCGTAGATTCTGCTCGCAAAGTTTCAGGTCATTTCGTCTCTGCTAGCTTGAGTATTAGCAATTTGCCCGATGAGTTCGTGGTATGAACTTAACTAGGTCATCCCTTAAATTCATTTTCCACGTGCAAGTATTCAGCATGACTGTGAGCTTTATTGTACTAGAGGTACAGGCGCTTCACGTCCATGCTTAACAATCGAAGTTCATCAAGCAACCGTGCCAGAATCTTGATTTTCCTGGCCGGCGGTGAAACGCGAATCGGTCCAGTGTGACTGCAGTGTTTCCCTCCTTTTCATCGAGTTTTTTGCCAGATCATTCCAAATAATCCCCTTGAGTTCCAGTAAAAGTTTCAGCTACATTTAAGTTGATTTGAATAGCCAAATGGTGTTTCCAATCTATATGTACCTGAAAATTCCAAAATGTTCCAAATATTTTTTCAGCAAATTTTCCAAACTTGTAAATTCAATATCTCACAATAGAATGATTATAAAATTATAAAAACTATTTTGTTGAGTCACTCTTGGCCTCCTCTAAACAGAAGACCCACTTTTGGCCATGTTGAAATCCCAGATTGCCCATGAAAATTCTTGGAAGTGTTTAGCTTCATTGAATTTTAGACAACAGGGACTACTATGAAAATTTCCCAAATTTGGACAGAACCTCAATCATAGTACCTAGTGTCCCCTGAAAATTTTCCAGAGCCAGTGAGCTTAATTTATATACTTAACTGTCTTTCCATTGACCTATATGATAATACCAGTTTTGATTCACTTGCATTATTCTTTGCATATGGAAAAGTTGCCGAGCTCGAGAGGACACCGGAGACAATTGAAGTCTTCCCTCCGTAGATTAATTTTGATACTGTCTCACAGCCATGCAAGCCCTAGTTTGCATTTAACAACATTTTGAAATTTTATTTGTATCATATTATATGGTTTAGAATGTATTGTGCATTTGGTCTAGGTTTTCTTGCAGTTTTCCAATTGCATGACCAGAGCACCCGTGAGAGAAGTTTAAGTCCTAAATGTGTCCATGCTATGCTTAATGTTATAGTTGCTTCGGTAGAAGTCGAGTTGTTCGAATCTACTCACGAGTTCAGGATTTGGGTTCACATGGGATTGGTCAAATGAGAGATTCACCATTTGGTTAAATATGAGACCGGGCATGGAGTAGGAGCAGCAGGACATAGGGTTCTGTGAGCTGTACCTGTGCCCATGTCGGTCAAGGACCAATCCGTCTGCGGCCCTGTTGAGCAAGTTTGAATGTACCGAAGGCATACTGGATATATGGGACCAGTAAACCAATGTAACTTGCCCACCTTAGCGTCGAGGCATACCCCACCTCCTCATAGGTGCGTGTTGAGAGCAGCAAGGTTTAAACATGCCAGGGGGTACATTGTACTCTGTGTAAGGGCCTCCTGCTCGTAGCGGTGGAACCGGTTCAGTGTGTGGGTAGCGGGTGAAAGGTTGCCTCATACAACATCAGTGGAGTGTGCCTTCACAACTCTGAGTGTGGGTGTATGTGTCGTGCTATTTCGGGTATCCCTGCAGGTGTATATCAATTCCAGTCACCGTCCCTCGCGGTTATTGAGTACCCCTTGTTCACTGAGTTGTGACGTAGATTGTAAAAGCCCTAAATTCAGAGTTCAAAGATCAGAGAGGAGAATTAAAACTCAAATTCAAATTTGAATTTGAATTTCATTTGAAACTTTACCAAATTTAAAATCAAATTTCAGAATCTGAATCTACACCTTTGATTTGGTCCCTCTACAAAAATCTAGGAATTTTGGACAATGTTAGGTGGTGTAATTGAAGGAACAGAGAGGTTATCCGTGGGTATGATAAGTGGGACCCACTGGTCAGATCCACTTGCTCTGTACTCTGTTTTTCCTCTGCTCCTCTGCTCGACACCGCGACGCTGCATGGCACCACAGATGGGTTTCGCCTTAAAGTGTCCCCCTATCATCCTTACCCTCTCCCGTGGTGAAACAGCGACGAGCTCCTCTGTTCTTGCCGCCAGCGCCATCTCCGATCGCCTCCCTCTTCTCCACTTCATCCGGTCGTTCTAGCCATCGATTGATCATGCTCAAAGAGGATAAAAGTACCCCCACTGTTTGCTCTATCTTCTCCAACTGTTGGTTCAAAAATTCCTGACCTCAATCCCTGGTATTTCTCAGTTTTGCCGACGCCACTTTTTGGTCCAGATATTCCACATAGAACATAGTATCCACTGTAAAAATCCCAAAGCCAATTAAAATCATCTTCATACCTGATCAGTGTTTATAAGATATTTTCCTATAGTTTCACTATCACTCATGTACTTTATATATTGCATATCATATAGTGACCGAGATCGAGGAGGAGCCGGAGCCCTTGGATAGTATAGTTACAGAAGCTAAGTATCCCTCTGACTCGCAGCCAGGCAATCCTCAATTTGCATTTAAGTGCTATTTCATAAATTTATATTTGTATCACTTATGTCTAGGATGAATTTTGTGCATTAGAGCTAAGGTGATTGAAACTCCACTTGCATGACCCACAAATCCCATGTGTTATTGGGTAGGTCTATAGCTTGACTAGTAGAAAATGCCATGCTAATGTTTTTAGGAATCCGGTAGAGGTCGAGTAGTTGGAATCTATTCGCGAGATAGGATTTTATCACACGGGAAAGATTTGATCAAAGAATGGTTTAGGAATATGAATATGAGACCGAGCAGCAGGTAGGATGCAGCGAGACATGGTATCCCATGCTTAGCCCTGCTTGTGTCAATTGAGGACAGATCCATGTGCGGCCCTGCTGGACAAGTTTGAACGGTACCGGTTGCATACTGGGCATATGGAACTTAGGAAACTGATGTAACTCGATAAACTTAAGTGTCGAGGCATAGCCCACTGTCAATAGCGGTGGGTTGAGGGCACACGGTGTAAATCGGCTGGCGGGCACAAACATGCTCTTATGCATGTGATGGTGGGACCGGTTCGGCGTTTGAGTTTCTTGTGAAAGGTTGTTGCGTATAACGTGGTGAGGAACATGGCACACTCCTTATGCATGAGTGTAAGGCTGTCTCCAACAATAAGACCTAAAATTAAGCACCTATTCAGCTGTTTAGGTCACGTTGATTTGTAAAATTGATAGTCTAAAATTACACATCTCCAACAGCTGAGGTATTTTAGGATGGACCAACCGTTTTCAGCGGGAAAATAATCTCTCGTTTCCGCTGCTGGCGCGATCGTGGGAGTTCCTTGCGGCGGCGGCGGAAAAACGTCGATCTCCAAAAGGTTCGTTCCATTAATGTTTTGCCATTGGATGTGTGTCGCTACTCTGCATGATCATCGATTCAGTGTGCCTCGGTGTTCCTTGTGTTGACCGCGCAGAGCTCTGGTGGTCTGCGGCGAGCGGGCTGGCTTCATCGGTGGCCTGTGGAGGGAAGTGCAGAGGCTGCTCTGCGGTGATTGTCGCTTGCTACGTGAGTGCATAGAGATCGACGGGCCAGTAATTACTATAAACGTGAGTATTTCGGTCTTCTGAAGCTGCAGAGGCATCAGCTCTCTAGCAATCTTACTCCTGCCCTTTTTCTAATCACCTTCACCAACACCTTCAAAGGCGTGCGCACCTACTGGCCTTGCTCCTTTACTTGTACATGTGAATACCTCTTTTGGATTGTATCATCACAAATATTTGAAGGTACTTTAAATTGCTTTCTGTAATCTCGGTGCAGCAGGATATGGCATATCGATACTACCAGATAAATTGGTATGGCACTGCAACAGCTACCTCGGAAAATGAAGAAGAATTAGAAGCTTGTGCGATGACAGTTGCAACACTTTCAAAGAAGCGTCCGTGGGGAGGTTCCGTTGTTGGCCACAAGACAAACAACCGTGATCGTCTTGGTGGTGACATTCGACTAAACAACGATTATTTCATTCGTAACCCCGTGTATGATGCTGACCATTTTCGCAGACGGTACGTTGTGAACTAGAATTGATATACATTGTATAATTTAGTATGCAGTAAAATTTTGAATACTAACCACATGTTTTAACTTTACTTCATTTTCAGGTTTCGTATGCAACGATCGTTGTTTTTGAAAATTGTTGATCGTGTCACGATCGCAAATGATTACTTCAAACAAAAGAGGAATGCAGCAGGGTTGTTGGGTTTTTCCTCTAAACAAAAATGCACAGTCGCAATTAAGATGCTAGCTTATGGAGAGCCAGCAGATTTTCTTGATGATGGACTACGTATGGGTGAAAGCACTATTCTTCAAACAGTTAAGGAGTTTGTTAGCACAGTGATATCAGAGTTTGGAGAAGAGTTTCTTCGACCACCTACAGAGTCTGAATTGCAACATATTTTATCAGTGAATGAGGCTCGGGGTTTCCCTGGAATGATAGGCAGCATTGACTGCATGCATTGGGAGTGGGAGAAGTGTCCAACAGGTTGGGCTGGGATGTACAAGGGTCATAAGGACAAGCCAACCCTTATACTAGAGGTTGTAGCAACTCAAGATTTGAGAATTTGGCATGCATTCTTTGGGCTTCCGGGATCTCATAAAGATATTAATGTGTTGCAACGGTCACCTGTTTTTGATGATCTAGCAAATGGAAAGACACCACCTGTTGAGTTCATTGTGAATGGAAATCCATATAGTCTTGGATACTACCTTTCTGATGGGATTTATCCTGATTGGGCCACTTTGGTTAAGAGCATTAGTGCACCAGTTAGCAACAAGCAAAGAGTTTATGCAGCACAACAAGAAGCTTGCCGAAAGGATGTCGAGAGAGCGTTTGGAGTGCTTCAAGCGAAGTGGAAAATACTACATAGGCCTGCTCGATTGTGGAACCAAACTGACCTCAATTCCATTGTGCGAGCGTGTGTCATACTTCACAATATGATTGTGGAGGACGAACGTGGTGTCCAGCTTCCCAACATGCATCCTTCAGAGTGGCCAGGTGCTGAAAACCCAGAAATTACACCTCTACGTGTCGTACCCGGCATAGAAGAGTTCATTGAATCATATGAAGTTATTCAAGACAAATCTACTGCACATGCTCTGAAAAATGATCTTGTAGAGCACATGTGGGCTCTATATGGGGCTGCAGCCGGTCCTTTTTCTCATTAGTTTTTGTTATGTGACCATGATTTGTGCTGTTATTTTGGTTCAGTTGAACTATCATTCGTTTTTGCAATGGACGATTTGTTGTGTTATTTCCTTCATTTTATATGTTTTAGTTCAGTAGCGTTCCACATTCTGTTATTTTTGCAAAAAAAACATTTGATCAAGACAGTGAGAATTGTGTCTGTACAGGAAACATGTAAATAAAAAATATGAAGAACACATAAATCAAATAACATGACCACAATTATCCATAACACAAACCAAATTGACCTAAAGAGACTACCACAATTGTGCATAACACAAATCAAACCGACCTAAACAAATGACCACAATTGTCCATAACACATAAACCAAATCGAAACATAGTCTGACATAATTTTCTAAGAAACATATTATCACTTCTCAGTATTAGAAGGAACGTATATCCCTCTACGCTCCATGATATGACGTTGCATTGTAATGTAGTACTCCTTAACATGTGGAGCAAGTTTCTCAAGATCAGCCCCCATAATACCAAGCTCGGCTGAGAGCAATAGTGCATCACTTTGTTTTTCTCTGACTTCTATGTCCTTCTTAGTGAGATTTAGCTCCTCCTCCTTCAATTTAGTCCTCTTCTCCATATCTTGAGCCCTCTTTTCCATATCCTGAGCCCTCTTTTCCATATCCTCTTTGTGCAACTCAAAAAGTTTCTCACTGTCTTGAGCCCTCTTTTCCATATCCTCTTTCTGCAGCAAAAAAAGTTTCTCACTAAGTTTCATTTTATCAGCCTTCATGGCAAGAATCTCTTGCATCTGTTGGTCTTGCTTCTCTTCATTCTTGCCATGCCTTTCATGTATCTGTTGCAGCACATCAACAGCAGCACTAGAAGCTGCATCTCCAGTACTTGACTTCTTCTTCTTTGCACTATCACGACCTTCAGGTCTCGAGATTCTATCATTCTGATTCTCAGTCATGCCTTGGGAAGTTGGTACACCTTTCATTGTAGATGATGGGCGGTTCAGCTCAAGCATCCTATCATTCCACTTGGGCTCATTGCGTAAAATCTTCCAACAGTGCATATAATGAAAGGGCTCATTCTTCTCATAAATCCTAACAGCGTCATCAATCTGAATTAACAAGGAAACATGTTTTCAGACCATGAAAGAAATAGAGCACCATGAAAAAAAAAAGAAATTTACCCTGTCTTGTTCACACTTGCCGCTTTCATTCCTTCTATCCACCGCTGCCTTGAGTGCAGAAAATTTGTTAACTCCTTTTTGGATGAGCTGCCACCTATGTTGCACGGCTATCTGACTTCTTGAGCAACCTTCCGGTTTGTGCTTACAAAAATAATCATGGATTCTTTTGTAGTACCCCCCACTGCTTTGGTTCACACCTGTTATGGGATCTTTGCTGATGTTAAGGAAAGCAGAGCAAATGATCTTGTCTTCATCTTGAGTGAAGGAACTTCCTCTGTGGGCAATGTTCTTCTGCCTCGTTTGCTTCTTTGACGTACCAGACCTGGTTGGTACAACCTCAATAGTGGCTTCTACTCTTGCTTCACTCCCCTGTGCAGACTGGACAAGTAGTAATACTAATTATCACAAACATATAGTACAAGACTTACTAAATCACTGGTAAGCACATTAACCTGAAAGGCTGTCATTCTATCTATTTCTTCAATGGAATTTGTAAATTGTGACCTCCACTCATTCTGTTCATAGAAGTCATCATGTTCTTGTCCAAAAAAATCATCAACCGGTGGCAAGTTAGCATCCATCCTACACAAAGATATATTATAAATCCACATTACTGTCCAAAAGAGATTACTATTGCAGTACTACACACTAGTGGAAAATCAAGTTCTGACAAACATAATGTGCCTAAACAGAATGTAAAAAACACATAGATGTTAATCAAACTTGCTGTTTGCACTGAACTGGCATTATTTTCAGGTAACATACAAAATGTAAATGAAAAAGAAATTAATCAAAATTGTTGTTTGAACTAAACTAGCACATAGATGTTACTCAAAATTGATGTATTTCAGAGAGCATCATGCTACATATGACAGCACATTCCAGCCAATGTTTCATCAAAAAGGGATTGAGGTCATGTCCTGTTCCTCTTCATCTGCAGCTGGAGCTACGCCTAGAGAGCTGAGGGGAGCTCAACTAGCAGCCATTACAACATGCCTACGGAGCTGAGGGGAGGGGTCTGCACACTGGGTAGCTGCCAGGAACAAGCCTCACTCAGCGGCATGGATGCGCACATCTACGCACACCATACACGGAAGCCGCGATGCGGCAGGTGCTTGTCGAATGAAGAGCACGAAATCCACACCATCACAAGATAAGAGAAATTGATTACGGAGGTACAACAACAGCTCTATGAAATCAACGACTGACATAGTCTGAATCGACGGCGAAGCGCATCGCGTCCGTGGCGGCGGAAATCGACGGAGGAAGAAATACGGGCCGTACCTTCCGCCTCGCTCACCAAAGACCACTGCCGAACTCCTGTCGTCGCGCTGCGAGCGCTGCCGCCTCCGCACCGCTAGCGTCGTCGCCTCCGCACCGCGAGCGCCGCCCCTCTTTCTCTGATTCGTTTTTTTTTTCAGAAACAAAGACACGAAGCGTTCGACGGTTGGGAAAAGTCTCAGCGCAGCGTGACTTTCTTTAGGCCACGGAGACCATATAAGCGAAATTAGGTTTCCTCACTGGGTACTCTGTTGGAGGCACAAAAACATGTTTATGCTACCTATTTTAAAGATGAGTTCCCATTTAAGTCTTCTGTTGGAGATAGCCTAAGTGGCCTGTTATTCAGGTGTCTACAGACTACGATCACCGTCCCTCGCGTTTATTTGAGTACCTCTTGTTCACTGCGTTGTGACGTGGTAAATACTGAAGAAACTAGGAGAATATGATGTATTTAAATTTAATTGCTTTGTGACTATGATTGCTGTCCAATATGCTCACTAAAGTTACTTTTATTAAACTTGTAAGGTGCTGTTAATAACTAGAAAATTAAGGACCAACATGTAGGCGAGTCATTTACTGCTATATCTATTTCTATGTTAAGTATCCCTGCATGTAGAGTTCCATGTTTAGGTGAGACGGTTAAGTCTTGCTGAGCCTTCGTGCTCACGGTTGCTATATTAAGTTATTTGCATGTGAGACGTATGAGGAAGGACCCGAAGATGAGGCGATGCCCCTGTCGGGGTATACCACCGAGTGGGAGCCCTGCACGCCGCCGTCAATTGTTGTGTGCTGCTAGTGTCTAGCGTCCCTGGGCTGGACAGCTACACTTTTGCATAGCTAGGCTAAGAGTTTAGCTATGAGTATTATCTTCTGTTGTATATTAAGTATTGTAAAAGTCTTCTGTTGTTTATATAAATAAAACTTTGTATTTTATCATATTCTTTTCGTGTGTCCTGTTGGGTGCCGCATCGCACAGCACCACCCTTTGCGATTCCTAGAATGTGTGGACTCAGTCCCCATATCCTGGTATCGGAGCCGCATTGGGAATGGCACGCTCAAAAAGAGCCTATTTGAAAACTTAAGAGTAGTCGAGTGAGGATTAGTTACTATGCCCACATAAGGTCTGTTATAGTATTAGTTACATAAAGTGGCAAGCTAACTTATGTGTCATTATATTCTGTAATGACACTTCGACGTAAGGTAAGAGGAAGGTACGCCACGCAAGCGGATCAATTGCGGTAAGATCAACATGTGAGAGGTAGCATGTGATTGTTTCCGTGGCTTGGCACGGAAATGTCAATATGAGTTTTTGAAACTTCCCATGTTTCAGAGAACATATGACACGCGGTACCCCAGCATGCTTCAACGTCAGTGGGAGCCACCGTTGGGTGGGACATAACCCAATGCGCCCCTACTAGTGCAGCACTATGCAAAGACATGGGACCCCGTCGGGTGGAACCTGGTCATGTACCTCGAGACGTGACTTAGCTCGGGCGGCCCGTATGGAACGACATGGGATGAACGTTTTTACTTTCATATATATTATTGTGACATGATCGCCCGTGCGGGCTGTGCCGTAAAACACAATATGACCGATATATCATTTGTGTGTAGCTGCAAGACACTAACCACATTTTAAGTAGATCGAGTTGAAAACGTTTGTGAGTGAACGTCATTACTGCCACCGTTGAGACGTATGCCGGAATAACGGCTTAGGATTTTCTTTGGTGAGGGTGTGGTACCAGCATTGCATTCGAGTTTCATCAGGAACGTCGACGATGATATCCGTGCTGTAGGTGTGACTCGACAACAAGTAAAAATTTCCAACTTAGGACTATGTTTGAATTTGTAATCTCTGTTTTGGAGCGTGCTGGTCAGATTTACAATTAATCCTGTGGTCGCTGCAGTAAGCAGGCATATGGTTCGGGAGCTTGAGGATGTCCTCTAGAAGTTTCATTTTCAGCTTCAAGGCAGATTTCATGATTTAAATCTTGAAACACCATTTGAACTTAAATTGACCAGTTCCCGGTGCAAACTGTGAACTGGACAGAAAATTGACTAAGTTTGGAATAGCATAACTTCCTGTATAATTCACCCCTGAAGGTTTACCACACATGGTTTGAAAGTTTATAGATTTCTATAAAACTCTTATATTCAACTCCAGATCAGAGTCCCTCTGTAAATTAATGAAAAATTCAGGTTTCCAAACTCTGTTAAATATGGACAGAGACTGGACAGATTCTGTATCCTGTCACTGTCTTGATCATATCTCTTAGTAGATTTGACGAAGGACTTCATGTAATTCATTTCTGTAATCCTTATTATGTATAAAACAATGTTGTAATTTATGATTTTTGCATATATTGATGTTTTCTATCTGGAAAAATGTGGACAAAATTAGCCTTAAACAAAGGAGATGGTGTCAAAAATTTTCCAGAAAACTGTCAACTTGCAAAAATTATATCTTTTCATACAGGAATGATATGGAGGCAAATAAATATATTCTGAAAATCTATTTGAGTGTACTACAACTTTGTAGTTTAACTCAAGTCCTTAATGTGCCTCTAACTAGATGAAAATTTCGAATTTCTCCAGACTGGTCAGAATGAACAGAAACTGGGACAGAATTTTAGTGTTATGTTTCATTTGGCATTTGAATTTTAATTCACTCTCATAATTAAATTATCACATCCATGTACTGTTCATCAAAAAAGTGTATTGAATTTGAGTATTTGACTCATTCAAGTACTTCTTTTATATAGATGGCGGATGTAATGTTGTTGCCGGACGGATAGGTGTTATCCACGTGCACTAACCGTCCGGGTTTCCCGATCATGCTGCGGGAAGTGCTACAACAGTTTGGCTTCATCATAATGCCAGGCTATTGGGGTCGAGAGACGGTTGACATAGGTGTACTGTCATGCACCGTCCTGGTCGACGTCCCTGCTAGTCTGCGTTTTTATGGATGGGCTCTTTTTTCGGTCACTATTCAGGGAGCTCGTTTGGAAGACACGTGGGCCATTGCAGCTGCTGAAGCGCTTATGAAGCTTTGCGAGCTTCATCAAGATTCCATGGCTGGGACACAATTTGCTCTTCTCCTGATTCGTGGTGCGGCGAGTTTTGAGTGGCAACGTCGTATGGTTGAGGCCTATCAACCGTATGGTAACACGAAATCGACAACACTTGGGACTTATGCCGCTGCATCCAGCATGGTGGTTCTTACACAAGGTGTAATCCTTCGGGAGCAGGGCGAAGCCTTGAGGTAGGTGATTGAACGGGGTAAAACTCTTGATTACATCAATGAGTACCTACGTTCGTTCCTGGCTCCGATGAATCACCGGCTGAATCAATGCGAGGATCAGCTGCATCACACTCGCATTAGACTGCGGAAGACTCGCGCCGAACTGCGGCAAACTCGCAAGGAGTTGCAGCAAGCCCGTGGTGAATTGCAGGCGAGTCAAGTGGTGGTGCAACAATAACAAGAGCAGCTGTTGGTGATCACCAAGGAACGAGATGAAGCCATCAAAGAAGCTCAGAATTGGGAATATGGCCAACATCAGGAGGACTTGTGGGAGGCTGAGGCACAATTGCCGCACCCAGTAATGTATCCACGGGCTCATGACATGCCGCTGAATATGGCCGAGCAAGAGCTCCCAGATCCTGAGGAGGAGGAAGATCCTGAGATACTCGAGTATGTCGACGAGGATGCATCGGAGTAGGATGGGGCAGCACTACTGCCATCATGGGGCAACGTGTAGTTAATGGTTGCTCAAATTTATTTTGTAGCCATGTTTGTATCATATTATAAATAGTAGTGGTTGTGTATGAGATGACATGGTGTGAATGACATCTCATGGAAACCAAGTATAGTTGAGATGCACTTCCGTAGTGGGAGTCCGTCATTTTTGAGTTCAATATTGTAAACATCCGTAGTTTGTACTTTATAAATATATGTGAATGTTATGCAATTATCATGTTGTCAATGCTCGCACTACTATGATATAGAATGGATGAAGAAAACAAACATGTTGCTGATTTTTAAATCATGTGGATGCAGGATGGTGGGTACACGTCCTACGCCTGAGTTGGGAGGCTCGAGCCGGGGTCGTGAGGATGAATCTCCGACCCGGGAGCAAACCACGACACCGCAGCAACAAGTTCCTTCACCACCAACACTTGAACCTCAGAGAACTCTCGCAGAGATTCTGGCTGCACTACTCGGCTCGCGCGACGAGAAAACCGAGTTACTAAGAATGTTGGTGCATAATTCGTCCCGTCAAGGGGGGCGGCAAGATAATAGGAAACGCCAGCCCCAACAGAGTATATACTCGGACTTCTTTGCGACATATCCACTAGTCTTCACGGAGGCCGAGGAGCCTCTGGAGATGGACAATATTATCCGCACACTCGAGGCAAAGTTTGGTTTGCTGCGATGCACCGAACAACAGAAGGCGATGTTCACAGCGCAACGACTTCAGGGATCCGCCGATGCTTGGTGTGCGAACTTCATCGTGTCGCTGTCGTCTTGTCATGCGGGTCACCTAGACTGAATTCCGAGAGGCATTCCGCGCCTACCATATACCTCCCGGTATAATGAAGAGGAAGCTTCAGGAATTTTTGGAGCTGAAGAAAGGCGGGAGGAGTGCTCAGGAATACTCTCACGCATTCAATCACTTGGCGTAGTATGCGCTAGAGTATGTGGGAACAGAGGACAAGAAGCTTGATGTCATCTTAGGAATGTCGTGGCTGCACCATCATGGTGCGGTTCTCGACATCGTTCCATGTGTGGTCCATTTAAACTCTCCAATATGTGAACCACACACTCTTATTCTAGAACGCCTTATTCAAGAAATTCCAGCCACATACAACACAGAGGCCACAAAGCTTGAGGACATTCGTGTGTCCGTGAATATCCGAACATGTTTTCCGACGACCTTGATCACTCGCTTTGAAAATGTGGTACATTATTTACTGGGAAATCTAGTGAACCTCTACACTGATCACAAGAGCCTGAAATATATCTTCACTCAGAAGGAGCTGAATATGCGACAGCGAAGATGGTTGGAGCTGGTCAAAGATTATAAGATTGAGATTCACTACCATCCCGGCAAGGCGAATGTGGTTTCCGATGCGCTAAGCCGCAAGTCTCACGTCAATAATCTGTCCATCACTCCAATAGACGAGGAAAAACCGAGTTTATACTTGGTTCCATATGGAGCGTTATATAATCTTGCTCTCATTTCTACTATACGAGAGGAGATTATGGAATTTCAAAAGAAAGATGTGGGTATGTCGCACATTCGGAGGAGAATGAAGAATGTGGAAATGAAGTGTTTCCGGAGTGATGAACATGGTACTCTATGGTTCAAAGACCGTATAGTGGTACCCCGTGACATGACACTTCGGAAGAAAATGTTGGACGAAGCTCACTTGTCTAAGTATTCTATTCATCCAGGCAGTAACAAGATGTATCAAGATCTGAAAATTAGATTTTGGTGGACACGGATGAAAAAAGAGATTGCGAAGTACGTATCCGAGTGTGATACGTGTCGGCGAGTAAAATCTGACCACATGAGAAAAGACGGTCAGCTGACACCATTGAAAATTCTGGCCTGTAAATGGGAGGACATTAGTATGGATTTTATTGTCAGATTACCTCTCACGTTACACAAGCAAGATTTTATTTGGGTAATACTCGGTCTACTATCCAAATCAGATCATTTCATCCCTGTACATACGAAGTACATTGCCAAGAAATATGCAGATTTATATATTGCAAGAGTCATGTGCTTGCACGGTGTTCCCCGGACAATTATTTCAGATCACGGTGCGATGTTTGTTTCTCTTTTTTGGGAGCAAATGCACACGTCGTTAGGGACGAAACTGATCCGAAGCTCCGCATATCACCCGCAGACAGATGGTCAAACTAAACAGGTGAATCAAGTTCTAGAGGATATGCTACGCGCTTGTGCCATCCACCACGGTAAAAATTGGGATGACCATTTACCGTTGGTGGAGTTCTCATATAATAATGGCTATCAAGCTAGCATCATGATGGCGCCGTATGAAGCTCTCTACGGCCGGAAATGTCGCACACCACTAAATTGGTGTGAATCCACCGAACGAGTGATATATGGTATTGATCTTGTGAATGAAGCCAAAGAACGAGTGCGAATGATTCAAGCCAATCTCAATGCTGCTCGTCAGAAATGCTATGTGGATAAAAGACATCGACCTTTCCACTTCGACTTCGGAGACCAAGTTTATCTTCGTGTCTCTCCGATCAAAGGATTCATCATTTCAGAGTGAAGGGAAAGCATGCTCCACGATTCATCGGTCCATTCGCCGTCATTGAAAAATGCAGACCTGTGGCCTATCGTTTGGAGTTACCGGCGTCACATGCTGGTGTTCATAATGTATTCCACATTTCTCAGCTGCGGAAATACCTGAAATCCCCAGCTGAAATCCGCATTGAAGATATGGAATCTATCCAACCGGATCTCATGTATTCGGAGCATCCGATCCAGATTATTGATGAAAAGAATCGCACCACAAGAAACCGGACTTTATGGTTTTTACAAAGTCTTGTGGAGTAACCATACTGATGAGGAAGCAACATGGGAAAGCGAGGATTATCTCCGATTAAACTACCCAGATTTATTATCATCTCATATCCGGTAATCTTTTTACTCCTATCTCTTTTATTTGTAATCTCTGGATGAGAATCTTTTAAGGGGGGGGGGGGAGAAATGTAAAAGCCGTAAATTCGGAGTGCAAAGTTCAGAGAGGAGAATTAAAGATTTGAATGGAGAAGAGAAGTAAAGAGGAAACGGAAAAAGGAAGGGAATTAAACCATACAGGAGGGAATTTAAAAATTCAAAACAAACTCATGTTCAAACATTATCAAAATAAAAATTTGAGTTCACTATTACTTCCATATATTCCAAATAGCATCCCTGTTCAATTTTCATAATTTTGGAGCTCAAATTCTATTCAATTCAAGGTGTACATTGATTTCCATTCAAATTCAAATTTGAATTTGAATTTCAGTTGAAACTTGACCAAATTTAAAGCAAATTCCAGAATCTGAATCTACGCCTTTGATTTGGTCCCTCTACAGAAATCAAGGATTTTGGACAATGTTAGGTGGTGCAATTAAAGGAACGGAGAGGTTATGCATGGGTATGACAAGTGGCACCCACTGATCAGATCCACTTGCTCTGGACGCCGTTTTTCCCCTGTTCCACCACTCGACACCGCGACGCTGCATGGTGCATGGTGACGGCTCGCCCAGGGTGCCCAAATTGCCGCTTCACGGCTGGGTTTCGCCTTAAAGCACCCCCCCTCTCATCCTTACCCTCTCCCATGGTGAAACAGCGATGAGCTCCTCTGTTCTTGCCGCCAGCGCCATCTCCAACTGCCTCCCTCTTCTCCACTTCATCTGGCTATTCTAGCCATCGATTGATCGTGCTCCGATAGGATAAAAGTACCCCCCACTCGTTGCTCTATCTTTTCCAACTGTTGGTTCAAAAATTCCTGACCTCAATCCGTGGTATTTCCCAGTTTTGCTGACGCCGCCATTTTTTCCACCATGAGGAAGCAACTGCCTCCCCGTCGCACAGGCGTTACGAGCCTTGTCTCGAGCTGCTCCCAGAAGCAAAGAGGATCGCCGAGACACCTCCTTCCACACGACAAAAGCCATTCTGCGTTTCATCCATTATCCAATGAGTTTTTGTAATTTTTGTCTCCGTACAAGTTTACGCTTCGAGCGAGGTCATCCATTCAATTCTGTTTCTATGCTCAATTATTGTCTAATCCCATTAGGAGATATCTTCTACATGTCTGAGAGCATCACCTAGATCAAGAATCGATGAAAATAATTGACCACATATGGAATATTTGGAGTTTTCCATGGCACCTTTGAAAACGTCGCGGTTCACCGTCGAAGTCAACTTTGTCGGCTATTCCACCCCTTTTCCTCCCCATGATAATATTCCTCATGCTCCCAGGAACCTCGTCAACCTTTTCCCGAGGTGTTGGCGCCATTTCTAAGTAATCATGACAAGGCCGAAACCCTAGTTGCCGCCGCTGCTGTCGTACACATGTTTCTGACCATCACCAGCATTAGACGACCTCCCCATTGTGCTCAGCACCATGGAAAATAGTTAGGCAGCGAGTTTTATGGAGAGAGAAGGCAAGGAAAGTGGAGCCGGCGAGCTCTCCGGCGCAGCACCACGGCCGCATCGCATGCCCGAGGAAGGAGATGACCAGTGGGCCCCGCATGTCAGTCGCTCAGCAAGAGGAAAAAGATCGGGTGTGGCCGCGAGATCCGGTGTGGCTCCGTGGATTTACCTCATGGCCCTCGGTGTGGCCCAGGTGCGATTGGCCCATTTTAAATGTGTGGGGCCAGGTTGGATTATTTAGACTTTTCACTTGGACATTAATTCCAGAAATTGAGCCAACTTCAAAAATCAGTTACTCCTAGCAAACTTGCTCAAATAATTCCAAATAAATTGTAGTAGGCTCATCTTGATCTCAGTTTTGCAGTGGTGCAATTTATTTGACATGAATGTCCTAGAATTTTCATAATTAATTCCTTTGAGCTAACTGCTTGGGAAATTAATTACCCCTGATCTGTTAATTGGAAAATTCCCAATGTTGGTCAGAGCACTCTTAAACATACACATGATCTTCATAAAAATTTCAAGTTCATTGGACTTCATTTACTGGGCCAAACAGTGTTCAAATCAACTATGTCAATTGAAAAATGAAAAATGTACAGAAATATTTTCAAAATTTCTTGCAAAATTTTAAAATCAATTTCACCCTGTAGATCGCTCAGAAAAATATGAAACAAAATTTCCCAGAACCAGAAGAACATCCTCTACCATAATCATCCACTTTTAGCCATGAAAAAACTCCAGAATTAATACCAAATTTCAGAGAATGATTTTACTTGTTGGAATTTTAGAGACAACAAGCTTCCTTGAACATCTCCAATTTTTGGTCCAGATCTTCCTCATAGATCCTAGTATCCACTATAAAATCCCAAAGACAATTAAAATCATCTTCATACCTGATCAGTGTTTACAAGATCTTTTCTATAGTTTCACTATCACTCATGTACTTTATATATTGCATATCATATAGTGACTGAGATCGAGGAGAAGATGGAGCCCTTGGAGAGTATACTTCCAGAAGCTAACTATCCCTCTGACTCGCAGCCAGGCAAGCCCCGGTTTGTATTTAAGTGCTATTTCAAAAATTTATATTTTTATCACTTATGTCTAGGATGAATTTTGTGCATTAGGGCTAAGGTGATTGAAACTCCACTTGCATGACCCACAAATCCCATGGAGTGTTAGGTAGGTCTATAGCTTGACGAGTAGAAAATGCCATGCTAATGTTTTGAGGAATCCGGTAGAAGTTGAGTAGTTCGAATCTACTCGCGAGATATGATTTTATCACACGGGAAAGATTTGATCAAAGAATGTTTTAGGAATATGAATTCGAAACCGAGCAGCAGGTAGGATGCAGCGAGACGTGGCCTCCCATGCGTGGCCCTGCTTGTGTTGATTGAGGACTGATCCGTGTGCGGCCCTGCTAGACATGTTTGAACTGTACCGGATGCAACTGGGCATATGGAACCCTGGAAACCGATGTAACTCGACAAATTGGGTGTCGAGGCATAGCCCACTGTCGATAGGGAAGCAAGGTGTAAATCGGCCGGTTGGCACAGACACGCTATGTGCGGGGACCTTATGCTTGCAATGGTGGGACCAGTTTGACGTTTGAGTTTCTTGTGAAAGGTTGTTGCGTATAACGTGGTGAGGAGCATGACACACCACTTATGCACGGGTGTACGTGGCCTGTTATTCAGGTGTCTACTGATTGCAATCACCGTTCCTCGCGGTTATTTGAGTACCACTTGTTCACTGCGCTATGACGTAGTAAATACTGAAGAAGCCAAGAGAATATGATGTATTGAAATATAATTGCTTTGTAACTATGATGCTGTCCAATATGATCACTAAAGTTACAGTTATTAAACTTGTAAGGTGTTGTTAATAACTTGAAAATTAAGGACCAACATGTAGAGTTCTATGTTAGGTGAGACGGTTAAATCTTGCCGAGCCTTCATGCTCATGGTTTCTATATTTAAGTTGTTTGCAGGTGAGACGTATGAGGAAGGGCCCGAAGATGAGGTGATGCCCCCATCGGGGTATACCACCGAGTGGGAGCCCTGCACGCCACCGTAAATTGTTGTGTGCTGCTAGTGTGTAGCGTCCCTGGGCTGGACGGCTACACTTTTGCATAGCTAGGCTGAGAGTTTAGCTAGGAGTATTAACTTTCGCTGTATATTAAATATTGTAAAAGACTTCCGCTGTTTATATAAATAAAACTTTGTATTTTCTCGTATTCTATTAGTGTGTGCTGTTGGGTGCAGCATCGCACGGCACAACCCTCTGCGATTCCTTGATTGTATGGACCCGGTCCCCTCATAGATAATTTTTTGGAACAGAATATTATTGAATCATGCTCTATGGAATAATGATGTATTGTTACTTGTATGTTTTGAACAGGTTGCTCACAAAATTTCAGATTCTTAAAGCCTTAATCTGCTGCTAAAACTGAAAATAAGGATGAAGAATTAGGCTAGTCTTTATTGCAAACCGATGTCCTATATTACGTATATCCTGCATATAGAGTTTCATGCTTAGTGGAGATGGTTATGTCTTGTTGAGCATTCGTGCTCAGGGCTTCTATTTTAAGTTTTTGCTGCAGATGACGACGTTTATGATGAATGGTTCACCGGTGAGGCGTTGCCCTTGTCGGGGTACAAGGCCGAGTGAGATCCCTGCACGCTGCTGTGATGTGATTTGTGTGCTGCTATTGTGATTCTATTCGCGGGCTGAATGGAATGACTTTGGCTTAGTGTAGGATCGAAGAGCACATGAAAAGCTACCAGAGGGGAGGGTAAATTGTAGACTAAAACTTTTTCAGCGGAAGCAACAAAAACCACTCGGTAGAAAATGATCTATTTAAGAAACCATGTGTGCGACTAATCTAAATGTGATCAATTGTGACAAAACCAGTATAGATTGTGGAGAATCAAGTCACGAAGACTTCACAACAAGAATCACGAAAATCCGTCTAGAGAAACTCAAGTTACGATTGAAAGATCGAACAAAGGTCAATCTGGTCCACTCGAGAAAAATAGTTTTGAAATACTGCAAAGAAACTCGTGTAGATCACAAACCACAAATCCAATGACCCTGAAATTTTCATAGATTATTGATATTCAATTTGTGAACACAACCCAAAAAGAATCACGACAATCGGATCTATAAAACTTGAGTTGTGGTGAATCCAGCAAATAAAGGTAGTGCTGTGCAGAAACTCGACGAGAAAAACTTGTCTGAAACAAGTCGGACGACCAAGGCATAAAAGTTCTTTGAAACTACGAATTTTATTGATCAGAAGACAAGAGCAACAGCCCCAAAGTCTTCTACCACGAGCTCTGGCGTCCCTTGCTTATGTAACCAGCCCGAAGGCCACCTCAACTCTAACTAGGACTTGTATCCTACTCAATTCAAGAATCGAAACATTCCATAATTGTTCAAGACTCTTCCATACGCAGATAGAAACAATATTAAGACTTCCAAACACCTTAGGACCATATCCCACATTCATAAAACAACCCAACTTGTGACGCACATGAAAACCTATCATAACCAACTCAAATCTTTCCATATTTGAGTCAAACCTAACTCAGCCGCAGCCTGAGTCCATAACCTAGTCGGTTGGACATTTCCAACCAATTTTTTACATCCACATCTCTTCATCACGCCTCGGAACCATGTAGCCACGTACATGCACTCCTTGCACACGTGCAAAAATCTTCCAACAACGTCCACGATACCTTCATATGCATTATTCTTGATTCAAACATGTTGCGCGAACTCCCAATAAACTCAACCACAATTCCTCCCGAGCTTGGTTATTGAACCTCATCTTCTCCCTAAGACTAGTTCAATGGATACCGTCACCAGTCATGTCTTGAACTCAAGCAACACCTGCACATGAATAAACAACCAATACTTCCGAGCACAAGTCCATGACTTGACTCTTAGTTCCGAAACCACAACACCTTACGTTAGCACCTCACATAAGCACGTTGCAAACCATAGCAAAATGATATCAGCCATAACTGCAAAAACACATCAACAACTTAGTAAAAGAATACTAAGAAAACTTTCCATAAGTGTAAAGGAAGTTTGAAACATTTGCAAGGTAAAAGCATAACCACTTCAATCTAGCTCTGGACCCTGCCAAAACTAACCGGACCTTGAGTCGGAGCTTACCAAAGCTAGGAGGACTTGGCACCGGAGCTTTCCAAAGCCAGCGGGACCTAGCATCGGAGCTTACCATAGCTAGTCAGACCTAGCACCGGAGCTTACCAAAGCTAGTCGAACCTAGCGCTGGAGCTAGCAAAAACATGTCGGACCTAGACAAAAAAGTCGAACCTAGCCAAAGTAAGTCAGATCTCACGTCGGACCTTGCAGGAGCTCGGACCTAGAGTCAGACTTTGATGAAAAAGGTTTTTTGGTAATATTCAAAAGTTTTATCGTCATAGCAAATGTATTCAGCACACATAGGTCTCACAATCTCTCCCTTGATGAATGCATCGGCAACACCACATAGAATCCGAACATTTGCATATTCACTTGAAAAGTTTTCAAAACAAAATCCCCCCCTATGCATATTTCTACCACTTTGTAAATCAGAAATAAAATGAGAAAAAAAAAACAAAAATTCTCCCCTAAGAAGAATCGTGCAAAAAACACTTGTGAATATGTGCAATGTGTGATCAATTTCTCTCCATTTGAAAATGTATTCAACAAAGTTCAAAAGAGAAATTTCAATTGTTATGAGCATATTATAACATATACACATATAACAAAGCTCATCAAAATTCATACTATGAAGTAACTTACACTATCACATCAATGAGATACATAAAGTAGTGTAAGTCATGCTAGAAATCAAGTGTAATTTTCAATTTAAGCAAGTCATGACCCCACAAACTTAACTGTTTCATGACTTGAAAGCATGACAGTTGTTGCTTGAATTTATTTTCTTTTAAGCACAAATTTTGATCATATGATATTTGCAAGATATTATATGCGCATTTGCCTTATTCTAACCAACCAAGCCTAACCTATGTCGTTTGACAATCAGAAGCTTAAGGACATGGTTTTAGTCATACATAACTTCTTCCAAGTTCATATCTAAGTGCAATGATAAGTCATCTCAAAAGAAGAAGTGTGATGCATCCATATTCTCTTGATCTTTTCCTTATTAAAGTATTTGTGAGCATGCAGCAAGTTTAAAACAACAAGAAAGTTCGATCATGACCAGATTTAGTGTAATTAATTATTCCAATTACTATTCATGGAAAAAACTACAAAATGTATAACATGAGTAAAGCTGTAAGAAAATTCAACATGTAAAAGGAATCACAAAGACAAATATATATGAAATACTATGCTCATATTATTTTAAATTCAGATTCACACATAGACTTTCCAAGTTTCAAAACTCCCCCTCAATTTAAGCCATGAGGATGCATGACCCCTATTTCACTGTGAATGAAACAAAAATGAGTGAAATCCAAAGGTTTTGTGAAAATATCAGGCAATTTTTGTTCGGTATCGACATTGTGAAGCACAATGTTTCCTTTTTCAACATTATGTCAGAGAAAGTGATACCTAATGTCAATGTGCTTTGTTCTCGAATGTTGCACGGGGTTTTTAGCAATGCAAATGGCACTAGTGTTATAACAAACAGTGGAACACTATCTTGATCAACCCCATAGTCCTTAAGTGTTTGAACAATCCAAAGAATTTGTGAGCAAGCGCTAGCAGCAGCTACATATTCATCTTCAGTCGTGGATTGTGCTACTGAGTTTTGTTTTCTAGAGGACCAAGCAACAAGTGAATTACCAAATAATTGACAAGCACTCGAAGTACTTTTCCTATCAATCCTACAACCCCCAAAATCAGCATCCGAAAAAGCTTTCAAAGTAACGGTTGAGGAAGAAGGAAGAAAAATGCCAAATTCTTTAGTTCCATGTAAGTACCTGAGAATCCTTTTGATGACTTGACGATGTGAAGCACGTGGGGAATCTTGAAACCATGCACAAAGACATTCGTTGAATTGTATGTCCGGTCTTGATGCCGTGAGGTACAAAAGTGATCCGATCATGCTCCCATATTCTTTTTGATCTATGGGTTCACCATCTTCATCAAGTTCAAGTGTCGATGCTATACCCATTGGTGTGCGAAGAGGATTTCTTTTGTCCATGTTGAATCACTTAAGAAGGTCTCTTGTATACTTTGTTTGATGCACAAAAGTACCTTCCTTGGTTTGCTTGATTTGCAGCACCAAAAAGTACGTGAGCTCTCCCATCATACTCATCTCAAATTCTGAACTCGTCATAACTGAAAACTTGGACACAAGATCATGAGAAGCACAACCAAAGATAATATCATCCACATACACTTGAAAGAATATTGAGTCATTGCCATTCTTAAGCACAAAAAGAGTTTTATCAACCTTGCCCATGGTAAACCCATTTTCAAGTAAGAATGTTTTTAACCTATCATACCATGCTCTAGGTGCTTGTTTGAGACCGTACAAGGATTTGGACACTTTGTAAACATGATTAGGAAAATCTGGATTTTCAAAACCCAGTGGTTGCTTGACATAAACCTCCTCATCTATGTAGCCACTAAAAGAAGCACTTTTAAAATCCATTTGATATAACTTGAAACCTTTAAATGAAGCAAAAGCTAACAAAATTCTTATGGCTTCTAATCTAGCAACAGGAGCAAATGTTTGATCAAAATCTAGACCTTCAATTTGTGTGAAACCTTGAGCAACCAACCTAGCCTTATTCCTAACAACAACCCCATCCTGATATTGTTTATTTTTAAACACCCATTTAGTTCCAATTAAGGTGTGAACTTGAGGTGGAGGTACAAGTTTCCAAACATTATTTCTTTTAAAATTTTCTAACTCTTCTTGCATGGCAATAATTAAAGATTCATTAGTGAGCGTGTGCGATATATCTTTCGGTTCAAAAGAAGCAACAAAAGCGGAATGAGCATGAGAGTTTGGATTGCAAAACCTGGACCGTGTGATTCGTTCGTGCAATCTTTCAATAATTTGTTGTGGAGGAGGACTTTTGAGGACCCGGAGGGGAGTGGACACTTCACAAGCTTCGTCTTCTAAATGTTCATCACAAATCGATAAGCTTGTGACTTGAGGAGGATCTGGACCAGCAATGGTGGTCGTCGGTGCTGGCTGTGAGTCAAAATCTGGAGCTGGAACAATGTCATTAGCTACTGAATTTTCAGACAGCGGCACCTCTTCTTCCTCATCTTCAACAAAAATACTCCCCCCCTGCGGATATGGATCCGGACCTGCAATATTGGAGCTAGTACCTGGGTTAGCTTCATCAAAAAGAAACTTTACAAGTCTCCATAATTTTGTTTGTGTCAAGTAGAAGCACACGGTAGCCTCTAGTATGAGATGGATAACCAAGAAACATACCATCAACAGAGCTAGCTTCAAATTTATCAATATTACCATGTTTCTTAACAAAGCATTTACAACCAAAGACCCGAAAGTGTGTGACATTAGGCCTATGTACAAACCGGAGCTCATATGGTGTTTTACCTAGCTTAATACGTAAGAGAACACGATTTGAGACATAACAAGCGACTGCAATTGCATCAGCCCAAAAATTCCTAGGAGTTTGATATTCATCAAGCATAGTCCTAGCCATCTCAACTAAGGTTATGTTCTTTCTTTCTACAACACTGTTTTGGTTAGGTACATATCGTGAAGAAAATTGATGACCTATTCCATTTTTCAGCACAAAAGTGATCAAAAGATTGATTTTTAAATTCGGTTCCGTTATCACTTCTAATTGCTTTTAAAGATCCTGGGTGATCAATTAATAATCTAAGAAATAAAGTTATAAAGTAACTTAAAGCTTCATTCTTATATGCCACGAAGTAAACCCAAGAGTATCTAAAATAATCATCAACAATCACAAGAACATACCATTTACCTCTGAAGGATTGAACACGTGAAGGTCCTACAGTGTCACGGTGCAAAAGTTGATCTGGTTCAGTTGTCATTATCATTGTGAGTGGAGCATGTGAACCTGGAACCATCTTAGCATGTCTACAAGAAGAGCACACAATGTCTTTGTCCCTTTTAAGCTTAGGCAACCCACGTATGCGATCAAGAGCACTAACACGCGTGAGATGATCAAAGCCTACGTGACCAAGTCTATGATGCCAAAAGTAAAAGTCTTTTGAATCATTAGCAAGTAGACACCTATGCTCAGAAGAAGACATATCAAAATTAGCTTTAAAAACTATTCCAAACCGAGACATGTTAAAAATAAGCTCACTAGTCTAATCTACAACTTTGCAGCAATTTTTATTGAAAATAATTTCCAGTTTTTTATCTAGCAATTGTGAAATAGAAAGCAAGTTGTATTTCAAATTTTTGACAAGTGGCACATCTTTCAAAGTGTATTGATTATTTACTCTAACTGAACCTTTAGCAACTATAGGAGTTGAAGAACTATCAGCAAAAGTAACATTCTCTACACGTGACACAAAAAAGAGGGGGGGGACCAATCTTTGTTACCGGTCATGTGGTGTGAGCAACCTGAATCCAAAATCAAAATGTTCTCCTTCCTCAAGCATGTAACACACATAGAAGCACAATACGTCGATGAATCAATACTGGAGTTAGTCAAAAGTCATTTAGGAATCCAGTACTGAGTAACATGACATGCATCAGGAACAACACACGATAGCTGAGATAAAACAGCAGGTTTATGAGTCAAAGTTTTATATTTTTTGTTCTTAACTACTGACCTATGAGGTGTTACTTGTGCAGCACGAAAATAAGTGGCTACGGAGGAAAAAACAGAAGGTCGAGAAGCAACAACAGAATGTTCGGAGGAAAAAACTGAAGCTTTGGAGATAAACTTTGAATGTTTTTGACTCATAACAGCAGGTTGCATGTTCCTAACAATCGGTTTAGTATGTGCAACAAATTTTGCACGAGAGTTATAAGATCTAGCTCGTGTTGTTTCTTTTTTTATATTGTTTAGCTACTCTATAACAAAAGTCTATGACATGACCATCTCTACCACAATAGGTACAATGAAATTTAACTTTGTGTTCATGTCTAGATGAGTATGCAGTATGTTTATTTGAACCCTAATGTGACAACACTTCTACGGATTTAAAAACCACCTCTTTTGGTTTAGGAACTGTTTTAAGCAAACCACTTACTAATGACTTTACAATTTTAGGTGGATGTGCTTTAGCATGTGCATTGGAATCAAAACCTAAACCAGTTTTATTATTGCAAGATTTGAATGAATTCAGCAGCAAGTTTAGATTTTGGTTCCCAATACAAAATTGCTCTAGTGTCTTATTCATGTCATCAAGATTCTTAGACAATTCTTGGCAGTTTTCACATGAAGGTTTTCCTTTTGGTTTGCAATTAGAACAATATTTAACTTCATGAGCACGTAAAGCATTGTTCAGTATTGAAATTTCATTCATAGCATCATTTAGTTTCTTTTCAAGATCATTACAGGTAGAACAATGCAAATCAATTCTAGAACAAGAAGCATCTTTTAAGTTTCTGTCATTAAGTGTAACAAGCATTTTGTTCTTTTCAATCTCTAACTCAAGTTTATCGGAGTGGAGGAGTGTGCACTTCTTAAGGAGGACAATTGTTCATATATTAAATCGCATGAGGAACAAGAATCATCACTAGGAATCAAGGTTTTCAAATGATTAATTCAGTTTCTAGTGACTCAATTTTAACAACATTGTCCATAAGCTTTTTTTCTTTATCTTCAGAATAACAGTTGCACGGGAAATAGCATCACACATTTCATCACAAGTAGAAAGCAAGTTGTATTTCAAATTTTTGACAAGTGGCACATCTTTCAAAGTGTATTGATTATTTACTCTAACTGAACCTTTAGCAACTATAGGAGTTGAAGAACTATCAGCAAATGTAACATTCTCTACACGTGACACAAAAAAGAGGGGGGGGGGGACCAATCTTTGTTACCGGTCATGTGGTGTGAGCAACCTGAATCCAAAATCAAAATGTTCTCCTTCCTCAAGCATGTAACACACATAGAAGCACAATACGTCGATGAATCAATACTGGAGTTAGTCAAAAGTCATTTAGGAATCCAGTACTGAGTAACATGACATGCATCAGGAACAACACGCGATAGCTGAGATAAAACAGCAGGTTTATGAGTCAAAGTTTTATATTTTTTGTTCTTAACTACTGACCTATGAGGTGTTACTTGTGCAGCACGAAAATAAGTGGCTACGGAGGAAAAAACAGAAGGTCGAGAAGCAACAACAGAATGTTCGGAGGCAAAAACTGAAGCTTTGGAGATAAACTTTGAATGTTTTTGACTCATAACAGCAGGTTGCATGTTCCTAACAATCGGTTTAGTATGTGCAACAAATTTTGCAGGAGAGTTATAAGATCTAGCTCGTGTTGTTTCTTTTTTTATATTGTTTAGCTACTCTATAACAAAAGTCTATGACATGACCATCTCTACCACAATAGGTACAATGAAATTTAACTTTGTGTTCATGTCTAGATGAGTATGCAGTATGTTTATCTGAACCCTAATGTGACAACACTTCTACGGATTTAAAAACCACCTCTTTTGGTTTAGGAACTGTTTTAAGCAAACCACTTACTAATGACTTTACAATTTTAGGTGGATGTGCTTTAGCATGTGCATTGGAATCAAAACCTAAACCAGTTTTATTATTGCAAGATTTGAATGAATTCAGCAGCAAGTTTAGATTTTGGTTCCCAATACAAAATTGCTCTAGTGTCTTATTCATGTCATCAAGTTTCTTAGACAATTCTTGACAGTTTTCACATGAAGGTTTTCCTTTTGGTTTGCAATTAGAACAATATTTAACTTCATGAGAACGTAAAGCATTGTTCAGTATTGAAATTTCATTCATAGCATCTTTTAGTTTCTTTTCAAGATCATTACAGGTAGAACAATGCAAATCAATTCTAGAACAAGAAGCATCTTTTAAGTTTCTATCATTAAGTGTAACAAGCATTTTGTTCTTTTCAATCTCTAACTCAAGTTTATCGGAGTGGAGGAGTGTGCACTTCTTAAGGAGGACAATTGTTCATATATTAAATCGCATGAGGAACAAGAATCATCACTAGGAATCAAGGTTCTCAAATGATTAATTCAGTTTCTAGTGACTCAATTTTAACAACATTGTCCATAAGCTTTTTTTTCTTTATCTTCAGAATAACAGTTGCACGGGAAATAGCATCACACATTTCATCACAAGTAGGACATACCTCTTCATTGTCACTATTGTATTCTGCATCCTCCTTACTTGATCTTGATTTGCCCGACATAAAGCACAAGTTTGCAAGATCATCTTCATCTTCGTCACTTCCAATGTCTACAACAGTCAAGCCAAGTTCTTGATGTGCGGTGATGAAACTGTTTATTAGTTTGCGTCCTATAAAACCCTTCTTTTTGTTGGTGTTGCCAGAAGAGGACTTTACTTTATTTCGCTTTTCATCACGGGTAGAAGGACCTGAAAGGTTAGGGCAATCTGTACGAAAGTGTGCTGTCTTACCACATTCAAAGCATCGTTGAGGTCCGGAGCTTCCTCTCCTTCTAGTTCTTACATTCTGCAATGTTTTTCAGAACCAAGTAGAGATGAGTGCTAGCTCCGCTTTTGGAAATTCTTCAATCTGGTCTAGGCTTAGTGAAGACAGCAAAGCAAGTGTATTGCTAGATGAAGATTGGCCAGAGCTAGGCTTATCACGCAAATGCAAGAGACTTGTTGGGGTTCTTATGTGAGATTATGTCAATTTCATGAGTTTTCAATTTAGAATATAGCACATCTAATGTAAGTGTACTCATGATAGTAGACTCATGAATAGATGTGACTTTCATCGCCAAATTGACATATCTAATGCACTTAGCAATTTCCTAGCATTCTCAGCATCTGAAAAATTAACATTGACGCTATGCAAGTTGCTGAGAATTTTATTAGAGTGAGCAAAGAGGTCATCAATGGACTCACCGGGTTGCATCTCGAAGCGCATGTATTCTTTCTTGAACATATCCTACCTTACCTCCTTGATCATGTTTGATCCTTCGTGGTAGTAACAAAGTGCTCTCCACACATCGTACGTAGATCAGAGGCGTGCAACACGGTTGAAGTCACTCTAAGTTAGTCTTTGGATTATCAAGTTGTGGGCTTTGTTGTTGTTGTTGTCGACATCTCTTAAGTTTATAGCTGCGACTTCATCATTCGGCAGCACGTCGTAAGGCTTGTACACCTTTTCCAATATTGTGAAGCCTTGCACCTGGATAAAAGCTTTCATGCGTGCCTTCCAAACCAGAAAATCAATGCCAACAAAGACACAAGGTTTTGCCGAGTATTCTCCATGAAGATTAGTGAAAACAGGTGCAAATCTCAAAGATTAGAGCACCGTGGCTCTTATACCAATTGTATGATCGAAGAGCACGTGAAAACCTAACAAAGGCGGGGTGAATGGTAGAATAAAATTTTTTCAGCGGAAGCAAAGAAAACCCCTCGGCAGAAAAACAATCTATTAATGAAACTGTGTGTGCGACTAATCTAAATGTGATCAATTGTTACAAAACCACTATAGGTTGTGGAAAATCATGTCACGAAGACGTCACAACAAGAATCACAAAAATCCGTTGAGAGAAACTCATGTTACAATAGAAAGATCGAACAAAGGTCAATCTGGTCTACTCGAGAAAATAGTTCTAGAATACTGCAAAGAAGCCGTGTAGATCATAAACCATAAATCCAATGACTGTGAAATTTTCATAGATGATATATAATAAGTTGTGAATACAACCCAAAATGAATCACGCCAATCGGATCTATAAAACTCGAGTTATGATAAGACCACTGAATAAGGTAGTGTTGTGCAGAAACTCGACGAGAAAATCTTGTCTAAAACAAGTCAGAGGAACAAGGCACAAAAGTTCTTTCAAACTCCGAATTTTATTGATCAAAACACAAGAGGAACAGCCCCAATGTCATCTACCACGAGCTCTGGCCTCCCTTGCTTATATAACCAGCCCAAAGGCCAACTCAACTCTAACAAGGACTCGTATCCTACTCAATTCATGAATCGAAACATTCCATAACTGCTCAAGACTCTTCCATACGCAGATAGAAGCAATCTTAAGACTTCCAAACACCTTAGGAATGTATCCCACATTCCTAAAACAGACCAACTTTGTGACCCACACGAAAATCTATCATAACCAACTCAAATCTTTTCATATTTGAGTCAAACCCCACTCAGCCGCAGCCTGAGACCATAACATAGTCGATTGAACCATTCCGACCAATTTTAATGTGCACATCTCTTCATCACGCCTCGGAACCATGTAGCCATGTCCATGCACTCCATGCACACATGCAAACATCTTCCAACAACGTCCACAATACCTTCATATGCATTGTTCTTGATTGAAAGATGTTGCACGACCTCCCGATAAACTCAACCACAATTCCTCCCGAACTTGGTCGTTGAACCTCATCTTCTCCCTAAGACTAGTTCAATGGATCCCGTCACCAGCCATGTCTTGAACTAAAGCAACACCTGCACATGAATAAAAAACCAATACTTCCGAGCACAAGTCCTTGACTTTACTCTCGTTAGTTCCAAAACCACAACACCTTACGTGAGCACCTCACATAAGCATGTTGCAGACCATAGCAAAATGATATCAGCCATAACCACCAAAACACACCAAAAGCTTAGTAAAAGAATACTAAGCAAACTTTTCATAAGTGTAAAGTATGTTGGAAACATTTGCAAGCCGAAAACATAACCATTTCAATCTAGCTCTGGACCTTGCCAAAACTAACTGGACCTTTAGTCGGAGCTTACCAAAGCTAGCAGGACCTAGCACTGGAGCTTACCAAAGCCAGCGGGACCTAACATCAAAGCTTACCAAAGCTAGTCGGACCTAGCGCCGGACCTTACCGAAGCTAGTCGGACCTAGCGCTAGAGCTTACCAAAGCTAGTCGAACCTAGCGTCGGAGCTAGCAAAAACATGTCAGATCTAGACAAAGAAGTCGGACCTAGGCACAGTAAGTCGGATATTACGTCGAACCTTGCCAGAGCTTGGACCTAGAGTCATACTTTGATGAAAAAGGTGTTTTGGTAGTATTCAAAACTTTTATCGTTATAGACAATGTATTCAGCACACATAGGTCTCACACTTAGCCTAGGCTTGAGTGTCGAGAGCTATGAACTTATCTTCCGCTGTATTGTATTTTAATGTATCTTATTTGTAAAAGACAAAGTTTGTATAACACAATTGTTGTTTTGTGTAACATGATGTACCTTTTTTGTGTGTTGTTGGGTGTCGCATTGTACGGCACCACCCAACTTTGATTACTGGAATGTCGGGACCCCGGTCCACACAAAAGGTCGGCTTCTTCTTCCACTAATTCGTGGGTAATCACAACAATATGTGGGGCAACTTACAATCTGAGGCTCCCACAAAGTTACATCACCAAAAACTCACGAATCAAGACTCAAACAAACTCGAATCAACAGATGAAAGCGAGAGAATCAACCAAGAGCTAAAATCAAAGCACAACCCTTGTCTTTTCTCTCCTAAATCTCACACACCCTTAGGATTCGCTCCTGGGGCTCAAAGATGTGAAGAGAAAGGTGTAGGAGAGCTCTTGGAAGGCTATGGCAGCGCTCGGGTTCGAGAGAGGGCTTTTGAAAGACGGGATATCCCTTTATAATGGGGTCCTGACACTTAGTCATTACCACCAGAAAGAAGTGCGGACTGGTTCGGCCTTGGACCGCGGACTAGTTTAGCCTGTGGGGGACCAGTGGTGTCACCCTTGATAATACACAAAGTCCCCCCTCCAGCTTTTGGACTCAAACGATCACAACACCATGGACTAGTACGTCCAAGAACGGACTACTCCAATCTCACACAGAACCTTTTGTTCTGGGTGAGAACAGATAGGTCTAGTTTACTGGACTAGTTAAGCCACAGAGGGCGGGCAAGTCCATCCTTCCAAGACTTAGTACCAGCAGCAACCTCCAAACTCCAAAAAGACTAGTCTAACCCACGAAGGACTAGTCTAAACTCACATAGAACCTTTTGTTCCGGCCAGTAATGGACAAGTCTGCTTGGGCAGACTAGTTCGGGCCCCAAGGAGGACTAGTCCATCTTTTCAGGACTTAGTCCCAGAATGACACAAATACACTCACCATGGGCTAGTTCGTCCCCAAATGGACAAGTCCGAACTCACACAAAAACTCTTGATCCGCCTAACATCGGATCAGTCTGATGTGGCAGGACTAGTCCAGCCTTCTAGCCCGGACAAGTTCTGCCCTGTCCTTAGGGCTGCCTCAACTCATCTCTCCAACTAAACCTATTTGGATTAAGATCCCTTAGGAGATTCTCAACACCTTGAGTTTTTGAACACACTCTCAAAATTAGGCTAAACTCAACGCACAAAATTTTAAACCTTAAATTCTACTCTTCGAGTTTTTTCACCTTTTTCTCTCTTTTCCCTTTTTGACTGCATCCAACTTTGTCCAACTTTAAATCACATGTACTTACACTTGCAATGCTCATTAGTCCATTAAGTATTGTCATTAAACCCACGGGGATTTACCCTATAAGCACATTCACTATCAAACTCATCATCTTTAGTTGAATGCAAGGAAGTTTAGATTTAACCTTTTCTCTTCACTTCTTTTTGCCATGAGGCAAGCATGACTTGAGGTCATCCATTCTCCCTTGTTTGGCAAGAGAGTCTTCCTCATAGTCGGCTTCTTGATGGCGATGGTCGCCATCTCCTCTTCATCTTCGTAGGAGGACTCATCGTTGGAGTCCCACTCCTTGCTGACGTGGGCTTGACCATGTGGAATCTTCTTCTTGAAGATCTTCTTCTAGAGAATCTTCTTATCTTCAGGCTTCTCATCCTTCTTCTTCTTCTTGTCTTCATCCTTCTCGTATGGGCAATTCATAATGAAATGCCCATACTCTCAGTAGTTGTATCAAGCTCTTTTGGTCCTTGACTTGCTCTTTTCCTTGCCCTTGCTTTCGTAGTTGGACCCTCTTCTTCTCTTCATCATCCTCTTGAACCACTTTATGAAGAAAGCCATTTCCACATCATCCATGTTTGTGCTCTCATCATCTCTATCGTCATCTTTGCTTCATGCTTGTACTTCTTTGCCTTTGGACTTCGATGATGCTTTGAGAGCAATATCCTTCTTCTTTGAGAATGTAACCTTGACAAGGTCATTGACGTGGCGAGCTTCCATCTCCATCATCTCGTGGTTGATGATCTTCCCTAGCACCTCATTCGGAGTCATCTTGTGGAAGTTAGGACTCTCTCGGATGATGGTGCATAAGGTGAAGTTGTGGGGCATGAATGCTCTAATCATCCTTTTGACCACTTCATGCTCCGTCCGCTTCTTGCATCCGTACGCACAACTCCTATTGATACGGGTCTTGAGCCGATTGTACATCTCTTGAGGGGTCTCACCATCTTCCATGGAAAATCATTCAAGTTCTCCCTCTATCATCAAAATCTTTGCTTCACGCTCGGATCGGTTGCCTTCATGAGCAATCTTGAGAGTGTTCGAAATCTCCTTGGCTTGCTCCAACTCGTCCACTTTGTCTAATTCTTGTTGGCTCAAGGACAAGTTGAGCACGACCACCGCTTGAGCATTGCGGTGAATTTGTTGCTCTTGCTCGGGAGTGAGATCTTCATTATCCACGAGGTATCTACACCTGTGCAAATGATGTGCCAAAGAGCGGAATAGAGAGAAATAAGATGCAGTTTCATGTTATGCTTCCACATTGTATAGTTAGTACCATCAAAATGAGGTGATTTGCCCAAAGGAATTTAAACGACCATAATTAAAAGGATATTGTGTGTAGTCCTCTTGGGTCTTCTTGAGCTTCTTCTCCTTCTGAAGCCTCTTCCTCCTATGAGCCTCATCTTTTCTTTTTGAAGAAGATTCGCAAGTCGCTTCATCTCTTCCTTTTTCATCTTCACTCGACACATCAAAGAGAGGAGGTATTGGCTTTGTCTTATGCGTTGCATCGATTTTGAGAGGTGGAGGGTTCAATCATTGTGTTTAATGTACAGTGTTCTCACCGGTTTTGATGGTGTCTTGGGGTGGCAAGTCCTTCCCGTCATTTCCCCCCATCTCCTCTCCGAGTGATTAACCTTTAGGGAGATTTGGCTATGATACCATGAATGATGCCTAGAGGGGGGTGAATAGGCTAAAATCCTGAAATCACTTAATTAAAACTTAATCAACAACACAGGGGCAGACTAGTCTGGTCTAGGGGGTGGACTAGTCTGGTTAGTTAGTTCAAATGTGAGAAAGGTTGGATTTTATGGTGTTTTTTTGATCTACTTAATGCGAAATGAAGTACAACTAACTAGCAACCCATCTAATCAATTGCAAGTACTAGGAACAAGTTATAAGCAAGATTACGAGTGTTGACAGCTATTATATACCAATTTCAGCCGTCAATATAACTCAATTATTTGAAGGAAATATCATTTCTTGCACACATCACCTTTCTATTTAATCTATTTCCACTTGTATTTGGAGAAATTGGTGCATGCAAGTATTTTATACAGAACTAAAGTGAAACAAGGGCGTGGATCCTATAAAATATCATCCTAGTCAATCAAGCGCCGACATGTGGCACCACGTGGATCAAATTGCCCACAAATGGAAGTATCCGAGGACATCCTACTGTGTACACCCTATATCAGTAAAGGGGACCCACCTGGAAGTCACCCCAAGATAGAACAGACTATTTGGAGGACTTACCAGGTCGGTCGACTCCCCTAGTCGGCCGACCTTATCTTTCCTCCAAACTCGGTCAGCTTCAACGTGTAGGCTCCTCCCGGCCTGAAGAAGTCATTGATGACTGATTCGCACGCTTTTGGTGGCGGGAATCGACCCTTCTCCACCATAAATAAGACCCCTCACTTAAACACACACCACTTGAGCATAATTATATTGTATTCACTAGTTCTCTTAGTCGTTAGTGGAGTTAGGCTACAGAGAGAGAGCCTTTAGTCCCAATTCCAATTGGGGAAAGGTATGGCTCATGTATCTTTTCTTATATTTGTGACTTTATGCATAATAAAGATATTATCTTTAGTCTTCTTTTATTCATATATTTGGATGAAGTGTTTCTTGTTTGATTGTGGATTCCATGTATGTGCTCGGAGTAGTCTTTATGATTATGCCATTTCACTCCTAATCTATCATCATAAACACTACAAACCCCCACTATAGTCTAATTAGTTATGATATGATCATGTTGATATGAATAACTTATGCTATGTCTCAATATTGGTTCAACAATGTTTAGATTAGTCATTGCCTTAGAGAGGTACTTGTACTTGAGCCTCTAAGGTATTTACATAGTATGCTAGCATGGTCCTAGGATAGTAAGTAGCGTTGGATGTCTTGTAGAACCACGGATTGATGAGGTAGGAAGTAGGTGGTGATAGCACTATCTGTCCTTTGTAATCCTTAACATTCGGCTATGCAACGTGCTCTTTGTGGGAGTCGTCCAAGTATTGCTAGGGGTAAATTCATGCCCAATATGTTGAACAACTTAGCATAAGCATTCACTATTGATATGCCCATTAGTATCTAACTTATGCTATATATATATATATATATATATATATATATATATATATATATTAGAAGCATTGTAGGAGTAACTCCCCAACTCTTAGTCTGATCTCCATTAGGGCCCATTTACCCTTTAGAATAGATTGCTTAGGTGTGTGTCACACTACCCATATATTACCAACTTACCCCTATCTTGATAATTTATTAGTATCCCATACCTTGATCATAAGAGTATTGTTTACTTTACTCCATTGCCTTCCTTTGGAATAAATACGATACCCTTAGGAATACTCTTGGGTGAAATGCTACATGACAGTTTCTGTGCGCTTGTGGACCTCATCTCTTTCGAGGTATGATCTGTGATATAAGAAACATCAACAAACATTTTTGGCGCTAGTGCCGAGGAAGGCAAAGGAAGTGAAGGATAGCTATTGTGACACTCGGTTCCAAAAATGAACCAACCGTGATGCATATGTGTGACCAAGATGTTTAACACACATACACAAGTGATCCACAAACAATAAACATATTTTAACCATGTCTCGAATAATAACACTAATAATAGTAACTTATTACAATCCCTAAAGTCTCGAATACAATCTCTAAACTATTGCAGCGGAAAACACTAAACACTAAGACTCCTAATGCCACAGGCAAGCTTGATAGTAACACACATGCCGAGAACTCCTCAAAGACCTCGTGGTACTCCACATTTTCACCAGCGTCTGAATTTGTTGTGGGAATAGAAAGGGTGAGCACACGTCGTACTCAACAAGTGTGGAAAGTATTGCATGTAGCATAAACAAGGAATGACAAGAAACAGTGGCTAATTGCATAAAAGTACATTCAAAATAGTTGAAAATGCAATTATATCATCATTAAGTAGGGTCCTTCCCAAAATAACTAAAATAATATTAATTTCAACTAAAATAATCAATACCAACAATAATAATCCATACCCAACTTAATTGCTCTCATTTTCATCCATTCCATATACCAAAGCCAGTTAATGAACCACTACCAATTACTAATTCAATTCCAGCCATTAAACCATGTTAGAGTCCAAACTCTAATCACATGAGGATCTAGGTTGCTCATAACCGGGAGCACGACTATGATGATAGTTTTAAACACACTCTGCAGTGGTTGTACCACTTTACCTACAAGTTCGTGATTTCGTCACCTTTCGATGATTATGGAATCTCAATTATGCCGTCTCACACTTCCTTAGGTGTGTGGCCAAGAGATCACAAATAGCCTTTACAAAGTGATTACTAGCATATTTAGACCCCATTGAGGTTTCACCGGTGGTGATGTCTCCAACGGAGAACATCCAACCAAGGACCCCCTCTTGAGCCATTTGGATACCAGGATAGTCCCACCAATCTCTACTAACCCATTCGACTACCCCTTCCTCAAGCATTCTTAATGGTCCAAATAGTACTGGCAACACACTAATTAGTCAGCTACGCCGCACCCACACTTGGCCCTGTGGTGGCAACGTAAATCCTGGATGGTCGCTCCACGAACCTGTTCTTAGATCCAAAGCAAGCAAAACCACCGAAACAGTCCAACCCATTCCACATAATCGGTTTGTTTAGATCCCTAGGCACCATGTTGCTAAAAGGTCATTATTATCAATTCTCATCATTCACATTTTCAATAGTTCATAATATAGTAGTATGAGTGTTTCCCAAACCAAATTGAGTAATGCTGAGCAAAAAGTGTTAGATACCCTTCCTGACTCTCTACTGAGTGTTCAAGCGGCAAGGGTGGTCATACAAAACTAGTAAACTCCTATAATTGGGTTTTCCCATCAATTTACACAAGCATGCAATTTGCAAACAAAACATTTAAAAAACCGGATCAAAATGATCAAGGAGACTTGCCTTGCTCTTGATCTTGGTTTCGATCAAAGGCTTCGAAGTTCTGGTTCTGCAGGTCCTCGAAAGCACTCTTTACAGCGAGACCTTCTATTCCGCGCGACAAACATGCAAAATAATCATTACAATCAATAAATGCTCATATATTACTCAATATGCCATGATATGCATGATTAATACAATTGTGAAGTAAAACTTGTGAGTGAGTTGCTATTAATGTTTACTAACTAGTTACAATAGGTTTTAACAATTTTGAATAGTTTTTGAGTTGATTCGAATTAAATTGGGTTCAATTCAGCATTAACAGGCTCTAAACACCGGACAAATCTGATATAGGGGTCGGACTAGCCCGCCCTATACTGTACTGCAGAGTTTGGGTTTTCTGATCAGCGAGACCTAGGGTCGAATTTCACGTGAAAAAGTGGATGTCGAGGGTGTATCGTGTATCTAGAGATCCAGGGATCAAGAATTTGTGTGAAACTTGAGTCTTGATGATCTAGGGCTTGATGAAGAGGAGTTGATGAATGTTCGATGATAAAGAATGTCAATTGTTGAAATTTTGACGAAGATCGAGCTCGACTGATCCTTCTCCCTCTTCTCTTCCTTCTCCATGCTCTTAGGCTCCTTCTTGACGACAACACACGATCAAGGAACGACAGCAAGGGTTTTCTCAAAGGTTGGAAAGGTAGGGGTATAGGGTTGTTTATATACGGGTGGAGAGGTAAGGTTTTAGGGTGAATTCCAAGTGGATTTCGATGGGGGACGAGTAGGGACCAAGGTGGGGTCCACTTGGGCTCCTCTGAGGTTGGGCACGAAGTTCTTGGGCCCAATTAAGGCAAATACCCAATAACCAATCGTAGAAGAATAATAGAATCCAAGTAGAACTCAGTAGGCCGAACTAGTCCGCAAAAGGGACCAGACAAGTCTGATTTGGGACAGAGACTATTTCGGACAAGTCCGGTATGTATGGTCGGACAAGTTCAGTGCTGCAAATAAAAGTCTTCCGGACTGAAAATTGAACAAGATCGGACTAGTCCTCTCAAAATCGGACAAGTAAGAGCAAACATCAGAAGCTCAATCCGGACTAGTCCGTGCAATGTGCCGGACAAGTCCGGGCTCTGAAGAAACTGAATTTTCCGAAAGAGAAAGGGAACACCAGACTAGTCCGGGGTTATGGCCAGACAAGTTCGTACCCTGAGAGACTTAAATTTTTGATTAAGCCTATGTTCATTTTAAATATTTTTCCTTTTGAGGTTGCTTTATGTTAACATGTATGAGGATGCATGAAATGCATTATGCATGAAAATGAGGGTGTTACAAACCTACCCCTCTTAAAATGAATCTCGCCCACAAGATTTGACGTGGAAGGAAAGAGATAGGAAAATTCCTTCTTGAGATCTTCTTCCAGCTCCCAAGTCGTTTCCAATTCTGTATGATGCTTCCATTGCACTTTGCACCATCTGATCACCTTGTTCCTTGTAAACCTTTCCTGGTTTCCAAAATGTTGACAGGTTGTCTCGGCATAGGTCAAATCTTCCTCAAGCTCCAATTCTTCCATCGGTACCTGCTCTTCTAGAACCCTAGAGCACTTCTTGAGCTGAGAAACATGAAACACATCATGGACATCGAAAAGTTGCGGTGGCATCATCAGTTTATATGCTACTTCACCGTGTTTGTCCAAAATCTTGAATGGTCCAATATAGCGAGGTGGCAACTTGCCTTTGACATTAAACCGCTTGTGACCTCGCATAGGTGACACTTTGAGGTATACAAAGTCTCCCACTTCAAAAGGTAGGCTTCTTCGTCTATTATCCGCGTAACCCTTTTGTCTCGACCGAGCAGCTCTCAAATTTTTGCGGATTGTATGGACTTACTTCTTGGCCTCCTGGATCACATCAGGACCAAATACTTGAGTTTCCCTTGACTCATTCCAAAACAAGGGTGTTCTACACCATCTCCCATACAATGCTTCATATGGTGACATCTTCAAACTTGCTTGATAGCTATTTTTATAGGAGAATTCGGCATATGGCAGGCTCTTATCCCAACCTCCTCCATACTTTAACGCACAATCCCTTAGCATGTATTCCAAAATCTGATTTGTGCTCTCGTTCTGTCCATCTGTTTGAGTGTGATAGGCAGAACTGAAGTTCAATTGAGTCCCCATAGACTCATGCATCTTTTGTGAGAACCTTGAGGTAAATTGAGAACCTCTATCGAACACTATTTTCTTCGGTACTCCGTGTAAACATATTATTCTTCCCATGTACAATTTTGTCAACTTTGCTTCACTATAAGTAGTTTTGATAGGAATGAAATGCGTTGATTTCGTCAATCAATCCACAATAACCCATATCAAATCGTATCCTGCTGAAGTGCGAGGCAAACCGACTATGAATTCCATAACAACCTCTTCCCATTTCCATTATGGAATCTTCAACGGCTGCAGTAATCCAACTGGCCTTTGATGTTCAGCTTTTACTCATTGGCACACATCACATATGCGACATATTCATCTATGTCCCTCTTCATACCATCCCATCAGTAGCATGTCTTCAGATCTTTATACATTTTCGTACAGCCGGGATGGATAATGTAAGGTGAGTCATGTGCCTCCTTCAATATCAACCGTCAGAGGCGCTTCTCATTGGGCACAACAATTCGTTTCTCAAGCTATAGGTTACCATGGTCATCCTCATCGAATCTGAATTCTGTCCCTTCTTGGGTCATTTCCTTGATTTTTTGGATTTCCTTATACTTTGCCTAACCTTCTCCTATCTCTTGCTCCAGGGTTGGATTCAGTTCCATTATTCCCATCTCATTTGCAAATCCAATGTTCAACAGTTAAGACTCCTTGCAAAGCTCAGGTGGCAACTCCTGAACTATGAGTTGGTGGCTTGCTCCCTTCTGTCTCAAAGCACCAGCCAATACGTTGGCTTTTCCTATATGATAGTTGATTCCCACATCATAATCCTTAATTAGTTCCAACCATCTTTGTTGCCTCAAATTAAGATCCATTTGCGTGAATATGTACTTGAGACTCTTATGACCCGTATAAATCTCACATCTATGGCCAATAACATAATGTCTCAAAATCTTCAACGCATGCACTACGGCTGCAAGTTCGAGGTCATGCTTAGGGTAATTCTGCTCATGTTTCTTCAATTTTCTGGATACATAAGCTACTACTCAGCCTTCTTGCATTAATACACAACCAAGTTATTTCCTTGATGCATCGCAATAGATATCAAAGCTCTTGCTCACATCTGGCAATACCAACACAAGTACTATTGTTATCCTCTTCTTCAGCTCCTCAAAACTGTCCTGACAGGCTTGAGTCCACTTGAAAGGATTCTCCTTCATTGATAGCTCAGTCATGTGCGCTTGCAGACCTCATATCTTTCGAGAGATGACCTGTGATGTAAGAAACATCAACAAACATATCTAGCGCCGGTGCCGGGGAAGGCAAAGGAAGTGAAGGATAGCTATTGTGACACTCGGTTCCAAAAATGAACCAAGCGTGATGCATATGTGTGACCCATATGTTTAACACACATACACAAGTGATCCACAAACGATAAACATATTTTAACCATGTATCGAATAATAACACTAATAATAGTAACTTATTACAATCCCTAAAGTCTCAAATACCATCTCTAAACTATTGCAGCGGAAAACACTAAACATTAAGACTCCTAACGCCACATACAAGCTTGACAATAACACACATGCCGGGAACTCCTGAAAGACCTCATGGTACTCCACATTTTCACCTGCATCTGAATTTGTTGTGGGAATATAAAGGGTGAGCACACGTTGTACTCAACAAGTGTGGAAAGTATTGCATGTAGCAGAAACAAGGAATGACAAGAAACAGAGGCTAATTGCATAAAAGTACATTCAAAATAGTTGAAAATGCAATTATATCATCATTAAGTAGGGTCCTTCCCAAAATAACTCAAATAACATTAATTTCAACTTAAATAATCAATACCAACAATAATAATCCATACCCAACTTAATTGCTCATATGTCTCATTTTCATCCATTCCATATACCAAAGCCAGTTAATGAACCACTACCAATTACTAATTCAATTCCATCCATTAAACCATGTTAGAGTCCAGACTCTAATCATGTGAGGATCTAGGTTGCTCATAACCGGGACCACGACTATGATGATAGTTTTAAACACACTCTGCAGTGGTTGCACCAATTTACCCACAAGTTCGTGATTTCGTCACCTTTCGATGATTATGGAATCTCAATTATGCCCTCTCACACTTCCTTAGGTGTGTGGCCAAGAGATCACAAATAGCCTTTACAAAGTGATTACTAGCATATTTAGACCCCATCGAGGTTTCACCGGTGGTGATGTCTCCAACTGAGCACATCCAACCAAGGACCCCCTCTTGAGCCATTTGGATACCAGGATAGTCCCACCAATCTCTACTAACCCATCTGACTACCCCTTCCTCAAGCATTCTTAATGGTCTAAATAGTATTAGCAACACACTAATTAGTCAGCTACGCCGCACCCACACTTGGACCTGTGGTGGCAACGTAAATCCTGGATGGTCGCTAGACAAACCTGTTCTTAGATCCAAAGCAAGCAAAACCACCGAAATAGTCCAACCCATTCCACATAATCGGTTTGTTTAGATCCCTAGGCACCATGTTGCTAAAATGTCATTATTATCAATTCTCATCATTCACATTTTCAATAGTTCATAATATAGCAGTATGAGTGTTTCCCAAACCAAATTGAGTAATGCTGAGCAAAAAGTGTTAGATACCCTTCCCGACTCTCTACATAGCGTTCAAGCGGCAAGGGTGGTCATATAAAACTAGTAAACTCCTATAATTGGGTTTTCCCATCAATTGACACAAGCATGCAATTTGCAAACAAAACATTTAAAAACCCGGATCAAAATGATCAAGGAGACTTTCCTTGCTCTTGATCTTGGTTTTGATCGAAGGATTCAAAGTTCTGGTTCTGCAGGTCCTCGAAAGCACTCTTTACAGCGAGACCTTCTATTCTGCGCGACAAACATGCAAAAGGATCATTACAATCAATAAATGCTCATATATTACTCAATATGCCATGATTTGCATCATTAATACAATTGTGAAGTAAAACTTGTGAGTGAGTTGCTATTAATGTTTACTAACTAGTTACAATAGGTTTTAACAAGTTTGAATAGTTTTTGAGTTGATTCGAATTAAATTGGGTTCAATTCAGCATTAACAGGCTCAAAACACCGGACAAATCCGGTATAGGGGCCGGACTAGCCCGCCCTATACTGTACTGCAGAGTTAGGGTTTTCTTACCAGTGAGACTTAGGGTCGAATTTCATGTGAAAAGTGGATGTCGAGGGTGTACCGTGTATCTAGAGATCCAGGGATCAAGAATTTGATGTGAAACTTGAGTCTTGATGATCTAGGGCTTGATGAAGATGAGTTGATTAATGTTCGATGATAAAGAACATCAATTGTTAAAAATTTGTAGAAGATCAAGCTCGACTGATCCTTCTCCCTCTTCTCTTCCTTCTACGTGCTCCTAGGCTCCTTCTTCACGAAAGCACACGATCAAGGAACGACAGCAAGGGTTTTCTCAAAGGTTGGAAAGGTAAGGGTATTGGGTTGTTTATATAGGGGTGGAGAGGTAGGGTTTTAGGGTGAATTCCAAGTGGATTTCGGTGGGGGACGAGTAGGGACCGAGGTGGGGTCCACTTAGGCTCCTCTGAGGTTGGGCACGAAGTTCTTGGGCCCAATTAAGGCAAATACCCAATAACCAATCGTAGAAGAATAATAGAATCCAAGTAGAACTCAGTAGGCCGAACTAGTCTGCAATAGGGACCAGACAAGTCTGATTTGGGACAGAGACTATTTCGGACAAGTCTGGTATGTACGGTCGGACAAGTTCAGTGTTGCAAATAAAAGTTTTCCGGACTGAAAATTGGACAAGATAGGACTAGTCCTCTCAAAATCGGACAAGTACGAGCAAACATCAGAAGCTCAATCCGGACTAGTCCGTGCAATGTGCCGGACAAGTCCGGGCTCTGAAGAAACTGAATTTTCCGAAAGAGAAAGGGAACACCAGACTAGTCCGGGGTTACGGCCAGACAAGTTCGTACCCTGACAGACTTAAATTTTTGATTAAGCCTAAGTTCATTTTAAATATTTTTCCTTTTGAGGTTGCTTTATGTTAACATGTATGAGGATGCATGAAATGCATTATGCATGAAAATGAGGGTGTTACAAACCTACGCCTCTTAAAATGAATCTCGCCCACAAGATTCGACGTGGAAGGAAAGAGATAGGAAAATTCCTTCTTGAGATCTTCTTCCAGCTCCCAAGTCGTTCCAAATTCTGTATGATGCTTCCATTGCACTTTGCACCATCTGATCACCTTGTTCCTTGTAAACCTTTCCTGGTTTCCAAAATGTTGACATGTTGTCTCGGCATAGGTCAAATCTTCCTCAAGCTCCAATTCTTCCATCGGTACCTGCTCTTCTAGAACCCTAGAGCACTTCTTGAGCTGAGAAACATGAAACACATCATGGACATCGAAAATTTGCGGTGGCATCATCAGTTTATATGCTACTTCACTGTGTTTGTCCAAAATCTTGAATGGTCCAATATAGCGAGGTGCCAACTTGCCTTTGACATTAAACCGCTTGTGACCTCGCATAGGTGACACTTTGAGGAATACAAAGTCTCCCACTTCAAAAGGTAGGCTTCTTCGTCTATTATCCGCGTAACCCTTTTGTCTCGACCGAGCAGCTCTCAAATTTTTGCGGATTGTATGGACTTGCTTCTCGGCCTCCTGGATCACATTAGGACCAAATACTTGAGTTTCCCTTGACTCATTCCAAAACAAGGGTGTTCTACACCTTCTCCCATACAATGTTTCATATGGTGATATCTTCAAACTTGCTTGATAGCTATTTTTATAGGAGAATTCGACATATGGCAGGATCTTAACACAACCTCCTCCATACTTCAACGCACAATCCCTTAGCATGTCTTCCAAAATCTGATTTGTGCTCTCGTTCTGTCCATTTGTTTGAGTGTGATAGGCAAAACTGAAGTTCAATTGAGTCCCCATAGACTTATGCATCTTTTGTGAGAACCTTGAGGTAAATTGAGAACCTCTATCAGACACTATTTTCTTCGGTACTCCGTGTAAACACACTATTCTTCCCATGTACAATTGTGTCAACTTTGCTTCACTATAAGTAGTTTTGGTAGGAATGAAATGTGTTGATTTCGTCAATCAATCCACACTAACCCATATAGAATCGATCCTGCTGAAGTGCGAGGGAAACCAACTATGAAGTCCATAACAACCTCTTCCCATTTCCATTCTGGAATCTACAACGGCCGCAGTAATCCAACTGGCCTTTGATGTTCAGCTTTTACTCGTTATCACACATCACATATGCGACATATTCATTTATGTCCCTCTTCATACCATCCCACCAGTAGCATGTCTTCAGATCGTTATACAATTTCGTACAGCCGGGATGGATAATGTATGGTGAGTCATGTGCATCCTTCAATATCAACTGTTAGAGGCGCTTCTCTTTGGGCACAACACTTCGTTTCCCAAGCTATAGGTTACCATGGTCATCCTCATCGAATCTGAATTTTGTCTCTTCTTGGGTCATTTCCTTGATTTTTTGGATTTCCATATCCTTTGCCTAACCTTCCCTTATCTCTTGCTCCAGGGTTGGATTCAGCTCCATTATTCCCATCTCATTTGAAAATCCAATGTTCAACAGTTAAAACTCCTTGCAAAGCTCAGGTGGCAACTCCTGAACTATGAGTTGGTGGCTTGCTCCCTTTTGTCTCAAAGCACCAGCCACTACGTTGGCTTTTCATATATGATAGTTGATTCTAACATCGTAATCCTTAATTAGTTCCAACCATCTTTGTTGCCTCAAATTAAGATCCATTTGCGTGAATATGTACTTGAGACTCTTATGACCCATATAAATCTCACATCTATGGCCAATAACATAATGTCTCAAAATCTTCAATGCATGCACTACGGCTGCAAGTTCGAGGTCATGCTTAGGGTAATTCTGCTCATGTTTCTTCAATTTTTTGGATGCATAAGCTACTAATCAACCTTCTTGCATTAATACACAACCAAGATATTTCCTTGACACATCGCAATAGATATCAAAGCTCTTGCTCACATCTGGCAATACCAACATAGGTACTATTGTTATCTTCTTCTTCAGCTCCTCAAAACTGTCCTGACAGGCTTGAGTCCACTTGAAAGGCTTCTCCTTCATTGATGGCTCAGTCATGTGCGCTTGCAGATCTAATCTCTTTTGAGAGATGATCTGTGATGTAAGAAACATCAACAAACATTTTTAGCGCCGGTGCCGGAGAAGGCAAAGGAAGTGAAGGATAGCTATTGTGACACTCGGTTCCAAAAATGAACCAAGTGTGATGCATATGTGTGACCCAGATATTTAACACACATACACAAGTGATCCACAAACGATAAACATATTTTATCCATGTCTAGAATAATAACACTAATAATAGTAACTTATTACAATCCCTAAAGTCTCAAATACAATCTCTAAACTATTGCAGCAGAAAACACTAAACACTAAGACTCCTGATGCCACAGGCAAGCTTGATAGTAACACACATGCTGAGAACTCCTCAAAGACCTCGTGGTACTCCACATTTTCACCTGCATCTGAGTTTGTTGTGGGAATAGAAAGGGTGAGCATACGTCGTACTCAACAAGTGTGGAAAGTATTGCATGTAGCATAAACAAGGAATGACAAGAAACAGTGGCTAATTGCATAAAAGTACATTCAAAATAGTTGAAAATGCAATTATATCATCATTAAGTAGGGTCCTTCCCAAAATAACTCAAATAACATTAATTTCAACTTAAATAATCAATACCAACAATAATAATACATACCCAACTTAATTGCTCGTATGTCTCATTTTCATCCATTCCATATACCAAAGCCAGTTAATGAACCACTACCAATTACTAATTCAATTCCAGCCACTAAACCATGTTAGAGTCCAAACTCTAATCATGTGAGGATCTAGGTTGCTCATAACCGGGAGCACGACAATGATGATAGTTGTAAACACACTCTGCAGTGGTTGTACCACTTTACCCACAAGTTCGTGATTTCGTCACCTTTCGATGATTATGGAATCTCAATTATGTCGTCTTACACTTCCTTAGGTGTGTGGCCAAGAGATCACAAATAGCCTTTACAAAGTGATTACTAGCATATTTAGACCCTATTGAGGTTTCACCGTTGGTGATGTCTCCAACAGAGAACATCCAACCAAGGACCCCCTCTTGAGCCATTTGGATACCAGGATAGTCCTACCAATCTCTACTAACCCATCCGAATACCCCTTCCTCAAACATTTTTAATAGTCCAAATAGTACTGGCAACACACTAATTAGTCAGCTACAACGCACCCACACTTGGCCCTGTCATGGTAGCGTAAATACTGGATGGTCACTCCACGAACCTGTTCTTAGATCCAAATCAGGCAAAACCACCGAAATAGTCCAACCCATTCCACATAATCGGTTTGTTTAGATCCCTAGGCACCATGTTGCTAAAAGGTCATTATTATCAATTCTCATCATTCACATTTTCAATAGTTCATAATATAGTAGTATGAGTGTTTCCCAAACCAAATTGGGTAATGCTGAGCAAAGAGTGTTAGATACCCTTCCCGACTCTCTACATATTGTTCAAGCGGCAAGGGTGGTCATACAAAACTAGTAAACTCCTATAATTGGGTTTTCCCATCAATTTACACAAGCATGCAATTTGCAAACAAAACATTTAAAAACTCGGATCAAAATGATCAAGGAGCCTTGCCTTGCTCTTGATCATGGTTTCGATCGAAGGCTTCGAAGTTCTGGATCTGCAGGTCCTCGAAAGCACTCTTTACTGCGAGACCTTCTATTTCGCGCGACAAACATGCAAAAGAATCATTACAATCAATAAATGCTCATATATTACTCAATATGCCATGATATGCATGATTAATACACTTGTGAAGTAAAACTTGTGAGTGAGTTGCTATTAATGTTTACTAACTAGTTACAATAGGTTTTAACAAGTTTGAATAGTTTTTGAGTTGATTCGAAATAAATTTGGTTCAATTCAGCATTAACAGGCTCAAAACACCAGACAAATCCAGTATAGGGGTCGGACTAGCCCACCATATACTGTACTGCAGAGTTAGGGTTTTCTGATCAGCGAGACTTAGGGTCGAATTTCACGTGAAAAAGTGGATGTCAAGGGTGTACCGTGTATCTAGAGATCTAGGGATCAAGAATTTGATGTGAAACTTGAGTCTTGATGATCTAGGGCTTGATGAAGATGAGTTGATGAATGTTCTATGATAAAGAACGTCAATTGTCGAAAATTTGATGAAGATCGAGCTCGATTGATCCTTCTCCCTCTTCTCTTCCTTCTCCATGCTCCTAGGCTCCTTGACGACGGCACACGATCAAGGAACGACAGCAAGGGTTTTCTCAAAGGTTGGAAAGGTAAGGGTATTGGGTTGTTTATATAGGGGTGGAGAGGTAGGGTTTTAGGGTTAATTCCAAGTGGATTTTGGTGGGGGACGAGTAGGGACCAAGGTGGGGTCCACTTGGGCTCTTTTGAGGTTGGGCACGAAGTTCTTGGGCCCAATTAAGGCAAATACCCAATAACCAATCGTAGAAAAATAATAGAATCCATGTAGAACTCAGTAGGCCGAACTAGTCCGCAATAGGGACCAGACAAGTCCGATTTGGGACAGAGACTATTTTGGACAAGTCTGATATGTATGGTCGGACAAGTTCAGTGTTGCAAATAAAAGTCTTCCGGACTGAAAATTGGACAAGATCGGACTAGTCCTCTCAAAATCGGACAAGTACGCGCAAACATCAGAAGCTCAATCCGGACTAGTCCGTGCAATGTGACGGACAAGTCCGGGCTCTGAAGAAACTGAATTTTCCGAAAGAGAAAGGGAACACTAGACTAGTTCGGGGTTATGGCCAGACAAGTTCGTACCCTAACAGACTTAAATTTTTGATTAAGCCTAAGTTCATTTTAAATATTTTTCCTTCTGAGGTTGCTTTATTTCAACATGTATGAGGATGCATGAAATGCATTATGCATGAAAATGAGGGTGTTACAAACCTACCCCTCTTAAAATGAATCTCGCCCACAAGATTCGACGTGGAAGGAAAGAGATAGGAAAATTCCTTCTTGAGATCTTCTTCCAGCTCCCAAGTCGTTTCCAATTCTGTATGATGCTTCCATTGCACTTTGCACCATCTGATCACCTTGTTCCTTGTAAACCTTTCCTGGTTTCCAAAATGTTGACAGGTTGTCTCGGCATAGGTCAAATCTTCCTCAAGCTCCAATTCTTCCATTGGTACCTGCTCTTCTAGAACCCTAGAGCACTTCTTGGGCTGAGAAACATGAAACACATCATGGACATCGAAAAGTTGTGGTGGCATCATCAGTTTATATGCTAATTCACTGTGTTTGTCCAAAATCTTGAATGGTCCAATATAGCGAGGTGCCAACTTTCCTTTGACATTAAATAGATTGTGACCTCAAATAGGTGACACTTTGAGGTATACAAAGTCTCCCACTTCAAAAGGCAGGCTTCTTCGTCTATTATCCGCGTAACCCTTTTGTCTCGACCGAGCAGCTCTCAATTTTTTGCGGATTGTATGGACTTGCTTCTCGGCCTCCTGGATCACATCAGGACCAAATACTTGAGTTTCCCTTGACTCATTCCAAAACAAGGGTGTTCTACACCTTCTCCCATACAATGCTTCATATGGTGACATCTTCAAACTTGCTTGATAGCTATTTTTATAGGAGAATTCAGCATATGGCAGGCTCTTATCCCAACCTCCTCCATACTTTAACGCACAATCCCTTAGCATGTCTTCCAAAATCTGATTTGTGCTCTCGTTCTGTCCATCTGTTTGAGTGTGATAGGCAGAACTGAAGTTCATTTGAGTCCCCATAGACTCATGCATCTTTTGTGAGAACCTTGAGGTAAATTGAGAACCTCTATCGTACACTATTTTCTTCGGTACTCCGTGTAAACACACTATTCTTCCCATGTACAATTCTGTCAACTTTGCTTCACTATAAGTAGTTTTGATAGGAATGAAATGCGTTGATTTCGTCAATCAATCCACAATAACCCATATCGAATCGTATCCTACTGAAGTGCGAGGCAAACCGACTATGAAGTCCATAACAACCTCTTCCCATTTCCATTCTGCAATCTTCAACGGCTGCAGTAATCCAACTGGCCTTTGATGTTCAGCTTTTACTCGTTGGCACACATCACATATGCGACATATTCATCTATGTCCCTCTTCATACCATCCCACCAGTAGCATGTCTTCAGATCTTTATACATTTTTGTACAGCCGGGATGGATAATGTATGGTGAGTCATGTGCCTCCTTCAATATCAACTGTCAGAGGCACTTCTCATTGGGAACAACAATTCGTTTCTCAAGCTATAGGTTACCATGGTCATCCTCATCGAATCTGAATTCTGTCCCTTCTTGGGTCATTTCCTTGATTTTTTGGATTTCCTATCCTTTGCCTAACCTTCTCCTATCTCTTGCTCCAGGGTTGGATTCAGCTCCATTATTCCCATTTCATTTGCAAATCCAATGTTCAACCGTTAAAACTCCTTGCAAAGCTCAGGTGGCAACTCCTGAACTATGAGTTGGTGGCTTGCTCTGTTTCGTCTCAAAGCACCAGCCACTACGTTGGCTTTTCCTAGATGATAGTTGATTCCCACATCGTAATCCTTAATTAGTTCCAACCATCTTTGTTGCCTCAAATTAAGATCCATTTGCGTGAATATGTACTTGATACTCTTATGATCCGTATAAATCTCACATCTATGGCCAATAACATAATTTCTCAAAATCTGCAATGCATGCACTACGGCTGCAAGTTCGAGGTCATGCTTAGGGTAATTCTGCTCATGTTTCTTCAATTTTCTGGATGAATAAGCTACTACTCATCCTTCTTGCATTAATACACAACCAAGTCCTTTCCTTGATGCATCGTATTATATATCAAAGCTCTTTCTCACATCTGGCAATACGAACACAGGTACTATTGTTATCCTCTTCTTCAGCTCCTTAAAACTGTCCTGACATGCTCGAGACCACATTAAAGGCTTCTCCTTCATTGATGGCTCAGTCATGTGCTTTGCTATCTTCGAAAAGTCCTTGATGAACCGACGGTAACATCCAACCATTCCAAGAAAACTCCTTCTTTCTTTCACATTCCACGGTTGTTCCAACTTTAGCACATCTCTAACCTTCCCTGGGTCAACTGACACTCCCCCTCCAAATATGACATGGACTAGGAATGATATCTCCCTCAACCAAAATCAACACTTATGAACTTTGCATACAACAAGTGCTCTTGCAATTTCTGCAACGTCAGCCTTAAATGCTCTTCGTGGTCCTCTTCACTTTTCGAGTAGATCATGATGTCGTCATTGAACACTGCCACAAACTTATCTAAGTACTCCATAAAAACCTTATTCATAAGATACGTGAAGTATGCGGGTGCATTAGTCAATCCAAATGACATGACCGTGTACTCATAGGATCCATATCGTGTCCTGAAAGCTGTCTTAGGTATGTCTGATGGTCTAATCTTCATTTGGAAATATCCAGACCAAAGATCGATCTTAGAAAATATTCTGGCTCCTTTCATTTGGTCGAACAGATCCTCTATGCAGGGCATCGTGTACTTATTCTTGATTGTCACCTCGTTGAGAGACCGATAATCCTCACACATTCTTTGGGATCCATCTTTCTTATCTATGAAAAGCATTGGTGCTCCCCAAGGTGAGGAGCTTGGGCGTATAAAACCCTTCTAACTACTCTTGAATCTGCTTCTTGAGCTCTACTAATTCCATAGGAGGCATCCGATATGGCCTTTTTGCTATAGGTGCAGTTCCAGGTATTAAATAAATGACAAACTCGATGTCACGATCAGGTGGCATACCCGGCAATTCCTCAGGAAACACATCTAGATACTCATGAACAATCAGAATTTCCTCCAAAGTTACTCCTTCTACATGATTTACCATTGCCTTCTCAGTTGTCAAGTGAACTGCCTTGAACTCTATATTGACTCCTTCCTCGTTATTCAATTGCACTGTCCGAGTGGAACACTGGATTACTTTGTTATGCCTCCTTAGCCAATCCATTCCAAGTATGATGTTCAAGCCTTGAGAATTTAGGACTATAAGGTTGGCGAGAAAATCTACCCCCCCTTATTTTGAGACTTACTTTTAGACATACTATATTTTTTCTCATCTTCCTTGTAGCTTCATCCAAAACAATAAATCTTCTAGTTGTGTCCATCTTCCATTTAAGTATTTCCATAAGGGGGTGGTGGTGGTGGCATGTGAGGCTGATTGTTATTGGCAGCTTGCAGCTGTCCTATGGTCTGTATCATGGTCTGCATGAGCTGGTTCTGCATAGCCAATAGCTGCTCAAGGTTTATAGTCCCCGTATAGGTCCCTGGTTATTCTGGGGTGCTTCATTGTTCTCCTTCTCACCTTCGCATTCCTTGGGTTGCGAGTCCTCGACATTTATTGGTGAAATATTAGTAGATACAGAAGAATTTAGAATTTGAAAAGAAACACCCCAACTATATGCATCAAGGTATATGTAACTAACAACTTTATTATTAATACTACAAACCCTATTAGAGGATGTGGACAAACATCCCACAACTCTCTACTACGTGCAGATGTAAACAAAATGCTAGACGTCTCCACAACGCACACCAAGCACACAAACAAGAAATCATACAATCAACACACCAAATCCAAGCGAGCACTAACGATCTAAACGAATGGACTAGGATTGGGTTACCGGTGTGTGATGTGATGGTCTGTGCAAGTGTGGGACGTAAGTTCTAGTCAACATTCTATTTCAGCCAAAAAAGAGACAAGAAAAGACATGGCAGCAACGGAAACAAGGGTAAAATTCAATTTCAGTGCAGCAGCCATAAATTAAGATGAGAAGATGTGCATTTGCTCAAAAAGATGGAAAAGTGGCAAAAATCACAGCAATAGCAAAAACCCAAAATTTTCCACATTATATAGCTAGTGGAAGGCATAATAGTGCAAAACAGGCTAATATTGAATAGAAAAGAAGTCCTAAGTGATTTGTGGTATCCATTCTATCTAGGATTGCGTCCTTTAGTGAAACACAGCTCTGATACCAATCTGTGACACCCGGTTCCGAAAATGAACCAAGCGTGATGCATATGTGTGCCCAGAATGTTTAACACACATACACAAGTGATTCACAAATGATAAACAGATTTAAACCATGTCTCGAATAATAACACTAATAATAGTACCTTATTACAAACCCAAATGTCTCGAATATAATCTCTAAACAACTGCAGCGGAAAATACTATACACTAAGACTCCTAACTCCACGGGCAAGCTTGATGGTAACACGCACGCCTAGAACTCCTCAAAGACCTCCTAGTAGTCCACATTGTCTCTTGCGTCTGAATTTGTTGGGGGAATATCAATGGTGAGCACATGTCGTACTCAGCAAGTGTGGGAATGTATGACATATAGCTTAAACAAGGAATGCCAAGAAAAAATGGCTAATTGCATAAAAGTACATTCAAAATAGTTGAAATGCAATTATATCATCATTAAGTGAGGTCCTTCCCAACATAATCCAAATAACATTAATTTCAACTTAAATAACAATACGAGCAATAATAATCCATATCCAACTCATAATTGCTTATATGTCTCATTTTCATCAATTCCATATGTCAAAGCTTATTAATGAACCACTACCAATTACTGATTCAATTCAAGCCATTAAATCATGTTAAAGTCAAAACTCTAATCATGTGAGGGTCCAAGTTGCTCATAATCGGGAGCACGACTATCATGATAGTTTTAAATACACCCTATTGCGGTTCTACCACTTTACCCACAAGTTCGTGAGTTCATCACCTTTCAATGACTATGGAATCTCAATCATGCCGTCTCACACTTCCTTAGGTGTGTGGCCAAGAGATCACAAAACAACCTTTACAAAGTGATTACTAGTGTATTTAAACCCCACTGAGGTTTCGCTGGTGGTGATGTCTCCAACCGAGCACATCCAGCCAAGGGACCCCTCTTAAGCCATTGGAATCTCAGGGTAGTCCCACTAATCTCTACTAACCCATCCGACTACACCTTTCCCGAGCACTCTTAATGGTCCAAATAGTACTGGCACCACACTAATTAGTCAGCTAAGGCACACCTATAATTGGCCCTGTGGTGGCACTATAAATACTGGATGGTCGCTTCACGAACTGGTCCATAGATCCAAAGCAAGGAAAACAACCAAAACAGTCCATCCCGTTCCACATAACCGGCTTGCTTAGATCCCTTGTCACCATGTTGCTAAAAGGTCATTATTATCAATTCTCATCATTCACATGTTCCAGTTCATAATTTAGTAGTATGAGTGTTTCCCAAACCCAACTGAGTAATGCGAAGCAAAGGTGTAAAATACCGTTCCCAACTCTCTACATAGTTTTGAAGCGGCACGAGTGGTCACACAAAACTAGTAAACTCCTATAATTGGGTTTTCCCATCAATTGACACAAGCATGCAATTTGCAAACAGAACATTTAAAAACTTGGATCAAAATGATTAAGGACACTTGCCTTGCTCTTGAGCTTGGTTTGGATGGAAGGCTTCAAAGTTCTGGTTCTCCAGGTCCTCGAAATCACTCTCCACAGCGAGACCTTCTTTTCTGCACGACAAACATGCAAAAGAATCATTACAATCAATAAATGCTCATATAATACTCAATATGCCATGATATGAATGATTAAGCAAATGTGATGTAAAACTTGTTAATGAGTTGCTATTAATGTTTACTAACTAGTTACAATAGGTTTTAACATGTTTGAACAGGTTTTGATTTGTTTTGAATGAAATTGTGTTCAATTCAGCATTAACAGACTGGGAACACCAGACAAGTCCGGTATAGGGGCCGGACTACTCCGCCCCATACTGAACTGCAGAGTTAGGGTTTTCTTATCAGCAAGATTTAGGGTCGAATTTCACGTGGAAAAGTGGATGTAGAGGGTGTACCGTGTATCTAGAGATCCAAGGATCAAGAATTGGAAGTAAAACTTGAGTCTTGGTGATCTAGGGCTTGATGAAGATGAGTTGATCAATGTTTGATGATGAAAAACATCAATTGTTGAAAAGATGACAAAGATCGTGCTCGACTGATCCTTCTCCCTCTTCTCTTCCTTCTCCTTGCTCCTAGGCTCCTTCTTGACGGCGGCACAACATCAAGGAACCGCAGCGAGGGTTTTCTCAAAGGTTGGAAAGGTGAGGGTATTGTGTTGTTTTTATAGTGGTGGAGAGGTAGGGTTTTAGGGTGAATTCCAAGTGGATTTCGGTGGCGGACGAGTAGGGGCCGAGGTGGGGTCCACTGGGGCTCCTCTGAGGTTGGGCACGAAGTTCTTGGGCCCAATTAAGGCAATTACCCAATAACAAATCGTGGAAGAATAATAGAATTCAAATGGAACTCAGTAGGCCGGACTAGTCTGCAACAGGGACCGGACAAGCCCATTTTGGGACAAAGACTATTTCGGACGAGTCCAGTATGTATGGACGGACAAGTCCGGGATTGCAAATAAAAGTCTTACGGACTCGAACTTGGAAAAGATTGGACTAGCTCACTCAGAATCGGACAAGTCTGGGCAAACATCAGCAGCTCAATTCGGTCTAGTGCGGATTGCCAGGACACGACCCTTCTCACAGTACAAACCGTTCTTCGTTCCATTCCATATCGAGCAAATGATTCAAGTTTTGCTTTCGGCCTTCGCCCAAGAACTAGCTTGATTCTCTTTTTAATTCGCTTTCCACGTGCAACCATTCTTTAATCGGTTCATGGATATTGATCCATACCTCCTAGCGCACCCTGCTGCCAAGATTCAAGGGAGATAATCGAGTGAAGGCCGAGCGATTCAAGTTTTTCGCGCTGCCAATGAAAATCCGTCAGTCCAATATCGAAGTCGACATTGCCGGCGATTTTATCCCTTTTTCTCCCAATGGTTGTCTTCCTCATGCTCCCAGGAATGTTCCCAGCCTTTGCCCGAGCGTCTTGTGCCATTTCCGAGCAAGTTCGACGTAGCCGAAAGCCTAGCCGCCCCCGCCGTCGCGCCGCCATCTCTTGCCATCGCCGCCACGATTAGACACCACCATTGTCTCGCGCGGCCAATTTTGGGGCTAGGTGGTCATGGACGAGCCGAATGGAGGTCGATGCAGCCAAGTCCGGCGAGCGCCGTCACTGTTCCGACGAGAAGCGATGCCTGCGTCGGGAGGTAGACGAAGACCCCAGGGCCTCGCTTGTCAGCGACGTATTTCCTTGCACGGATTAGCTGTGGCTTCGGATCTGGTGTGGCTACGAGGGTTAACCCCGTGGCCCTCGCTGCGGCCCAGCTCTGATTGGCCCATTTAAATGAGTGGGGCCGGGCTGATTTATTTGAATTTTCCCATTGGAAATTAATTCCGGAATTTGAGCCAAGTTCAAAAATCAATTTGTCCTAGTATATTTGCTCAAAAACTTGCAAATAAATTCTGGTAGACTCGTCTTGTTCCAAAATTTGCAATGGTGCAATTTGTTGGACATGAAGCTCCTATAATTTTCATAATTAATTCATTTGATCTAACTGCTTGGGAAATTAATTACTCATGTTCTGTTAATTGCAAAATTCCCAATTCCGGTCAGGACACTCTTAATAATACGCTTGATGTCTAGTAAAAATTTCAAGTTCATTAGACTACATTTTCTGGGTTGATCATTGTTCCAAATCTTTATGTAGTTGAAAATTGGGGAAAGTACAGTAACCATTTCAGAATTTCTTGCAAACATGTAAAATAAATTTCTCCCTGTAGAAAGATTAGAAAATTATGAAACAAATTTGACTAGAACCACTGAGAGCCCCTCTACCATAATCACCTACTGGTAGCCATGACAAATCTACATATTCAGTACCAAAAATTCAGAGAAGCCTTTTTATTGTTGGAAATTTAGAGACAACAAGCTTCCTTGAACATCTCCAATTTTTTGTTCAGATCTTCCCCATATATCCTAGTGTCTACTATAAAAATCCAAAAGCTAATTAAAATACTTTACATACCTGATCAGGATTTATAAAATATCTTCTATAGTTTCTATATCACTCATGTACTTTATATATTGCATATTATATAGTGACCGAGATCGAGGAGGACTCGGAGCCCTTGGAGACTCTACTTAAAGAAGCTAACTTCCCTTCTGACTCACAGCCAAGCAAGCCCTGGTTTGCACTTAAGTGCTATTTCGAATTTTCTATTTGTATCACTTATGTCTAGGATGAATTTTGTGCATTAGGGCTAAGGTGCTTGTTACTCCACTTGCATGACCCACAAATCCCATGGAATATTGGGTAGGTCTAGAGCTTGACGAGTAGACAATGCCATGCTAATGTTTATAGGAATCCGGTAGAAGTTGAGTAGTTGGAATCTACTCGCGAGATAGAATTATATCACATGGGATGAATTGAATCAAAGAATTGTTTAGAAATGTGAAACTGAGACCAAGCAGCGGGTAGGAGGCAGCGAGACGTGGTCTCACGTATGTAGCCTTCTTGTGCTGATTGTGGACCGTTCCGTGTGCGGTCCTGCTGGACAAGTTTGAACAGTACCGGATGCATACTAGGCATATGGAACCCAGGAAACCGATGTAATTTAATAACTTGGATGTCGAGGCATAGCCCATTGTCGATAGGGGTGGTCCGAGGGTAGTAAGGTGTAAATTCACTAGCGGGCATAGACACGCTTCATGCAGGAACCTTATGCCCACGATGGTGGAACCGGTTCGGCGTTTGAGTTCTCTTGTGAAAGGTTGTTGCGTATGACGTGGTGAGGAGCACGACATGCATCTTAGGCCTGGGTGTACGTAACGTGTTATTCGAGTGTGTCCTGATTGCAATTACCGTTACGGTTATTTGAGTACTGCTTGTTCAATGTGCTGTGATGTAGTTGTCGGTACCCTAAAAACCATACACCCCCTGAGGTTACAAAGATCTCAAGGGAAGGACATCAACTCAAATTGAAGACCCTCGGGGGCCCACTCGCCAGACGTGACCGGACCCGCTTCTCCAACATGGTTAACCTCTAGGTTGCCACGTGTACTGTCAGCCCAGAGCTATTACCCGCAAGGGTGAAGCTCCGGGCCAAGTACTGAAACGGCACCTCCGGAGGTAGCCCACGACCGAGAGAAGCTCCGGACATGACACGTGCCAGGTCACCCCGGAGCTTCCCGCTTCTCCCAAGCAAGCTCCGGAGCTGCCACGTGTCCACACGACGGAGCTAGATGCTTAAAGCCCCCGGGAGACGTTGTAACGGCTCCGGATATCCAAAGGACAGCCGCAGACTTCAAGATCCGATTAATTACCATTAATTCCACGTTAATGATAATTAATCGGACAGCCTTAACACCTGTAACGGCACTGTCGGAGCCGTTACAGGGTTATTAACAACAATTAATCTCGTGTATCAATACTAATAACCGCCAGGGCCACATGTCGGGCCAGGCTGACTTGTAACGGTTGGTCCTTGTACTATAAAAGGACAAACCGACGATACACAGAAGAGAACTCTCGAACACTCTGAAGCTCACAAGTTAATACAACAAACACACACCCGTGGAGTAGGGTATTACGCTCAGGCGGCCCGAACCACGTAAACCACCGTGTCACTCGTGTCCAAATCGCATTTCACTTTCTTAGATCTCCGCGCGCCCAGACCGAACCACAAACTCCTTCAAACACTTTTCATAGTGTTAGGGGATCTGCCGACTCCAACAGTCGACAGTTGGCGCGCCAGGTAGGGGCGCCTGAGATCTTCAAGAATGGTGAATTCTGCAGCTGGATCATCCAACGGGCAACCTGCTGCTCAGGCTGTCGGAGGCAATCCCTCCAACATGCAACCACCGGCAGGAGCCTCAGTTCCAGCGGGAGTCACACTCCCACCACCACCATCTTCTCCGGCAAGACATGCCGAACGACATGATGGTGCACCGGCGTCACATTCTGCGCCGGCAAGTCGTGACAACCCAGAACACGCGCTCCATGCAGCGCGTGCTCTCCTTCAGCGACCACCACCTCCGGATGCATCTCAAGGTGCCATGGAGCAATGGAGAGCTGATATTGAGCATTTGGTCGCAGCAGCGGCCGAACGCCTCAACAATCAGGGTCCACCTCCTTCAGGGCGGGCCCCGTCGCAGCGACGAACGTTGTCTGGAAGACTTGGTCCACATGTCTCCAACAACCGGAGAAGAGCTGCGTCACAGCAAGTGACGTCGTTGCCCTCTGGGGCACGACGTGCCCATACTGCATCTCGGCTTTCGACACACGACCTCCGAGCGGAGCTTGATCGCCGATACCGCCAACAGGATGGCCGTGTCCACATCGAGCGAGCTCGAGAAAGACGAGATGCTCAAGATCTTTCTACTCTGGAAGGAGTAGGAGGAGGCTGTTCCGCCCTAGCCATGCACCTGCGTATGGTTAGATGGCCACAGAAGTTCCGGCCACACTTGCCGGAAAAATTCGACGGGACTGTCAATCCCGTAGAATTTCTACAGATATACTCCACTGCGATCCTAGCAGCTGGAGGAAATGAGGCTGTAATGGCCAACTACTTTCCAGTGGCCTTAACTGGGACTGCTAGGTCCTGGTTTATGAGCCTTCCGCCCAACTCTATCGACAGTTGGGAGGAGCTATGCCGCCAGTTCACCGCCAATTTCGGGAGTTCATACACCCGTCCGGGCACCGAACTGGACCTTTTTGCGGTCGTGCAAAAAGGAGGAGAATCTTTGCGGTCATTCATCCAGAGATTCTCTCAGGTACGTAACACAATCCCTTCTATCTCAAGCGCTTCTGTCATTGTAGCATTCAGACAGGGTGTACGAGACAAGAAGATGTTGGAGAAACTGGCGATCAAAGAGATCACCAGTGTCACGGAGCTCTTCAGCCTGGCTGACAAATGTGCCAGAGCTGCGGAGGGCCGTGAAATGCACTCCAAACCAGCCTTGGAGGATCATAAAAAATCCTCCAAAGAAGAAGTCGCTACCTCCGGGAGTGGCAAGAAGAAAAAGAAGACCAACAGCAAGAAGAAGCCGTCGGCCGGCACATCCAACGTTGCAGCCACTGCAACTCCTGGTGGCCGGGGGCCACGCCCCGAGAAGCGACCTCGACCGTCTTCCGAAGACGGTGGCAAATCCAAGATGTGGTGCCCCATTCACAAAACGGGCAGCCACAGGCTGGAGGATTGCCGGGAGGTCCAAAACCTTGCCGAGCGCTACCACAAGCGCCGGGAAGGGTCTCCCTTCCGTCAGAGGGAGGGAAAACAAAAGGTCGATGAAGCTCCGGCTGAAGAGGAGTTAGGGTTTCAAGACCCCAAAAAGGTCTTGAAAGCCGTCTACACCTCCGTCGACGATGATTCCGACGTCTCCGACAACGAACGTCGAAAAACCATGAACACCATCTTTGGTGGATCATGGGACATCACCTCTCGTCGCGTCATTAAGACCATGCGACGGGATATGGCTGCTGTAGCTCCTACAGCTAGACCGGAGCCACATCGAAAGTGGATGGACACACCCATCACTTTCGATGCTTCGGATTGTCCTCAAAGCATGGTCGGAGCTGGCCAGCTGCCCTTGATGGTATCCCCCACCATCAACAACATCCAGCTCCATCATGTCCTGATAGATGGAGGTTCGGGGCTTAATCTCATCAGCTTCGAAGCTTTCACTAAGCTTCAGCTTCGACCTTCAGACCTCCAGCCCTCTCGACCTTTCTCCGGAGTAGGTCCGGGGGCCATAACCCCACTCGGAGCTATCACTCTCCCTGTTACCTTCGGGACCCGGGAGAAGTATCGCACCGAAAAGTTGATCTTCGACATCGCTCAGATCAACTTACCATTCAACGCCATTTTGGGTAGACCCGCCCTGTACAAATTCATGGCAGCTGCTCATTATGGATACCTGGTGTTGAAGATGCCGACACCAGTAGGCGTTCTCCGGATCCGTGGAGATCGCACTGCCGGAGTAACTGCTCTGGAAGAACTCCATGCACTCACCACAGCGCAAGAGGAGGATTCCAGACAGAAGCAAGCTCCACAACCTCCGAGCATTCGTCAACGAGGCTCGACTTCTGCACCCCGTGTGCAGCCAAGCGGCGACACCGACATTCCCGTCAAAGTCGTCCAAATTGGTTCCGATGTCACTCAAACTACCCGCATATCGGGTGGCTTGAACGACAAATAGGAACTCGCGCTCATCACTTTCCTCCGGGCTAATGTTGACGTGTTTGCCTGGCAACCGTCACAAATGCCTGGGATCCCCAGGGAAGTGATTGAGCACAATCTGAAGATTTACCCCGACGCTCGGCCTGTACACCAGAAACCTCGGAAGCAATCTGTAGAGCGACAGAACTTCATCCGACAAGAAGTGAAGAAGTTGCTCGAAGCCGGATTCATCCGAGAAGTCTACCATCCAAAATGGCTGGCAAACCCAGTCGTTGTGCCTAAGGCCGGCGGGAAACTTCGGATGTGCATCGACTACACCACACTGAATAAGGCATGTCCAAAAGATCCATTCCCACTACCTAGAATAGACCAGATAGTGGATTCCACCTCTGGGTGTGAGTTGCTGTGTTTTCTAGACGCATATTCAGGATATCATCAAATCCGGATGTCTAGGGAAGATGAAGAACATACTTCATTCATCACAGTGGATGGATTGTATTGTTACACAGCCATGCCTTTTGGTCTCAAGAATGCAGCTTCAACTTTTGTACGAGCAATGTACAAAACTTTCGAAGAACTCATCAGAGACATAGTGGAGGTGTACGTTGATGACATTGTGGTCAAAGTCAAAAACAAGGAATCCCTCTTGGATACCTTGCAGGCTGTCTTCGACAAGTTGCGGGCCACCCGCACGAAGCTAAACCCAGACAAGTGCGTCTTCGGGGTTAGCTCCGGAAAGCTTCTTGGTTTCCTGGTAAGTCACCGGGGTATAGAGGTTAATCCGGCGAAGATAAAAGCCATCGAAGACATGCGGCCACCAACCCGCATCAAAGACGTCCAAAAATTAACTGGATGTCTAGCAGCCCTCAGTCGATTCATTTCAAGACTGGCGGAAAGGGCACTTCCCTTCTTCAAGTTACTGAGGAAGTCCGGACCATTCCAATGGTCTGAAGAGGCAGAGAAGGCATTCCAGGAGCTGAAACAGTTCCTCACCACTCTACCAGTCTTGGTAGCTCCGAACCCTGGTGAGCCTTTATTGCTTTATATTTCAGCAGCTGACGAAGTCGTCAGTATGGTTCTGGTTGCGGAGAGACCGGAACTACCCAATACTCAGGAATCCAGATCCCTTCGGGAGGATCCGGAGGTTCCCGAAAGCAGGTCTGGGCCCCAGCTCCCAGACTTGAATCCTCAAGAAGCCACTTCAGAGGACCCGGATCCTTCTGATAGGATCCAGGTCATTCCTGAAGAAGCTCCGGGTTCCTCCACCCAGAACCCGGAGGTCCTCGAATATAGTTTGGACCCCTCCGACAGGGTCCGGATCAATGGAGAGGAAGCTCCGGACCCCTCCGGGAGGGTCCGGACCGTTCAACGCCCAGTATACTTCATCAGTGAAGTGTTACATGATGCCAAGACTCGATACCTAGAGGTACATAAGATGCTCTACGCAGTTCTTATTGCCTCAAGGAAGCTTCGACACTATTTCCAAGCTCACGAAGTCTCGGTGGTAACCTCATATCCACTTCGAGCGATTCTGCATAATCCCAATTCAACTGGGAATATAGCGAAGCGGGCAGCGGAACTGGCTGAATTCGACCTCGAATTCATTCCAAGACAAGCAATCAAGAGTCAAGCGTTGGCAGATTTCGTGGCAGAATGGACTCCCTCTCCATCAAACTCCGGGGGCCCCAGCGAGCAGAAGAAGGAACCACAAGTTCCGGCCTTCACTAAGCCTCACTGGACCCTTTACTTCGACGGCTCCATGCAGAAGCAGGGAGCCGGAGCTGGAGTCCTTCTCCTCACACCAACCGGGGAGAAGGTAAGATACATGGTGCACCTTGATTTCAAAGCAACCAACAACATGGCGGAGTACGAAGCACTCATATATGGATTAAAGGTGGCACTATCCTTTGGTGTCAAGCAGTTGCTGGTCAAAGGAGATTCACAACTTGTTATCAAACAGGTGAAGGGTGAATGCTCCTGTAATAACCTCCAGCTGGCTGCTTATCTCCTTGAAGTCCAGAGGCTTCAAAAGGACTTCGAAGTCCTAGTCCTTCACCATGTTCAGCGTGCTCACAACGCTGAAGCTGACGAACTCTCGACCAAGGCGTCAACCGGAGCTCCGGCTCCTGACGGAACCTTTGTCCGGAGGATGTCAAAACCCACAGTTCAGCCTGCCGAGCTGAACGAAGGGGGCGAGATCAGCATCCCGAAGCTGACGGTCCCGATGGCCCTGTTACCATGGCAGCCATCAAGGGTCGTAGGTGCTGCCGGAAGCTCCGAGCAACCCAGCACGCAAGACTCAAATGCTCAAGTCAGTTCCGATGCATGGATCTCGGAGATCCGGAACTACTTGAAAGACAACATCCTTCCTGACGATGATGTATCCGCTGACCGGGTAGTCAGATTGGCTAAAAGATACACGTTGGTAGAAGAGGATCTCTACCGGCGCGGTGCCAACGGCATCCTAATGCGGTGCATCACAAGGGAAGAAGGCTGCGAGCTCCTCGCAGAAATCCATGGAGGCGAGTGTGGGAACCACGCGTCTTCCCGCACGCTGGTCGGAAAAGCCTTTCGGCACGGCTTCTACTGGCCAACAGCGCTCCAGGATGCTACTGAGCTAGTGAAGAAATGCAAAGCATGCCAATTTCATGCAAAGCAAATTCATACACCTGCTCAGCCCTTACAAATGATACCTCCTACGTGGCCTTTCGCCGTGTGGGGGATGGACATCTTGGGACCCTTCCCAAGAGCCGTCGGAGGTTACAAGTTCCTGTATGTCGCCATCGACAAGTTCACCAAGTGGCCGGAAGCTACTCCTGTTGTGACGATCAACAAACAATCTGCAATCAATTTTCTACAATCTATCGTGAGAAGATTCGGAGTCCCAAACAAGATCATCACTGATAATGGGACTCAGTTCACAAGCTCCTCATTTCAAGGATATTGCGAAGACCTCGGCATACAAGTTTGCTACGCCTCCGTAGCTCATCCTGCCAGCAATGGGCAAGCCGAGAGAGCAAACGCAGAGATCCTTAAAGGACTCAAAACGCGCACTTATGAGCGTTTGAAAAAGCACGGAGCTAATTGGATCGAAGAGCTTCCGCCCACTCTATGGGCTAACAGGACTTCTCCAAGTCGGGCAACCGGAGAAACACCCTTCTTCCTGGTGTACGGAGCAGAAGCGATCCTTCCTCCGGAGATCACCCTGGGTTCCCTCCGAGTCCGGACCTTCGACGAAGCCGCGCAGGACCAGCTCCGGCGTGAAGACCTAGACCTCCTCGAGGAGGGAAGGTGCCAAGCAGCTGTTCGGAACGCCCGATACCGCCAAGCTCTACGGCGCTATCATCAGCGGCATGTACACAACCGACAGCTCGAGGAAGGCGATCTAGTGCTACGGAGAATACTATCCAGAGAAGGGCAAAACAAACTCTCCCCCGGCTGGGAAGGACCCTTCCGAGTGATCAAAGTATCCCGTCCCGGAAGCGTTCGCTTGGCTACCGAGGATGGGACACCTCTCCCAAATCCTTGGAACATCGAGCACCTCCGTAAGTTCTACACTTAATTCCACGGAGGTGAGTCTTAAGTAACTTGAAGTGTATGTTATAGAGTCATTGTACAGAGTCGGGTAGTTCCTCCGGGAGAGCAGCCGGACCTTTCCCGAAAGGTTTGAAGAGCTCATGCAACACTTGATACAGTCTCCGGACTAGAAGTGTGGCTAACTACCCAGGGTCAAACGAGAAACCAAACACACTTAGCTTGGTTGCGTACCCTAAGAGTGTACTTGTTTCCCCTGTACCCCGGACCTATAATGAAAGACATCTTCATGTGAAATAGACTCCACGTGCATTCATTTTTGCATAAGGCTCGACATTTTTTATTTTTCTCTTTCTTGTCTATAACAGAAATGTGCAATTCTTAAGAAGTTCTAGTTTAACCGGTTTATGTACGATTTGGGTTGAATTATCAGATTTTTTAGATTTAAATGTCGTCTGTGGCCAACTCGCCTGAAAGCCGCCAAGCCATTCTAGGGCCGGAGTGCGCTATCGACTTAGCCTGGTCAAGCACCCTAAGTACGCCACTCTACCTACACCCCGGCAGGCCAAAGTAAGGTGGGTCCATGGACAATTAGATCTAAAAGAAAAGACAATTCATCCAGTCATACTAAAAATCGTGTTCAACTTGAAATTCTCTTGAGAACCGTAAGCCGCAACGAAGTTATAGATAAGGAACGAATTTTACTGTTTTTCTTGGCCTAAGTGTGCAGGAAGAATAAACCCAACATTGATGGAGAAAAATCGGAGTTAACCAAGCTCCGACTCCCACTGGCGTTAACTTGAAGATGGTGAGAAGACTCTATCACTAGAGTCTGTTGCCAGCAAGCCAGGCGTGGCAAGGGTCATTGCCGGAGCTACTAAGCTCCGACACCTTGAAGTATTAACTATCGACACTCAACGTGTTGGTAGAGGCTATTGCCGGAGCTACTAAGCTCCGACGATGGGCAATGCCGGAGCTTCTAAGCTCCGACGACTTCAAGGGACCTTCACTATCGAAGACTTCGGACCTAAACTACACGAGTTCGAAGCAAATTTGTCTTCAACAAAACTCAACATCCTTTTGGTACATGTCCACAATCACATTGTGCACATCTACCAGGGGGCCAAGTGAAGACTAAGATGTTGAAGACAAAAAAATGAAATTCACGAAAAATTGGGGATTTCATTTCATTTGAAGACCAGAGATTACATCTGGGGACAAAGGATTACAAAATTGAGGAAGAAGAGAAGATACAAATAAAGGCTAAGAACTAGACCCTATGGAAGAACTCGGCGACCTTCTGGGCGACCTCGGACACGCTGCCTCGGGTAGCTTCGCCCTCTCCTTCGACGGGACCTTCAAGCACCGGGTCCAGAGAGAATCGAGGGTTCCGGCTAGTGTAACACGTCAACACATATTCTGTGACGTTCCTAGCCAGGGATTGCCCCTCGACCTCCAACTGGTCCGCAATGACGTCGCCCACCTTGGAGAGCTTGCTGCCCGCAGCGCCCAACGCTTGCAGCGCAAGGTCCGGCTCCGGCTCCGGATCATCCGGAAGCACGGGGCTGAAACCCATCGGCGCTAGCGCATCGTCGGCCTTGCTCAGGAACTCCCAAATTTGCAGGGAGTCCGCCTTCCTCTGGCCCTTCATTTCTTCCAGGGACCTCCGGGTCGCCGCCAGTTCTGAGTTCTCGCGGGAGAGGCGCTCAACTTCTTTGGCGTTTTGCTGAATTTTCGCAGCAACCCGCTTTTCGAGTCTCCCGAGCTCCTCCTCCCGGAGGTGGATCTTGTTCCGGCGGTCGACCAGGTCTTTCTCCCTAGCCTCTATTTTCTTCTCCCGGGCGATGAGGGCACACTCATACTCGTAGAGCTCCTGCCCTCGCACCCAGGTCTTCTCCTCCTCCTCGAGGCAGCGCTCTTCCAATTTTTTAGCGCGCTCCTCGAGGCCCTTGTCCGCCAGAGCTGTCTTCTCGGCGAGCTCTTCTTCACGTCGCAAGACGTCATCCCGTAGCTCCAGGAGTTTTTGCTCCTCATCCTCGAGCCGCTTCTCCCTTCCCTCAAGCGCCTCTCGGCGCTTGATGAGTGCGGTACTGATGGCTTCGAGTTGATCGTACCGGGCGTTGGCCGCATCATTGGCAGCTTTAGCCTGGTCGTGGTACTCCCGGGATTGGGCGTCGAGGTTGTGAGTCATGCTCTCCCTCTCGTCCAGCATCTCACCCCAGAGCTCCAAGCGGACCTTCTCCCGCTTGATCCATTCCTTGTCCGCAGCGATCCTCGACCGCGCCAGCTTGGTCTCGAATAGGAGTCTATTACGCCACCTCCTCAGAGTTTGGCGCTCCTCTTCAAGAACCTTGCTGTCGTGGAAGAAGGCTAGTTGGACTTGGCGCAGACTGGAGCAAGCGTTGTCGATGGACATCGACAGCGAGATGGGCTCCGGACCTTCTGGGGTCTCCTCCGCTGGTTCCAGCGGGTCTTCATTTACAAAAATTGGGTCCCACTCTGCGAGAGCGGAACCCCGAGCTTCCAAGGCACTAGGGCCCTCCTCCGGGATGGCCTCAGTCGCCCCTGAAGAAGGTCCCGCCACCAAATCTTCATTCGCCCCCTCAGGCTGGGGGCCGGCGACTTCGTTCAGGCACTCTGGCTCCGCCACGGGTACCATCGACGTCGTCGCCTCCAATGGCTCCGGCCGGGACGCTTCTTCTGAGGGGAGCTCAAGCTCCCCCGCCTCCACCACCACCGGCTCTGCAGCCGGCGCTCCAATAACTACCGGCCTTGCGACCGGAGCTTCAGAAGTAACCGGCTCAATTGCCGGAATCACTTCAACCTCCGGCTCGCACGCCGGGGCTTCAGCTGCCTCCGGCTCGACCGCCGAAGCTCCAGCATTTTCCGGCTCTGAAGCCGGGACCGCTACTTCCTCCGGCTCGACAGCCGGAGCATCTACTTCTGCAGCACCAGGGCCCGGAGCTTCAACCTCCGGAGCGGGTGCCGCTGGCGCATCTTCAATCCCGTGGTCCGGCGCTACCACGGGAACTTCTGGAGACGAGTCGAGGTCCATGACCACGACAGCCGGCGCCGGAGCTGTCGCAGCCTCCGCCTGGGGCGGCACCGGGGCTGGAGCAGAAGCCCTCGCAGCCTCAGACACTGTGGCTGAGGGCGGAGCTTCACTCCCCTTCTTGGGAACGCTGCAGATGAAGAATGAAGAAATTGAGCAAACAGATGCTATAATTAAAAGTTAATTGAGGTAAGCAAGAAAAATTACCTTGGGAGGCTCACGCACCAGCTTGCGCGAAACCTCTTTCCCGGACGTTCCGGGCTGGCCACGGTCGGCGTAGGAGCTCCGGGAGGACTCCCAGGACTTGCCGTAGCCGCGGGCGTTTCCCGGGTCGGAGCTCTCCTTGACCGAGAGGAACTCCTAGACCTGGAGGCCCTCATCGCTTCTCGAACCGGAGTCGCCTGTCCGGAGCTGGCACCTCCGGAGGGACCCATCACGGGGACAGCCGTACTCCGGGAGGATCCCACCGCCGGAACAGTAGCGCTCCGAAAAGACCCCACCACGGGGACAGACGCTACAGCAGCGGAGGATCCTCCTTCCTGAGGACGGGGAACTGGCGGGGAAGTAGCAAGCCCGACGGACCTCCCGTCAGCATGACGCAACTTCCTCTTCCGGCTCTCTGGCTCCTCCGCCAGCTCCTTGCCCTTGCCGGTGACCTCAGCTCTTGGCTGAGAGACAGGGGCGGAGCCGCCTTCCGACAACCCGGGGATCACCAACGGGGCGGTCGATCTTCTCTCGACGACGCCAAGGTCGTCAAGCGCGGGCATCTTCCGCCGGAGCTCCCTGCTGAACTCAACTTCCTCGTTCAGGGGGAGGAAAGCCGGTGGCGGAGTCAAGTACGCTCCGTCTACATCGATGCCGTGCTGGAATTTCTTGAGGTGAAACTCCAAGGACTTCCCCACCATGCTGGACTTCAACCCGGTTTCGACCCGGTCTTCGTCCATCACGCTGTTGAGGGCCCAGGCGAGCTTCTCCCTCCTCTTCAGCGGCGCCCACCTGTTCGACAGGAAGTTGCAGAACACCGCCTGGGGAGTCAATCCTCCCTCTACACATTGGCGGATCCTGGACAAGACGGGGTCGAAAGCTGCCGCCAGCACCGGAACTTCGCTCCACACCGACGTGTCAATGCCGGGCAGACCGTCTGGCAGTTCCAACCGCTCGTGCTCCTCCACCCGGACGACTACCCAATCTTTCTTCCAGTCATCCCACTTCCCGGAAGGGAACGACCGGAGGTACTTGAACGGGCACTTCTTGCGCTTCACAAAGTAGTAGAAGCCAAGGTACTCGTCACTTCGGCCGGTGGTTTGGACGGTGAAGAAAGTGCGGAAGAGCTCGATGCAGGGAGGAATGCCCACCCACATCTCGCAGAAGTGGACAAAGACGGATACAAGGAGAAGGGAGTGAGGGCCAAGGTGGTATAGCTGCAGACCATAGAAGTCCAGCAGCATCAAAAAGAAGGAAGAAAATGGTGGGATCAGCCCCACCATGGCATACGATGAAAAGTATACCATTTCGCCGGAGCGCTCCTTTTTAAAGGGAAGCTCTCCTCCGGTGCGGATTGAACGGTTGAAGAAGTCCGACGACCACCCCATGAGGGCTCGGACCTTCTTCAGATCGCTCTCCGTCTTCAAACGACTCTCACGCAGACCCAACTCCATCGCAGCACTGCTAGGCGAGAGAAGAGAAGCAAAGCACGAGTTGGGAGTTTGAGCGCAAGAACAGATGGAAAGCGTAAAGAACTCCCGACGGTGCGCTTTCCTTCTTAAGTAAGCCCTCGCAACGCTTGGATGGAAACTGCAGGGGAGTTAAGCATACTACTCAAGAATTCAACCCAGCCGATGACAAGAGGGCCCGGGACCACCCTGACGATCAAGTCGAGGCTCTTACCCAGGCGAACAGTTGTCATCACGAGGCGGGAAACCCAAAGGCGGCGGACTGACAAGGCGCGCGGAACCGATACGGTTTTCGTATCGGGAACCGACGACCTTCAATTGCGAGAGATCCGCACGTCAAAGATCTTATCTGCCGCCTGAGGTGCGCCACGCGTCGGGACTCAACCATAAAGCCCCGCCAAAGGCACCTCCGAAGACTCTTGAAGACCCAGTTCAAGAGTCACAAGTATGGACCCACCTCCGGCGGAACGACTTCATCCCGTTGGCCTTCCCCGGAGGTAGGTCCAGGGGGCCACTGTCGGTACCCTAAAAACCATACACCCCCTGAGGTTACAAAGATCTCAAGGGAAGGACATCAACTCAAATTGAAGACCCTCGGGGGCCCACTCGCCAGACGTGACCGGACCCGCTTCTCCAACATGGTTAACCTCTAGGTTGCCACGTGTACTGTCAGCCCAGAGCTATTACCCGCAAGGGTGAAGCTCCGGGCCAAGTACTGAAACGGCACCTCCGGAGGTAGCCCACGACCGAGAGAAGCTCCGGACATGACACGTGCCAGGTCACCCCGGAGCTTCCCGCTTCTCCCAAGCAAGCTCCGGAGCTGCCACGTGTCCACACGACGGAGCTAGATGCTTAAAGCCCCCGGGAGACGTTGTAACGGCTCCGGATATCCAAAGGACAGCCGCAGACTTCAAGATCCGATTAATTACCATTAATTCCACGTTAATGATAATTAATCGGACAGCCTTAACACCTGTAACGGCACTGTCGGAGCCGTTACAGGGTTATTAACAACAATTAATCTCGTGTATCAATACTAATAACCGCCAGGGCCACATGTCGGGCCAGGCTGACTTGTAACGGTTGGTCCTTGTACTATAAAAGGACAAACCGACGATACACAGAAGAGAACTCTCGAACACTCTGAAGCTCACAAGTTAATACAACAAACACACACCCGTGGAGTAGGGTATTACGCTCAGGCGGCCCGAACCACGTAAACCACCGTGTCACTCGTGTCCAAATCGCATTTCACTTTCTTAGATCTCCGCGCGCCCAGACCGAACCACAAACTCCTTCAAACACTTTTCATAGTGTTAGGGGATCTGCCGACTCCAACAGTCGACATAGTAAATACTGAAGAAGTCAGGAGAATATGATGTATTGAAATATAATTGTTTGCCACTATGTTTGCTATAGATTAGTCTAATTAAAGTTACTGTTATTGAACATTTAATCTGCTGCTATTAACTTGTAAAAATGATGATCAACATACAAGCGAGTCATTTACTGCTATATCTATTCGCATGTTAAGTATCTCTACATTTAGAGTTCTATGTTTAGGTGAGACGGTTAAGTCTTGCTGAGCCTTCGTGCTCATAGGTGAGACATATGAGGAGGGACCTGAGGATGAGGCGATGCCCCCGTCGGGGTATACCGCCAAGTGGGAGCCCTGCACGCCGCAGTAATTTTTTGTGTAGCTAGTGTGTAGCGTCCGCGGGCTGGACGGCTGCACTTTTGTATAGTTAGGCTGAGAGTTTAGCTATGAATATTATCTTCCGCTGTATATTAAGTATTGTAAAAGACTTCCGCTGTTTATATAAATAATTTTTTGTATTTTATCGTATTATTTTTGTGTGTGCTATTGGGTGTCGCATCGCACGGCACCAACCTCTGCGATTCCTGGAATGTGTGGACCCGTTCCCCACAGCCTGGTATCAGAACCGCATTGGGAATAGCACGCTCGAAAAGAGACTAGTTTGAAAACTTAAGAATAGTCGAGTGAGGATTAGTACTATGCCCACATAAGGTCTATTATAGTATTAGTTACTTAACGTGGCAAGCTGACTTATGTGTTACTATATTCTGTAACGACGCTCCGACATCAGGTAAGAGGTAAGATACGCCACCGCAAGCGGATCAATTGCGGTAAGCTAACCATGCAAGAGGTAGCATGTGATTGTTTTCGTGGCTTGGAACGGGAATATTAGTATGAGTCTCTAAAACTTTCCATGTTTCTGAGAACATATGACACGCGGTACGTCAGCATGCTACCAAATTAGTGGTAGCCCCCGTCGTATGGGACATAACCCGATGCGCCCCCTACTGGTGCAGCACTATGCAAAGACGTGGGACCCCGTTGGGTGGTAGAAAATCTGGTCATGTACCTCGAGACGTGGCTTAACTCGGGGCGGCCTGTATGGAATAATACGGGACGGATGTTTTTACTTCCATATATATTATTGTGAACTATTCGACCATGTGGGCTATGCCGTACGGCATCATATGTCTGATCTATCGTTTGTGTGTAGATGCAGTACACTGACCATGTTTAAGTAGCTCGAGTAGAAAACGTTTGCGAGTGAACGTCATTCCTGCCACTGTTGAGACGTATGCTGGAATACCGGCTTAATATTTTCTTTGGTGAGGGCTTAGTACCAGAATTTCCTTTGAACTTCATTGGGCACATCGATGACGCTATCCGTTCTGGTGTTGTTACACGACAACAAATAAAAATTTCCAACTTAGGACTAAGGTTGAATTTGTAATCTCTGTTTTGGAGCGTGCTGGTCAGATTTAAAATTAATCATGGGGTCGCTGCAGTATGCAGGCCTGTGATTTGGGAATGGAGGAAGTCCTCCACAAGTTTCATTTTCAGCTCCAAGGCAGATTTCAAGATTTAAAACTTGAAAACTTCATTTGAACTTAAAGTAACCGGTTCCTGGTTCAAACTGTGAAATGGACAGAAAATTGACTAAGTTTGGAACAGCATAACTTCCTGTATATTTTACCCCAGAATGTATGAAACACATGGTTAGAAATTTTAGAGAGTCCTCTAAAACTATTATGTTCAACTCCAGATTAGAATCCCTCTGTAAACTAATGAAAAATTCAAATTTCCAAACTCCGTCAAATCTGGATAGAGTCTGGACAGTTTTAGTATCTTGTCATTGTCTTGATCATATCTCTTTATAGAATCAACGAAGGACCTCATGTAATGCATTTCTGTAATCCTGAGGATGTATATAACATTGTTGTAATTTATGATTTTTGCATATATTGATGTTTTGTATCTGAAAAAATGTGGACAACATCAGCCTTAAACAGAGGAGGTGCTGTCAAAAATTTTCCAGAAACACTGTCAACTTGCAAAAAGCATATCTCCTCATACATGAATGATCTAGAGGCAAATAAATACATTCCGGAGAGATATTTGAGTTTACTACAATTTTTTAGTTTATCTCAAGTCCTGAATGTGCCTCTAACTGGATAAAAATTTCAAGTTTCTCCAGAATATTCAGATGAAACAGAACTGTGACTAAATTCCAGGGTTATGTTTCATTTGACATTTGAATTTGAATTCACTTTCGTAATTCAATTTTTGTATCCCTGATCTGTTTATCAACCATGTTTGTTGAATTTGAGTATTTCAATCATTCAAGTGCTCATTTTATAGATGACGGATGTGATGCTATTGCCGGGCGGATGGGTGTTCTCCACGTGCGCCAACCGTCCGGGCTTCCCAAGCATGCTGCGGGAGGTGCTCCAACAGTTTGGCTTCATCGAGATGCCATGCTATTGGGGTCAAGAGATGGTTGACAGAGGCATACTGTTGTGTACCGTCCTGGTCGACATCCCGGCAAGTCCGCTCTTTTATGGATGGGCTCCTTTTTCGGTCACGATACAGGGAGCATGTTTGGAGGACACGTGGGCCTTTGCAGCGGGCGAAGTGCTTATTAAGCTTTGCGAGCTTCATCAAGATTCCATTGCTGGGACCCAGTTTGCTCTTCTCCCGGTCCGGGGTGCTGCTGGCTTTTAGTGGCAACGTCAGATGGTTGCATCCTATCGCCCCTATGGCGACACAACCTCGACAACACTTGGGACATTTGCCACAGCATCCAGCATGGTGGTTCTTGCACAAGGTGCAATCCTGCAGGAGCAAGTCGAAGCCTTGAGGCAAGCGACTGAACGGGGGACACTCTTGATTATATCAATGAGAACCTACGTTCGTTCCTGGCTCCGACAAATCACCGACTAAAGAATTGCGAGGATCAGTTGCATCACACTCGCACTAGATTGCGGAAGGCTCGTGCCAAACTGTAGCAAGCTCGCAAGGATCTGCAGCAAACTCGTGATGGGCTGCAGGTGAATCAGTTGGAGGTGCAACAACAGCAAGAGTAGCTGTTGGTAGTCACCGAGGCACGAGATGAAGCCATTGAGGATGCTCAAAATTTGGAGTACGAGGCAGAGCATCTTCATGATGATTTGATTGAGGCTGAAGAATATTTGCAACCAGTTGTGTATCCACCGGCTCAGAACATGCCGCTGAACATGGGTGAGCAAGTACCTACGGATCCAGAGGAGGAGGAAGATCTAGAGATAATCGAGTACACCGATGACGATGCATCGGAGTAGGGTGGGGCAGCACTACTGCCATCACGGGGAACTGGATAGTTAGTAGTTGCTCATGTTTATTTTGTGGCCATGTCTGTGTCATATTATAAATAGTAGTGGGTGTGTAGAAGATGACAAAGTGAGTATGTCAACCCATGTAGACCAAGTATAGTTGAGATGCACTTCCATAGAGGGAGTCCGTCATTTTGGAAATCACTATTGTATACTTGGTCATGAGATAATATATCTTGTATAAAGTTTGTACTTTATCAATATATGTGAATGTTATGCAATTATCACATTGTCATTACTTGCACTACTATGGTATAAAATGGATGAAGAAAACAAACATGTTGCTGATTTAAATTATGTGGATGCAGAATTGTGCGTACACGCTCTACGCCCGAGATGGGAGGATCTAGCCGTGGTCGTGAGGATGAATCTCTGACCCGGGAGCAAACCGCGACACCACAGCAACAAGTCCCTCTACCACCACCACCTGAACCTCTGAGGACGCTCGCGGAGATTCTGGCCGCAGTACTTGGCTCGCGCGACGAGCAAACCGAGTTACTGCGGATGTTGGTTCAAAATTCGTCCTGTCAAGGGGAATGACAAGACAATGGGCCACGCCGGCCCGAACAAAGCTAGTATTCAGATTTCTTTGTGACGCATCCACCAGTCTTTACGGAGGCCGAGGAGCCTCTGGAAGCGGACAACTTTATCCGCACTCTTGAGGCGAAGTTCGGTTTGCTACGATGCACCGAAAAGCAGAAGGCGCTGTTTGCAGCGCAACAGCTTCAAGGATCCGCCGGTGCTTGGTGGGCGAACATCATCACCTCACCGCCGTCCGGTCATGCGGTCACCTGGACCGAATTCCGGGAGGCGTTCCACGCCTACCATATCCCTCCCGGAATAATGAAGAGGAAGCTTCAAGAATTTTTTGAGCAAAAGCAACGCGGGAGGAGTGACCATGAATACTCCCGTGCGTTCAATCATTTGGCACAGTATGCGCCCGAATATGTGGCGACGAGAGATAAGAAGAGAGACATATTCTTCCGGGGCCTTAATCTGAAGATGAAGGTCCAACTCGCACATTGCAACCGCGACACCTTCAATGACATTGTCAATGCCACGATTGTACAAGAGGACGCTCAGCGCGAGCTCGTTTCTGATAAGAGGAAATAGAGCACGCCGTCGAGCAGCAGTGGGGGTGGTCCGCAGATGTAACGTGTGGTGTATCGCTCACCATCCGGTCAGCGATGGCAGCCACCGGCGCGACCGCAGCAATTTCGCGGTCGATCTTTCAATGCCCCGCGTTTTCGACCGCCATCTTCACAACAGAAGCAGCAGCAAAGGATGGTCCTGCGTGCATATCCACCTCCACCACGTGCACCGGGATTCTGCCCGCAGATTGGAGGGGACCCGACAGTACACGTGGTATACGTGTGGCCGTGCCGGGCATTTTGCGAGGGACTTCCCCGAGCAGCGTCAAGGAAGCAGGCAAGCACCATATCGAGGTGCCGTTCAACCCCACAACCAGACCAAGAAACCAGCATCAAAACACGGCAACGTCAACCACTTAGATCTTGAAGACATGCCGAAAGGCGAACCCATTCTCGCGGGTACGTTTTCTCTACTCCAAAATCCCGTAGTCATACTTTTTGACTCCGGTGCCACCCATAATTTCATTATCCAATCTTATGTTGTCAAGCATCAATTATCTATCACTCCCACACAAAGTCCATATTTGATTTGCTCTCCGGGTGGGAAAATAGCAGCGGACATGAAAGTCCATAAAGCACAACTTAAGATGGGTGGGAATGTCTATCCGACTTCTCTAATTATATTAGAGGGTCAAAAGCATGGTGTCATCTTAGGGATGTCGGGGCAGCACCGTCATGGTCCTGTTCTCGACATTGTTCCACGTGTGGTCCATTTGAACTCTCCACTATATGAACCACACACTCTCATTCTAGACCGCCTTATCCAAGAAATTCCAGCCACCTACAACACGGAAGCCACAAAGCTTGAGGACATTCCTTTGGTACGTGAATATCCAGACTTTTTTCCCGACGACCTTCCGGGTATGCCACAAGATAGGGACATCGTGTTCAAGATTGAACTTATTTCGGGAACCACGCCTATTTCTCGAAGGTCGTACAAGATGGCACCCAATGAGTTGGCGGAATTAAAGGAGCATTTGAAGGACCTGTTGGACAAAGGTCTCATACACCTAAGTTCATCACCTTGGGGCTGCTCCGCATTATTTGTAAAGGAGAAGGACAAGACATTACGTCTATGTGTGGACTATCGTCCACTCAACGCCGTGACGATCAAGAACAAGTATCCACTACCGCGCATTGATATTTTATTTGATCAATTAGTGGGTGCTAAAGTATTTTCAAAGATGGATCTTCGGTCCGGATATCATCAAATAAAAATCCGACTAGAGGATATACCGAAGACGGTATTCTCAATGAGATACGGGCTCTATGAATATCTCCTCATGTCGTTCGGGCTTACCAACGCGCCGGCTCACTTCATGTACCTCATGAATTCTGTTTTCATGCCGGAGTTGGACAAGTTTGCCGTTGTCTTCATTGATGACATTCTGATTTATTCAAAATCAGAAGACGAACATGCAAGACACTTGCATATCGTGCTCCAACGATTGCGAGATCACAATCTTTATGCAAAATTCAGAAAGTGTGAGTTTTGGATCAAACAAGTACCATTTCTTGGTCACAATATTCCAGCGGAGGGTATCGCTGTAGATCCAATCAAAATTGTACAAGTGCTGAAATGGAAGTCTCCAACGCCCGTCCATGAAGTTCGCAGTTTCCTCGGGTTAGCAGGATATTAACGGAGGTTCATTCCGAGCTTCTCAAAAATTGCTAAACCAATGACGGAGCTGCTGAAAAAGGTGACTAGATATATTTGGAGCAAGGCATGTGAGGATGCATTCCAAGCATTGGTGAAACATCTCACAACAACCCCAGTGCTAGCTGAGCCGGATAGGACCAAATCTTTTGATGTTTAATTTGATGTGTCCGGCATTGTTCTTGGCTGCGTGCTAATGCAAGAAGGCCGCGTGATCGCGTATGGATCACGGCAGCTCCGAAATCTTGAGCAGAATTATCCAACTCATGACCTTGAGCTCGCTGCCGTGGTACTCACTTTAAAAATGTGGAGGCATTATTTACTCAGAAATTTAGTGCACCTCTACACCGATCACAAGATTCTTAAATATATCTTCACTCAGAAGGAACTGAATATGTGACGGCGAAGATGGTTGGAACTGATCAAATATTATGAGATTGAAAATCACTACCATCCCGGCAAGGCATATGTGGTTGCCGATGCATTGAGTCGCAAGTCTAATGTTAATAATCTGTCCATCATTCCAATGGAAGAGGACGAGACGAGTTTATACTTGGTTCCATATGGAGCGCTATATAATCTTGCTCTCATCTCTACCGTACGAGAGGAGATTATGGAGGCTCAAAAGAAAGACGTGGGTATGTTGCACATTCGGAAGAGAATGAAGAATGGGGAAATGATGTGCTTCCAAAGTGATGAACATGGTACCCTGTGGTTCAAGGACCGTATCGTGCTACCCTGTGACACGACACTTCGGAAGAAAATCTTGGATGAAGCTCACATATCCAAGTACACTATTTATCCGGGCAGCAACAAGATGTACCAAGATTTGAAAACCAGATTTTGGTGGACACGGATGAAGAGAGAAATTTTAAAGTACGTATCGGAGTGTGATACGTGTCAGCGGGTGAAAGCCGACCACATGAGGAAAGCCCGACAACTGCAACCATTAAAAATTCCGGCGTGGAAATGGAAGGATATTAGTATGGATTTTATTGTCGGATTACCTCTCACATTCCACAAGCATGATTCGATTTGGGTGATAGTCGATCGACTAACCAAATCAGCTCATTTCATCCCTGTACATACAAACTACATCGCCAAGAAGTATGCAGAATTGTATATTGCAAGAGTCATGTGCTTGCACGGAGTTCTCCGAACAATTATTTCCGATCGCAGTGTGGTGTTCATTGCTCATTTCTGGGAGCAGCTGCATGCATCATTGGGGACGAAACTGATCCGAAGCTCCGCATATCACCCGCAAACTGATGGTCAAACTGAACGGGTGAATCAATTTTTGGAAGATATGCTACACGCTTGTGACATCCACCACGGTAAAAATTGGGATGATCATTTACCATAGGCAGAGTTCTCCTGCAACAATGGCTATCAAGCTAGCATCAAGATGGCGCCGTATGAAGCTCTCTATGGCCGGAAATGTCGTACACCGCTCAATTGGTGTGAATCCGGCAAGCGAGTTATATACGAAATTGATCTTTTAAATGAAGCCGAAGAATGAGTACGAGTGATCCAAGCCAATCTCAAGGCTGCTCAATCTCGGCAGAAAATCTATGCGGATAAAAGACGTCAACCTCTCCACTTCGACATCGGTGCCACATTTATCTCCTTGTCTCTCTGATGAAAGTAATTCATCGTTTTGGAGTGAAGGGAAAGCTTGCTCCACGATTTATCGGGTCGTTCGCCGTCATTTAAAAATGCGGACATGTGGCCTATCACTTGGAGTTACCGGTGTGACTTTCAGGAGTTCATAATGTATACCACATTTCTCAGCTGCGGAAATGTCTTAAATCCACAGCTAAAATCCGCACCGAAGACATTGAGTATCTTCAACCGGATTTCACTTATTTTGGGTATCCAATCCGGATTATCGATGAAAAGACTCGCACCACAAGAAACCAGACTTTGTACTTCTACAAAGTCTTGTGGAGCAACCATACCGCCAAGGAAGTGACATGGAAAAGCAAGGACTATCTCCAATCAAACTGTCCGGAGTTATTATCATCGCATATCCGGTAATCTTTTACCTCCGTCTCTTTTATTGTAATCTCGAGACGAGTTTCTTTTAAGGGGGAGGAATGTAAAAGCCCTATATTTCGTAGTGCAAAGTTCAGATGGGAGATGTAAACATTTGAATGGAATAAATAAATCAAATTCGCAATAAAAAATCAAACCATTTCAAACTTTAATGGAGGGGATTTAAATACTAAAAACTAGCTCTTGTTCAAACTCTGCCAGAATAAAAATCTGAGTTCACCATTAATTTTCAAATATTCCAAATAGAACCGTGCAAATTTTCATAATATTTGGAGCACTAATTCTACTTAATTCAATGGGTACATTGAATTCTATTCAAATTTGAATTTGAATTTGAATTTCACATGAAACCTGTCCAAATTTGAAATCAAATTACAGAATTTGAATCTACACAATTGAATTGACCTCTCAACAAAAATCTGGAATTTTTGGACAATTCTAGGTGGTGGAATTAAAAGAACAGAGAGGATAGACTTAAGGGGGATGTGGGACCCACTGTCTAGTGACTCCATTACGTGAGTGCTCTGTTTCCCTGACTCCCCGCCAATCGACGCTCGGTGCGGCAAACAGCTCACTGTCGTGGCACCCGGTTGCGTGTCTCCCCTCCACTCTACTCCTCCTTATCTTTACCTCTCTAGCCGAAGGGGAAGAACCAGTTCATTATTCGCTCTCAAGCGCAACCCACTGCCGCCTCCATGCTCGCCCGACTAGCTCAAAGTTCTTGTCGAATCCCATCGTCCTCGCAACAGAAAAGTTGTACATAAGTCTTCCCTCTACCTTCTCACGCTTTTGGTTCCTTGTTTCTTTGGCTACAAGGCGTCATTTTTGCAGTTTTGCCGGCGCTGCTGTTCGGCCGCCGCGAGAACGCTGCTGTCTCCTCGTCGCGCTGACGCCACACACCCTCTCTCGAGCTGCTCCCAGAAGCAAAAAGGATAGCCAGGACACGACCCTTCTCATGGTACAAACTGTTCTTCGTTTCATTCCATATCGAGCAAATGATTCAAGTTTTGCTTTTGGCCTTTGCCCATGAACTAGCTTGCTTCTCTGTTTAATTCACTTTCCACATGCAACCATTCTTTCATAAGTTCATGGATATTGATTCATACCTCCTAGCGCACCCCACTGCCAAGAATCAAGGGAGATAATCGAGTGAAGGCCGAGCGATTCAAGTTTTCCCCGCCACCAATGAAAATCCGTCGGTCCACCGTTGAAGTCAACTTTTCCGGTGATTTTATCCCTTTTTCTCCTTATGGTTGTCTTCCTCATGCTCCCAGGAACGTTTCCGGCCTTTCCCCGAGCAAGTTCGACTTAGCCGAAACCCTAGCCACCGCCACCGTCGTCGCATCGCCATCTCCGGCCATCGCCGCCACGATTCAACACCACCATCTTCTTGCGTGGCCGATTTTGGGGCTAGGCAGTCACGGCTGAGCCGAATGGAGATCAATGCAGCCAAGTCCGGCGAGCGCCACCGCGGTTCCGGCGAGAAGCGCCGCCTGAGTCGGCAGGTAGACGAAGACCCTTGGGCCCCGCTTGTCAGCGACGTATTTCCCCGTGCGGATCAGCTGTGGCTTCGGATCCGGTCCGGCTACGCGAGTTAACCCTGTGGCCCTCGGTGCGGCCCAACTCTGATTGGCCCATTTAAATGAGTGGGGCCGGACTGATTTATTTGAATTTTCCCAATAGAAATTAATTCCAGAATTTGAGCCAACTTCCAAAATTGATTTCTCCTAGTAGATTTGCTCAAAAATTTCCAAATAAATTCTGGTAGACTCATCGTGTTCCAAAATTTGAAATGGCGCAATTTGCTGGACATGAAACTCCCAGAATTTTTATAATTAATTCCATTGAGCTAACTGCTTGGGAAATTAATTACTTCTGTTTTCTTAATTGGAAAATTGCCAATTTTGGTCGGGACACTCTTAATAATACACTTGATCTCCAGTAAAATTTCAATTTCATTAGACTTTATTTGCTGGGTTGATCAGTGTTCCAAATCTCTGTGTAGTTGAAAATTGGGAAAAGTACAGTAATCATTTCAGCATTTCTTGCAAATTTGTAAAATCAATTTCTCCCTGTAGAAAGCTTAGAAAATTATTAAACAAATTTGCCTAGAACCAGTGAGAACCCCTCTCCCATAATAACCTACTGGTAGCCATGACAAAGCTACATATTCAGTACCAAAATTAGGAGAATACTTTTTCTTGTTGGAATTTTAGAGACAACAAGCTTCCTTGAACATGTCCAATTTTTGGTCCAGATCTTCCTCATTTATCCTAGTATGCACTAAAAGAATTCCAAAGCCAATTGTTATCATTTACATACCTGATCAGTATTTATAAGTTCTCTTCTATAGTTTCTATATCACTCTTGTACTTTATATATTGCATATCATATACTGACCGAGATCGAGGAGGACCCGGAGCCCTTGGAGACTCTACTTCTAGAAGCTAACTTTCCCTCTGACTCGCAGCCAGGCAAGCCCCGGTTTGCATTTAAGTGCTATTTCAAATTTTCTATTTGTATCACTTATGTCTAGGATGAATTTTGGGCATTAGGACTAAGGTGCTTGTTACTCCACTTGCAAGACTCACAAATCCCATGGAATATTGGGTAGGTCTAGAGCTTGGCGAGTAGACAATGCTGTGCTAATGTTTATAGGAATCTGTTAGAAGTCGAGTAGTTGAAATCTACTCGTGAGATAGGATTTTATCACATGGGATGAATTGAATCAAAGAATGGTTTAGAAATGTGAAACTGAGACCGAGTAGCGGGTAGGAGGCAGCGAGACATGGTATCACGTACATAGCCCTGCTTGTGTCGATTGAGGACCGATCCACGTGTGGCCCTGTTGGACAAGTTTGAACAGTTCCGGATGCATACTGGGCATATGGAACCGAGGAAACCAATGTAACTTGATAACTTAGATGTCGAGGCATAGCCCATTGTCGATAGGGGTGGCTGAGGGTAGTAAGATGTAAATTTGCTGGCGGGCACAGACACGCTCCGTGCGGGAACCTTATGCCCGTGATGTTGGGACCGGTTTGGCATTTGAGTTCTCTTGTGAAAGGTTGCTGCATATGACGTGGTGAGGAGAACATCACACTCCTTAGGCACGAGTGTACGTGATGTGTTATTCGGATGTGTCATGATTGCAATCACCGTCCCTCGCGGTTATTTGAGTACCGCTTGTTCATTGTGATGTGATGTAGTAAATACTGAAGAAGTCAGGAGAATACGATGTATTGAAATATAAATGTTTTGCCACTATGTTTGCTATAGATTAGGCTCATTAAAGTTACTGTTATTGATCATTTAAGCTGCTGCTATTAACTAGTAAAATGATGATCAATTTACATGCGAGTCATCTACTACCATATCTATTCTTATGTTAAGTATCCTTACATATAGAGTTTCATGCTTAGGTGAGACGGTTAAGTCTTGCTGATCTTCCGCACTCACGGTTTCTATATTATGTTGTTTGCAAGTGAGAGTTATGAGGAGGGACCCGAAAATGAGGTGATGCCCCCGTCGGGGTATACCGCCGAGTGGGAGTCCTGCACGCCGCAGTAATTTTGTTTGTGGCTAGTGTGTAGCGTCCGCGGGCTGGACGGCTGCATTTTGTATAGCTAGGCTGAGAGTTTAGCTATGAATATTATCTTCCACTGTATATTAAGTATTGTAAAAGACTTCTGCTGTTTATACAAATAAACCTTTGTATTTTGTCGTATTCTTTTCATGTGTGAAGTTGGGTGCCGCATCGCACGGCACCACCCTCTGCAATTCCTGGAATGTGTGGACCTGGTCCCCACAGGTCCGTCCCAAAACGGAAAACTCTGGGGGTCCGGACTAGTCCGACCACTTCGGCAACAAGTCCGGCCTCCCAGAACTTAGCTCTAAATCCACTCACCAAGGGAAGAACGGACTAGTTCGTACCCATACGGACAAGTCCGAACACATCCAGAGACATTTAGTCCGACTCAAAATGGACTAATCTGACTGACCGGTCTAGTCTTGCCTGAAGCCCGGACAAGTCCGGCCTCAGATCGTTTTCTCTCATTTTGGCTTCTCACTTGGGATTTTCTCTCAACCACCACTTTGAGCCCTCTTTGATGATCTCAATGCTCATGATATAACCACCCTCACATATGATACAACTAGTCTAAACTCAACACAATAGAAATCCTAATTTCTATGCTTGAGTCTTCGATGTCTATTTCAACCTTTTCCTTTTTGAGGGATTTTGTCTCATTTCAATCATCACACCTGTGCTTAAGATCAACTCAACTCATTAGTCTCTTAATTGTCATCATCAATCATCCAAAACCCACGGGGATGCCTAGATGCACTTTCAATATCCCCCTTTTTTCGTGATTGATAACAACATATTAAGCTTCAACAAAAAGGATAATAATTTATTTTCATAACATGTATTTGTATAATAACTCCCCCTCAATGTATGCATAAAGAGTAAGAAAAATTGAGATAGTTATCATACATATACGTTTTATGGTTGGGTGCCTAAGTGATGTGCTCAAAATTTGTGGTAAGACAATAAATATGCATAATAAATAAAGCAATTCAAGCATAGAATCACAATTAAGCATAGTACATGTGAAACATATATTAAGTCTTACATCAATTGAAATGAGAGTTTCAAAATATAGTACAAGTCCATAGAGTATCAAAAGGGACAACGACTATTAAAACTCTAATACTCTAGTACCCCTTCCAATCTCTCCCCCTTGGCCATCAAGACACCAAAAGGGAAAAGGAGAAGGAGAGCCCCAAGATCTACTCTTCATCATCGTCGTCATCATCGTCATCATCATCATCTCCACCTTGGTGCCACTCACAATCGCTCTCTATAGCCTTTGGGTCATTGACATCTTCATCATCGCCCTCTTCCTCGGATGGAGCCGCCGTGGAGCTGCTAACATCACCAAATTGAGCGAGTTCTTCAGCGGTGAACTCCGAAAATGGAGTCATCTCTCCATCACTCTCCGCAGCTAGAGACATGGGGACTTCAAGCTTGTCGCACATCGCCTTGAGATACTTCTCTTGGCGACGCTCCATGCAACGTTGCCTAACATCCGCCTTCCAGCAAGAGGTGAAGATTGCCTTGAAGAATTTGAAGAAGCCGCTTCCAGAATGTGATGGGGGAGGAGGTGGAGGTGGGAAAGCCGCGAAGTGAGAGGATGAGGCAGGAGGATCCGCATTCTTCCTTCCGGGTGCAGGTGGCTCCGGACGAGGGATCTGTAGATGGAGCATCTATGAATGATGTCCTTCTTGAAGGTTAGCACGGACACCTTCTCGATCATGAACATATTGTAGGGAGCATAGCCACAAGATCATTTGGGTGTGTTAGAGATGCTGAAGATGTTATCGAAGATATAGTCCACAATGTTGAAACTGGCATCTCCATCAATGAGCACGATTAAGTGTCTCAAATTACCTTGATTGATGCCCGCATCTCCATCTTTTGGGGCTATCGTCTTCCGGAGCACACGATTGAGGACACTATAGAAAGGCTTGATGTTGCGAATGTGCCCAACCTCATAGACTGCATGACTTGGATACATGTAGTCCAATACATCTCGATCAACTTGCTTGAGGTTTGAAATGAAGATCTCATTCTCAAGTTGATCTTCCAAGTCACCAAACTGAGCGAACTCCCAATAGGTAGTAGAGTATTGTTCTCCATGGGTCATCCAAGTGATCCGACGATCTCCATCAGTGTGGAAGTAGACTGTAGAGTAGAATTGCACAGGTACTTCCACATTCCAATCATATTAGAAGGCCATGAGTTTATTGAAGCCATGTCGCTCGATAGCTTTAATCACGACATTGAATGCAACATGATTCTTTCGGGCCATGTAATACCAATCAATCCATTGTGCATCTGTTACTAGGGTTTGCTTTGTCATATAGACAGTCCGGTAGTAGTCGCAGTGGAAGTCACACCAGAAGCGAGGGTCTGCGGTGCTCCTCTCACATTGATACACATTAACCATCTGAAGCATACTTGCCTTCTCACCCCCTTTTCCTTTGAAAGTGTTAGCATCGAATGCAGCTTGGCGATTAGTGTTCATGGCAGGGGAGGACATCCTCAAGGGACAAATGGGTTGAGAGGGTCCCTTTTTAGCCTTGCTTGCAGGCTTCTTAATAGTAGGAGCCTTCCTCTTGGGTGCCTCCTCAACTGGCGCTTTGCCCTTGTCCTTCAACCTTCTAGCTTCTTGAGTTTTAGCTTTCTCGCCCATGGTCACAATTCTTTTCTTCCATGGGGCTACTTCTGCAGCAGCTGAGTTATGAGCCTCTCTTTGCTTCTTCTTGGCTCTTCTTGCTTCAGACTGCGAGTCGAGGAGAGCTATAGCGAGCTCTTGCTCCTCACGATCCCGTCAATAGAGTGCTTGCCTTCCTGCCTCGGCCTCCGGATCGGAGAGAGACACATATTCAAAATCCGACACCACCGCTGAGAAGTGATGTAAAGGAGAGTATGTGAGTCCAAGGAAGTAGAATAGTGCATTAGATTTCATAAAGTCGATCAAGATTAGGATGTTTACTGTGTAATTCGGACTTGTTTGCCCAGGGGCCAGACTAGTCCGCACGAGCCGGACTTGTCCGCCGGTGGCCGGACTAGTCCGGTGCAGATAGTAAGAACCCTAATCCAGATACTTTTTGACAAAATCTACAGATCCTACCAAAATATTCCAGGGATATGGTCACAATGATATAGGGAAAAACTTTTGTGAAAAAGTTTCTATCAAAAGACCTAAAAGAATTAAATTTCGAAGGTTTTAGGGGTAGGTCAAGAATACCTCTTCAAATCTTCGAAGCAACACAATGTGGATGAAGAATTGGCCTAGGATGCTTGGGGAAGAGTTCCCACACACCTTGGAGCTTCAATCCATGGATTGGAATCGAGATTTGGTGGTTGGAATCGAAAACCGTTGATTTTTGAGGTTGCGGTTTTCGCGTTTTGAGGAGAGAGAGGGTTTGAGTGAGAGTGAGCAGGACCAGGGTTCCTGGGGAGGTTATGTCCCCAGGGGCCGGACTAGTCCGCTTGGGGACCCGGACTTGTCCAACATGCGGACTGTGTCCGGACTTTTCTGATGGGACGGACTAGTCTGGTCTAAAGGCTGAAAACACATATATACTGAGTTTTCATAGGAGATTTGATCCTTTTGGACTATATTTCACAAAATATCTTTGCAAATATGGTCAATAAGCAATCAACAACCAAACTATGACCATAATTCATAAAGATTCAATTATTTCAAAATATGTTGTAGAAAAGTGAGGAGGAAGAGTTTTTCGCAAGCATGTGTGAATTTTGAAGCACATATAAGTAACAATCAGATGTGCAAGACTCAATCCACATTTCAGGAATCTATGATATTGAGCACACGCCTAAGTTCACGAAATCTTCTCTCATCTAGTGGCTTGGTGAAGATATCAACCAATGTTTTTTCGTTCTCACATGGGAGATTGCAATGTCTCCTATGATCGAGTGATCTCTCAAGAAATGGTGGCAAATATCGATGTGTTTGGTCCTTAGTGTTCCAAGATCATGAGCTATTTTATTGATACTCTCAATGTCACATAGGAGGGGGATATGGCGCAAGTTTATGCCATAGTCCCTAAGAGTTTGTCGCATCCAAAGAAGTTGTGCACAACAACTTCTGACGGTAACATACTCCACTTCTGTTGTGGAAAGAGCAATGGAGTTTTGTTTCTTTGAAGACCAAGACACTATAGATCTACCAAGGAATTGGCAAGTTGTGGAGGTACTCTTCCTATCAACTTTGCACCCCTCAGAGTCCGCATCGGCATATCCAATGAGGTTAAACTTAGAGCCCTTGGGGTACCAAAGTCCTAGGCTTGGTGTGTGAACCAAATATCTAAGAATTCTCTTGACGGCGGTCAAATGACACACCTTAGGAGCAGCTTTAAATCTAGCACACATACAAACACTAAGCATGATATCGGGCCTAGATGCACATAAGTTAAGCAATGAACCTATCATGGTGTGATATACCTTTTGTCCACACTTGGACCATCTTCATTAAGATCGAGATGCCAATTGGTTCCCATTGGAGTCTTGATGGTTTTGGCTTTGTCCATGTCAAACTTCTTGAGTAGATCTTGTGTGTACTTTGTTTGACTAATGAATATGCCATCCTTTAGTTGCTTCACTTAAAAATCTAGGAAGAACTTCAACCCCCCATCATGGACATCTCAAACCTTTTTGTCATTATCTTTGAAAACTCATCACAAAAAGCTTTGTTAGTAGAACCAAATATTATGTCATCGATATATATTTGGCAAACAAACAAATCATCATTAAAATGCTTAGTGAACAAAGTATAGTCGGCTATCCCAATTTTAAAACCGCTTGAGTTAAGAAATCTCTAAGGCACTCATACCAAGCTCTAGGAGCTTGTTTGAGGCCATAGAGAGCCTTATGCAATTTGTAGACATGGTTTGGGAGGTCTTGATCTTAAAAACTATGGTGTTGCTCCACATACACCTCTTCTTTGATTGGACCATTAAGGAATGCACTCTTGACGTCCACTCGATATAGCTTGAAATCATGGTGAGTAGCAAAGGAAAGTAATATGAGAATTGATTCAAGCCCAGCTATGGGAGCAAAGGTTTCATCAAAATCCAAACCTTTGACTTGTGAATAACCTTTGGCAACAAGTCTTGCTTTGTTCCTTGTAACCACTCCGTGCTCATCTTGCTTGTTGTGGAACACCCACTTGGTTCCTACAACATTCGCATTAGGCCTCTTCACTAGCTCCCATACTTGATTTCTTTCAAAGTTGTCAAGCTCTTCATGCATGGCCATCACCCAATCTTGATCTCGTAGTGCTTCTTCTACCTTGTGAGGCTCTAAAGAAGAAACAAAAGAGTAATGTTCACAAAAGTTTGCAACACGAGTTCGAGTAGTTACCCCCTTGGAGATGTCTCCGAGGATGTGGTCAATGGGATGGTCCCGTTGAACACTTTGATGCACTCTTGGGTAAGGTGCTTGAGGTCTTGGGTCTTCGTCTTCCTCATTTTATTTGTCTCCCCCTTGATTGATGCCTCCATTTTCATCTTCTCGGAGTGCATCTCGGGGGTCTTGAGCTTGATTATTTGAGGAAGAGCTTGATTGATGTTTAGGATGATCACTTGAGTCCTGAGGTTGTTCTTGTGGTTGTATGTCTCCAAGACCCATCATTCCTATCACCACATGTGGAGCTTATTTTTGATCTAACACATGATGCTCAACTTGCTCCAGTTGGGAGCCATTAGTCTCATCAAACACTATGTCACGTGCTACTTCAACAATTCCGGGGTATTTGTTGAACACACGATAGCCGTAAGTGTTTCAGTCATAACCCAGTAAGAAACCCTCGTCAGACTTAGAAGCAAACTTTGAAGTCCAAGGCTTCTTGTTGAGAATATAGCATTTGGTCCCAAAAACACGAAAGTAAGAGATGTTTGGGTTGTTACCAGTTAGGAGCTCATAAGACGTCTTCTTAAGAATGCGGTGAAGGTACAATCGGTTTATGGCATGGCAAGCGGTGTTAACCGCTTCTGCCCAAAATCAGTCTGGCGTCTTGTATTCGTCAAGCCTCGTTCTTGCCATCTCGATGAGGATCTTATTCTTCCTCTCGGCCATCTTATTTTGCTGAGGGGAGTAGGGGTCCCAGAATTCATGCTTGATGCCTTCTTCAACCAAAAACTCTTCAACTTGAGTGTTCTTGAATTTTGTGCCATTGTCACTCCTTATAGTCTTGATACTTAAGGAGAACTCATTTTGAGCTCTCCTCAAGTATTTCTTGAGGGCACCTTGAGTCTCACTCTTTTCATGCAAGAAGAACACCCGAGTGAAACGTGAAAAATCATCAACAATTACAAGACCATATTTGTTACTGCCAATGCTTATGTAGGCGATAGGACTGAAAAAATACATGTGTAGAAGCTCCAATGGTCTTGCTGTCATCATGATGTTCTTGGATGGATGTAGAGCTCCAACTTGCTTTCCGGCTTGGCATGCGCTACATGGTCTATACTTTTAAAACAACATTCTTCAAACCTCAAATGCGCTCGCCCTTAAGGAGTTCTTGAAAATTCCTCATCCCAACATGGGCTAGCCTTCTATTGGACTCAAATTACTCTTACTCATATCCTTAAGCATATGTTCATTCTCACTACTACTATCAAAATCATCATGCGAAGAAATTGAAGAGAAGGATTTATATTTACCTTCTTTCTTCCCTCTGTGGCCATGAGGCAAGTTTGCCTTGAGTTCTCCAAGTTGGGGAAGAGCTTGTTCTCCATGGTTGTCTTCTTCATATCAATAGTTGATATCTTTTCTTCTTCATTGGAGGAAGATTATTCGTTTGAATCCCACTCCTTTCAAAGGTGGGCATGTCCCGATTGCTTCTTCTTCTTGAAGTATTTCTTTTCTTGAGACTTGTCCTCCTTCTTCTTATTGTTCTCTTCATGTGGGCAATCTACAATGAAGTGGCCGTATTCTCCACAATTGTAGCAAGCCGTCTTTGATCTTGTCTTAGGCTCTTCTTTTCTCTTTCCTTCACGATGGTAGCTCCCCCTATTTCTTGTCCACGTCCTCTTGAAATTTTTGATGAAGAGTGTCTCTTCCTCATCGGTGTTGGGGCTATCTTCGTCACTCTCTCCCTTTTCATGAGATCTTAAGGATGTTTCCCTGAATGCAACATCTCTTTTCTAGGAGGAGGAGAGCTTTCGAAGGTCGTTGTAGGACATAGCCTCTTGCTCTGTCATCTCATGGTTGATGATCCTCTCTAGTACTTCCTCGGGAGTCATCTTGTGGAATCTCGGACTCTCACTAATTAGTGAGCAAAGAGTGAAGTTTTGAGGTATGAATGCTCAAATCATCCTCTTTACCACTTCATGGTCGGTCCACCAGGTACTTCCATAAGATCGACACTTGTTGATGAGGGTCTTGAGGCGGTTGTACATGCCCTGGGGAGACTCACCATCCATGATAGTGAACCTCCCAAGTTCTCCTTCAATCATCTTGATCTTTGCCTCCCGTATGACATGGTTGCCCTCATGATCCGTCTTGAGGGTGTCCCATTTATCCTTGGCCACCTCCAATCCTTCAATGCGGTAGAACTCCTCTCGAGTCAATGAGGAGGTGATTACTCCAACCGCTTGAGCATTGCGATGGAGGAGGACGGCATGCTCCAAAGTAATGTCTTCCTTATTCTAGGGAAGATGCACACCTATCAAGACAATTTTCCACAAACTAGGGTTTATCGAAATGAGATGCATCTTCGTATTGTGCTTCCACATAGAGTAGTCATTTCCATGAAATGGAGGAGGTTTGCCAATAGGGATACATAAGTAATGATTGCGTGCAGTTAATCGCTCATATTTGTAGGGATACTGGGAGTAGTCTTGTGAACTACTTCCATTGTCGGTGTTGATTGAAGCGATTAGCTTGATCTCCTTCTTGGGGACATTGAGCTTCGCATGAAGCCGCGCCTTAAGTAGACAAACTTCATCGTCGTCATTTGGATCATCTTGAAGAACATCGACATTCTTCGTCTTGTCATCATTGACGATCACCAAGATCTCGTCGTCACCCCTTCCGGCCATTTCCTCTCTGAGTTGTTAGACTCATTGTGGAGAGGCCTGCTCTGATACCAATTGAAAGTCGCCTAGAAGGGGGTGAATAGGCAATATGACCTTTAATCGCTTAATCAAACAATATTAAATTCCTAAGGCCGAACTAGTCTCATCAGGGTCATACTAGTCCGCTCAGCATGAGATAAAACCGTAGAAATTTGATTTCTACATGTTTTTTGTGGAATTTGAGTTGTGGAAGGATAGAAGCAATGTATAGCAACCTAACACAACTTTGATTAACAAATGTAAACAATTAGGTTGCAAGATTTCAGTGAATAATAATTCCATGTACAATATGAACCCTAATAGCAATTCTAGTGATTACCAAATGTAAAACTACAAGTGAGACAAGATTTATTCTGTGTCTCAGCTTCATGAAGAAGCCTACATCCACATTCAGAAGTCCACACGAGGATCGGGTGTCACATGATCCTTCTCTCACCAAGCAACCACAATGGCCGAATTGGTTTCCACTATATCGGGTAATCACCAAGTTTGATTGGGGCTCCACACAAGTTGAGCCTCCCTCGAATCAATACAGCAAGGGGCACTAGAAGCTCAACTCATACAAGCCACAAGACACAACACAAGTGCAAGAGATCAAAATGAGAGCCAAAGCACGATGATCTTCCTTCACTCCCCTTTCCAAACCATAATCTCTTCAAGATTTGATCTTAGAGGGCTAGAAGGCGAAGTGGAATGCTTTGGAACGCTCTAGGTTGGTTGTGGCAGCGCTAGGGTTCCAGCTATTTCAAATAGGAGCCATGGGTCCCTTTTTATAGGGGTCCTGGCAGCTAGCTGTTGCAAACAGCCCGAACCCGTACAAGTCTGGCCCTGTACCACGGACTAGTTCGGCCTCTTGGGACCACCGGCAATTTCATGTCATTGATCAACAAAACAGATGATGTGTGTGAAAAACATTTGAATTTCAAACGATCATGGCAATCCAGACTAGTCTGGCCAACAACGGACTAGTCCAAAGTAGATCAAAAAGGTTTAGTCCGGCTGAAAACGGACTAAACATGGTAGGCCCAGAATAGTCCACCCACTGGGACGGACAAGTCCGGCCTCCTAGGTTTTGGCTAAGTTTTCCCACTAAGTCTGAAACGGACAAGTTCGTGCTACAAAATACAAGTCCGAACTCATCCAGAATGCTTTCGTTCGTCCCAAAACAGACAACTCTGGGGGGTCCGGACTAGTCCGGCCACTTTGGTGGACAAGTCTGGCCTCCTTTACTTAGCTCCAAATCCACTCACCATGGGAAGAACGGACTAGTCCATAGCCATGCGGACAAGTCCTAACACACCATGAGACGTTTAATTCGACCCAAAACAAACTAATTGAAAGTGCATCTAGGCATCCCTTCTGGGTTTTGGTTGACTTATGACAAACAAATGAGATCCTAACGAAATTGTTGAGATGAGTGCAGGTTTTGATGAAATTATGAAGTAAGTGCAAAAAGCCTATTCACCCACCCTCTAGGCTACATTCACTAATCTGACTGGCCGGACTAGTCCGACCTGAAGCCCAGACAGGTACGGCCTTTGAGTTTTTTCTCTCATTTTGGCTTCTCACATGGGTTTTTTCTCTCGACCACCACTTTGAGCCCTCTTGGATGATCTCAATGCACACGATACATCCACCCTGACACATTATACAGATAGTCTAAACTCAACAATATAGAATACCCTAATTTCTATGCTTGAGTCTTCGATGCCTGTTTCAACCTTTTCCTTTTTGAGGAATTTTGTATCATTTCATTCATCACACATGTGGTTAAGATCATCTCAACTCAGTAGTCTCTTAATTGTTGTCATCAATCATCCAAAACCCACGGGGATGCCTAGATGCACTTTCAATTAGGATGGTTGCTACCTATCGGAAATTAAGCCCGAATGTCAACCATAACTATACGAGGTCGGAGATTTGACATGGAAACCCTCTGTGAGCAACCAATAGGCTGCTATTAATATGTGAGAGCATTATTCTCTCGACTATTCTAAGCACTCATTCAAGCTCAAGGGAATTGCCACCATCTTTGGTGTAAGTGATTCCTTTGTGGCTAAATGGTATGATGCACCTTAACCACAGAATGACAAGATCACATCCAACGTATATTGGGTGCAAGTTGTTCCTATGTGGCTAGAAGGTATTTTATCCCTTATCCAAGGAGTAATGGATCACACTCAACCCGTGTTGAGTGCACATCATCCCTTTGTGGCTATAGGTATGTAGTATCTTAGCCAAGGAATAATAGGATCATACTCAACACATGTTGGGTACATGTCACTCTTTTGTGGATAAAGGTTATCATTAACTTAAGCCAAGGAGTGACGGATCACACCCAATGCATGAGAGGTACAAGTTATTTCTTTATGGCAAGAAGGTATAATACACCCCAGCCAAAGAATTACGGAACACACTCAACTCGTGTTGAGTACATGTCATTCCTTTGTAGCTAATGCTATCATTACCTTAGCCAAGGAATAACAAGGTACATCAAACCTATGGGAACCTTGGGATGTGGATGAGCGACATCGATATCACTCTACTCGACCAAACTAGTGGAACCCATGGAAGGCAACCCAACATCGATACTCAACCCTCAAATGTCAAAACCATGCTGAAGCAAGGTTAGGCCAACCTCATGGCTTACATCTGTTGTTAGGGTTTGAAGCCCTATCGCGGACCTTGACCAAGAACAAGCTTGGGGGAGGACCCCCACTTGAGGTATCTTGTATCACACCTCTTGTATATTTATTTCCATTCACCTATCATCCACCTTGCATATATTAAAAAAAAGTAGAGTAGGTTTGCATTCAAAACAAAATAAAAGATGTGCGGTAAGAATGATTTGGAATTCACATAGATGAAATGATGAATAGTTGCTTTGATTTAATTTTCCTATGTCCCAAGTTTACAACTTACTACTCTCCAGAATATTGCTTTCATTGGCTAGAATTTCTTTTGCCTTGATTTAGAAATTGTGGGTAGCAAAAGCTTAATCCAATTCTAAGTTGTTGTGAGATACGATATAGTGATAGGCCTTCTATTCCTAGTTTAAAAGTGAAACTTAGATTTCTGCAGAATTTCTAAAAAGATTTAAGTCATTCTCATTTGGTTGGAAATACCTACCAAAGACATATGACACATTACATTGATATACCTTATGAGTATGTTATTTGTCTTCACATTGAGCTTTGTAAAACTAGTATAGACCTATGTGAGATTTCATTCATTACTTTTTCAATTCAAAACATCACTTGCACATGCTGTACTTCTACACTAGAAGTAAGCAAATTCCCATCATACCACCATTCGATAATAAAAAGAGACACTCCATACCCTTCATGCTTAGTACTCTCTCAAAATTTATTGCATAAAAAGGGAGTAGAAGATATGGCTATGAGAAAAAGAAAAAGAAAATGCGTGCTTACTTCAAAAGCATGAGAATAAAAAGTAGCCATGTTCCATCCCTGCAAAATAAGAGAGTCCACTCAAAAAGGGGACATCTCAAATATCCACATCCACCTCCATTCCATCACACATGCACAAGTCTTGAATCAAATAGTTTTGAATTGATTTCTCCTATAGCTTGACTTTTTCACTTAGCAATATTATGTGTTGCAAATATGCCTAATATACTCCCTACCAATCTCCACATACAAACCATATTTAGAGGTAGGATGAAATTAGGCAAATGCCTTGGTGAGGACATATTTTCACTACACATAAAGGAGAGACTGAGAGAATCAAATTGAGATACTCAAAATCTAAATTAACTCTCTAGAATTTGAGTGGAACTTGATCTCTAGGGTATGTGTGCTCCATTTGCTGTTCTATCTTTCGACCGCCCATGAATAGGAGATGGCATAAGCCTCATAATGAATTAAGATGGGTGAGGTACCATGGCAAATTTTGCAATACTACATAGAGTATTTTGTTGTGCACATGGTACTTTTGAAAAGTAGAACATTGTAGCAACTCTTGATCATCAATCTGAAGTATTGAGTTTGCTCGGGACAAGCAATGGATAAGCATGGGGAAGTTTGTTGAGGGTTGTTATATACTAATTTCACCAGTCAATATAACTCAATTATGTGAAGGAAGCTACATTTCTTGCACACATCACCTTTCTATTTAACCTATTTCCACTTGTACTTGGATAAATGGGTGCATGCAGGTATTTTATACTGAATTGAAGTGAAACAAGGGGATGGATCCTATAAAATATCATCCTAGCCAGTCAAGCACCGACATGTGGCACCAGTTGGATCAAATGACCCACAAACAGAAGTATCCGAGGCCATCCAAAGGTGTACACCCTATATAAGTAAAGGGGACCCACCTGGAAGTCACCCCAAGAAAGAGAAAACCGTTTCGAGGACATACCTTGGCGGCTGACCCCCCTAGTCGGCCAACCTAGTCTTTCCTCCAAATTTCGTCAGCTTCCACATATTGGCTCCAGCTTGAAGAAGTTGCTCATGACTGATTTGTGCGCTTTTGGGGGCAGGAACCGACCCTTCTCCACCTATAAATAGGATCCCTCACCCCTCGCTTCAACACACACCACTTGATCATAATTCTATTGTATACACTTGAGCATAATTCTATTGTGTACACTAGTTCTCATAGTCCTTAGTGGAGTTAGGATGTAGACAGGAGAGATTCTAGTCCCAAGTCCTAGTTCGGAAAGGTATGGCTCATGTATCTTTTCTTATATTTGTGACTTTATGCATAATAAAGATATTATCTTTAGTCTTCTTTTATCCATATACTTGGATGAAGTGTTTCTTGTTTGATTGTGGATTCCATGTATGTGGTAGGAGTAGTCTTTATGATTATGCCACATCACTCCTAATCTATCATCATAAACACTACAAACCCCCACTATAGTCTAATTAGTTATGATATAATCATGTTGATATGAATAACTTATGCTATGTCCCAACATTGGTTCAACGATGTTTAGGTTAGTCATTGCCTTAGAGAGGTACTTCTACTCGAGCCTCGGAGGTATTTACTTAGTATGCTCGCATGATTCTAGGATAGTAAGTAGGCGTTGGATGTATCATAGACCCACGGATTGAAGAGTTAGGCAATAGGTTGTGACAGCCCTATCAGTCCTTTGTAATCCTCCACATTCGGCTATGCCACATGCTCTTGGCGGGAGTCGTCCTAGTATTGCTAGGGGTAAACCCGTGTTCGATATGTTGAACAATTTAACAAAGTATTCACTATTGACATGCTCATTAGTATCTAACCTTGGCTATGTATATGTATGTTAGAAGCATTGTAGGAGTAACTCTCCAACTCTTAGTCTAACCTCCATTAGGACCCATTTACGCATTAGAATAGATTGCTTAGGTGTGTGTCACACTACCCATATATTATCAACTTACCTCTATCTTGATAATTGATTAGCATCCCATAGCTTGATCATAAGATTATGTTTACTTCACTCCATTGCCTTCCTCTGGGACAAATACGATACCCTTGGGAATACTCTTGGGTGAAATACTACACGATAGTTTCCGTGCGCTTCCGGACCTCATCACTTTCGAGAGTTGATTTGTGACATAAGAAACGTCAACAACAAGGTTAATCACAAATTGCAAGAAATGAACAATGAAATGATCTAGCGACAAAGAAGGTAAAAGATGCAAGAGAGACAAAGATTTTATCCCGAGGTTCAGTTCTACGGAGGAACCTACATTCCCGTTGATAAGTAAACGAAGGACCTACCCTCACTAAATGTGGCCTAGAGGGGGTGAATATGCTTTTGAAACTTTTCCTGCAACACATAGCAAAATGTCAAAAACCAGGAAGGTTGGACTAGTCCGGTGTTACCGCAACACCTACAATAACTTGACTCTTTTTGTATTTTCTTTGAATAGTAAAGCAGCAGAAAATGTAAATTAACTTTAGAGTGATAAGCAAATGTATATGATGGTCAAGCTTCGCGAGAATCACAAATTTAATGTCGAGTAGGATATTTATCAATTTGTGCCATGGGTAATTGCAAGTATGAGCAAAGTAAATAAAAGGCACAAGACACAGTGATTTTTACCGAGGTTAAATCCCACAAAGGGATCTACGTCCTCATTGAGGAGCTGACACAAAGCTGGGTCTCAACCAACCCTTTCCCTCATCAAGTCAGCATGAAGACCGACTTGATCTCAACTATCAACATGGTAATCAACAAGTCAATGGGGTAACCTCACAAGTCGAGGGCTCCCACAAGATTACAACAAAAGAACTGATCAAACACACTCAAATGATGAACAAGAACAGCAAGAGTGTGTGAGAGATCAAACCCCAAGATCTTAAGATCATGTAGACGTCGCTCTCCCTATCCCAAATATAAAATCCCAAAACATTGAACATTTTGGGGCCTTAGAAGTGTGGAGAGGAATGTTTTCGTGCTCTTAGGAGGTGTGATGGTGCTAGGGTTCTTGGTTGGTGGTTATGGGGTCGTGGATCTCTTATTTATAGACATTTCGAAACGTTACCGTCTGGATTACGATGCCCGAACTAGTCCGCTATGGAGTACTGGACTAGTCCGTTGTGCTGAGAGATTTCTGCGTGGAGATGTGCCACTAGGAAACAATTATTTGTGTTAGTGTATCGGACTTGTCTGCATAGGACCAGACTAGTCCATTTTGTGTCCAGAGAGAAATCGGACTAGTATTGACGGCTGTTATATCCCAGTTTCATATGTAAATATAACTCAATTATGTGAAGGATAAGTCATTTCTTGCATACATCACCTTTCTACTCAACCTATTTCCACTATTTTCATGCAGGCTATTATGCAGGAAATGAGGTGAAAGAGGGGGAGCAATCCTAAAATGTATCATCCCAGCCAATCAAGCATTCACACGTGACATCACATGGATCAAATGGCCCAAAGTCATACGGATCCAAGGAAATCCAACGGTGTATCACCCATATCAGTCAATAGAGCCCACCTGGAGGTGACCTGGAGAATGCTCACGCGAATCGGGGCAAAGACCAGTTCGGCTGAACACCCTATTCGGCCGAACCCTTCCTAGCGCAAAACTCAGCCACCTTCAATGTGCTGACTCCCTGTGGTGCCCTGATAATGATGAAGACTCATTCGCGCACTTTTGGTGGCAGGAATCAACCCTTCTCCTGCTATAAATTGGACCCACTACCCCTCACTTCAACACACACCACTGGAGCTTCATTCTATTATATCCACTATCTTCTGTAGTCTTAGAGGAGTTTAGGCTATGGAGAGGAGTGTCTCCAGTCCTTAGTCCAAATTAGGAAAGGAGTAGAAGGAGTCTCTCTTCCCAATACCAAATTGGAAAAGGTATGCCTCATGTATTTGTGACACTCGATTTCGAGAATGAACAAAGTGTGATGCATATGTGTGCCTATCGGTCTGCGGGTGATATGCTGAGTAGAAATTTAACCGGGTACCCAAAGCTTCATGCAGTTTCTCCAAAAACCAATCACAACATACTCAGCTTGTTGGGCTTCCTCTATCACTCGGAAAATTATGCGATCCATGGTTGCCTTGCGGTGCTCCCCCATTAGGCCTTGGGTTCTTCATTGGAGCATTGTTCCCTTGACCATAGCCTGACTTCAGGCATTGAGATGCAAAGTGTCCCACCTCACCACAAGTATATCACGTCCTTGCTGCACCAGTATAGTTAGGACAAGCTTGATTCTGAGCATTAGCTGGGAAATTGGTGCAGGACGCAGGTGGCATTGGAGGGCGAGGTGCTTGCATGGTAGGGCATTGCTGCATTGGCTGAGCTGGGCGCAGTGGAATAGTAGTGCGATATGCAGGAGCAGTTGAGGTGTAGTATGATGCATTTGGTGGTGCATAGCAAGGGCAAGCATTGCTTCCTTGAGGCTGTCCTTGATATGGCACCTTTCTCTTATTATGTTGCCCCATCTCCGAACCATGTTCTCAACAACAATAGCCTTGTCCATAAGCTTTTGGAAATTTGCATGGTCACTATTGAGCAATTGGACTTTAATCTCATTGTTTAAGCCCGTCATGAACATGTATTGCTTACAGCTGTCCGTGTTCACATCTTTTGGAGCATACATTGAGAGTTGAGTAAATTTATTAAGATACTCACACACACTCAACCTTCATTGCCTTAGGTTTTCAAATTCTTGCCTCTTCAAGATCATGACACCTTCAGGAACATAGTAAGAACGGAAGCTCTCCTTGAATTCCGCCCATGTGATTCTCTCCTGATTTGCGTGATCATTGCAAAGAGCTTCACACCAATCCGCAGCTGCTCCAACTAGCTATGGGAGGCAAAAAGGACTTTCTCTGAGGTTGTTGCATTGGACAATAGCAAGCTTTTTTTTCCACAAATTTCAGCCAGTCATCAGCTTCCATAGGATCAATGGCTTGAACAAAAGTTGGTGGCCAGGTCCTCAAGAACTCTCCAAGGCGGTTATGGGGTGGTGGGGGTGGTGGTGGCGCAGGCATGTCGGGCTGGTTATCGGCTTGTAGCTGTCCCAAGGTTTGCATCATAGTTTGCATGAGCTGATTTTATTTGCATAGCCATCAAGCGCTCAATGATGCTAGCTTTAGGGCCAAGGGGAATATTCTTAGGAAACCCATTGTTCTCCTCATCAATATTGGCATTCCTTTAGTTGCAGGGTCACCCTCAGCACCTGAGGAAAAAGAGCAAGAGATGGAAGGATTTTAGAAAACATCCCCAGCTATATGCATCACGGGATATGGAACTAAGCAACTACATATATAAGCCTATATGGAGAGGTGGACAACTGCCGAACCACCCCACAATCCTCTACTAAGCACCCAAGCGATCATCACATAAAAATCAGCACACCAACCAAATGTGACCCTTACTAAGTGTTCCCATGTGCTCTAAAGTGTCCATTCTACCTAGGCTGCGTCCTACAGTCAACATGGCTTTGATACCAATTTGTGACAACCAGATCCAAAAATGAACCAAGTGAATGCATATGTGTTCCCTGGATGTTCATCACACATACACGACAACTTCACAAACTATATGCAAAAAATTACCATGTCACAATAACAAATAGGTACCTTAGTACAATAATTCAATGGTTCACGAATTACAAATATCTAATTATTACTATTGCAGCGGAAAGAAAAACTATGAGGCACGACTCCAATCCACAGGCAATTGACGATAGCACACAACCTAGAACTATGCATGGTGCTCATGATACTCTCAAATATCACCTGAAACTGTTGGTGGGGGAATTGCAAGGGTGAGTACATGTCGTACTCAGCATGTGGGAAAAGTATGACATGTTGCTTAAACGAGGAATGATAATAAATGGCTAATTGTTGAAAAGTACATTCAAAACATGTAAAAAGCATCATGCAATGTCTATGTGAATTTAATCCAATCATATCCCAAGTAATTATTATAACATGTATGAAACATTCTCAATTACCATCATACCTCATCCATCAATTTAATAACCATTCATATGTCAATTTCTCACCTTCATAACCAGCCATGTACAATTATCATAACCCAAACCCTAACCATGTCCAAAACCATCCCAGATCCCAGGTCATACTCTAATCACAGAACTTGTCCAGGTGCTCATAACCAGGAGCACGACTAATATAGTTTTTAATACTCTACAGAGGTTGTACCACATTACCCACATATTCTTGATTTCATCACCTTTCGGTGACTAAGAAACCTCCATTATGCCGTCTCACACTTCCATTGGTGGGTGGCCAAGAGATCACAAAATAGCCTTTCAAAGGGGACTATTAGTATGTACAGTCCCACGAATGTTTCACCGATAGGCTTGAATCTCCATTCTCACACACACGGCCCCCCTCGTGTGCCATGCAGATCCCAGGGCAGCCCTCCTTGACTCCCATTCCTGGACCATCCAATCGTCCATACAATACCAGCAGCACACCTAATTATTCAGCTACATCGCGCCCATACTTGCCCTTGTGGTGGCACTGTTATCGTGGCATATTCTCGCATGAACTGGTCCTTAGATCTAAGGCAAGCGAAACCTCGATATCATCCAACCCACTCCATAACCCATGCTTGCTTAGATCACCCAAGTCCCAAGTTACCCAAATGATTCACCATTATTCCATCATCATTAATCCACACAATTCAAGTGTTCAATAGTTCATAATTAAGCCATTTGGTTATTTCTTATCCCAAATTTAGCAAAGCGAAGCAAAACTGAAAAATACACTTCACGACTCTCTACAATATATCCCAAGCAAAAAGGGTGGTCATAGAAGTCTACTAAAAACCTATCATGGGTTCCCCATCAATTTTACATAAGTATACAGTTTACAAACAAAATATTTCAAAATAGGATCAAAATTGTCAAGGACACTTGCCTTGCTCTTGTGGCTGGTTTGGATCAACAGCTTCTAAGTTTTGGTGCTGGAGGTCCTCGTAAGCACCCTCTAGAGCGTTACCTTCGTGAATTCAAGGGTTCACTAGTTGAAGAATAATTGAACCGTGAGAACTCGACGTCTAGATCGATGAAGAATAAGATTTGGCGAAGAAGAAAGTTGACGTCGAAGAATTGATGGGAATGATCGCAGCAGCGATGATGATCTCATTTGATCCTCCTTCTTCCTTCTCCTCCTCTTCCTCTTCCTCCTTGTTCTCCCTTGCGGTGAACTCCTCTTGATGGCTCACACTGTGACATGGGCTAAGGGTTTTTCAAACATGGCAAAGGGCTGAGAGGTGGGTGGTGAGGTGTATATATAGAGGGAGAGGTGGTAGGGTTGTATGTGGCCTAGAGGGGGGTGAATAGGCTTTGAAAGTTTTCCTGCACACATAATCAAATCGTTAAATACCAGAGGTACCGGACTTGTATTGTGTTATTGCGGACTAGTCCGGTGTGCTGATGTGTTGTGAACTGATAAAGTGTTAATGCATAACTTGTAAATGTTATAGTAGCAGAATTTAAACAACAACCCAGAATACTTGATTGAACAATTAGTATTGCAAGAGACCATGTGGAATACAATGTTAATTCAGATTACAAGTTTTATCAACTTAATTCTCTAAATAATAATAATTGCAAAAGTAAAAAGATGAGCACACAAGACACGGATTATTACTGAGGTTTGATCTCACCAAAGAGATCTACATCCTAGTTGAGGAGGCCCACACAGAGCTGGGTCTCTTCAAACCCTTTTCCCTCGTCAAGTCACCACACAAGGCTGACTTGATTCCACTATCAAGGGTAATCACTGAGTTGGTGGGTCAACCTCACACGTTGAGGATCCCACAAACATTAAAGCACAAAAAGTGACCTAATACACTCGAAAATATTACATGTAATGCAAGAGTATAAAGAGATCAAACCCCAAGAGCTCAATGATGCGTAGACAATGGTCTCCCGATCCCAAATCTAAATACTCAAACAATTTCACTTTTGAGGACCCTAGAGGCGTGGGAAATGTGATTTTGTGCTCTAGGGACGAGTGGTGGCACTAGGGTTTCATCTCTTGGCAGTAGAATGCGAGAGTTCCTTGTGGGGTCCTAGATCTCCTATTTATAGTGTTTCCAAAATTATTACCGTTATGGATCTCGACGGCCGGACTAGTCCGCTCTGGGGACCGGACTTGTCTAGTGTTGTGAGTAAAATCCGCGTGGAATGTGCAGCACACTAAAACCCTAATATGTTTGAGGTATACCGGACTAGTCCGGTAGGAGTCCGGACATGTCTTGTGGCCTATGTATTGGAAAATCAAAAAGTTTTTCGGACTAGTCCGGTCCATGAACGGACTTCTATGGTGCATAGTGTTATGAAACATTAGAGAGCTTATCGGACTAGTCTAATCCATGAATGGACTTATTCGGTGCATAGTGAAATGAGACTACAAAATGTTTAACGGACTAGTCCGATTTGTAAACGGACTAGTCCAGTGCTCAATGAATTATTAAGGTTGATTTTAAGCCATTACCCCTACGCAAAGACTTGAGCTCTTGGGATGTGTCTCTCACACACATCAATTGGTCTTTCTTTTTCTTCATCACTTAATTTTTTACCTTTTGAGTGCACCAAACTACATCATCTGAGTTGACTCGCATTCATCTCAACAAGTTCATTAGGATCTCATTCGTTTGTCAGCAATCATCCAAAACCCACAAGGGAATGCCTAGATGCACTTTCAATCTCCCCCTTTTTGGTGATTGATGACAACCAATTGAGATTTCACAAATAAGAGTAAAAATTATTTTCATAAAGTGTGCATATATGCGAATGACAAATGAACAATAAGAACTTCTCACATATATGTACTCATTATGTGAGACCTATGTGTGCTGAATACATTGGCTTGTACTGAATACATTGGATTTGATGATATAAGTTCTAAAATTTTTCCAAAACACCCTTTTTAGCAAGGTCCGACAATAAGTCCGACTTTCTTTTTGAAGGTCCAACATATTTTTGGGTAGCTCCAGTTAGCTTTGTCTTTAGCTCCAACATGTTTTTGTTAAGCTCCAATTTGTTTTGCTAGGTCCGACTTATGTTGGTTAGCTCCGACATGTTTTTCTAGCTCTAGCGCTAGGTTGTACTAGCTTTTGTAAGCTCCGGCGCTAGGTTGTACTAGCTTTGGTAAGCTCCAGCTCTAGCTCCGGTTAGCTCTGGCAAGATTCGGAGCTTGATCGCAATGTTTCTGCTTTTACTGTGAAATGTTTCAAACTTGCTTTACATTGTTGGATAGATTGCATAGTATTCATTTTCTAAGTTTTTGGTGCGTTTTGGCTGATATGGCTGATATCGTTTTACTGCAGTTTTGCAACATGCTTATGTGAGGTGCTCACATAAGGTGTTGTGTTCGGAACTAATTTGAGTCAAGTCGCGGACTTGGGCTCGTATGGGTTGGTTGTTTATTCATGTGCAGGTGTTGCTTGAGTTCAATACATGGTTGGTGACGGGATCCTTTGGACTAGTCTCAGGGAGGAGATGAGGTTCCAACAACCAAATTCTGTAGGAATTGTGGTTGAGCGGGTCAGGAGGTCACGCAGGATGATTGAATCAAGGGTAGTGCATATGAAGGTTACAGGACATCAAAGGATGGTGTTCGCACGTATGCATGCGGTGCATGACATGGGAACATGGTTCCGAAGATGGGCTATGGAAGGAAAGATCTAGTTGGAAGGATCGGATTGTATCGGTTGATGACTTCGGGTACGCCTGAGTCGTGTTTGCCTCAAATATGGAAAGATTTGAGTTGGTCATGATAGGATTTCTTAAGGGTCACGAATTTGAGTTTTTTTAGGAATGTGGGATATGCTCCTTAGGTGTTTGGAAGTCTTAAGATTGCTTCTATCTGTGTATAGAAGAGTCTTGAGCAGTTATTGAAAGTTCGGATTCGTGAACTGAGTAGGATTAGAGTCCTAGTTAGGCTTGGATTGGCCTAAGAGCTGGTTATATAAGCAAGGGAGGCTAGAGCTCGTGGTAGACGACTTTGGTGCTGTTCCTCTTGTGTTCTGTTGAATAAATATCGTAGTTTAATGGAACTTTTGAGCCTTGTTCGTCCGACTTGTTTCTGTCAAGTCTTTCCCGTCGAGTTTTTACACAGCACTACCTTGGTTTGGTGGTTTTATCATAACTCGAGTTTTACAGATACGATTGACGTGATTCTTTCAGGGTTGTCTTCACAACTTAGTTTTGTATCATCTGTCAAAATTTCACGGTCATTGGATTTGCGGTTTTTGATCTACACGAGTTTTTTTGCAGTATTTTTGCAGATCTGTTTTTACTCGGTAGGACAGATTGACCTTTGTTCGATCTTTCAATCGTAACTTGAGTTTCTCTTGACAAATTTTCGTGATTCTTGTTGTTTCATATTCGTGACTTGATTCTCTACAATCTATACTAGATTTTTCATAGTTGAACATGTTTAGATTAGTTGCACACACGGTTTCTTTAACAGATCTATTTCTGTCAAGTAGTGTTTTTGTTCCTTCTGCTGAAAAGTTTTAATCTACCATTCACCCCCCTCTAGTAGCTTTACTCGTGCTCTTCGATCCTACACATTATGGTGGGGTGCTTATAGAGTGTGTGTGATCAAATAATGTGAAGTGAAAAACTAAGAACATAGCAATGATAAGAGCAACTATCACAACAATATTGAATAAACATCACACATTCAGATTAAATAACATAGGCACATCCAAAAGAGATTAAAATAATTTGAAATTTAAGGTACATGTCCTCGATCACTAGTCCTTAAGGCTACAAAATAATCTACTAGTATCAGTCTCTTCCCTTTGGCATCGAGGCACCAAAAAGGGAAAAAATGAGTGGAATCACTCTTTGCCACTGCCTCCTTCACTCTCGGTCCTCTCTTCATCTTCCTCTCCAAGTCCATGCCGAGGAGGAGGAGCGAAGACACCTGCTAGTCCAAATGAGCTCATATCTTGCTCAGTGATGGGAGCCATCTCAGTGATATCTTCTTTTGAATCCTCTGAAATCTGAGGTGATCCCCTTGGCTCAATTTATAGCTTATCACAAATAGCTTTGATGATGGCCTTCATGTATCTTTGATGTCTCTTCCTAGCCAAACTCTCCTTGTGCTGTTTAATTTTCACTTTGCGGCAGAATGCAAAGATGGAGGAAAGCATTTTTAGCACACCACTGGAGGACGCTCTGGAGGGTGGAGGAGCTGGAGTAGCAGTTGGAGTCCTTGTGCCTTCATTTGCTTGCTTAGATCTCTGCTCCACTGCAGGTGAGGCGAGAGCAGAAGGAATAGTGAATATTGTTGGCTTCTGGGGCCTGGGGCCTGTGTGAGGAACATTTTTGACAAACTCAAGTCATGTCACCTTCTCAATCATGTACATGATATAAAGTGCATAGCCATAGGACCTCTTTGGAGTAATTGAGATGTTCACAATGTCATTATAGATATATTCAAAGACGTTGAAGGTCCTTTTCTTGCTTATTACTTTCATCAAGGTCCTTAGAGTTCCTTAAATTGTCTCTGCATCTCCATCCTCTGGAGCAAAAGTCTTCCTCAAAATTATGTTCAGCTCACCAAAGAATGGCTTCAAGTACTTGGTGGTAGGAGGCTTGTATGGCATTCTTGTATCATAGAGGAATTCTAGCTCATCCTTCTCCAAAGACATGAAGTTCTAAATAATGAGCTCATTTTCCAAGGTATCTTCAAGGTGAAGTATCCTGGCAAATTCCTCATTAGTGACACTATACTTGGATCCATGTGTCATCCAAATCATCTTATCCCCATAACCACAGGCAAAGTAGAGAGTAGAGTAAAATTGGGTGATGACTTCTATCGAAGCGTATGAACGACACTTCCCCCGGTACTACAGAATTGTAACCTACAGAGGTTCTTGTATTGGTTTGGGCGCACGGAGATCTAGAACAAGATGATGACATGAAAGATTTACGTTGTTTAGGCCGCCTAAGCGTAATACCCTACTCCACGGGGTGTGTGTGGTTGTATTGAGGGTTGCAGCAATGCTTGTCTGTGTATGAGCTTGGATTTTTTGTTACCGAGTAGTGCATCCCTCTTTTAGACCAAGGGTGGATGTTACATGGGTTGCCTGGCCCGACATGTGGCACCAGTGGTTACTATTTCCTAATAAATGGTCTAAATGTGCTTAAGCGCCTTAATAGTGTGATAACATGATTTAATGCCGACGTTACCAATATTAAGGGTCCTCTGATCGTGCGCCATTAATATTATATTAATGGTGCATAATCAGGCCTTGTAACTGTAACAGTAACTGTCCCTTGAATGCCTGTGCTGTTTGAAGATCTGACAGTATTCTTGTTGGTATTGTAGGTTCGGAGGCTCCGCACGTGGTAGCTCCGGAGCTTCCCCTCGCGGTGAGATGGGTCTGGAGCTGTTATACACATGGTGGCACCAGAGCTTCCCTTTACGGGGGGTTAGGACCGGGGTCATTATACACGTGTCAACACCGGAGCTTCGCTATGTTGGGAGTTTAGCTCCGGTTTTACATTACACGTGGCAGTCCCGGAGCAACCCATATGAGGGAGGTGGGTCCAGTGCCATGTGACACGTGGAGCTTGAGGAAGCCTTAAACTCTGAAAAATGGAACTCTCTTGCACTTCTTGCGATATCAAGCGGTACCCGGTACGTAGGGTACCGACAGTGGCCCCCAGGCCCACTTCTGGGAGAAAACCCTTTGGGTTAAATTATTCTACCTGAGGTGGGGCCATCCTCAATTCTTGTGCTACAACTTCAAAGGTCTTCTGATGTTCTGTTGGGGCGATGGTTTGGTGTTAAGCCCTCGCCGTGTGGCTTGTTTTTAATGCGGCAGATGAGATCCTTGAGTGCAGATCTCACGCAAATGATGGTCGCCGGTTCCCAATACGAAAGTTGTATTGGTTCCGAGCGCCTTGCTAGACTACCGCCTTTGGGTTTCCCACCGCCCATCATGACAACCGTTCACCTGGGGTAAAAACCTCGACCTCTTCGTCAGCGTGGTTCCAGGCCCATTCATTGACGGGGTAGGTTCTTTGTAATGTGGCCTTTCTCCCGTTGCGGTTTACATCCAAGCGTCACGGAGGATTACTTAAGAAGGAAAGCGCGCACGATTTGAGGACTCTTTACGCTTTTGATTACACTCGCACTCAGAGCCTCCCAATCTTTTCCTAGCTTTCTCCTCTTCCGCTCCACTTTGCCGCGATGGTGTTAGGTCTTCCCAATAGCCGCATCCAGAGCAAAGACAATCTGACAAAGGTCTGGACCTTCATGGGATGGTCCAGCGACTCCTTCAACTACTTGATCTGAGTTGGCAAGCTCCCCATCAAGAAGGAGTGTCGTGGGGAGATGGTGTACTTCTCGGCGTACGCCATGGTGGGACTGATTTCACCTTTCTCGAGCTTCATCTTGACGTTGCGGGACTTCTACATCCTCCAACTGCATCACCTCGGCTCGCACTCCCTCCTACTCGTGGAATCTTTCGTCCACTTCTTCGAGATGTGGGTGGGCGTGCCTCCCCGCATTGAGTTGTTCCGGACCTTCTTCACGGTTCACACCACTGGCAAGGGGAGTGAGCTGATTGGCTTCTACTACTTTGTGAAGCGCAAAACCTACCCCTTCAAGTACCTAAAGTCGTCCCCCTCCGACAAATGGGATGACTAGAAGAAGGATTGGGTCATCATTGCAGTGGATGAGCACGACAGGTTGGAGCTGCCCCAATGACTCCCCAACGTCGACACAAATGCCTGTAATGTAGTTCCGAAGCTGTAGGATGCATTCAACCCTTTCCTAACCAGGATCCGAGAGTGTGTGGAGGGTGGAGTGACCCTCTAGATGGTCTTCGGGAACTTCATGGTGAACAGGTGGGCTCCGCTGAGGAGGAGGGAGAAGCTCGCCTGGGCTTTCAACAGCGTGATGGATGACAACAGGATTGAATCCTGTTTGAAATCCAACTTGGATGACAAATCTTTCAAGCTCCATCTCAAGAAATTTCAGCATGAGTCAATCGACGACGATGCCTTAGCTCTGTCGACTGCTTTCCTGCCTTTGAACATGATTCCAGAGATCAGCAGGGAGCTCTAGAGGAAGATGCCGGCGCTAGACGATCTTGGTGAGGTGGAAAAACGTCGGACCTAGAGGGTTGTAATCCCCGGAGCTTCCAAAGAGGTGCCCGCCCCTTCTCCGAGCCAGAGGGTCGAAGACATCGGCAAGGGCAAGGGCAAGGAGCCAACCGAATCTTTCAGCCAGAAGAGAAAACTGAAGCACGCTGATGGGAGTTCCGCCAGGCCTGCTCCATCTACGACTGCCCCTTCTCCCCGGCGAGGGAGATCTTCTGCGGCTACATCTTCTCTGGTGCAAGCGTCTTCGAGAGGCGCTAGTTCTGGATAGTCGACTCTGGTCCCGGTGCCAGCGAGGGGCTCTAGATCTGGAGGTTCTTCCTGACTTAGGGAGACCTCGGCTCGGGATACACCAACAACAACGTTAGGATCTGGGCAACATTCTGGAGCTCCTTCCGTGCCAACCACGGCAAGTTCTGGCTCTGAGCCTTCGGCGATGAGGTTCTGCACCTATTGGAGCAGTAGCTTCCCAAGGTAAGCTTCACTTTTTCACCTTGATTTGTCACTCTTATTTTTGTCTTGTTTTGAATCCTTCAATTTTTTGACTGCAGGGCATCAAAGTCGGGTTCTAAAGCTCTGGCCTTTGTCGCAACTACCGAAACAGTGCAGATTGAAACTCCAGCTTCAAACCCCGTGCCTCCTCAATCGGTGGCTGAGGTCACGGTAGCTCCGGTGCCGACTGTCGTGGATCTGGATTCAGAGTCCTCACCAGAGACTCCAGTGGTAGCACCGGACCATGGGGGAGACGTGTATGAAGACGCTCCAGTAGCAGCGTCACCGACGACTGAAGCTCCTGCACAAGACACGGAGATGGTTGAAGTTCCGGCAACGGGCCGGAGGTAATTGAGGCTTCGCTCGCCATGCCAGAAGTTGTTGCTGAGCCGGTAGCACCACAAGTTGTGGCTCTTGAGCCAGGAGTCGTTGAAGCCCTGGCCGTTGAGCCCGAGATGATTGAAGCTCTAGTCACCAAGACAGAGATAGTTGAAACTCCGGCCCTCAGGCCAGAAGTTGTTGAAGGTCCGGTTGCTGAGCTGAAGATGCTTGAAGCTCCAGTTGCTGAACTGGAAGTGGCTGACGTACCAGTGCCTAAGCCAATGGTAGTAGAGACACCGGGTGAAGCTCCAACCATCGCCCTAGAGGTAACTGCTCCGAAGGTGTCCATGTTGAAGCCGGAGCACCATGAAGAGGTGGTAGCAGGCTCTCTTCCCACGGAGTCAGCAGCTGAAGACCCTGAAGTAGGGCCTTCAGCTTCAGCTCTAGAGGTAGAAGTTCATGCAGTGGGACCTTCCTCAACAGCTGCAGAGGAGCTCCCGGTGGGTGGCCCTAGTGCCGCTGAAGCTCAGGGAACCACGCTTGTAGAGTGGGACCCTATTTTTTTATGGAGAATCCTCTGGAGCCAACAAAGATGAACCCATCATGTCCAGAGCCTATCCCTTTTGTGTTGACCATAGACAATGCCTGCTTGAGCCTCCGAAATTTTAGCTCACCCTTGATCATGACGGCAAGGTCCTTGAAGAGGAGTGCCACACCTTGAGGCATTGGTGCAACAGGCTACATTTCGAGACCAAGCTTGATCAGATGAGGCTTGCTGATCAAAAGGAGTGGATCGAGAGGGAGACGACCCAGATGGAATACTTGGACAAGCTACTAGAGGAGAAGGAAGCCACCATCAGTGCCCTCGACGCTAATTCTCGGGATATTCTCGACCGTGCTAAGGAGAGGAGTGATGCAGCTGATGAGCGTCACGAAAATCTCACTGCACTGAATGAGATTCTCCAGAAGCGCCGGGCATACCTTGATGCGAGAGAAGAAAATCTCCTGGAGCAACAGGAGGATGTTTTGAAAAGGGAGGAGGAGGTCACCCAGAACTTGACTCTGGGTGAGCAAAATTTGGCAGATCGCACTAAAAAGTTGGATCTGTGGAGTGAGGAAGAAAAGGAAAAGTACTGGAAGCTGGGGCAGGAGCTCTCGAAAAGAGAGACTAATATTCCCGCTAGAGAAGAGAAAGTTAGGGGCAGGGAGAAGGACCTGGCCGAACGGCGGAACCGCATCCACCTCCAGGAGATGGAGCTAACCAACCGCGAAAAGCAGGTTGCTGAGAGTATGCAGCAACATGCCAAAGTGGTGGAACACCATGCTCGAGAGAGTTCGGATCTAGCAACCGCCCGAAGGTCACTGGAGGAGCTGTGGAGCTCGAAGGCAACCGAATCCATGATGGTATGGGATTTTCTGGGACGTGCGGATAGGGCCCTTGTGCCTCTTAGTTTCAATCTAGTACGCGCGGAGGACCCATCGCAGGAGTTGGAGATGCTGGTGGCACATGGCTCTGCTGGCAGCAAACTCGACATGATGGATAATGTCATCGCAGATCAGCTGGAGACAGAGGGGAAATCTCTAGCCAAAAATGTCGCCGAGTATGTCTTGGCATGTTACAGAAGTAGATACCCCGAATTCTCTCTCGATCCAGTCTTTGAAGAACTCATTGCCGAATAGGAGAATGCCGCAAAAGCTAGTGTCCAAGAGGCTGCTGAGAAGGTTGCTTCATTTTTCAACAGGACTTATATCCTCCAGTAGCCTTCTCCTTTTTCCTTTTTGCTGTATCCCTAATTTTGTAATCCAGTACTTTCAATGAATGAAATTCACTCTTTCTGCTCTGAATTTCACTTTATCTTTGTCTTCAATGTACTGTACTTTGTCCTGTTGGCCCCCTGGTATATGTGCACAATTTGATTGTGAACATGTACCAAAAGGTTCTGACAGTATGTTGATGACATGGATGTTTCGAACATATAGAATTTAGGTCCGAAGTCTTTTACTCCAATGCTTCTGGAAACCATTTGTCGTGTCGACGGCGGCCCGCCTGGGGTTGTCAGAGCTTTATAGCTCTGACCGCACCCACCATCAACATATAACACGTCGACAGCGGGTCCCCTGGAAGTTATAGGAGCTTGATAGGTCCGGTAGCGCCCGATGTCATTGCACAATTCGTCAACAGCAGGCCCCCTGGGTTGTCGGAGCTTGGTAGATCCGACGGCACCCACTATCAATGCATAGAACGTCGACGGCAGGCCTCCTTGGAGGTTGTCGGAGCTTCATAGCTCCCGCATCGTCCACCATCACTGTGTTTTTCTTGTACATTAGAGACAAGAAAAAAAAGTAAAACTCGTCCTCTTGTCTATAAATTTTTTGTGACTTACCATTCTTATTTTAGTTCTAGATCCAAAGAAATTCAATATGATAACAAGTATATTGATGTAATCTTTCAAGATCCGTATGCTATTTTATTACTTACCCTACTAAGGCCTGTCGGGGTCTAGGTAGAGTGGCGTACTTAGGGTGCAGGACCAGGCTAAGTTGATAGCACACTCCAGACCTATGATGGCTTGGCCTTCAGGTAATTAGACTATGCAACAATGTTCATATCCAAAAAGACCAACAATATAACTTGTAACATATATAAATAACATGGATTAAAACTTAAAAAGATCTGCACAAGTTCATTATAGACAAGAAGTATAATAAAAATGATTCAAAATATTTAGCCTTGTACAGAAATAAATGCACGTGGACTCTCTTTTCACACAACAATGTCTTTTATTATAGATCTGAATTACAGTGGAGACAAGGACTCACTTAGGGTACAAGACCATGCTAAGTCTGTTATACATCTTGTACTAGCCCAGGGCAAGTAGTTACACTTTTAGTGTTGTGACTGTATCAAGTGTTACTTGAACTTCCTGGACCCTCCTGGAGGGGTCCGGATGTTCTCCCAGAGGACCTACTCGATTTTGTATATTGACTCCATAACATACATTTTGTGTAATTACAAACTCATCTTCGTGATTCTAAGTGTAAAACTTACGTAGGAGCTCGATGTTCCAAAGATTAGGAAGTGGAGTCCCATCCTCTGTTGCCAAGTGAACACACTTAGGACGGGATACTTTGATCACTCGGAAGGGAGCTTCCCAGCTGGGGGAAAGTTTATTCATCCCTTCGCGAGTTAGTATTTTCTGCAGCACCAGATCGCCCTCCTCTAGCTGTCTGTTGCGCACATGCCTTTGATGATAGCGCTGGAGCCGCCTGGCGATAGCGTGCATTCCGAACAGCTGCTTGGCACCTTCCCTCGTCGATGGGGTCAAGGTCTTCATGCCGGAGCTGGTGTTGTGTGGATTCGTTGAAGGTCCGGACTAGGAGCGACCACATGGTGATCTCCGGAGGAAGGATCGCTTCAGCTCCGTACACCAAGAAGGAGGGTGTCTCCCAAGTTGACCGGTTAGGTGTAGTCCTGCTTGACCACATTGCGGACAGAAGCTCTTCGATACAGTTGGCTCCATGCTTTTTTAGGCGTTCATATGTGCGCGTCTTGAGTCCTTTTAAAATTTCTACATTGGCTCTCTCGGCTTGACCATTGCTTGCTGGGTGAGCTACTAATGCATAGCTGACTTGAGTGCCGAGGTCTTCGCAATATTCATGGAATGCAACACTTGTTAATTGAGTTCCGTTGTCAGTTATGATTTTGTTCGAAACTCCAAATCTGCATATTATGGACTTCAAGAACTTTATTGCTGATTGCTTATTGATTGTTACAACTGGAGTAGCTTCCGTCCATTTGGTGAACTTGTCGATGGCGACGTACAGGAACCTATAACCTCCAACAGCTTTTGGGAATGGTCTCAAGATGTCCATACTCCACACAGCGAATGTCCATGTAGGAGGTATCATTTGTTGTGATTGAGCCGGTGTGTGAATTTATTTTGCGTGAAATTGGCACGCTTCACACTTTTTCACTAGCTCGACTGCATCCTGGAGTGCTATAGGCCAGTAAAAGCCATACCGAAAGGCTTTACCGACCGACGTGCAGGAAGATGCGTGGTTCCCACACTCGCCTCCCTTAATCTCCACGAGGAGATCGTGGACTTGTTCCCTTGCAATGCACCGCATTACAATGCCGTTAGCACCGCGCCGGTAGAGATCCCCTTCTACCAGCATGTATCTTTTGGCCAATCTAACAATCCTGTCAGTAGATACACCGTCTTTAGGAAGGATGTTGTCTTTCAAGTAGCTCCAGATCTCCAAGATCCATGCATCGGAGCTAACTTGAGCTTCTGAGTCTTGCGTGCTGGGTTGCTCGGAGCTTCCGACATCACCTACGACCCTTGGTGGATGCCATGGTAACAGGGCGAATGGGACTGCCATCTTCAAGGTGCTCGTCTCGCCCCCTTCGCTCAATTTGGCAGACTGAGCTGTTGGTCTTGATAACCTGCAGACAAAGATTCTGTCGGGAGCCGAAGCTCAGATTGAAGCCTTCTTTGAGAGTTCATCAGCTTCAGCGTTATGAAGACGCTAAACATGGTGGAGATCCAGGACTTTGAAGTCTTTCTGAAGCCTCTGGACTTCAAGAAGATAAGTGGCTAATTGGGGGTTATTGCAGCAACATTCACCTTTTACTTGTTTTATGATGCGCTATGAATCACCCTTCACCAACAGCTGTTTGACGCCGTGGGATAGTGCCACCTCGAGCCCATAGATGAGAGCTTCATACTCCGATATGTTGTTGGTTGCCTTGAAGTCAAGGTGAAACATGTATTTGACCTTCTCCCTAGTCGGAGCGAGGAGAAGGATTCCAGCTGCGGCCCCCTGCTTCTGCATAGAACCGTCAAAGTAGAGAGTCCAGTGAGGTTTGGTGAATACCGGACCTTAGGTTCCGACTTCTGCTCACTGAGGCCCCCAAGGTTTGATGGAGAGGGAGTCCACATCACCACGAAATCAGCCAAAGCCTGATGTTTGATTGCTTGTTGTGGTAGGAATTCGAGGTCGAACTCGGCCATCTCCGCTGCCCACTTTGCGATGTTCTCAGTAGAATTATGGTTTTGTAATATTGCTCGCAGTGGATAAGAAGTTACCACTCATATTTTGTGGGCTTGGAAGTAGTGATGAAGCTTCCTTGATGCAATAAGAACTGCATAAAGCAGCTTATGCACCTCGATGTAGCGTGTCTTGGAATTGTGGAGTACTTCACTAATGAAGTACACTGGGCGCTGGACTGTTCGGACTCTTCTGGAGGAGCCCGGAACTTCCTCTCCACCGACCCGGACCCTCCCAGAGGGGTCCGAGCCTTCTTTTTGAGCTTCCTGGACACTCCCTGAGAAGTCTAGAATTTCTTCTTGTTCGACCCGGACATTGTTGGAAAGGTTCAAATCATCTTGGTCAGCCAGGTGAAGTCCCTCAGGTGAGAGAGGTTGATCTCCTGGCATTCCTCCTTGAGGTTCCTTTTCTGGGGGCTAGGACCTAGACTTGCCTTCAGGTAGCTCACCTTCCTGGAGAGGTCCAGGCTTCTGAACTAGATGTGGCTCCATTCTTTCCGCGACCAGGACCATGCTGACAATTTTTGTGGTTGTAGAAATGTAAAGCAGTAAAAGCTCACCAGGATTTGGAGCTACCAAGATCGATAGTGTGGTGAGGAGCTTCTTCAGCTCTAGAAATGCATTTGCTACTTCTTCAGACCAATGAAATGGTCAAACTTCCTCAAGGGTTTGATGAACGGTAGTGCCCGTTCTGCCAGTCTTTAGATGAACCGGCTGAGCACAACTAGACATGCAATTAACTTCTGGACGTCCTTGATGCGGGTTGGGGGTCGCATGTCTTCTATAGCCTTGATGTTCATCTGGTTTGCTTCGATTCCTCGATGAGTCACCAAGAAACCAAGGAGTTTTCCGAAGCTAACCCCGAAGACACACTTGTCCGGGTTCAGCTTGGTGTGCGTGATGTGCACCTTGTCGAAGACAGCTTGCAAATTGTCAAGGAGTGACTCCTTGTTCTTGATCTTCACAACGATGTCATCGATGTACACCTCCATGAAGTCTCTATTTAGCTCTCCAAATGTTTTGTACATAGCTCGCACAAATGTTGAAGCAGCGTTTTTAAGACCAAAGGGCATGGCAGTATAATAATATAATCCATCTACTATTATAAGGGCAGTATGCTCTTCATCTTCCTTAGACATTTGGATCTGATTATATCCAGAATATGCATCTAAGAAACACAATAGCTCACACCAGGAGGTGGAGTACACTATCTGATCTATTCTAGGTAGTGGAAATGGATCTTTTGGACATGCCTTATTTAAGGTGGTGTAGCTGATACACATCCGAAGATTCCCGCCGGCCTTGGGTACAACGATTGGGTTTGCTAGCCATTTTGGATGAAAAACTTCTCAGATGAAGCCTGCTTCGAGCAACTTTTTGATCTCCTGCCGGATGAAGTTTTGTCGCTCGATGGATTGCTTCAAGGGCTTCTGGTGTATAGGTCGTGCATCAGGATAAATCTTCAGATTGTGCTCAATCACCTCCTTAGGGATCCCAGGTATTTGCGATGGTTTCCAGACAAACACATCAACATTCACTCAAAGGAAAATGATGAGCATGAGTTCCTATTTGTTGTTCAGACCTCCCGATATACAGGTGGTCTGAGCAGCATTAGAACTAATTTGGACAACTTTGACAGGAACATCGGTGTTGCTACTTGGTTGCACACGTGGTACAGAGGTTGGGCCTCGATGACGAGAGCTCGAAGGTTTTGGAGCTAGCTCCTTACTGGATGCTTCCTTTTGCGCTGTAGCAAGCGCATGGAGTTCTTCCAATGTAGTGATTCCTGCAGTGTGATTCTCGTGGATCCGAAGAACGCCCGAAGGTGTTGGCATCTTCAACACCAAGTAGCAATAGTGGGCGGCAGCCATGAACATGTACAAAGCAGGCTTGCCCAGTATGGCGTTGAACGGTAAACTGATCTGCGCCACGTCAAAGACCAGCTTCTCAGTTATGTAGTTCTCCCGAGTCCCGAGGGTCACCGGCAGTGTGTTGGAGCCGAGAGGGGTAATGGCCCCCGGACCTACCCTCGAGAAAGGTCGAGAGGGGTGAAGGTCTGAAGGTCGGAGCTGGAGCTTGACGAAGGCTTCAAAGCTTATGAGGTTCAGCCCTGCACCTCCGTCCACCAATACATGGTGGAGTTGAACATTGTTAATGGTCGGAGAGACACCATCAACAGCAGTTGTCCAGCTCCAATCATGTTACGAGGGCAGTCCAAAGCATCGAATGTGATGGGAGTGTCCATCCACTTCCGATGGGGTTCTGCCCTGGCGGTGGGAGCTGCAGCAGCCATGTCCCACTGCATTGTCTTGAGGATGCGGCGAGAAGTAATGTCCCACGAACCACCATAAATGGTGTTTAGGGTCTTCCGACGCTCATTGTCAAAGACAACGGAGTCGTCGTCGACAGTGTTGTAGACTGCCTTTAGGACTTTCTTGGGGTCCTGAAAGCCTAGCTCCTCTTCATCTGGAGCTTCGTCAACTTTTTGTTTTCCTTCCCGCTGGCGGAAAGGAGCTTCTTATTAGCGCTTGTTGTAGCATTCGATAGTGTTCTGGACCTCTCGTCATTCTTCCAGATTGTGCTTGTTCGTCTTGTGGATCGGACACCACACTTTTGAGCTGTCGCCATCTGTTGACGATGGCCGAGGTCGTTTCTCGGGGCATGGCGCTCAGCCACCAGGAGCTGCAGCAGCTGCAGCAGTAGGTGTGCTGGCCAACAGCTTCTTCTTGCCGTTGGACTTATTTTTCTTCTTTCCACTACCGGAGGTAGTGGCTTTAGTCTTGTAGGATTTCTTGTTGGCCTCTGAAGGTGGTTTGGAGTGCATCTCATGACCCTCCGCAGCTTTGGCACATTTGTGTGCTAAGCTGAATAGTTCCGTGACATTGTTGACTTCTTTGGTCGCCAGCTTCTCCAGCATCTTTTTGTCTCGAACGCCCTGTCTGGATGCAACAATTACAGAAGTGCTCGAGATTGAGGGGATGGTATTGTGTACCTGAGAAAATCATTGGATAAAGGGTCACAGCGATTCCCCCGTTGTTTGCTTCACATCAAACAAGTCCATTTCAGTACCGGGTCGGGTGTATGAACACCTGAAGTTGGCAGTGAACTGTTGGCATAACTCCACCCAACTGTTGATGGAGTCAGGCGGGAGGCTCATAAACTAGGACCTAGCAGTCTGAGTTAAAGCCACTCGGAACTAGTTGGCCATCACGGCCTCATAGCCCCCTGCCGCAAGTATAGCTGTGGAGTAGATTTCAAGAATCTCGGCGGGGTTGACAGTCACGTCGAATTTCTCCGGCAAATGAGGCTGGAACATTTGTGGCCATCTCACCATGCGTAAGTGCATGGCCACAGCGGAGCAGCCTCCCCCTACTCCCTGAGGAGCAGGGTTGTCTCGAGCCTCTCGCCTCTCGCGAGCTCCGTCGATATGGACGCGGTTGTCCTACTGCCGGTAATGGTGATCAAGTTCGGACCGCAGGTCATGAGTCGAAAGCCTGGTGATGGTGTGGGTGCGTCATGCCACGGAAGGCAGCGAAGTCACTTGCTGGGATGCAACACGTCTCCTGTGCTGCGAAGCTTATGGACCAAGTCTTCTTGACATGATCCGACGTTGTGATGGTGCCTGCCCTGTAGGGGGAGGACCTTGATTGCTGATACCATCGGTTGCACCTGCAACTAGATGCTCAACATCAGCTCTCCACTGCTCCATCACACCTTGGGTGCTCCTGGAGGCGGTGAGCGTTGTAGAAGAGTACACGTGACAATGAGCGCGTGCTCGGGATTATTGTTCGTTGATGTGGTGATCGACGCAAATGCCCCATCTTGTTGTCCAACATTATTTGCTGGAACAAATGGTGGTGGTGGTGGCATGACGCTCGCCGAGACAGCAACGCCTACTGGCTACTGCATGCTAGAGGGATTGCCTCTATCAGGCTATTCAGCATGGTCGCCGTTGGAAGATCCTGCGGCAGAGTTAACCATCTTGCGATCTCAGGCGCCCCCTACCTAGCGTGCCAAATGTCGAAGCGTATGAACGACACTTCCCCCGGTACTACCGAATTGTAGCCCATGGAGGTTCTTTTATTGGTTTGGGCGCGCGGATATCTAGAAAAAGATGATGACACAGAAGATTTACGTGGTTCGGGTCGCCTGAGCGTAATACCCTACTCCACGGGCTGTGTGTTGTTGTATTGAGGGTTGCAGCAATGCTTGTCTGCGTATGAGCTTGGATTTTTTGTTACCGAGCAACGCATCCCTTTTATAGAGCAAGGGGTGGCTGTTACATGGGTTGCTTGGCCCGACATGTTGCACTAGCGGTTAATATTGCCTAATACACGGTCTAAATTTGCTTAAGCACCTTAATAGTGTGATAACGCACTTTAATGGTGGTGTTACCAATATTAAGGGTCTTCTAATCATGCGCCATTAATTTGTATTAATGGCGCATAATCAGGCCTTGTAGCTGTAACGGTAATTGTCCCTTGAATGTCTGTGCCGTTTGGAGATCTATTAGTATTCCTGTTGGTTTTGTAGGTCCAGAGGCTCCGCAGGTGGTAGCTTTGGAGCTTCCCCTCGCGGTGAGGAAGCTGTTATACACGTGGTGGCACTAGAGCTTCCCTTTACGGCAGCGGGGGGGGGGGGGGGGGGGGGGGGGGGGGGTTAGGTCCGGGGTCATTATACACGTGTCAACACCGAAGCTTCCCTATGTTGGGAGTTTAGCTCCGGTCTTACATTACACATGGCAGTCCTGGAGCTACCCATATGAGGGAGGCGGGTCCAGTGCCGTGTGACACGTGGGGCCTGAGGAAGCATTCAACTGTGATAGGTGGAACTCTCTTGCACTTCTTGCTGTATCATGGGGTACCCGGTACGCACGGTACCGACAACTTCATTGTTCCAATTGTATCAGAAGGATAGAAGATCCCTCAGACCATGCCTCTCCAATGCCTCCAAGACTTCATGATATAATTGACAGTTCTTGGATTGTAAATAAGTCATGTCCACCCATTGACTCACAACCACTAGACTTTGCATCTTCATGTACACATGCTCATAGTAGTCAGCATGGATGTGGCTACAAAATCTTGGATCAACAGATTCCTTTGGCTGCTCACAAACTTCAATCATTCTGAACTTGTCAGCCAACTCATTTCCTCTCCTCATGAAGTCATTTTCTAATGGTTGCCTATTGCGTTGCATGGGTGACTTCATCTTGAGTGAACCAATGCGAGCACCTGCAAGTCCATTCCCTTTGTTGGCACTCCTTCTAGGTACGGTTGAGCTGGCACCAGCACCATCCTTGCTTAGAGCTTTCCTCACTACCACTCTCCTCTTCTTAGGAAGTGCATCGTAAGGAGGAGAGGAGTGAGCACTGTAGTCATGCTTCTTCTTAATGACTATCTCTTTGGGTCTTTGTACACTTGCACGGTCACGCTCGACTTCATAATCAAATGAGCTATCCTCGAAAGCTGACGACATCGTGCCCGACAGGGGATTTTAAGGATTGATAATAATTTATTGTAGTCTTTGTGGAAATAAGAATTCAGAGGTTCAATTTGTCAGGATACCAGACTTGTCTTGTTTTAGAGTGTGGACTTGTCCAGAGGACCGGACTTGTTCGCACCAGACACTGGACTACTCTAGACTGACGTATGAACCCTAACTTCCTAATTCAACAAATCTAGCTCGAATTGATGCAAAACGAGTAGGAATACATCTAGAAAGGTAATGTATGCCTTAGGCATCAAGGAAAATAAGCAACATTGGAGGAAAGGTGAGAACTAGGGTTAAGTGAGATCTTTTTACCGAAAAATTGACAGTTGGAGACGGAAGTGCAAAGTTTGGCCCGGATTACTCCCGAGTGATGAAGCTTCACGCCGAGGAGAAAAATTCTTGAGGAGAAAACTTTGATTTTGGTGTACAAAAGCGAAAATCGCCTTGGGAGCTAGGTTCTGAGGAGAGAGAAAGCAAATGCAAATTTGAGGGGAGGAAGAAGAAGTATGGGTGTCGGGCTGGGTTTAAACCCTAGGAGTACAGACTAGTCGAGTATAAGGGCCGGACAAGTCCGGTGTGCCGGACCACGGCCGGACTAGTCTGAAACAACGAACTAGTCCGGTGCTAACCACGGACTAGTCCGGGTCAGCTAGATAGGTTAGAGTAAGAACCAAGGTAATATTGGATGTTTGATCTAATAGTGATCTAAAGGACATCATTTCACAAATAATATTGCTGAACATGGCCAGTAAGCAGTCAACAATCATACAATGGTCATAATTACAAAGATGTTTTTCATGTGAAAATCGAAATAGGAGATAATTTTTTGCAAAATAATTAAACTTTGAAGATTCAAGCAGGCATGCAATGTTTCAATCCATATTTCAAGAATCGAAGTGATTTTAAATATTGCACACAAAACATATACTCAGTATAATGATGAGCCTAGATTAACAGCAAGGATTAGTGTACCAGCTCAATATGGTCTTGTATCATCTTTTTCTTCTTTATTTTATTTATCTTCCCCTTAATTATTGCCTCCATTGTTAAATTAATTGTCTTGGTCCTGTTGAGGTTGATCTTGTACATATTGATCTCTTTCTCATGTTGAGGCTCCCCCTTAATCATTGCTTTTAGGTTATTGTATAGTTAAGTCTTATGTTGATGATCTGGGCGGTGATGAACTTTGATATTCATTGTACCCCATGAATATTATCTTTCCTCTAGTCATTTTTTTTGTGCCTATCAAGCACTTCTTTGGATCCATTGGAGGGGATACACCTACAAAACAGGATTATGCTTTGGTTCTAGGTACCCAAGCTTGCTTGGGTCCTTTGATTTTAGTAATAAGACATTTGGGCACCCACACACAAGATTTTGGACTCTTATGGAGTGGCCCAACGTACTTGGCATAAAAATGGTTAAGTTCATCTTTCATAAGAACATATGAGGCATCAAAGTTAGGAAACATAATGTTTGGTCCACTTTTAGCTTTTCATGAAAGTAAGGAACATGTTTAACGTTCTTAATATGATTTGAGTTTTCCCTGACAAAAGCAATCAATTCCTGGTTATTTTTGGGGTTTCTAGCATTACGCTTTTCACCTCGAGAATATCCAAGGCCATTCTTGACATTTGGAGCTTTAGTAACCGAGCATGGAGTTCATGCATACTTGATTTTCTCCATGTCAAAAATGCAACCTTTGGGTGAACTTTTGTTTTGTGCCAATTTAATCTCATTTTTCAAGTTAAGAACCAAATTAGCACAATTACAAGTTTTAGGTGGAATAGACTCGATATTTGGAGAAGGTGAGCTCTTAGAAGAGGAGGGAGCACTTTGCTTGAGTGATTCAACATGTGCTTGAAGGTTCTTGTTAGATTTTGTTAAGTTAACAAGCTCATCCTTAAATACAACATTCAAATCATTTAGATTTGAGCAAGTTTCCTTCCTCAAAGCTAGCTCACGATCAAGTGCTTCTCTCTTTTCCTTTTCAAGCTCGAGAGCCTTTTCAACCTTAGAGTATCTCTCCTGTTAAAGGAGGAGCATATCTTCCTATCGGTTGATAAGATCTTACTTCTCAAGTATTTCATCCATCAATATTTTCATTTTATTTAATGCAGTTTTACTTAAGACCTTAAACATGTGTTCATTTTCATCACTGCTATCAAAACTTTAAAGATGAAGGTCTAGATTTAACCTTTTTCTTATCTTCCTTTTCCATAACACAAGTGTGGTTGGGCTCCTTCCATCGTCCAAAGTTCGGAAAGAGATTGGACTTCATAGAGGGCTTCTTGATGGCAATTGTTGCCATCTCATCTTCAACATCTGAGGAGGACTTGTCATTTGAGTCCTACTCCCTGCTGATGTGTGCTTGATAAGCTTTCCTTCTTTTCTTGAAGGTTTTCATCTCTTTAGCCTTCACTTCTTTCTTCCTCTTCTTTCTTCATATGGCAATCAACTATGAAGTGCCCATATTCACCACAGTGGTAGCCTGAGCGTCTAGATCTGGATTTGTCCTTTTCTTTGTTCTTGTCTTCACTGTAATTGTTGCCTTTTCTTCTTCGCATCATGTGCTTGAATCTTTTCATGGAGAGGATCATGTCTTCGTCATCCATATCGGTGCTCACATCATCAGTGTCTTCGTCGTCTTGCACCTTATGGACTTTCTTGTCTTTTGATTTGCTATTTGCCTTGAGGGCCACCCCCTTATTCTTTGAAGAAGTTAGCTCAGCACGATACTTCACATATTCGGCTTCCTTTTCCGTCATCTCGTGGTTGATGATTTTGCTCATTAGTTCATCAAGGGTCATTTTATGGAATCCCAAACTTTCTCGAATCATCGAGCATAAAGTGACATTTTGGGGCATGAATGCCCTTATCATCCTCTTGATGACTTCATTATCGGTCCACTTCTTACTTCCATAGGAATGAATCTGGTTGATAAGCGCCTTCATTTGGTTGTACATATCTGGAGGTGATTCGCCCTCCTCCATAGCAAAACTCCCCAATTCTCCTTCAAGCATTTCAATTTTTGCTTCACGGACTGAGTGATTTCCCTCATGTGCGGTCTTGAGTGTATCCCATATTTCTTTGAACTTTCCGGTCCATCAATCTTGGTAAACTCTTCTCGGCTCAAGGAAGAAGTGATCACTGCAACGACTTGTGCGTTGCGTTGAATTTCTTGCTCTTGCTCCTGAGTGAGTTCATCGTCAGTATCCGGGATATCTACACCTGTACACACAACATGCCAAAGAATTAGGTTTAAGGAGATAAGATGCATTTTTATATTATATTTGCACATGGTGTAATGATTTCCATCAAAATGAAGAGGTTTTCCCATAGGAATTGAAATATAATTATTGTTATAATTAAGACGATTGTAATTATAACGATATCGGGCGTAGTCATGATGACCACTCCATGTCGTCTTATCGTCTTCTTCCTTGCCCTTTTTACTTAGTAGTTTCTTTCTTAGAAGCGACTTTAGTTGACACACTTCTTCATCATCGTGTTTGTTTCCTTGAGTACATCGAATGCCTTTGTGTCATGTTCATCTTCGGTGCTGGGCACTTTCGGGATCTTGTTGTTCTTGTTGGAGGCCATTGATCTCTCTGAGTAGTGAGTCTCGTAAATGGAGAACCTTGCACTGATACCAATTGAATGTGGCCTAGGGGGTGAATAAGCCTTGAAAGTTTTCCCTCACACTTAATCAAATCGTTAAATACCTGAGGGACCGGACTTGTCCTGCGTGACTGCGAACTAGTTCGCTGTGCTGATGTGTTGTGAACTGATCAAGTGTTGATGCAGAAATTGTAAATGTTATAGCAGCAGAATTTAAACAACTATTCGTAACACTTGATTGATTAATTAGTATTGCAAAATTGCACATGGAATACAATGTTAGTTCAGATTACAAGTTTTATCAACTTAATTCTCTAAATAACGATAATTGCAAAAGTAAAGAGATGAGCACAAGAGACACGGATTTTTACTGAGGTTCTATCTCACCAAAGAGATCTACGTCCTCGTTGAGGAGGCCATCACAGAGCCAGGTCTCTTCAAACCCTTTGGTCCCTTTTCCCTCCTCAAGTCACCACACAGGCCCAACTTGATTCCACTAGCACGGGTAATCACCGAGTTGGTGGGGCAACCTCACACGTTGAAGGCTCCCACAAAAATTATAGCAGAAAAAGTGATCTACTACACTCAAAAAGATTACAAGTAATGCAAGAGTGTAAACAGATCAAACCAAAAGAGCTCAATGACGCGTAGACAACAATCTCCCAATCCCAAATCTGAATAGTCAAATAATTTCACTTTTGAGGACCTTAGATGCGTGGGGAGATGTGTTTTTTGCTCTTGCCACGAGTGGTGGCACTAGGTTTTTAGTTCTTGACGGTACAATGCGAGAGTTCTTTGTGGGGTCGTGAATCTCCTATTTATAGTGTTTCCAAAATTATTACCGTTAGGGATCCCGATGGTCGGACTAGCCCGCTCCAGAGACCGGACTTGTCCAGGGTGCTGAGTAAAGTCCGCGTGGAATGTGCAGGACACTAAAACCCTAATGTGTGTGTGGTATACCGAACTAGTCCGGTAGGAGTTCGGACATGTCTGGTGCCCTGTATATTGGAACATCAGAAAGTTTCTCGGACTAGTCCAGTCTATGAACGGACCTGTCCAGTGCATAGTGTTATGAAACATCAGAGAGTTTCTTGGACTAGTCCAATCCATGAACGGACTTGTCCTGAGCATAGTGAAGTGATACTATAGAAAGTTGAACGGACTAGTCCGGTTTGTGAATGGACTAGTTCAGTGCTCAGTGAATTATTAAGGTTGATTTTAATCCCTTACCCTTACGGAAAGACTTGAGCTCATGGGATGTGTCTCTCACACACATCCTATACAATTAAGTCTAATTTGCACTTCATTTATCAATTGGTATTTCCTTATTTTCATCACATCATTTTTCACTTTTTGAGTGCACCAAACTATCTCATCTGAGTTGACATGCATTCATCTCAACAAGTTCTTTAGGATCTCATTCGTTTGTCATCGATCGTCCAAAACCCACAAGGGAATGCCTAGATGCACTTTCAAGGGTTAGGGTGGAATCCATGTATAAGGCGGTGGGAATAAGTAGAGGCCTTGGTGGTGTCCCATTTGAGCTCCTCGGGGGTGGGGTCTGACATTTTTGGGACAAATTAAGGCAATTACCCAATAACTCATTATGGTGGAAAAATAGAACCCAAGTTGAAATCCTACATACCAGACTAGTCCGTAAAGAGGTTGGACAAGTTCGTTTGGGAGCAGAAAGTTCAATGGAGAAGTCTGGTGTCAAGCTGGACAATTCTGTTCTCAAACAAAAAGTTTAACGGACAAGTCAGGTGCAAGGCCGGACAAATCTGAGGGCTATACAGTTTCAAAGCTGGACTAAGTTTTGGGATTTATCAGACAACTCTCTTGGGTTCCAGCAGCAAACATCGGACTAGTCCGTATATGATAATGAACAAGTCTAGACAGGAACAGACACAAAACCAGACTAATTCATTTCAATTAACAGACAGGTTTGGGGGACAACAGTGGCAAAACCGTACTAGTCCGGGGTCCAGTCCAGACAAGTCCGTACCAAAGATTGATTTTAACTGCTGGTTTGCCTCTAATTCATTTTAATATTTTTCCTTTTTTGTTGCATTATGTTAGACATGTACAAGAATAAATGCAATGCATGATATATAAAAATGAGGGTGGTACATTATTCCTTCTTGTATTTGTGACTATATGCATAATAAAGATTTTATCTTTAGTCTTTCTTTATACATATGCTTGGATGAAGCGTTTCTTGTTTGATTGTGGAGTCCATGTACGTGGTAGAAATAGTCTTTATGATTATGCCATAATAATCATAATTTATCATCATAAACACTATAAACCCCCACTATAGTCTAATTAGTTATGATGTGATCATGTTAATATGAATAACGTATGCTATTTCTCAACATTGGTTCAACGATGTTTACGTCATTAATTGCCTTTATGATGATATTTGTATCCGACTCTTAAGGTATTTGCTTAGCATGCTAACATGGTGCTAGGATAGTTAAGTAGCATTGGATGTCTCGTAGACCCACATATCTAAGAGGTAGGCATTAGGTGGTGACAACCCTATATATCCTTTGTAATCCTCCATGTTCGGCTATGCCACAGGCTCTTGACGGAAGTCGTCCTAGTATTGCTGGGGGTAAACCCGTGCCTGATGTGTTGAACAACTTAGCATAAATATTCATCATTGACATGCTCATTAGTATCTAACATAGCCTATGTATATGTATATTAGCGGCATTGTAGGAGCAACTCACTAGCTTTCAGTCTAATCTTCATTGGACCTATTTATTCTCCTTAGAATAGAATACTTCTGTGTGTGTCGCACTACCTCCAATTTTCTATTATCTATCCCCACTAGAATCCTACCTAGACAATTCCGACCTTTCCATTTGATGATTGCTACACTTCTACTTAGCCTTCCCTTGGGATAAAATAAATGACAGTCTTGGAATACTTTTTTAAGGGGAAATGCTACATCGATACTTGTCATGCACTTGCAGAATTTATTCTATATATAAGAAATGTCAACAAGCATTTCTGACGCCGTTGTCGGAGAAGACAATTGAAGTATTGCATGATTGATTGAATAGGATAGGACCCTGGGTAGGTTTTAGTAGGATAACCCTTCTTTGTTTTTGCATTTATTTTAATGTGAAAATAGGGTACTGTATGTCTAGTTTCTGCTGTTGGAAAACTTTATTGGAGATCCCAAATATCTTCTGAGAGATCGACCTCGTATCGTTACTCCTTAGAAGCTTCGTGCGGCAAAGCAAACTAGCACTACTGCACCAACAATCGAAATGCCAATAGCCCAGAAGACCCTTCATGAGTTTTTTGCTCCCTCTGCTAACAATGTGCCCGTTGGGCCCACTGTTAACATGGGAGACGTGAATTTCGAAATCAAGACTGGCCTGATTACTATGGTGCAAGCTAATTCATTCTATAGGAAGACTAACGAGGATGCAACGCTCGCCTGCAACAGTTCTTAGAGATCTGCAGCACTTTCAAGATCAAGGACGTCTCTCCTGATGTCGTCCATCTTAGAATGTTTCGTTCTCCCTTCTTGGGAGAGCAAAGTAGTGGTTCTATGCTGTGACACCCAGATTTTCGAGTTTTGGCAAACATAAAATTCAAATGAGAATTTACACTTAATAATAGGAAGAAATTGTTTTTATAATGACAAATATAAAATATATGCATCTCATCTTGCATTTTGCATTAAGCCTCAAGTATTGAAAATTAATTACCAAAATAATTACGCTAAAAGTAATTTATTTGCCATAACGAATAGGAGATAAGAGAAATAGATGAAACTAAAAATATATATCTGTACATAATATTTTAATAATATGATAAATTAATGCAGGAAGAATTAAGTAGGATGAAAGGAACAAACGTGAAAGAATCGGAAATAAAGATGCAAGTAAAAGTTGAGCCAGACAGCGAATCAGTTTGGAAAATAACGAACTAGTCCGAATACCTTCACTGAACAATAACGAACTTACCCAGACCACCTCCGGACTAGTCCGGTATGCACAGACATCACAGACTTAATTATGTTTTCCCCACCCCGGACTTGTCTATTACAACAACGGACTAGTCCATTAAATGTTACTGGAACACTTCAGTTTTGTCCACAAACACAAAACCTAGTCCGGACCAACTCACTGTAAATTAGTGGACATGTCTGGCTCCACACCAGACTTCTTCGGTGTAGCTTTCTGTACCAGAACGGACTTGCCTGGTACTAAACGGACAAATCCGATACTTATGGTTAAATCGCATCTTAAATCTCCACTGCACCAGATATATAAGTAATAAAAGAAAATAAGAATAAAAAATGTTCACACATACGCCTCTATGTTTAGGCATCAAATTTAGTGAATATCTTAGAACCAAATTAGAAATTTCATATAATAGAAAAGTGATTAGAAAACAAAAGAAACAAAAGGAATAACAAAGTCAACCAAGGCTGGACCCCTGATCACACACCCCTGGCCGCACCACCAAAGAATATAAAAGGAGAGAAAATAAACAAATAATATACAAATAATATGAAAAGAAAAAATAAGGAGAAAAGTCAACCCTGCCCTGCCGCACAGGCCAGCAACGGAGCCCGATTGGGACTCCATGTCCCGTAGCCCACATAACCCTCGGCCTCTATAAAAAGAAGGGACACTTGTGATTTAACTCTTGTTATGAAGATCAATTGTGATTTTAACCTCAAAATTGTGACTATGCAAATTGGCCCCTCTTTTTTGATAATGAAGCTACCGTTTGCCCTTGTTTTGTGACACCGTTAGTTTGCCTAAATTGAAATGATTTAAAGAAATAAACAAGGAATTAGAATTTTAAAAATGACTACAATATCCTTATATGTAATTTATTGTGCATCGTCCTGACCTACGACCACATTACTGTCGCCCTGCTATTCACGCCTGACAGGCCAAAACGGTCGGGGAGCAGCTGTCGGCGCCTGAGAAGCCGCACGTTGTTGCCTGAGAAGTCGCGCACCGTCGCCTAGGAAGCCGCTGCCGTCCGCTGGGCAGTCGCCGCCTGGGGAGATGCCGGTGCTTGAAGCAGTCGCCTGCCTCGCCTGGTGAGACGTGGCTAACTCATCTGGAGATACACTTGGGGGTTCTCCAAACAGTTTTGGGAATTAAAAGAAGCATGACAAATATTGATCATTTCTGGACCCCCAAAATGATAAATGGCACTCAACTTGCGGTATGCTTCGATCTTGTTCGTGTCGTTTTAAGAGTACAGACCTGCAAAAGCTATTTCATGGTCCAGTGACAGTGATGGCGGTGGATGATGGAGTGGAGCAAGGAACTTGTGTGTTGTACAAATGAGGATCCTCTTTGTTGAAATTTTATTCATGCTCCCTTAATTATTTATTTTGAGAACCTTGAAAGAAGGATGGTTTGGTTCAAGCAATGGGAATACAAGGCAGAAATCCCCATTAATTTCCTCAGGATTTGTTGTTAACGGTCAGGTTCTTTGAATTACATTCAGTAAACCATTCTTAAAATGAAATACATAAAAGGGGTCCAGGTATTCCTTCTAGCTCTAGGCATGTAGTTGCTGGCTGAAGATTTGAGATTATGCAGTTGGTAACTGAGCATAAGTTTTGTGTGACCGCATTGCCGGCGACATTTTATGTTGTATGAATAATTCCAAAATGTTTTATAAGTAATTCTGAAAATATTGTCAAAATGGTGTTAAAACATTGCTATAATATTGTCAAATTCTTAGGATAGGATACTAAGCAGGGGTGAAATCATAAATACAAATAAAAGTAGGGGTTAAATTACAAGGGCATTTTAGTCTTTTTTTGTCATCTTTAACACCGTTAACACCCACTAACGGAATAGGGGTATACTTTTCCTGCATTTTTTTAAACAGGGGTAAAATCACAAACTCTCAATTTGGAGGGTAAACTCACAATTAGCTTTCAAAGTAGGGGCAAAATCACAATAGGCCCTAAAAAGAAACGAGGCTCCTGTAGCCCCTGCCTCTATTCCCATAACCCTTGCACAAGTAGGAAAAGGCACTGCCGCCCTTGCACCATGAGCATCCATCAGGAAAAGAAAAAAAAGCCCTAGCCGCTATCTAAACCGATCGGAGTAAGGTCAGGCGCTGAGGAAGGGGAGAGAAAAAGAAAGAAGGAAGACAAGGAAGGAAAGGGAGAAGTCGCCGTTCTTTGCTGGAGACTGCTACGTCATCATCATCTTCTTCGTCAACGTCTTATCGTCGTCTTCTTCGTCTACATCACATTGTTTTGACGTTTCTTACGTCATAGATTAAAATCCGCGAGCGCACAAAAAATATCTATGTTGCATTTCTCCATAAAAGAGTATTCCAATGGTGTCATTTATATTCTCTCAGAGGAAGGCTTAGTGGAAGCATAGCAATCATTAAGTGTAGTGGATAGGTTGATCTAGATAGGGTTCTAGTAAGGATGGTGTCGGTACCCTGCGTACCGTATATCCCTTGGGACTACAAAAAGACCAAAGGGACTTCACCTATCTTATTTGATGACCTTCGAAGGCCCCACATGTCATACGGGACTGGACATGCCTCCCATCTATGGTTAGTCCCGGTACTGCCAGGTGTACACTGCAGCCGGACCTATATCCCTCACATGGGATAGCTCTGGGCTAAACACTTGTGCGGTACCCTCGGACCTAATCTCCAAAAGAGGGAAGCTCCAATATTGACACGTGTACATCTACACCGGACCTACCCATCCCAGACGAATAGCTCCGAAGCTACCACGCGTCCGAACCGCCGGACCTTCAACCTTGACAATCAAGCTAGTGAACCCCCAACGGCTCGGACCTCCAAGGGGCAATCAAAGACTTCAAGACCTGATTAAGTGTCATTAATACCATATTAATGACACATGATCAGAAGGCCCTTAATACTAGTAATGGCACTGTCAGGTCCCGTTACCACACCATTAAGGGTAATTAATCTCATTAATTATGTATTAATCATTAGTAACTGCCACGGCCACATGTCGGGCCAGGCTAATGGTGAAACGACCAGTCCTTGAACTATAAAAGGACTGGTCGACAATACACAGGAACACTCTCGGACGCTGGCTGATGCTCTCTGACACGTACACAGTCTCTGGGCTGAAGCTTTTAGACGCTCAATACAATAGCTACACACCCCGTGTAGTAGGGTATTACGCTCAGGCGTCCCGAACCACATAAATCCTTGTGTCCATTTGCCCTATTCTTCGAAATCTCTACGCACCCAATACCGAACTATAAACTCCGCAAGCTACCAACGGTAGTATCAGGAGAATTGCCGGAAAAACACTCCAACAGCTGGCGCGCCAGGTAGGGGGGTGCCCGAGATTTCAAGAATGGTGAACTCAGCTGCTGGATCGTCCAATGGCAATCCCGCTGCGCAACCTGCTGGAGGCAACCCCTCCAATATGCAACAACCAGCAGATGATGCGGTTCCAGTAGGAGTCATGCCTCCACCGCCACCGTCAGCACCAGACAATCAAGCTGGACAACAGAATGGGGCATCTGTGTTGGTCACAACATCGACGAATAACAAAAATCCTAAACACGAGCTCCATGCAGCACGTGCTCTCCTCCAACTTCCACCTCCTTCGGGTGCATCCAAGGGTGCAATGGAGCAATGGAGGGATGATGTGGAACATTTGGTTGCAGCAGCAGCCGATCGCATGAGCAACCAAGGTCCTCCCCCCTCGGGGCGGGCCCCATCGCAGCATCGGACTTTGTCGGGCAGACTTGGTCTGCACGCTACCCAAAATAGGAGGCGTGCTGCGTCTCAACAAGTGACGTCGCTGCCTGCCAGGGCACGATGCACCCATACAATAACTAGGCGTTCAACTCATGACCTCCGGGCGGATCTTGATCGCCGTTACCGACAACAGGACGGTCGTGTCCATATCGAGCGTACTCGTGAAAGGCGAGAGGCTCGATATAGTCCTACTCCCGAGGGAGTGGGAGGAGGCTGTTCTGCCCTGGCCATGCACCTACGCATGGTCAGATGGCCACAAAAAGTTCCGGCCTCACCTGCCAGAGAAATTTGACGGGACTGTCAATCCCGCTGAGTTTCTCCAGATTTACTCCACTGCAATCCTCGCGACCGGAGGTAACGAGTCCGTAATGGCCAACTACTTCCTAGTGGCTTTAACTGGGACCGCCAGGTCCTGGTTCATGAGCCTTCCTCCCAACTCTATCAATAGTTGGGCAGAACTATGCCAACAGTTCACCGCCAATTTCGAGAGTTCATACACCCAACCAGGCACCGAAATGGACCTTTTTGCTGTCACGCAGAAGGGCGGAGAATCCCTGCGGTCCTTCATCCAGAGGTTCTCCCAGGTACAATACACTATTCCTTCTATCTCCAGCGCCTCTATTATTGTGGCATTTAGACAGGGCGTACAAGACAAGAAGATGTTGGAGAAGCTGGCGGTCAAGGAGATCACCAGCGTCACAGATCTCTTCAGCTTGGCAGACAAGTGTGCCAAAGCTGCGGAGGGCCGTGAAATGCACTCCAAACCACCTCCGGAGGATAATAAAAAATCCTCCAAGGGTGAAGTTACTACCTCCGGCAGTGGCAAAAAGAAGAAAAAGTCCAACGGCAAGAAAAAGCCGTCGGCCAGCACACCTACTGCTGCAATTGCCGCAGATCCGGGTGGCCGGAGGCCACGCCCCAAGAAACGACCTCGGCCATCATCAGAAGACGGCGACAACTCTAAAGTGTGGTGGCCTATTCATAAGACGAATAGCCACAACTTGGAAGACTGCCGAGAGGTCCAGAACCTTGTCGAGCGCTACAACAAGCGCCGGGAAGATGTTCCTTTCCGGCAAAGGGAAGTAAAACAGAAAGTCGACGAAGCTCCGGCTGAAAAGGAGTTAGGCTTTCAAGACCCTAAAAAGGTCTTGAAGGCTTTTTACACCTCCGTTGATGATGACTCTGACGTCTCCGACAATTAATGTCGGAAAACCATGAACACCATTTTTGGTGGTTCGTGGGACATCACCTCCCGCCATGTCCTCAAGACTATGCGGCAGGACATGGATTCAGTGGCTCCCACCACCTGGGCGGGGATGCACCGGAAGTGGATGAATACTGCCATCACTTTCAACGCCTCAGTCTGCCCTCGGAATATGATCGGAGCTGGTCAACTCCCATTGATGGTATCTCCGACCATCAGCAACGTCCTACTCCACCACGTAATGGTAGACGGAGGTTCAGGGCTGAACCTCATAAGCTTCGAAGCTTTCATCAAGCTTCAGCTCTGACATTCGAACCACAGCCCCTCCCGACCTTTCTCCGGAGTAGGTTCGGGGGCCATAACTTCACTTGGTGCCATTACTATCCCCATAACCTTTGGGAATCGGGAGAACTATCGCACTGAGAAGTTGGTCTTTGACGTTGCTCAGATCAACTTACCCTTCAACGCCATTCTAGGCAGGCCAGCCTTATACAAATTCATGGCGGCTACTCATTATGGCTACTTGGTGTTGAAGATGCCAACACCAGCTGGTGTTCTCCGGATCCGTGGAGATCGCACCGCCGGGGTGACAGCTCCGGAAGAACTTCACGCGCTTGCCACAACACAAGAAGTAGAATCTGGAAGGGAGCAAGCTCCGAAACCACCGAGCATTCATCATCGAGGCTCAACCTCCGCACCTCGTGTGCAACCAAGCGGCGACATCGACATTCCCGTCAAAGTCGTCCAAATCGGTTCTGACGCCGCTCAGACTACCCGTATATCGGGAGGTCCGAATGACAAATAGGAACTCACGCTCATCACTTTCTTCCGGGCTAACGTCGACGTGTTTGCCTGGCAACCGTCACAAATGACTGGGATCCCTAGGGAAGTGATCGAGCATAATCTGAAGATCTATCCCGACGCTCGGCCTGTACACCAGAAGCCTCGGAAGCAATCAGTAGAGCGACAGAACTTCATACGACAAGAAGTGAAGAAGTTGCTCGAAGCTGGATTCATTCGAGAAAAGTCTTCCACCCAAAATGGCTGGCAAACCTAGTCATTGTACCCAACGTCAGAGGGAAGCTTCGGATGTGTATCAACTACAAAACACTGAATAAGGCATGTCCAAAGAATCCTTTCCCACTACCTAGAATAGATCAGATAGTGGATTCCACCTCCGGGTGTGAATTACTGTGTTTCCTAGATGCATATTATGGGTACCATCAAATCAGAATGTCTAGGGAAGATGAAGAGCATACTTCTTTCATCACAGTAGATGGGTTGTATTGTTATACTACCATGCCATTTGGTCTTAGGAATGCAGCTTCAACATTTGTACGTGCTATGTACAAAACCTTTGGAGAGCTCATCAGAGACGTAGTGGAAGTGTATGTCAATGACATCGTCATCAAGATTAAGGACAAGGAGTCACTTCTTGACACCTTACAAGCTGTCTTCGACAAGTTGTGAGTCACTCGCACGAAGCTGAACCCGGACAATTGTGTCTTCGGGGTTACCTCCAGAAAGCTTTTTGGTTTCCTGGTAAACCACCGAGGCATAGAGGAAAATCCGATGAAGATTAAAGCCATTGAAAATATGCGGCCACCAACCCGCATCAAGGACATCTAGAAGCTGACTGGATGTCCAGCTGCCCTCAGCTAGTTCATCTCAAGACTAGCGGAACGGGCACTACCCTTCTTCAAGCTATTGAGGAAGTCCGGACCATTCCAATGGTCTGAAGAAGTAGAAAAGGCATTTCAGGAGCTGAAGCAGCTCCTCACCACTCTACCAACCTTGGTAGCTCCGAATCCTGGTGAGCCTCTACTGCTTTACATTTCGACAACTGACGAGGTTGTCAACCTGGTCCTACAGAGAGACCAGAACCGCTACAAGGTCAGGAATCTAGACCCCTCCCGGAGAGTCAGGAGGTTCCTGAAGGCGAGTCTGGGTCCCAGCTCCCAGACTTGAGTCAACAAGGAGTTACTCTCGTTGAGCATGAAGAGTCGGACACCCATGGGAGGGTCAAGGTCACCCCTGAAGAAGCTCCGGGTTCCTCTAACAAGGACGCGACAATCCCTGAAGAAGGTCCGAACCCTTCCGGGAGGGTCCGGGTCGATGAGGAGGAAGCTCCGGACCCCTCCGAGAGGGTTTGGACAGTCCAACGCCCAGTGTACTTCATTAGTGAAGTACTCCACGACACCAAAACTCGGTACCTGGAAGTACATAAACTGCTATACGCAGTTCTTATTGCTTCCCGGAAGCTCCGACAATATTTCCAAGCTCACAAGATCTCAGTGGTGACTTCATATCCACTGCGAGCTATTTTGCATAATCCCAACTCCATTGGGAACATTGCAAAGTGGGCAGCGGAATTGGCCGATTTTGACCTTGAATTCGTCCAAAGACAAGCAATCAAAAGTCAAGCATTGGCGAACTTTGTGGCGGAATGGACCCCTCTCCATCAAACCCTGGGGGCCCCAGTGAGCAGAAGCCGAAACTCAAGGCTCCGGTCTTCACCGAGCCTCATTGGACTCTCTACTTCGATGGCTCCATGCAGAAGCAGGGGGCCGGAGCTGGAGTCCTCCTCCTTGCTCCGACCGGGGAGAAGGTTAAATACATGGTGCACCTTGACTTCAAGGCAACCAACAACACGGCGGAATATGAAACACTCATTTACAGACTAAAGTGGCACTATCATATGGTTTCAAGCAGCTGTTGGTCAAGGGAGATTCGCATCTCATCATTAAACAGGTGAAGGGTGAATGCTCCTGCAACAATCCCCAACTAGTTGCCTAACTCCTTGATGTCCAGAGGCTTTAGAAGGACTTTGAAGTCCTGTACCTCCACCATGAAAAATGTATCCATAATGCTGAAGCTGACGAACTATCGACGAAGGCGTCAACCGGAGCTCCGGCTCCCGACAGAACATTCGTCCGGTGGTTGTCTAAACCGACAGCTCAGCCTGCCGAACTGAGCGAAGGGGGCAAGACCAGCACCTCAAAGCTGGCAGTCCCGATGGTCCTGTTACCATGGCAGCCATCAAGGGTTGTAGGTGCTACCGGAAGCTCCGAGCAACCCATCACGCAAGACTCAAATGCTCAAGCTAGCTCCGATGCATGGATCTCGAAGATCCGGAGCTACTTGAAAGACAACTTCCTTCCTGAAGATAATGTATCCGCTGACTGGATAGTCAGATTGGCTAAAAGATACACGATGGTAGAAGGGGATCTCTACCGGCGCGGCGCTAACGGCGTCTTAATGCGGTGCATTACAAAGGAGAAAGGCTACAAGCTCCTCGCAGAAATCCATGGAGGCGAGTGTGGGAACCACGCATCTTCCTGCACACTGGTTGGTAAAGCCTTTCGGCATGGCTTTTACTGGCCTACAGCGCTCCAGGATGCAACTGAGCTGGTGAAGAGATGTGAAGCATGGCAGTTTCATGCAAAACAAATTCACACACTGGCCCAGCCTCTACAAATGATACCTCCTACATGGCCTTTTGTTGTGTGGGGGATGGATATCTTGGGACCTTTCCTAAGAGCCGTCGGAGGTTACAAGTTCCTGTACGTCGCCATTGACAAATTCACCAAATGGCCGGAAGCAACTCCAATTGTGACAATAAACAAGCAATTAGCGATCAACTTCTTACAGTACATCGTATGCACATTTGGAGTCCCAAACAAAATCATAACCAATCATGGGACCCAATTCACAAGCTCCGCATTCCAAGGATATTGCAGAGACCTCGACATTCAAGTCAGCTACGCTTCCGTAGCTCACCCGGCAAGCAATGGACAAGCCGAGAGAGCAAATGAAGAAATCCTAAAAGGACTCAAGACGCGCACATATGAGCGTCTGAAAAAACATGGAGCCAACTAGATTGAAGAGCTTCTGCCCACTCTATGGGCCAACACGACAACTCCAAACCGGTCAACTGGAGAGGCACCCTTCTTCCTGGTGTATGGAGCTGAAGCTGTCCTTCCTCCAGAAATCACCTTGAGGTTGCTCCGGGTCCGGACCTTCGACGATGCCGCGTAGGACCAGCTTCGGCATGAAGACCTTGACCTCCTTTAACAGGGAAGGTGCCGAGCAGCTGTTCGGAATGCCCGATACCGCCAAGCTCTCTGGCGCTATCACCAAAGGCATGTTCACAGCCGACAACTCGAGGAAGGCGATCTGGTGCTACGGAGAATACAGTCCAGGGAAGGGTTAAACAAACTCTCCCCCAGGTGGGAAAGACCCTTCCGAGTGATTAAAGTATCTCGTCTTGGATGCGTTCGCTTGGCAACTGAGGATGGGACACCTCTCCCTAATCCTTGGAACATTGAGGACCTCGGTAAGTTTTACGCTTAATATCACGGAGGTGAGTCTGTAGTTACACGTGATGTATGTTATAGAGTCATTGTGCAGAGTCGGGTAGCTCCTCCGGGAGAACAGGCGGACCTTCCCCGGAAGGTCCGTAGAGTTCAGGCAACACTTGTCACAGTATCAGAACTAAAAGTGTAGCTAGCTACCTTGGGTCAAACAAGAAACAAAACACACTTAGCCTGGTTCCGTACCCTAAGGGTGTACTTGTTTCCCCTGTACCCCGGACCTATAATGAAAGACATCTTTGTGTGAAAACAGACTCCATGTGCATTTACTTTGTACAAGCTCAATATTTTTTATTTTTCTCTTTCTTGTCTATAACAAAGTTGTGCAATTATCAAGAATTTTTTATATTGACTAATTCATGTACAACTTGAGTCGCATTGTTAATTCCTCTGGGTTTTCATGTTGTTGAATGGATCACTTGCCTGAATGCCGCCAGCCAATCTAGGTCCGAAGTGTGCTATCCACTTAGCCTGGTCCTGCACCGTAAGTACGCCACTCTACCTACACTCCGGCAGGCCGAAGTAAGGCGGGTCCTGAAAACAATTGGACTTGGAGAAAACAACTCAGTGCACTTGATTGTATGAAGAATTGCGCTCGACCCAAAAATTTCTTACGATAGTAGTAAGTCACAACTGAGTTATAGATAGGAAACAAATTTTACTATTTTTCTTGACTTTAGTGTGCAGGAAGAATAAAGATCTCATGATGATGGTGAATTAAGCCGGAGCTATTAAAGCTCTGACATCTCCTAGATGGCTTGTAATCGATGTTTCAAACATTGATAGCAAGTATCGCTGGAACTACTTAGCTCTGGTAAAGCCCGTCAAAGTGAACAAAAGATGGTGGGAAGACTCCAGAGGACTAGCTGTCGACGCTCTACGCATTGATGAAGACCACTGCTGGAGCTACCAAGCTCTGATGATGGTCAAAGCCGGAGCCCTTAAGCTCCGACAACCTCAGGGAGCCTTTACTACTGAAGACTTCGGACCTACGCTCTACAAGTCTGAAGCACGCGAGTCTTCAACAACTGTTACATCCTCTTGGTACATATTCACAATCAAATTGCGTACATATACTAGGGGGCCAAGTGGGACAAAGGTGTTGAAGACAAAAAATGAAATTCATTAAAAAAAACTTGGATTTCATTCATCCGGAGATGAGAGATTACAAAATTGGAGAAAAAAAAGAGATGATACAAGCGGGAGCTACAAAGAGATGGTCCTAATCCGTATGGAAGAATGAGGAAACCATCTGGGCAACCTCAGAAACGCTGGCCTGTACAGTTTCTCCCTCTCCGTCGATGGGTCCTTGGAGCACCGGGTCTAGGGGGAATTGGGGGTCCCGACTTGTGTAGCACGACAGAATAAATTCTGCAATGCTCATGGCCAGGGATTGGCCCTCGGTTTCAAGCTGGTCCACAATGACATCGCCCATCTTGGAGAGCTTATTGCCTGCCGAACTCAGCGACTGCAACGCCTGTTCCAGCTCCAATTCCGGATCATTCGGACGCACGGGACTAAAACCCATTGGCGTCAGCGCGTCGTTGGCTTTGCCCAGAAAGTCCCAAACTTGTTGGGACTCTGCAACTCTGTCGCTTCGCATCTCCTCCAAGGATCTTCTGGCCCCTGCAAGCTCCGAGTTCTCCCAAGCAAGACGCTCCACCTCTTTGGCGTTCTACTGAATCTTTTCAACATCCTGCCTTTCGAGTTTACTGAGCTCTTCTTCCCAGAGGTGGATCTCGTTCCGGCGGTTAACCAGGTCCTTCTCTCGGCCCCGCACCTTCTTCTCCCTAGCAGCAATGTCAGTTTCCCTCCTATGGAGTTCCTGTCCTTGCTGCCAGGCCTTCTTCTCCTCTTTCTCGCAATGCTCATCCAATTTCTTGGTGCGCTCCTCAAGACTCTTGTCACCCAAGCTAGCCTCTGAGTAAGCTCTTCTTCCCTCTTCACGACGTCATCCTGCAGCTCCAGGAGTTTTTGCTCTTCATCCTCGAGCTTTCTCTCCCGCTCCTCAAGAGCCTCCCGACGCTTGACGAGACTGGCGTGGATGGCGTCGAGCCTCTCTTGGCTATCATCTGCTGCGCTATTAGCAGCTTTGGCCTGTTCGTAAATGAACTGGGACTGGTTGTCAAGGGATCGCGTCATGCTTTCCCTCTCATCCAGCAACTTACCCCAGTACTCCAGGCGGATCTTCTCCTTCCTCATCCACTCTTTGTCGTCAGCCAACCTCGATTTCGCCAGATTGGTCTCAAAATGGAGCCGGTTGCGCCATGTCCTAAGAGTTTGATGCTCCTCCTCGAGAGCCTTGGTGTCGTGGTAAAAAGCCAGCTGAACCTGATGAAGACTGGAGCAGGCGGTGTTAATAGACAACGATAGAGGGATCAGGTCTGGACCTGTCGGGGTCATCTCCACCGGTTCCAGCGGGTTCTCCGTGACAAAAATTGGGTCCCACTCTACAAGAGTGGTTCCCTGAGCTTCCGCAGCACTAGGGCTGCCCTCCAGAATAGCCTCGACTGCCATCGAGGAAGGTCCTACTACATAAGTTTCAACCTCCGGAGTGGGCTCCGAAGGTCCTGCCGCTAGGTCATCAACAACTGGTCCCTCAAGCGGGGGGGGGGGGGGGGGGGGGTGGGGGGCAGCAACTTCATCTCAGCACCCTGGTTCAGGCGCGGACACCTCCGGGACCACCACCTCCGAGGCAGGCATTGAAGGTTTGGTCGGAGCTGAAGCTTTTTCCGGCTCTGACGTTGGTGCCTCCTCAACCGCTGAACCAGGCACTGACGCCTCGACCATCATGGGCTCGGGCGCCGGCACCTCTGCAGCAATTGGCTCAGGCATCAGAACTTCAGCAGCAACTGGCTCCACCACCGGAAATTCCTCGATAACCGTCTCAGGCGCCGGAGCTTCATCAAACACTGGCTCCACCGTCGGGGTTTCAATGACATCCGACTCAAGGGCCGGAGTCACAGATATCTCCGGTTCTGAAGTCGGAGCGTCCACCATTTCAGCGTTCAAACCCCGAGTTTTAACCTCCGGGGCAGGTGACGCTGGTACATCTTCATTCCCGTGGTCCGGCGCTACCACGGGAGCTTTTGGGGATAAGTCAAGGTCCAAGACCACGACAGCCGGCGCCGGAGCTGTCGCAGCTTCAGCCACTCCTTGGGGCGGCGCTGGGATTGGAGTCGGAGCCTCCGCCTACACAGCTTCAGATGTTGTGGCAGGAACAGGAGCTTCAGCCCCTCTCTTGGGTACCCTGTGGAGGGAGGACAAGGACACTTAAAATGCAATTACAACACAAAAAACTAACTGAGGTAAAAAACAAAAATTACCTCAGAAGGTTTCCGCACCAGTTAGCACAGAACCTCTTCTCCTGACGCTCAGGACTAGACCCTGTTGCCACTGGTGTATCTGTTCCGGAAGGTTCCCAGAGCTTGCTACAACCGTCGGCGCTGCTTTGGCCGAGGTCCCCCTCAATCGGGAAGAACTTCCGGATACAGAGCCTTCAGCCGGTCCTGGTACTGTAGCCACACGATCGGAACTAGCACCCCGGGGAAATGCCGATGCTGGAGTGGATGCCACTGTTGAAGACCTCCGCCTCCGTGGAGAAGGAGCCGCTGGGGAAAGAGCAGGCCTAGCGGACCTCCCATCAGAGTGCTTCAGCTTCCTTTTTCGGCTCGAGGGCTCAACCAACTCTTTGCCCTTGCACACGAATTCAACTCTCTGTTCTGGTACTGAAGGGGGACCACCCTCGGAGGCTCCGGAGATCACCAACCCGATGGTCGGACGCCTCTCAACGACACCAAGGTCATCAAGCACCGGCATCTTCCGCCGTAGCTCCCTGCTGAACTCTGCCTCCATGTTTAGAGGGAGGCAAGCCACCGGTGGAGACAAGAAGTTGCCCTCGATGTCGATGCCGTGCTGGAACTTCTTGAGGTGAAGCTCCAAGGTTGCACCTTCCAGGTTGGACTTCAAACAGGTTTCGATCCGGTCATCTTCCATCACAATGTTGAGGTCCCAAGCAAGCTTCTCCCTCTTCTTCAGTGGAGCCCACCTGTTGGCCAGGAAGTTGCAAAATACTACCTGAGGGGTCACCTTCCTTCCACGCATTTACAGATCCTAGTCAGAGCAGGGTTGAAAGCATCTGACAACACCGAAACTTCACTCCAAGCTTCAGAGTCGACATTGGGGAGGCCTACGGGCAACTCCATCCTCTCATGCTCCTCTGCCCTGATGACTATCCAATCCTTCTTCCAGTCATCCCACTTGCCAGAAGGGAACGACCGCAAGTACTTGTGCGGGCACTTCTTGCGCTTCACAAAGTAATAGAAGCCAAGGTACTCGTCACCCTTGCCGGTGGTATGGATGGTGAAGAAGGTGCGGAAGAGCTCGACGCAGGGAGGAATACCCACCCACATCTCACAGAAGTGGACAAATATCAACACCAAAAGAATGGAGTGGGGGCCAAGATGGTACAGCTGTAGACCATAGAAGTCTAGCAGCACCAAGAAAAAAGAAGAAAAGGGTGGGATCAGTCCCACCATGGCGTACGCGGAGAAGTACACCATGTCGCCAGCGTGCTCCTTCTCGAATGGAAGCTTGCCGGCGCAGACCTGGTGGTTGAAGAAGTCACTAGACCATCCCATGAGTGCCCGAACCTTCTTCAAGTTGTCGTCGGTTTTATGTCGGCTCTCGCGAAGACCCAACTCCATCGCAGCACAAGCGGGGCTAGGGACGAAAAGCAGGCGAATGTTTGGAGGGCCTGACGAGGCGCACGGAACCGATACAATTTTCATATCGGGAACTGGCGACCTTCAATTGCGTGAGATCCGCATGCTTAGATCTCACCTACCACTTCCAAGGTATACCACACGACGGTGGTTTAACTACAAACTACTGCCAATGACACATCTGAAGATCCTTGAAGACACGACACAAAAATTGAAGGATGGACCCACCTCCAGCAAAACGACTCCATCCAAAAGGTCTCTCTCGAAGGTGGGCCCAAGGGGCCGTTGTCATACTGTGCGTACCGTATACCCCTTGGGACTACAAAAAGACCAAAGAGACTTCACCTGTCTGATTTGAAGACCTACGAAGGGCCCACATGTCATACGGGACTGGACATGCCTCCCATCTATGGTTAGTCTCGGTACTGCCACATGTACACTGCAACCGGACCTATATCCCTCACATGGGATAGCTCCGGGCTAAACACTTGTACGGCACCCCAGGACCTAACCTCCGACACAGGGAAGCACCAATATTGACATGTGTACATCTACACTGGACCTACCTGTCCCAGACGAATAGCTCCGAAGCTGCCACGTGTCCGAACCGCTGGACCTTCAACCTTGACAATCAAGTTGGTGAACCCCCAACAGCTCGGACCTCCAAGGCGCAATCAAAGACTTCAAACTGATTAAGTGTCATTAATACCATATTAATGACACATGATCAGAAGGACCTTAATACCAGTAACAGCACTGTCAGGTCCCGTTACCACGCTATTAAGAGTAATTAATCTCATTAATTATGTATTAAACATTAGTAACCGCTGGGGCCACATGTCGGGCCAGGCTAACAGTGAAACGACTAGTCCTTGAACTACAAAAGGACTGGTCGACGATAAATAGGGACACTCTCGGACACTGGCTGATGCTCTCTGACACGTACACAGTCTCTGAGCTGAAGCTTTTAGACGCTCAATACAACAGCTACACACACTGTGGAGTAGGGTATTACGCTCAGGCGGCCCGAACCACGTAAATCCTTGTGTCCATTTTCCCTATTCTTCGAAATCTCTGTGCACCCAATACTGAACAAGAAACTTCATGAGCTACCCACGGTAGTATCGGGAGAATTGCCGGAAAAACACTCTGACAGATGGGTAATAAATAATTGTAGAGGTAGTGTGACACAAACAAGAGCATTGTATGCTAAGAGGGATAAATGGGTCAAGAGGGATTAGGCTAAGAGTTAGGTAGATAGTCCTACTATGCTTCAAGTATACATATACCTAGCCTAAGTTAGATACTAATGATCATATCAATGGTGAATTCTCATGCTAAGTTGTTCAACACATCGTGCACGGGTTTACCCATAGCAATACTAGGACGACTCCTGCAAAGAGCTTGTGGCATAGCCGAACGTAGAGGATTACAAGGACAGATAGGATTGTCACCACCTACCACCTAGCTCTTCAATTTATGGGTCTACGAGACATCCAACGCTACTTAACTATCCTAGCACCATACTAGCATATTAAATAAAGAGTAAAATGTGCTGGGGGTACATCAACTTGTAGGGGTGTGTCACTTAGGTCTACCAGCTTCTAAAATGCATTTAGAGCCCCCTAAAGTACTTAAGAGTGTCACTAGCTGTCCATTGTACATGTATCATGCCCACGTGGCGGCAACATCAGATGACACATTGGATCTGTTATTTTCCAATAAGGCCCTTAAAGATCTTGATATTGACGCACACTTAGGACTATTTCTGGAACAGGCAGTGCGGCGGCTTCCTCGAATACGGTGGCGCAGCGACTTCCTGGAACACGGCGGCACATCACCTTCCTCAAACTGGGCCGGCGCGCCTTCTTCAAAAAGCAGTGCGACACGGCATCCTCGATCAGGCGGAGCTGGGCGGCGCGCCGCTACCGTCGGGCACGGCGGGCAGGCTCCGTTTCAGTGGAATGCGGGATTAAGTATAAACAAAAAGGCTGAACATTATTACTTACTCAGGAAAGATTGGTTGGTGTATGGCTGAACATTATTACTAACAAAGGAAAGATTGGTTGGTGCAGAGGTTGAGCGTCCGAGTTGGAAAGGTCCGCCGTGGGTACGAGCCCCTCTGGGGGCACACTTCTTAGCAGTGTCGTATTTTTTCCATCTGTGCTGGTTCCACACTTTCTAAACTGTGATGTATTTTTTCCATCTGTACTGGTTCCCTCCCAGTTGCAACTCCTGTAATGTATCAGTAATCATGTGTACTAGATTTTAAAAGAGAATTTTCAGCAAAAATCTCCAGAAATGAATATGACATTGTTTATGACTTTGACAAAAAAATAACAGATAATTGGCACCAATAGAATATCAAAATTACAAGCTTGTTAATATTGTCACAGCAACAAAACATTGCAATATTCAACGGAAACGAACGGTGTTCACAGCAATAGAACTTCAAAATATTACAAGCTTTTCAGATGCTATTTTCTTCCCCCTATTTGAAATATAACAGAACTGTCTCGTATTTGCTTCTTCCTTCCAGATGCTATTTTCTCTCCCCCTGTCTTTTTTTGTGCTTGAACAGCAGATTTTCGCTTAGCTGCAGCAGCTTTCACTTCTCTGGTTGTTGTTGTAGGTGGAGCTGGTCTTGCTTCTGGTCGATTTGTCATAACGAAGAAAGATTCTTGCAAGGTTTCAACTTCATTCTCCATTATGCTAAATTGTGATGCCTGCAAATACATGTATATGTGAGTACCGGAATAATGAGAAACATAAAAAATAAAGTCAGAATGTGAGGATTTTTTGTTGGCAGACCTCTGCTGCCATTTGGGAGACCATTGTAGTTGTCATTTGTGATAGATCCGGATCAACTGCAGGTTGAGAGAATAGTTGTTCCTGCAAAAAAATTTGTTGTCTGGTTTTCAATGTATCTAGTAACTGTTGCAAAAACAGTCATCCACTCATTACATTACTTGGGTGATGACAGTTTCTTGTTCTTGTTCACTGGAACATGAATGAGATGCATACGCAGGTTTCCTTTGTGGTGGAATTTTTGGCCTCAGACCTGCTTTCTTCAACTCACAGCCAGCACTGTTGTGGTCTGAGATACCACAATATCTACAAGTGATGATTATTCCATGTCTTGACATTGCTGCTCCCTTTGGTCCTTGTTTTTCATAAGGTTGCTTCCTTCTTGACATGGGTGGTCTGCCAGCTTTTTTGACATATACTGGAGGTAGCACTTTAGGAGCATTCACTTTCTTCCAAGTGGATTTATCATTACATGGCCAGATGCTACGTCCATAAGCTAGTAGGTATCTTTCAACTCTATAGCACTCAGGAATAATGGATTCTATAGGTATCCTTTCATTTCTTAGGCAAGCCATGCCATGAGTACAAGAGACTCCAGTGAGATCCCACCTTCTACAAGTAAAGGTCTTGTTTGTGGTGTCAACAATATGTATGAAGCCCTTATCATCCACTTGGAAGATTCTTCTACCAGCGGGGAGTGCATAACATGCGTTTGCCAATTCACTAGTTTTATGAAAAAAAAATTCCTAATTTTAGGACATATGAGACCTGCCCAAACCTCTCCTACTTCCTTTCTTTTGCTGTCGTCCCTAGTCATAAGCTAACATTTGATTCTTTCCAACATACTAAGTATTGGAATCTCTCTAGCATCTAATATGTACTTATGAATACCTCACAACTATTGTTGAGGAGAATGTCACATTTAGGAAAGGTGCTAAAGAAGACTCCTACCCAAGTATTTGGTGGCATTGTCTCTAGCCAATCATATGCTTGCTGGTTCACTGCCTTAATGGTGTCCATGTTCTTGTTCCACTCCACTACACTGCTGGACCTAGCACAGGTCCATAACCGATGCTTCGAAGTTTCTCCCTTGAAATTCTGCTAGAAGTTTCAGCAGAGGTGTCTTACACAAAACTTGTGTTCAGATTCAGGAAACACTTGCTAGACTGCTAGAATTAGACTTTTTTGCTTGTCGGTCATCATAGTCTAGGGGTATGTGTTTCATATGTCCAAGTCTTCTTTTAATGTCTGCAGAAACCATTTCCAAGAGCTGAAGCTTTCCATCTCAACAACTCCCATGGCTATTGGGTATATGAAGTCATTAGGATCAACACCAACTGCAGTTAAAAGCTGGCCTCCAAATTTTGTCTTGATATGACAACCATCAAGACATATGACAGGCCTACATCCAGACAAGAAACCTATTTTGCAGGCACTTAGTGAAACATATAAAGTGTTGAATCTAGGCCCAACTAGATTTAGAAAGAAAGAGCTACCAGGATTTGTTCTCCTTAGTTCATTTCCATAGTCCCGTAGAATGTTGTATTGTTCAATCTCGTCTCCATGAATCTGATTCATTGCTATCCTCCTGGCTCGAGCAAGTTTGCTCCTAGATGGTGCAGATTCCAATCTTTTTGTACAATCCTTGCAAAGTTGTTTAGGCTCATCTTGTCATTAGCTCTGAAGGTATCCAAGTATTTCCCAGCTAGCCATGTTGACGTGCATCTATGAATTTCCCATGATTTCTGACAGTTGTGCTGCCCATTATATGTCTTCAGCATTAGTCCACCACACCTCTTATCATTGGATGTGTATAGGTCCCTTGAGCAATTTTGTTCACATGTAGCATGAATCCTTGTCTTTTCATTCCTTGGCATTTTGATGTTAACCCTGTTCTTTAGAGAGTACTCGATGATAGCCTTTCTTAGAATTTCAACAGTACCAAATATCATGCCCACTTTGAAAACAGGATTGCTCATGTCTTCTTGTGTCCATGACTTGAATTTTATTCTTTGCTGTCACTCATCATCAGAATCCGGTAGCTGCAACTCATCACCATCAGAAGATAAGTAACCTGGATCGGAAGTCTCATTCATCGGCTCCTTGCCTTTGCTAATCTTTTTCTCTTTAGCCACCCCTTCATCAACTACTTCTTCATCTACGTTGTCCATAAAAAGGTCATCATCTTCGTTATCAAACTTATAGTCACTGTCCACAAACTCACTGTCACTATCCACTTCTTCACTTGCTTTCTCGACCATGGTTTCTACAGTTGGGACATCACTATAAAATGATGGAAGCTTCTCACCACTACACTTCTCCATAGTCACAACTTTACATGGGCTGATCACTTTTGGCAACTCTGAAATTGGATTTGATACAATATCATCCCAACTCATACTTGCAATGTTGTCACAGTGATCAAAATGAATGATGAAGTTCTTGACTTCTTCAACAATGCCGGTCATAACAAGTGTGTTAGAATATGTTGAAATAGCTCTCAACACATCTGCAAGACTTTTACAAGGGAGCAACCAATACACTCTAAAATTTGGTGTTCGATCATAACCAAGTTCAGCAGTAAAATCATCAAGCCAGAAAGGCGACCAGGTGTCCTTCTCACAATAATCAAACCAACTCACTTTTCCATCAATACATGATCTGTTTTCACCTAGCCCAACAAAGAAACCTCCATGATGCACTTCAATTGAAAACAGATCATCCCCAACTCCTATTAAGAGTATTAAACATGTATTAGAATAGAAACAGATGCATGTGCAGTGGAGGAAAACTGCAGCAGGAAAAACTCAGGATACAGTATGTACATCTACTGCACAAACATGTCAACTAGGTAATTTGCAGTAAATGAACACGAACATATTGGTGCTGGAACCCATCTACGAAGTCAAACAGTGAAGAAATTGAAGGTCATACCATACACAGTTGTTCTTCTCCTTCCTGCCTCAATCTTGGGGTCATGGTAGCCTATTTCTTTCCCCGTTGTCGATCATAAGAAGCTGTTGCAAGAAATACATAAAATACAAATGAGCAACTGAATGAAATTTGCAGTGGCCAATCACATAAACATGTAACAATTTCAAATTTGCATCTGATATACCAACTACTTTGCTAGAATTGAAATGCACTGCAACAAGAAAATAGTTATGGTAATTAAGCTCGTAAAGTCCATGAGCACATGTTCAGCAATAGAGCTTTACTCACATTCAAGACGAGGACTGTACACTGAAACAAGCATTATTGTGTTTATTGAACATAATATAATTGTGGGTCCTTGTTAGGTTAGATTAGCTACAAATTATCAGATCAAAGTGTTTATTTTGTAAAAATAAAAAGAACATTTGATTTATTGATATTGCTTGATGATGGTACCAGCTATGACTGTTATAGTGTTATGTTCTGTAGGATGAATTAAATGATATATTCAATCAAATAAATCATAAACATGATTGTTCAAAATCAGGAGATATGCCAAACCAGTTTCAGGGATGAACATTGATGCAGCTGTCAATAGAAGCAATAGAGGGTTATACCACATACAAGCGGTTTGTCTTCGTGTTGATCACGTCGCAGCGCACGAGATCCCGGTGGAGCGGCGCGGTGTGTCGAGCAGCGCGGCGGCGTCATTGGAGGACCCAGTTGGAGCAGTGGGGCGAGGCATCGTTGGCGGATCCCAGTTTATCGAAGCGGCGCGGCTTCGTTTGGAGGATTCCGAGTCGATGTGGCGGTGGCAGGAATCGGGTACGCATCGCCGCTGTCGGAGAAGATGGTGGGGGGAGAGGGCGAGCGGCTCTGCAGCTAGATCGCCGCTGAGAGACACCTGATAGGACACGGGGAGGTCGTCCCGTGAACAGGTCGATAGGGTTTCACAATTTTTAGAACAGTAGAAATCCTGGGGGGGGGGGGGGGGGTTAACGCAAAAATAAAGATCCATCATTGTCGAAGTGTTCTTGCGACACTTCTCCCGAACCTGCTAAGAGAGTAGCCCGCAGAGGTTCTTGATCAGCAGGGTTTAGTCCTCAATGGAGATTGCGCGTATGAGAGTGGTGAGACAGTGGTTTTACGTGGTTCGGGCCGCCGGAGCATAATACCCTACTCCACCATGAGGTTGTATTGCTGTTGTGAATGCATGTGTAGGCATTAGATTGGAGATCCTTTGTCAGAGTGGCGGTCTGGTCCTTTTATAGACAAGGTCGGACGCCTTACAAGTGTGGTTCGGGGCCCGACAGGTGGCCATTAGCTGATCTTATCCTAAATATCTAAGGCTTCCGCATAAGCCTCCTTTGACCGTGGCTTCAAGACTCATCGTCTTGCCACCTCAGACGCTAGTGGCCCATGCGTAGTCGCTGAAAGTGGAAGGGGATGTCTCGTCTGTCTATCTTGTTGCCGTAAGCTACCCACTTGACAGAGTGACTAGGCCTGCGGCGTCTTCACTTCAATGCGATTGGGCATAGCGGTACCTTACAGTAGGCGTGCGCTGCATCGTGCGCCTGGGAAAAGTGCGTGTCTTCAATGCTTGATTTAGACAAGGCGCACTGCCCTTTAACCCCCGTAACCCACCGCCCAGGGCAAGTTGTGCGGTACGTGGCAGCTCGGGAGCTAGCCTCTGTGGGGGAGGCCGAGTCCCGATCTGCGGACCACGTGGCAACCTCGGAGCCCATTCCTGAGTAGAACAGGGGATCTAGGGCCGCGGGACACGTAGTTGAGCCGAAGTCCGACTCCGCAGGAGGCAACCAACCTAGTGCTTCGATCCACGCAACTGCAACAAAGTCCACTCCTATGGGGGATTGGGATCCCATCTGGCTGGACATGTGGCCGCTTGGAAGCCCGTTGTAGGATCGAAGAGCACGTGAAAAGCTACCAGAGGGGGGGTGAATGGTAGATTTAAAAATCTTACGCAGCGGAAACAATTAAACCCCAAACCCTTCGGCAGAAAAATGATCTGTTGAAGAAATCGTGTGTGAGACTAATCTAAACGTGTTTCACCGTGACAAAAGTGATATATATCAGAGAGAATCAATTCACGAAGACAACACAACAAGAATCACTCAAATCTGTCGAGAAAAACTCAAGTTATGATCGAAAGATCAAACAATGGTCAACCTGCCCTACCCGAGACAAAAAAAAACAGTTCTGAAACACTGCAAAGAAACTCGTGTAGATCATAGACCACAAATCTAATGACCGTGAAATTTTGACAGATGATAGACAATCAAGTTGTGAAGACAAACCCAAAAAGAATTACGTCAATTGGATCAGTAAAACTCAAGTTATGATAAAACCACCGACGAAAGGTAGTGCTGTCCAGAAACTCGACGAGTAAAACTTGTCTGGAACAAGTAGGACGAACCAGGCACAAAAGTTCCTTCAAACTACGAATTTTATTCAATAGAACACAAGAGGAACAGCCCCAAAGTCGTGTACCACGAGCTCTGGGCTCCCTTGCTTATATAACCAGCCCTTAGGCCAACCCAATATCAACTAGGACTCCAATCCTACTCAGATCATGAATCGTAACATTCCATAACTGCTCAAGATTCTTCTATACGCAGATAGAAGCAATCTTAAAACTTCCAAACACCTTAGAAACATATCCCACATTCCTAAACAACTCAAATTCGTGACCCACACAAAATCCTATCATAACCAACTCAAATCTTTCCATATTTGAGTCAAAACCGACTCAGCCGCAGCCTGAGTCCATAACCTAGTCGGTTGGACCTTTCCAACCAATTATTTACATCCACATCTCTTCATCGCGCCTTGGAACCATGTAGCCACGTCCATGCACTCCTTGCATACGTGCAAACATCTTCCAACGACGTCCATGATACCTTCACATGTATTGTTCTTGATTCAATCATGTTGCGCAACCTCCTGATCAGCTCAACCACAATTTCTCCTGAATTTGGTTGTTGGAACCTCATCTCCTCCCTGAGACTAGTCCAATGGATCCCGTCACCAGCCATGTCTTGAACTCAAGCAACACCTGCACATGAATAAACAACCAATCCATACGAGCCCAAGTCCTCGACTTGACTCACGTCAGTTCCGAACACAACACCTTACGTGAGTACCTCACATAAGCATGTTGCAAAATCACAGTAACACAATATTATCCATATCAACCAAAACGCACAAAAAACTTAGCAAATGAATACTAAGCAATCTTTCCAACAATGTAAAGCAAGTACAAAACATTGTAAATGAAAAGCAGAAGCACTGCGGTCAAGTTCCGGACCATCCCACAGCAAGCCGGAGCTTGAGCCGGAGCTTACCAAAACTAGTATAATGAAGCACCTGCCGGAGCTTACCAAAACTAGTAGATCCTAGCACCGGAGCTTAGCAAAAACTACTCAAAACTAGTCAACCCAAAAACCGGAGCTAGACAAAGTACGTCGGATCCTAGCAAAGGCATGCCGGAGCTATCAAATATATGTCGGAGCTATCAAAGACATGCCGGAGCTGAAGATAAAGCTCACCGGAGCTTACCAAAGCTGGTCAGACCTTACCAAGAAGTCGGACCTAGCATCGAACGTAACCGGAGCTACCCAAACCAAGCCGGACCTACCGTCGGACCTTGCAGTAGCTCAGAGCTAGAGCCGGACCTTGATAAAAAGGTGTTTTGGTGATATTCAAAACTTTTATCATCAAGGCCAAGTGTATTCACTACAAGCCAATGTATTCAGCACACATAGGTCTTACAATGTCCCCCTTGATGAATGCATTGGCAACACCACTTAATATCCAAACATTGGCTTATTTTCAATAAAAGTTTTGAAAACAATTTCTCCCCTTTTGTAAATCAGAAATAAAATGAGAAGAAAAGCAAAAATTCAAAATTCAAAATTCAAAATTCACATATCTCCCCCACTTTATCATCTCTCCCCATGCACATTATCTTTCCCTTTTTGAATGTGTGATTAATCTCTCCTCCTTTGACAATGTATTCAGCAAGGTAAAAGAGAAATTTTAATTGTTATGAGCATATTATAACATATACATATAAAACAAAGCTCATCCAAGTCATACTATCAAGTAACTTACACTATCACATCAATGAGATACATAAAGTTGTGTAAGCCATGCTAGAGATCATATGTAATTTTCAATTTAAGCAGTCATGATCTCACAAACTTAACTATTTCATAACTTGAAAGCATGACACTAGTTGCTGCATTTTATTATTTTTCAAAACACAAATTTAGATCATATGATATTTGCAAGAGATTATATGCGCATCTGCCTTATTCTAACCAACCAAGCCAAGCCTATGTCATTTGACAATCAGAAGCTTAAGGACATGGTTTTAGTCGTACACAACTTCTTCCAAGTTCATATCTAAGTGCAATGATAAGATATCTCAAAAGAAGAACTGCGATGCATGCATATTCTCTTGATCTTTTCTCAATTTATATTTGTTCATAAAAACTCAACATGTGAGTTGATTACTTGATTAATTCTTTATGATTAAAAGCATTTGTTAGCATGCAACAAGTTCAAAACAGCAAGAAAGTTCGACCATGACCAGATTTAGTGTAAGTAATTATTCCAATTACTAGACATGGAAAAAACTACAAAATGTATAACACGAGTAATGTAGTAAGAACTTTCAGCATGTAAAAGGAATCACAAAGTCATATATGTATGAAATACTATGCTCATATTATTTTAATTTCAGATTCACACATAGACTTCCCAAGTTTCAAAAACTCCCCCTCAATTTAAGCCATGAGGATGCATAACCCCTATTTCACTACGAATGTAACAAAAACGAGTGAAATCCAAAGGTTTTGTAAAAATGTCAGCCAATTGTTGTTCGGTATCTACATGGTGAAGCACAATGTTTCTTTTTTCAACATTATCTCTGAGAAAGTGATACCTAATGTCAATGTGCTTAGTTCTAGAATGTTGCACGAGGTTTTTAGCAATGCAAATGGCACTAGTGTTATCACAAAATAGTGGAACACTATCTAGATCAACCCCATAGTCCTTAAGTGTTTGAAGAATTCAAAGAATTTGTGAGCAAGCACTAGCGGCAGCTACATATTCAGATTCGGCTGTGGATTGTGCAACTGAATTTTGTTTTCTAGAGGACCAAACAACAAAAGAATTACCAAGAAAATGACAAGCACCGAAAGTACTTTTCCTATCAATCCTACAACCCCCAAAATCATCATCCGAAAAAGCTTTCAAAGTAACGGTTGAGGAAGAAGGAAGAAAAATGCCAAATTCTTGAGTTCCATGTAAGTACCTGAGAATCCTTTTGACGGCCTGACGATGTGAAACACGTGGGGAAGCTTGAAACCGTGCACAAAGACATACGCTGAATTGTATGTCTGGTCTTGATGCCGTGAGGTATAAAAGTGATCCGATCATGCTTCTATATTCTTTTTGATACACGGGTTCACCATCTTCATCAAGTTCAAGTGTTGTTGCTCTTCCCATTGGTGTCCGAAGAGGCTTGCTTTTGTCCATGTTGAAGCGCCTTAGGAGGTCTTTGGTATACTTCATTTGATGCACAAAGGTACCCTCCTTGGTTTGCTTGATTTGCAGCCCCAAAAAGTAAGTGAGTTCACCCATCATACTCATTTCAAATTCGGAACTCATCATTGCTGAAAACTTGGACACAAGATCATGAGAAGAACAACCAAAGATAATATCATCCACATACACTTGAACGAATAGTGAGTCATTGCCATGCTTAAGCACAAAAAGAGTTTTATCAACCTTGCCCATGGTAAACCCCTTTTCAAGTAAGAATGTTTTTAGCCTATCATACCATGCTCTAGGGGCTTGTTTGAGACCGTATAAGGCTTTGGACAGTTTGTAAATATGATTAGGAAAATCTGGATTTTCAAAACCCGGTGGTTGTTTGACATAAACCTCCTCATCTATATAGCCATCAAGAAAAGCACTTTTAACATCCATTTGATATAGCTTAAAACCTTTAGATGCTGCAAAAGCTAACAAAATTCTTATGGCTTCTAATCTAGCGACAGGAGCAAAATTTTCATCAAAATCTAGACCTTCAACTTGAGTGAAACCTTGAGCAACCAACCTAGTCTTATTCCTAACCACAACCCCATCCTCACTTTGTTTATTTTTATATACCCATTTAGTTCCAATTAAAGTGTGACCTTGAGGTGGAGGTACAAGTTTCCAAACATTATTTCTTTCAAAATTTTCTAACTCTTCTTGCATGGCAATAATCCAAGATTCATTAGTGAGTGCGTTGATATATCTTTGGGTTCAAAAGAAGCAACAAAAGCAGAATGAGCATGACAGTTTGGATCGCAAAACCTGGACCGTGTGACTCGTTCGTGCAAGCTTCCAATCATCTGTTGTGGGGGATGATCTTTGTAAAACCGTAGGGGAACAGATGTCTCACAAGCTTCTTCTTCATTAGGTTCATCGTAGATTGATGAGCTTGTGACTTGTGGATGATCAGGACCAGCATAGGTGATAGCCGGAGCCTGTTCAATGTCCGGAGCTGGACACGTGTCAACTTCGGAACTACCAGGCAATATCACCGGCTCTTCTTCATCTTCGAAAATACCCTCCCCCTGAGGATACGGATCTGGTCCTGCAACACCGAAGCTAGTACCTGGGCTAGCTTCATCAAAAGACACTTCAAAAGTCTCCACAATTTTGTTAGTGTCAAGTAAAAGCACATGGTAGCCTCTTGTATGAGATGGATAACCAAGAAACATGCCATCAATGGATCTAGGTTCAAATTTATCAAGATTACCATGTTTCTTAACAAAACATTTGCAACCAAAGACCCGAAAGTGTGTAACACTAGGCCTATGTCCAAACCGAAGCTCATATGGTGTTTTACCTAGCTTAGCACACAAGAAAACCCGATTTGAGACATAACAAGCGGTTGCTAATGCATCAGCCCAAAATTTCCTAGGAGTTTGATATTTATCAAGCATAGTCCTAGCCATCTCAACTAAGGTTCTGTTCTTTCTTTCTACAACACCGTTTTGTTGAGGTACATATGGTGAAGAAAGTTGGATCTATTCCATTTTCAGCACAAAAGTGATCAAAAGATTGATTTTTAAATTCAGTTTCATTATCACTTCTGATTGCTTTTAATGATCCTGGGTGATCAATTGATAATATAAGAAATAAAGTTCTAAAGTGACTAAAAACTTCATTCTTAGACGCCATAAAGTAAACCCAAGAGTATCTAGAATAATCATCAACGATAACAAGAGCATACCATTTACCTCCGAAGGATTGAACATGTGAAGGTCCTACGGTGTCAAGATGCAAAAGTTGACATGGTTCAGTTGTCATGATCATTGTGAGAGGAGTATGTGAACCTGCAACCATCTTAGCATGTCTACAAGAAGAGCACACAATTTCTTTGTCCCCTTTAAGCTTAGGCAGCCCACGTATGCGATCAAGAGCACTAACACGCGTTAGGTGATCAAAGCCTACGTGACCAAGTCTACGATGCCAAAAATATAAGTCCTTTGAATCATTAGCAACTAGACACCTGTGATTAGAGGAAGACATATCAAAATCAGCTTTAAAAACTCTTCCAAACCGAGACATGTTAAAAATAAGCTCACTATTTGAACCTACAACTTTGCAACAGGCTTTATTGAAAATAATTTCTAGATTTTCATCTAGCAATTATGAAACAGAGAGCAAGTTGTATTTCAAATTTTTGACAAGTGCCACATCCTTCAAAGTGTAGTGATCATTTACTCTAACCAAACCCTTAGTTATTATAGGAGTTGAAGAATTATCGGCAAAAGTAACATTCTCTACGCGTGACACAAAAGAGAGGGAGGAGAACCAATCTTTGTTACCGGTCATGTGGCGTGAGCAACCTGAATCCACAATCCAAATGTTCTCCTTCCTCAAACGTGTAACCTACATAAAAGCACAATACGTCGATGACTCAATACTGGGGTTAGTCAAAAGGCATTTAGGAATCCAGTACTGAGTCACGCGATGTGCAGCAGGAAAAACACGCGAAAGCTGAGACAAAACAGCAGGTTTATGAGTCAAGGTTTGAGATTTTTTATTCTTGACTACTGACCTATAAGGTGTTACTTGTGTAGCACAAAAATTAGTAGCTCCGGGGGCAAAAACAGAAGGTCCGGAGGTAAACTTTGAATGTTTTTGACTCAAAACAGCAGGTTGTACATTTGGTTCAACGTGTGCAGCAAATTTTGCATGAAAGTTGTGAGATCTAGCAATCATTCTTTCCCTTTTCTGTTGTTTAGCTAGTCTATAACAAAAATCTATCACATGACCATCTCTACCACAGAAGGTACAATGAAATTTAACTTTGTGTTCATGTCTAGATGAGCAAACAATATTTTTATTTGAAACCGAATGAGGCAACACTCCTGCAGATTTGAAAACCACTCCTTTTTGTTTAGGAACTGTTTGAATCAAACCACTTCCTAATGACTTTACAATTTTAGGTGGATGTGCCTTAGCATGAGCATGAGAATCAAAACCTAAACCAGTTTTATCATTGCAAGACTTGGAAGAATTCAGCAGTAGGTTTAGGTTCTTATTCCCATTACAAAACCGATCTAATGTCCTATGCATGTCATCAAGTTTATTGGTCAGATCAAGGCAATTTTCACATGAAGTTTTTTCTTTTAGTTTGCAATTGGAACAAAATTTAACTTCATGAGAACGTAAAGCATTGTTCAATATAGAAATTTCATTCATAGCATCCTGTAGTTTCTTATCAAGATCATCACAAGTAGATCAATGCAAATCAATTGTAGAACAAGAAGCATCTTTCAAGTTTTTATCATTAAGTGCAGTAAGCTCTTTGTTTTTTTTAATTTCTAACTCAAGTTTATCAAGTGTGGAGGTGTGCGCACTTCTTAATGAGGACAATTGTTCATATATTAAATCACATGAGGGACATGCATCATCACTAGGAATCAAGGTTTTTAAACGATTGATTTCAGATTCTAGTGATTCAATTTTAGCAACACTATCCCTAAGCTTTTTGTCCTTTTTCTTAACAATAACAGTGGCACGAGAAATAGCATCACACATTTCTTCTCAAGTAGGACATACCTCTTCATTGTCGCTGTTGTGTTCTGCCTCCTCCATACTTGATCTTGACTTGCCCGCTATAAAGCACAAGTTTGCCAAATCATCTTCATCTTCATCACTTCCAATGTCCACGTCGCTTGAACTGAACTCTTGAAGTGCGGTGATGAAACTGTTGATCATCTTGCGTCCTATAGTACCTTTCTTCTTCTTGTTGAAATTTCCAGAGGAGGTCCGAACCTTGCTTTGTTTTTCTTCCCAGATGGTCGGACCTGAAAGGTTAGGGCATTCTGTATGAAAGTGTCCTGTTTTACCACATTCAAAACAGCGTTGAGGTCTGGAGCTTCCTCTCCTTCTAGTTCTCACATTTTGCAATGCTTTTGAAAATCTAGTAGAGATGAGTGTTAACTCCTCTTCTGGAAATTCTTCGATCTGCTCCAGGGTTAGTGAGGACAACAAAGCAAGAGTATTGCAAGATGATGATTGGCCGGGGCTAGACATATCACGTTGTGAAACAAATGCAATAGACTTATTTGGGTTCTTACGCGCTAGGATGTCAATTTCATGAGTTTTTAGTTTAGAATAGAGTACATCTAATGTAAGAGAACTCATGACAGTAGATTCACGAATAGATGTGACTTTCATCTCCCAAATTGACATATCTAATGCACTTAGCAATTGCCTAGCATTTTCAGCATCTGAAAAATTAACATTGACACTACACAAGTTGCTGAGAATCTTATTAAAGCGAGCAAAAAGGTCACTAATAGACTCACCGGGTTGCATCTTGAAGCGCATGTATTCTTTCTTGAACATGTCTTGCCTTACCTCTTTGATCGTGTTGTATCCTTCGTGTAGTCACAAAGTACTTTCCACATATTGTATGCAGATCGGAGGTGTGCAACACGGTCGAAGTCGCTTTGAGTTCATCCTTGTATGATCAAGTTCCGAGCCTTGTTGTTGTTGTCGACATCTCTCAGATTTGTAGCTATAACTTGATCGTTTGATGGCACTTCGTAAGGCTTATATACCTTCTCCCATATTGCAAAGCCTTGTGCCTGGATGAAAGCCTCCATGCGTGCCTTCCAAACCTGAAAATCAATACCAGCAAACACGCAAGGTTTGGCGGAGTACTTCTCCATGATGATTAGTCAAAGACACGTGCAAATCAAAAAGATTAGAGCATCGTGGCTCTGATACCAATTGTAGGATCGAAGAGCACGTGAAAAGCTACCAGAGGGGGGGTGAATGGTAGATTTAAAAATCTTACGCAGCGGAAACAATTAAACCCCAAACCCTTCGGCAGAAAAACGATCTGTTGAAGAAATCGTGTGTGAGACTAATCTAAACGTGTTTCACCGTGACAAAAGTGATAGATATCAGAGAGAATCAAGTCACGAAGACAACACAAAAATAATCACTCAAATCCGTCGAGAAAAACTCAAGTTATGATCGAAAGATCAAACAATGGTCAATCTGCCCTACCCGAGAAAAAACAGTTCTGGAACGCTGCAAAGAAACTCGTGTAGATCATAGACCACAAATCCAATGACCGTGAAATTTTGACATATGATAGAAAATCAAGTTGTGAAGACAAACCAAAAATAATCACGTCAATTGGATCAGTAAAACTCGAGTTATGATAAAACCACTGACGAAAGGTAGTGCTGTCCAGAAACTCGACGAGTAAAACTTGTCTGGAACAAGTAGGACGAACAAGGCACAAAAGTTCCTTCAAACTACGAATTTTATTCAATAGAACACAAGAGGAACAGCCCCAAAGTCGTGTACCACGAGCTCTGGGCTCCCTTGCTTATATAACCAGCCCTTAGGCCAACCCAATATCAACTAGGACTCCAATCCTACTCAGATCATTAATCGTAACTTTCCATAACTGCTCAAGATTCTTCTATACGCAGATAGAAGCAATCTTAAGACTTCCAAACACCTTAGAAACATATCCCACATTCCTAAACAACTCAAATTCGTGACCCACACAAAATCCTATCATAACCAACTCAAATCTTTCCATATTTGAGTCAAACAAGACTCAGCCGCAGCCTGAGTCCATAACCTAGTCGGTTGGACATTTCCGACCAATTCTTTACGTCCACATCTCTTCATCACGCCTCAGAACCATGTAGCCATGTCCATGCACTCATTGCATACGTGCAAACATCTTCCAACGACGTCCATGATACCTTCACATGCATTGTTCTTGATTCAATCATGCTGCGCAACCTCCTGATCAGCTCAACCACAATTGCTCCTGAATTTGGTTGTTGGAACCTCATCTCCTCCCTGAGACTAGTCCAATGGATCCCTTCACCAGCCATGTCTTGAACTCAAGCAACATCTACACATGAATAAACAACCAATCCATACGAGCCCAAGTCCTCGACTTGACTCACGTTAGTTCCGAACACAACACCTTACGTGAGTACCTCACATAAGCATGTTGCAAAACCACAGAAACACAATATTATCCATATCAACCAAAACGCACCAAAACCTTAGCAAATGAATACTAATCAATCTTTCCAACAATGTAAAGTAAGTACAAAACATTGCAAATGAAAAGCAGAAGCACTGCGGTCAAGTTCCAGACCATCCCACAGCAAGCCGGAGCTTGAGCTGGAGCTTACCAAAACTAGTACAATTAAGCACCTGCCGGAGCTTACCAAATCTAGTAGATCCTAGCACCGGAGCTTACCAAAAACTAGTCAAAACTAGTCAACCCAAAAACCGAAGCTAGACAAAGTACGTCGGAGCTTAGCAAAGGCATGCCGGAGCTATCAAAGACATGCCAGAGCTGAAGATAAAGCCCACCGGAGCTTACCAAAGCTGGTCGGACCTTACCAAGAAGTCGGACCTAGCATCGAACGTAACCGGAGCTACCCAAACCAAGCCGGACCTACCATCGGACCTTGCATTAGCTCAGAGCTAGAGTCGGACCTTGATAAAAAGGTGTTTTGGTGATATTCAAAACTTTTATCATCAAGGCCAAGTGTATTCACTACAAGCCAATGTATTCAGCACACATAGGTCTTACACCCGTCTCCTCGGGGGAGCTTCACCCCAGCTTAAGGTCCATGTGGAAGCGCCGGATCCTGTATCTGAGGTAGGGAAGAGTCTGGGCCTTCTGGACATGTGGTGCCCTCGGACCCTGCCTCATGAGGAAGACAGAGCACTTAGGTGCTTTTAGCCTATGCACGAGGGTACCCGGTATGCCGTGTACTGACAGTGGCCCCTGGGTCCACCCTGGTGAGAGGTGATGAGCCCGAGGGTGGAGCGATATACCTTGTTTCCCACGCTACCTTTTGATTTTGTTTTGATGAGTAAAAGAGGTGCACGCCTCTGCCATCGTGGCCATGTGTCCCCCTCTGGTTGATGGGTCGTGGTGACAGGATAACCACAACACCTTATGTGAGCACATCACATAAGCATGTTACAAACATAACAAAATGATATCAGCCATAACCAACAAAACACACCAAAAACATAGTAAGAGAATACTAAGCAAACCTTACCATAAGCATAAAGCAAGTTTGAAACATTGCAAGTTAAAAGCAGAATCACTGCGATCTTGCACCGGAGATTGCCAAATCTAACAGGACATTGTGACAGACCTTGCCAAAGCTAGCCGGACCTTGCGCCAGACCAAGCGAAAGCAAACCGGACCTAGCACCGGACCAAGCCAATGTTTGTCAGACCTCACGTCAGACCTAGCCAGAGCTACATAAAGCATGCCAGACCTGTCGTCAGATCTTGTCGGTGCTACCCAAAACATGCCGAACCTATTGTTAGACCTTGCCAGAGCTACCAAAAACAAGTTGGACCTATTGTCGAACCTTGTCGGAGCTCGATCCTTGAGTCGGACCTCGCTGAAAACGGTGTTTTGGCAATATTCAAAACTTATATCGAAATAGCAAATGTATTCAGCACACATAGGTCTCACAATCTTCTCGCTGACGAATGAATTGGCAACACCACTTAAAATCCGAACATTAGCTCATTCACATGAAAATATTTGAAACATTCCCAACCTTTTTGAAAATCAAATCTGAAAAAAAATTCAGAAACAAATATTTTTCCCCCTAGACATATTTCTGTACATATTTCTCCCCCTTTAACAATATATTCAACAAGGTTCAAAAGAGAAATTTCAATGTTTTTGAGCATATTATAACATATACATATAGAGCAAAGCTCATTCAAGTCATTCTCAAGTAACATACACTATCACATCAATGAGATACATAAAGTAGTGTAAGCCATGCTACAGATCAAGTGAATTTTAAATTTAAGCAAGTCATGATCTCACAAACTTTACTATTTCAAGACCTGAAAGCATGACATTTGATGCTGTATTTTTCATTTTTCATTCTCATTTAAAGCACAAATTCTGATCATATAACAATTGCAAGAGATTATATGCCGCATCTGCATTATTCTAACCAACCAAGCCAAGCCTATGTAATTTGACAATCAGAAGCTTAAGGACATGGTTTTAGTCATAAAGAACTTCTTCCTAGTTAACATCTAAGTGCAATGATTAGCCATCTCAAAAGAAGAATGTGATGCACGCATATTCTCTTGATCTTTTCTCATTTTCTATTTGTTCTAAAAACTCTACAAGTGAGTTGATTACTTGATTAATTCTTCATTATTAAAAGCACTTGTGAGCATGCAACAAGTTCAAAACAGCAAGTAAGTTCAATCAAAACCAGATTTAGTGTAAGTAATAATTCCAAGAACTAGTCATGGCAAAAACTACAAAATGTATAACACAAGTAATGTAGTAAGAACTTTTAGCATGTAAAAGGAATCACAAAGTTACATATGTATAAGATACTATGCTCATATTATTTTAAATTCAGATTCATACATAGCCTTCCCAAGTTTCAAAACCCCCCTCAATTTAAGCCATGAGGATGCATAAGCCCTATTTCACTATGAATGAAACAAAAACGAGGGAAATTCAAAGGTTTTGTAAAAATGTTAGCCAATTGTTGTATGGTATGTACATGGTGAAGCACAATGTTTCCTTTTTCAACGTTATCACGGAGAAAATGATGCCTAATGTCAATGTGCTTTGTTCTGGAATGTTGCACGGGGTTTTCAGCAATACAAATGGCACTAGTGTTATCACAAAACAGTGGAACACTATCTAAATCAACCCCATAGTCCTTAAGTGTTTGAACAATCCAAAGAATTTGTGAGCAAGCGCTAGCAGTAGCTACATATTCAGATTCGGCTATGGATTATGCAACTAAATTTTGTTTTCTAGAGGACCAAGCAACAAGTGAAATACCAAGAAAATGACAAGCACCTGAAGTGCTTTTCCCATCAATCCTACAACCCCCAAAACCAACATTCGAAAAAGCTTTCAAAGTAATGGTTGAGGAAGGGGGAAGAAAAATGTCAAATTCTTGAGTTCTATGTAAGTACCTGAGAATTCTTTTGATGGCTTGATGATGTGAAGCACATGGGGAAGCTTGAAAGCGTGCACAAAGACATACGCTGAATTGTATGTTCGGTCCTGATGTCGTGAGGTACAAAAGTGATCCAATCATTCTATATTCTTTTTTATCGACAGGGTCACCATCTTCATCAAGTTGAAGTGTTATAGTTGCTCCCATTGGTGTCCGAAGAGGATTGCTTTTGTCCATGTTAAAGCGCTTAAGAAGGTCTCCTACATACTTTGTTTGATGCACAAAAATTTCTTACTTAGTTTGCTTGATTTGCAGTCCCAAAAAGTACGTGAGTTCTCCCATCATACTCATCTCAAATTATGAGCTCATCATAGCTGAAAACTTGGACACAAGATCATGAGAAGCACAACCAAATATAATATCATCAACATACACTTGAACGTACAATGAGTCATTGCCATGCTTAAGCACAAAAAGAGTTTTATCAACCTTGCCCATGGTAAACCCCTTTTTAAGTAAGAATGTTTTCAACCTATCGTACTATGCTCTAGGGGCTTGTTTGAGACCGTACAAGGCTTTGGACATTTTGTAAACATGATTAGGAAAATCTGGATTTTAAAAACCAGGTGGTTGCTTGACATAAACCTCCTCATATATGTAGCCATTAAGAAAAGCACTTTTAACATCCATTTTATATAGCTTAAAACCTTTTGATGCATCAAAAGCAACATAATTTTCATGGCTTCTAATCTAGCAACAGGAGCAAAAGTTTCTTCAAAATCTAGACCTTCAACCTGTGTGAAACCTTGAGCAACCAACCTAGCCTTATTCCTAACAACAACCCCGTACTCTCTTTGTTTATTTTTTAAAACCCATTTAGTTCCTGTAGGATCGAAGAGCACATGAAGAGCTGCCAGAATGGTAGAATAAAACTTTTTAGCGGAAGTAATAAAAATCCCATTGCAAAAATTTATCTGTTAAAGAAATCATGTGTGTGACTAATCTAAAAGTGATCAATTGTTACAAAACCAGTATAGATTATAGAGAATCAAGTCACAAAGACACGACAACAAGAATCACAAAAAATTGTCGAGAAAAACTCAAGTTACGATCGAATGATTGAACAAAGGTCAATCTGCTCTACCCGATAAAAACAGTTCTAGAATACTGCAAAGAAACTCGTGTAGATCAGAGACCACGAGTCCAATGACCGTGAAATTTTCACAGATGATAGATAATCAAGTTTTCAAGACAACCCAAAAAGAATCACATCAATTGGATACGAAAAACTCGAGTTATGATAAAACCACCAAAGCAAGGTAGTGCTATGCAGAAACTTGACGAGAAAAACTTGTCTGAAACAAGTCGGACGAACAAGGCACAAAAATTTCTTTATACTACGATCTTTATTCAATAGAACACAAGAGGAACATTCCCAACATTCATCTCCATGAGCTCTGGCCTCCCTTGCTTATATAACCAGCCCGAAGGCCAACTCAACTCAAACTAGGACTCCAATCCTACTAAATTCACAAATCAAAACTTTCCATCGCTGCTCAAGACTCTTCTATACGCAGATAGAAGCAATCTTAAGACTTCCAAACACCTTAGGAATGTATCCCATATTCCTACAACAACTCAACTTCGTAACCCACATGAAATCCTATCATAACCAACTCAAATCTTTCCATATTTCATTCAAACCCGACTCAGCCGCAGCCTGAGTCCATAACCTAGCCGGTTGGACCTTTTCGACCAATTCTTTACGTCTGCATCTCTTCTTCACGCCTCGGTACCATGTAGCCACGTCCATGCACTCCTTGCACACGTGCAAACATCTTCCAACAACATCCAAGATACCTTCATATGCAATGTTCTTGATCAAAACATGTTGCGCTACCTCCTGATCAACTCAACCACAATTCGTCCCGAACATTGTCGTTGAACCTCATCTTCTCCCGAAGACTAGTTCAGTGGATCCCGTTACCAGCCATGTCTTGAACTCAAGCAGCACATTCACATGAATAAACAACCGATACTTCCGAGCACAAGTCCTCGACTTGACTCATGTTAGTTTCAAAAAGGCAACACCTTACGTGACCACCTCACATAAGCATGTTGCAAACCATAGCAAAACGACATCAAAACGTTAACACCATGATCAACCAAAACACATCAAAACTTAGTAAAAGAATACTAAGCAACTTTCCATAATCCAAAAGGCAAGTTTGAAACATTGTAAGTTAAAAGTAGAACCACTGCCATCAAGCTCCGAACCTTGCCAAAGCTAACCAAACCTTGAACTTGAGCTTACCAAAGCTAGCAGGACCTAGCGCCAGAGCTAACCAAAATTAGTCAAACCTAGCACTAGAGCTTACCAAAGCTAGTCAAACCTAGCGCTGGAGCTGATCAAAATTAGTCGGACCTAGCCAAGCAAGTTGGACCTAACCAAAATAAGTCGATCATAGACAAAGAAGTCGGACCTATCCAAAGTAAGTCGGACCTTGCCGGAGCTTCCCAAAACAAGTCAGACCTATTGTCGGACCTTGCAGAAGCTCGGACCTAGAGTTGAACATTGATGAAAAAAAGGTGTTTTGGTAGTATTCAAAACTTTTATCGTCATAGCCAATGTATTCAGCACACATAGTTCTCACAATCTCTCACTTGACGAATGCATTGGCAACACCACTTAGAATCCGAACATTGGATTATTCAAATGAAAAGTTTTGAAAAGAAAATTCTCCCCCTATACATATTTCTCCCCCTTTACTTAGAATCACTTATTCTTATTAATCCCCCTTCGTAAATCAGAAATAAAATGAGAAGAAAAACAAGAATTCTCCCCCAAGAAGAATCGTGCCAAAACACTTGTGAATGTGTGCAATGTGTGATCAATTTCTCCCCATTTGACAATGTATTCAGCAAGGTACAAAATAGAAAATTTAATTTGTTATGAGCATATTATAACATATACATATAAAAGAAAGCTCATCCAAGTCATACTATCAAATAACTTACACTATCACAACGATGAGATACATAAAGTAGTGTAAACCATGCTAGAGATAAAATGTAATTTTCAATTTAAGCAAGTCATGATCTCACTATTCCAAAACCTGAATGCATGACACTTGCTGCTGCATTTTATTATTTTGCAAAGCACAAATTTAGATCATATGATATTTGCAAGAGATTATATGCGCATCTGCCTTATTTTAACTAACGAAGCCAAGCCTATGTCATTTGACAATCAGAAGTTTAAGGACATGGTTTTAGTCATATACAACTTCTTCCAAGTTCATATCTAGGTGCAATGATAAGCCATCTCAAAAGAAAAAGTGCGATGCATGCCTATTCTCTTGATCTTTTCTCAATTTATATTTGACCATAAAAGCTCAACATGTGAGTTGATTACTTGATTAATTTTTTATGATTAAAAGCACTTGTGAACATGCAACGAGTTCAAAACAGGAAGAAAGTTTGATCATGACCAGATTTAGTGTATGTAATTATTCCAATTACTAGTCATGGCAAAAACTACAAAATGTATAACAAGATTAACGTAGTAAGAACTTTCAGCCTCTAAAAAGGAATCACAATGTCATATATGTATGAAATACTATGGTCATATTATTTTTATTTCTGATTCACATATAGATTTCCAAAGTTTCAAAACTCCCCCTCAATTTAAGCCACGAGGATGCATAACCCCTATTTCACTACGAATGAAATAAAAACGAGTGAAATCTAAAGATTTTATAAAAATTTCAGCCAATTGTTGTTTAGTATCTACATGGCTAAGCACAATGTTTTATTTTTCAACATTATCACGGAAAAAGTGATACCTAATGTCAATGTGCTTTGTTCTAGAATGTTGCACAGGGTTTTTAGCAATGCAAATAGCACTAGTGTTATCACAAAACAATGAAACACTATCTAGATTAACCCAATAGTCCTTAAGAGTTTGAACAATCCAAAGAATTTGTGAGCAAGCGTGAGTAGCAGCTACATATCCAGATTCAGCTGTAGATTGTGCAACTGAGCTTTGTTTTCTAGAGGACCAAGCAACAAGTGAATTACCAAGAAAATGACATGCACCTGAAGTACTTTTCCTAACAATCCTACAATTCCGAAAATCAGCATCCGAAAAAGCTTTCAAAGTAACGGTGGAGGAAGAAGGAAGAAAAATGCCAAATTCTTGAGTTCCATGTAAGTATCTGAGAATTCTTTTGACGGCTTGATGGTGTGAAAAATGTGGGGAAGCTTGAAACCGTGCACAAATACATATGCTGAATAGTATGTCTGGTCTTGATGCTGTGAGGTACAAAAGTGATCCAATCATGCTTCTATATTCTTTTTAATCGATTGGGTCACCATCTTCATCAAGTTCAAGTGTCATTGTTTTACACATTGGTGTCCGAAAAGGCTTGCTTTTGTCAATGTTGAAGCGCTTGAGAAGGTCTCTTGTATACATCATTTGATGCACAAAGGTACCTTCTTTGATTTGCTTGATTTGCAGCCCCAAAAAGTATGTGAGTTCTCCCATCATACTCATCTAAAATTCTAAACTCATCATAGCTGAAGACTTGGACACAAGATCATGAGAAGCACAACCAAAGATAATATCATCCACATACACTTGAACGAACAATGAGTCATTGCCATGCTTAAGCACAAAAACAGTTTTATCAACCTTGCCCATGATAAACTCGTTTTCAAGTAAGAATGTTTTTAAGCTATCATACCATGCTCTAGGGGCTTGTTTGAAACCGTACAAGGCTTTTGATAGTTTGTAAACATGATTAGGAAAATCTAGATTTTCAAAACTCGGTGGTTGCTTGACATAAACCTCCTCATCTATGTAGCCATTAAGAAAAGCACTTTTAACATCCATTTGATATAACTTGAAACCTTTAGATGTAGCTAAAGCTAACAAAATTCTTATGGCTTATAATCTAGCAACAGGAGCCAAAGTTACATCAAAATCTAGACCTTAAACTTGTGTGAAACCTTGAGCAACAAACCTAGCCTTATTCCTAACCACAAGCCCATCCTAACTTTGTTTATTTTTAAACACCCATTTAGTTCCAATTAAAGTGTTACCATGAGGTGGAGGTACAAGTTTCCAGAGATTATTTTTTTCAAAATTTTCCATGTCTTATTGCATGGCGATAATCCATGATTCATTAGTGAGTGCGTGTGATATATCTTTGGGTTCAAAAGAAGCAACAAAAATAGAACGGACGTGAGAGTTTGGATCACAAGACCTGGACCGTGTGACTCGTTCGTGGAAGCTTCCAATGATTTGTTGTGGAGGATAACTTTTGAGAGCTCGAAGGGGAGTAGACACTTCACAAGCTTATTATTCTTAATGTTCATCACAAATCAATGAGCTTGTGATGAGGAGCATCTGGAACAACAATGGTCGTCGGTGCTGGTTGTGAATCAAAATCAGGAGCTGGAACAATGTCATTAGCTGCTGAATTTTCGGGCAGCAGCATCACTTCTTCCTCATCTTCAACGAAAATACTCTCCCCCCGCGGACATGGATCCGGACCTGCAATATTTGAGCTAGTACCTGAGCTAGATTCATAAAAAGAGACCTCACAAGTCTCCACAATTTTGTTAGTGTCAAGTAAAAGCACACAGTGGCCTCTAGTATGAAATGGATAACCAAGAAACATGCAATCAACAAATCTTGCTTCAAATTTATCAATATTACCATGTTTCATAACAAAACATTTGCAACCAAAGACCCTAAAGTGTGTGGCACTAGGCCTATGTCCAAACCGAAGCTCATATGGTGTTTTTCCTAGCTCAGAACGCAAGAAAACACGACTTGTAACATAACAAGCGGTTGCAATTGCAACACACCAAAAAAATTCTACGAGTTTGATATTAATCAAGCATAGTCCTAGCCATCTCAACTAAGGTTCTATTCTTTGTCTCTACAACACCGTTTTGTTGAGGTACATGTGGTGAAGAAAATTGATGATCTATTCCATTTTCAGCACAAATGATCAAGGGATTTATTTTTAAATTCAATTCCATTATCACTTCTAATTGCTCTTAAAGACCCTGGGTGATCAATTGATAATCTACGAAATCAAGTTCTAAAGTGACTAAAAGCTTCATTCTTAGATGCCATAAAATAAACCCAAGCGTATCTAGGGTAGCCATCAACAATCACAAGAACATACCATTTACCTTGGAAGGATTGAACACGTAAGGTCCTACGGTGTCAAGATGCATAAGTGGACCCGGTTCAGTTGTCATGGGCATTGTGAGAGGAGCATGTGAACCTACAACCATCTTAGCATGTCTACAAGAAGAGCACACACTCTCTTTATCCCCTTTAAGCATAGGCAGCTCACGTATGCGATCAAGAGCACTAACACTCGTGAGATGATCATAGCCTACGTGACCAAGTCTACGATGCAAAAAAATATAAGTCTTTTGAATCATTAGCAACTAGACACCTATGCCTAGAAGAGGACATATCAAAATTAGCTTTAAAAACTCTTCCAAACTGAGACATGTTAAAAATAAGCTCACTCTTTGAACCTACAACTTTCCAGCAATTTTTATTAAAAATAATTTCCAGTTTCATTAAGCAATTGTGAAACAAAAAGCAAGTTGTATTTCAAAATTTTGACAAGTGCCACATCCTTCAAAGTGTAGGGATCATTAACTCTATCCGAACCCTTAGAAATTATAGGAGTTGAAGAATTATCCGCAAAAGTAACATTCTCTACACATGACACAAGGAAGAGAGGGAGGAAAACCATTCTTTATTACTGGTCATGTGGCGTGAGCAACCTGAATCCACAATCCAAATGTTCTCCTTCCTCAAGCGTGTAACCTACATAGAAGCACAATACGTCGATGACTCGATACTGCGGTTAGTCAAAAGGCATTTAGGAATCCAATACTGAGTCACACGACGTCTAGCAGGAACAACACGCGATAGCTAAGATAAAACAGTAGGTTTATGAGTCAAAGTTTGAGATTTTTTATTCTTGAAAACTGAACTATGAGGTGTTACTTGTGCAGCACAATATCAGTAGGTATAGAGGCAAAAACAGAAGGTCTGCAGGTAACAGCAGAAGGTCTGGAGGCAAAAACTGAATCTCCGGAGGTACATTTTTAATGTTTTTGACTCATAATAGCAGGTTGCATGTTCCTGACATTCGGTTTAGTATGTACAACAAATTTTGCATGAAAGTTATAAGATATAGCTTGCATTCTTTCCTTTTTATGTTTTTTAGCTAGTCTATAACAAAAATCTATGACATGACCATCTCTACCACAATAGGTACAATGAAATTTAACTTTGTGTTCATGTCTAGATGAGCATGCAATATCTTTATTTGTACCTGAATGTGACAACACTCTTGCAGATTTAAAAACCACCTCTTTTGTTTTAGGATCCATTTTAATAAAACCACATCCTAATTACTTTACAATTTTAGGTGGATGTGCTTTAGCATGAGAATCAAAACCTAAACCAGATTTATCGTTGCAAGATTTAGAGGAATTCAACAGCAAGTTTATGTTCTTATTTGCATTACAAAACCGATCTAATGTCCTATGCATGTCATCAAGTTTATTGATAGATCGAGGCAATTTTCACATGAAGTTTTTCCTTTTAATTTGCAATTGGAACAATATTTAACTTCATGAGAACGTAAAGCATTGTTCAATGTAGAAATTTCATTCATAGCATCTTTAAGTTTCTTTTAAAGACCATTACAGGTAGAACAATGCTAATCAATTGTAGAACAAGAAGCATCTTCTAAGTTTCTGTCATTAAATGCAGTAAGATTTTTGTTCTTTTTAATCTCTAATTCAAGGTTATCAAGAGTGGAGGAGTGTGCACTTCATAAGGCGGACAATTGTTCATATATTAAATCGCATGAGGAACAAGAATCATCACTAGGAATCAAGGTTTCCAAACGATTAATTTCAGATTCTAGTGACTCAATTTTAACAGCATTGTCCCTAAACTTTTTGTCTTTTGTCTTAACAATAACAGTCGCACGGGTAAAAGCATCACACATCTCATCACAAGTAGGACATACCTCTTCGTTGTCACAGTTGTGTTCTGCATCCTCCATACTTGATCTTGTTTTTCCCGCCATGAAGCATGAGTTTTCTAGATCATCTTCATCTTCGTCACTTCCAATGTCTACATGACTCGAGCCAAGTTCTTGAAGTGCAGTGATGAAACTGTTTATCAGTTTGCGTTCTGTAAGACCCTTCTTTTTCCTGTTGATGTTGCCAGAAGAGGACTTGACTTTATTCTGCTTTTCATCATGGGTAGAAGGACCTAAAATGTTAGGGCAATATGTACGAAAGTGTCCATTCTTACCACATTCAAAGCATCGTTGAGGTCCAGAGCTTCTTCTCCTTCTAGTTCTTACCACATTTTTCAATGCTTTTGAGAACCAGGTAGAGATGAGTGCTAGCTCCTCTTCTAAAAATTCTTAAATTTGTTGAAGGGTTAGTGAAGACAGCAAAGCATGTGTATTGCTAGATGAATATTGGCTGGAGCTAGGCTTATCACGTTGAGAAACAAATGCAAGAGACTTGTTGGGGTTCTTACGTGAGATTATATCAATTTCATGAGTTTTCAATTTAGAATATAGCACATCTAATGTAAGTGTACTCATGACAGTAGATTCATGAATAGATATGACTTTCATCTCCCAAATGGACATGTCTAATGCACTTAGTAATTTCCTAGCATTCTCAGCATCTGAAAAATTAACATTGATGCTACGCATGTTGCTGAGAATTTTATTAAAGCGAGCAAAGAGGTCAACAATGGACTCATCGGGTTGCATCTCAAAGCGCATGTACTCTTTCTTGAACATATCCTGCCTTACCTCCTTGATCGTGTTGGATCCTTCGTGGTAGTCACAAAGTGCTCTCCACACATCATACACTGATCGGAGGTGTGCAACACGGTCGAAGTTGCTCTGAGTCAATCCTTGTATGATCAAATTCCGCACATTGTTGTTCTTGTTGACATCTCTCATGTTCGTAGCAGTGACTTGATCGTGTGGGAGCACATTATAAGGCTTGTACACCTTTTCCCATATTGCAAAACCTTGTGCCTGGATGAAAGCCTCCATACGTGCCTTCTAAACCTGAAAATCAATGTCAGTGAATACAAAAGGTTTGCGGAGTACTTCTCCATGATGATTAGTCCAAAACACGTGCAAATCACAAATATTAGAGAACCATGGCTCTAGTACCAATTGTAGGATTGAAGGGCACGTGAAAAGCTACCAGGGGGTGAGTGGTAGATTAAAACTTTTTAGCGGAAGCAATGAAAACCCCTCGGCAGAAAATTGATCTGTTAAAGAAACCATGTGTGCGACTAATCTAAACAAGATCAGTTGTCACAAAACCAGTATAGATTGTAGAGAATCAAGTCACAAAGAAATGAAAATAAGAATCACGGAAAACCGTCGAGAAAAACTCAAGTTACGATCGAAAGATTGAACGAAGGTCAATCTGTTCTACCCAAGAAAATCAGTTCTGGAATACTGCAAAGAAACTCGTGTATATCAGAAACCACAAGTCCAATGACCGTGAAATTTTCACAGAAGATAGATACTCAAGTTTTCAAGACAACCCAAAAGGAATCACGTCAATTGGATCTGTAATAGTCATGTTATGATAAAACCATCGAAGCAAGGTAGTGTTGTACAGAAACTCGATGAGAAAAACTTATCTGAAACAAGTCAGATGAACAAGGCACGCAAGTTCCTTTAAACTACAATCTTTATTCAATATAACACAAGAGGTACCGCCCCAAAGTTGGTCTCCACAAGCTCTGTCCTTCCTTGCTTATATAACCAGCCCGAAGTCCAACTCAACTCAAACTAGGACTCTAATCCTACTCAATTCACGAATCGAAACTTTCATAACTGCTCAAGACTATTCTATACGCAGATAGAAGCAATTTAAGACTTCCAAACACCTTAGGAACGTATCCCATATTCCAACAAAACCTCAACTTCGTAACCTACATGAAACCCTATCATAACCAACTCAAATCTTTCCATATTTGTGTCAAACCCGACTCAGCCGCAGCCTGAGTCCATAACCAAGTCGGTCGGACCTTTCCGACCAATTCTTTACATCCACATCTCTTTATCGCACCTCGGAACCATGTAGAGACGTCCATGCATTCCTTGCACATGTGCAAACATCTTCCAATGACACCCACGATACCTTCATATGAAATGTTCTTGATCCAAACATGCTGCGCTACCTCCTGATCAACTCAACCACAATTCCTCCAGTACTTGGTTGTTGAACTCCATCTTCTCCCTAAGACTAGTTCAATGGATCCCGTCACCAGCCATGTCTTAAACTCAAGCAACAGCTGCACATGAATAAATAACCAATACTTCCGAGCACAAGTCCTCGACTTGACTCACGTGAGTTCCGAAAACACAACACCTTACATGAGCAGCTCACATAAGCATGTTGAAAACCATAGCAAAATGATATCAGAACATTGACACCATGATCAGCCAAATGCATCAAAACCTAGTAAAAGAATACAATGAAAGCTTTACATAATCCAAAAGGCATGTTTGAAACATTACAAGTTAAAAGCAAAACCACTGCGATCAAGCTCCTAACCTTGCCAAAGCTAACCAGACCTTGGACCGGAGCTTACCAAAGATAGTAGGACCTAGCGCTAGAGCTAAACAAAGCTAGTCATACCTAACGCCGGAGCTTACAAAAGCTAGTTGAACCTAGTGCCTGAGCTGACCAAAACTAGTCGGACCTAGCCTCATGAAGTCGGACCTAACCAAAATAAGTCAGACCTAGACAAAGAAGTCAAACCTAGCCAAAGCAAGTCGGACTTTACGTCAGACCTTGCCAAAGCTTACCGAAACGAGTCGGACCTAATGTCAGACCTTGCAGAAGCTCGGACCTAGAGTCGGACCTTGATGAAAAAGGTGTTTTGGTTGAATTCAAAACTTTTATCGTCATAGCCAATGTATTCAGCACACATAGGTCTCACAGTTCCAATTAGAATGTGAATTTGCCATGGAGGTACAAGTTTCCAAACATTATTTCTTTCAAAATTTTCTGACTCTTCTTGCATGGCAACAATCCAAGACTCATTAATGAGTGCGTGTGATATATCTTTGGGTTGAAAAGAAGCAACAAAAGCAGAATGAGCATGAGAGTTTGGATCGAAAAATCTGGATCGTGTAACTCGTTTGTGCAAGCTTCCAATGATTTGTTGTGGAGGATGACATTTGAGGACGCGGAGGGGAGTAGACACTTCACAAGCTCCTTCTTCTTCGTGTTCATCATAGATTGAAGAACTTGTGGCTTGAGGATGATCTGTACCAGCTGTAGTAGTTGTAGTGGTGCAAAATCAGCAACGTGATCAACATCATTTGCTTCTAAATTTTCTAGGAGCAGCACCACTTCGTCATATTCTTCGATGAAAATACCCCCCCCCCCTGCGGATATGGATCTGTACCTGCAATATTATAGCTAGTAACTAGGCTAGCTTCATCAAAAGAAACATCACAAGTCTCCACAATTTTGTTAGTGTCAAGTAAAAGTACACGGTAGACTCTAGTATAAGATGGATAGCCAAGAAACATGACATCAACATATCTTGGTTCTAATTTATCAAGATTACCATGTTTTTTAATAAAGCATTTACAACCAAAGACCCAAAAGTGTGTGACACTAGGCCTATGTCCAAACCGAAGTTCGTATGGGTTTTTACCTAGCTTAGCACGCAACAAAACACAATTTGAGACATAACAAGCGGTTGCAATTGCATTAGCCCAAAATTTCCTATGAGTTTGATATCCATCAAGCATAGTCCTAGCCATGTCAACTAAGGTTCTGATCTTTTTCTCTAGAACACCATTTTGTTGAGGTACATATGGTGAAGAAAATTGATGATCTATTCCTTTTTCAGCACAGAAGTGATCAAAAGTTTGATTTTTAAATTCGGTTCCATTATAACATCTAATTGCTTTTAAAGATCCTGTGTGATCAAATGATAATCTCAGAAATAAAGTTCTAAAGTGACTAAAAAATTCATTCTTAGATGCCATAAAGTAAAGCCAAGAGTATCTAGAATAATCACCAACAATCACAAGAACATACCATTTACCTCCAAAAGATTGAACATGTAAAGGACCTACGGTGTAAAGGTTCAAAAGTTGTCCTGGTTTAGTTGTCATGGTTATTGTGAGAGGAGCATGTGAACCTGCAACCATCTTAGCATGTCTACAAGAAGATCACACAATATCTTTGTTCCCGTTAAACCTAGCATGCGCAAGTATGCGATCAAGAGCATTAACACGTATGAGATGATCAAAGCCTACGTGACCAAGTCTATGATGCCAAAAATATAAGTCTTTCGAATCATTAGTAACTAGACACCTATGCTTAGAAGATGACATATCAAAATCAGCTTTAAAAACTCTTCCAAAACGAGACATGTTAAAGAGGAGCACACTATTTGAATCTACAACCTTGGAACAATATTAAGTGGAAATTTTCTCCAGATTTCCTTCTAGCAATTGTGAAACAAAAAGCAAGTTGTATTTCAAATTTTTAACAACTGCTACATCCTTCAAAGTGTAGTGATTATTTACTCAAACCGAAACCTTAGCAATTATAGGAGTTGAAGAATTATAGGCAATAGTAACATTCTCTACACAAAAGAGAGAGAGGAGAACCAACTTTTTTTGCGGTCATGTGGTATGAGCAACCTGAATCCACAATCCAAATGTTCTCCTTCCTCGAGCGTGTAATCTACATAGAAGCACAATACATCGATGACTCAATACTGGGGTTAGTCAAAAGGCATTTAGGAATTCAGTACTTTATCACACGACGTCCAGCAGGATTAACACGCGAAATCTGAGATAAAACATCAGGTTTATGAGCCAAGGTTTGAGAATTCTTGTTCCCAACTACTGATTTATGAAGTGTATCATGTGTAGCACGAAAAACAGCAGGTTTGGGAATAAACTTTACATTTTTTTGACTCATTACAGCTGGTTGCATATTCCTAACATTCGGTTTAGCATGTACAGCAAATTTTGAATGGTTGTTATGTGATATAGCCATCATTCTTTCTTTTTTCTATTGTTTTGCTAGTCTATAACAAAAATCTATGATTTGACCATCTCTACCACAGTAGGTACAATGAAATTTAACTTTGTGTTCATGTCTAGATGAGCAAGCAACATGTTTATTAGAAACCGAATGAGACAACACTCCTGCAGATTTGAAAACCACTTCTTTTTTTAGGAAGTGTTTGAATCAAACCAATTTCTAATGACTTTACAATTTTACTTGAATGCGCTTTATCAATAGCATGAGAATCAAAACCTAAACCAGTTCTATCATTGCAAGACTTGGAAGAATTCAGCACCAAGTTTAGGTTCTTATTCCCATTACAAAACCGCTCTAGTGTCCTATTCATGTCATCAAGTTTCTTAAACAAGCCTAGGAAGTTTTCACCTGAAGTTTTTAAATTTAGTTTGCAATTAGAACAATATTTAACTTCATGAGAACGTAAAGCATTGTTCGATATAGAAATCTCATTCATAGCATCATGTAGCTTCTTATCAAGATCATCACATGTAGAATAATGCAAATAAATTGTAGAACAGCAAGTATCTTTCATGTTTTTTATCATTAAATGCAGCAAGCTTTTTGTTCTTTTCAATTTCAAGTTCAAGCTTATCAAGTGTCGAGGTGTGTGCACTTATTAAAGAGGGCAATTGTTCATACATAAGCTCACATGAGGAAAAAGAATCATCACTAGGAATAAAAGATTCTAAATGATTAATTTCAGATTCTAGTGATTCAATTTTAATAGCATTGTCCCTATGTTTTGTCCTTTTTCTTAACTATAATAGTGGCACGAGAAATAGCATCACACATTTCTTCGCAAGAGGGACATACCACTTCATTGTCACTATTATGTTCTGCCTCCTCCATACTTGATTTTGACTTGCCTGCCATAAAGAACATATTTGCCAAATTCGCTTCATCTTCGTCACTTCCGATGTTCATAGCGCTCGAGCCAAGTTCTTGAAGTGCGTAGATAAAAATGTTTATCAATTGGCGACCTATAAAACCCTTCTTTTTTTGTTGTTGTTTGATGAGGAGGACATGAACTTTGTTTGCTTCTCATCACAGAAAGTAGGACCTGACAGATTAGGGCAATCTATATGAAAATGTCCTGTCTTACCACATTTGAAGCATCGTTGAGAGCTGACACTTTCTCTCCTTCTAGTTCTCACATTTTACAATGCTTTTGAGAACTAAGTATAGAGAAGTGCTAGCTCCTCCTCTGGAAACTCTTCAATATGTTCAAGGGTTAGAGAGGACAGTAAAGCAAGTGTTCCACATAATGAAGATTGGATAGAGCTTGGCATGTCACTTTGAGAAACAAATGCAAGAGACTTGTTGGGGTTCTTACGTGAGATTATGTAAATTTCATGAGTTTTTAAATATAGCACATCTAATGTAAGTGTACTCACGATAGTGGATTCACGTATAGATATAACTTTCATCTCCCAAATTGACATGTCTAATGCACTTAGTAATTGCCTAGCATTTTTTTGGATCTGAAAAATTAACACTGACGCTACGCAAGTTGTTGAGAACTTTGTTAAAGCGAGCAAAGAGGTCATTGATTGAATCACCGGGTTGCATCTCGAAGCGCATGTATTCTTTCTTGATCATGCCTTGTCTCACCTCCTTGATAGTGTTGGATCCTTTATGATAGTCAAATAGAGCTTTCCAAACATCGTATGCAGATCAGAGGTGTGCAACTCGATCGAAGTTGCTTTGAGTCAATCCTTGTATGATTAAGTTCCACGCCTTGTTGCTGTTATCGACATCTCTCAAGTTCATAACCATGACTTGATCGTTTGGTGGCACATCATGAAGCTTGTACACCTTTTCCCATATTGTGAAGCCTTGTGACTGGATGAAAGCTTCCATGCGTGCCTTCCAAACCTGAAAATCAATGCCACTAAACACAAAAGATTTTGCATTGTATTTCTCCATGATGATTAGTCAAAAATTGTTCGAATCACAAAGATTAGAGCACCGTGGCTCTGATACCAATTGTAAGATTGAAGAGCACATGAAAAGCTACCAGAGGGTGGGTAAATGGTAGATTAAAACTTTTTCAGAAGAAACAATGAAGACCCCAAGGACAAAAAATCAATCTGTTAAGAAACTATGTACGCAACTGATCTAAATGTGTTCAAACATGAAAATAGTGGAGAATATTAAAGAGAATCAAATCACAAAGACACGAAAACAAGAATCACGGAAAACCATCGAGAGAAACTCAAGTTATGATTGAAACATCGAATAATGGTCAATCTGTTCTACCCGAGTAAAAACATATCTGCAACATTGCAAAAAAAAACTCTAGTAGATCAGAAACCACAAATCCAATTATTGTAAAATTGCCACAGATGATATATTATCAAGTTGTGAAGACAACTCAAAAATAATCACGTTAATTGAATATGAAAAACACGAGTTATGATGAAAACATCGACGCAACATAGTGTTGTGCAGAAACTCGACGAGAAAAACTTGTATGAAACAAGTCGGACAAACAAGGTACAAAAGCTTCTCTAAACTACGAATTTTATTGATCAAAACACAAGAGTAACAGCTCAAAGTCATCTCACCACGATCTCTCATCTCCCTTGCTTATATAACTAGCCCTAAAGGCCAACCCAATCCTAAGTAGGACTCTCATCCTACTCAGTTTCAACCGAAACTTTTCATAACTGCTCAAGACTCTTCTATACGCAGATAGAAGCAATCTTAAGACTTCCAAACACCTTAGGAACGTATCCCACATTCCAAATACAACTTAACTTCGTGACCCACATGAAATCTAAATAAAACAAACTCGAAATGCTCCATAAACGAACCATAACTACCTAAGCTGTAGCTTGAGGCATAATTCAGCCGGTTGAACCTTTCTGACCAATTCTTTACATCCAGTTCTCTTGATCACGCCTTGGAACCATGTTTCAACGTCCATACACCCCTTGCACACATGCATACACCTTCCAACAACATCCACGATACCCTCATATGCATTGTTCTTGTCCAAAATGTGTCGCGTGACCTCCCGGTCAACTCGACCAAAATTCCTCCTGAACATAGTTGTTGAACCTCATCTTCTCCCTAGGACTAGTTCAATGGATCTGAATGTAGCCTAGAGGGGGGGTGAATAGGCTTTTTGAAACTTTGTCGATCCCTGAAACACTTAACAGATTGATCAAGTACGAGGAAGGCTGGACTAGTCCGGTACGGTGCGGACTAGTCCGGTGTACGTGGATCCAAAAGATCAAGATTGATCGTTAATTTCAACTCTAGTATCTGTGCAGCAGAAAGCAATTGACAACTTGGATCTATTACAATAATGAAACAATGTATTGCAAAGATCAACTTTAATTGCGATGTTTCAATGTGAGTTACACAAGTTTAAGCAAAACTTGGATTATGATGAAAAATAAAACAAGAACACGCAACACAAAGTTTTATCCTGGGGTTCAATTCCATAGAGGAATTTACATTCCCGTTGAGGATCCACGGAGGACCGGGTCTTCACTAACTCTTCCCTCATTGAATCCCCAAGAGGCCGATTCTCTTCCACTAACCACGAAGGTCCAAATAACTCGTTCAAGGGGACTTTCTCACATGTTGAGGGCTCTCCAAAGATTACAGTGATGAACACCACCAAACACACTCAAAAGATATACAATAAAATTATAGTGTGCGAGAGATCAAACCCAAGTGCTCAAGATCGCGTAGAACAATTCTCTCCTTTGTATAATCACTAATCCTCAAAGATTTGATCCTTTTAGGTATAGAATGAGTGGAGAGATGTATTTTTGGGCTCTTGGGAGCTGTGACAGCGCAGGGGGGTCGAGAGAGTTTGATGTATGGTCGTACAACTCTATTTATACCAGGGTTTCCAAAAGTTACCGTTAGGGTTTGCAATGTCCGGACTAGTCCGTGGTGGACACTGGACTAGTCCGATGTGCGTGTGTGCGAGAAGCCCTAAGTGTTGATGGATAACGGACTAGTCTTTTGAAGGGTGTACTAGTCCGATCTTAGTCAGAAACTTTTCAAACAAGTTCGGTAGATATTAGATTAGTCCGATGTAGTGAACACCGTTTAGGACTAAGGACAAATCCGCACTTGGAAGGACTTGTTCGATTTTAGTCAAAGAGTTTTCAGACTAGTCTTGTGGATATCGTACTTCTCCTGTGTAGTGAAAAACTTAGGGCTAAAGACAAGTCGGGACCTGGAGGACTTGTCCGATTTTAGTTAGGGGATTATTGGACTAGTCCAGTTTATATCAGACTTGTCCGGTGTTGTGCAAATGTGAAGGGGTGTGGACAAGTCCGCACTAGGGAAGGACTTGTCCGTTTTTAGTCAGAGAGATATCGGACTAGTCCGGTGTATATCGGACTAGTCTGCACATGTTGATTTTTGTGCAGTGAGTGTAATTTTTTTCACATGAGCTCTTGGTGTGTGTTTCTACAACACACTCCAAACAAAATAATCTACTCTTTTGAGCTCCTGAGCTCTTTTCCCTAAACCCTCATTCTCCTTCCGTATTGTACTTTCTTCCACATTTCTTTAAAACTTGCACTCATCTCAAAAATTTTGTTAGGATCTCATTTTTTTATCATTAATCAATCAAAACCCACAAGAGATGCCTACATGCACTTTCAGTATCCCCCTTTTTAGTGATTGATGACAACCAATTAAGATTACACAAATATTATAAAAAATTCAGAATTTTCATAAACTGTGCACATATGAATTTTGAGAACAATGGTAAAAGTTGAATTAACATTCACATGTGCACTCTTTATGGTGGGGTGCAAAACTATGTGTGTGTGAGCAATAATATTGATTTGAATAAGATAAAAGCATAATCATAACAACATCAAGAATATCAAGCATACATTGCAATTTTAAACATAAACCATTGATCATAAGCATAACATAGTCATCATTTCACAACACATGTCCAAAAGCATAATGATAGCATAATTAAAGGTTTTACAAGATTAAAAGCATGACAGAGTAGCAACAAAACACAAAAGAGAAATAGAACATTCTCTCTCGACCTAATACTACGACCTAAGACTCCCCCCTCAATCTCTACCCTTTGACATCAAAGCACCAAAAAGTAAGAGGAGCGATCTCCTCGTTGTCACCGCCTTCATCCGTTGTTGGTCCTTTCTTCATCTTCTTCATCGGGCTGAGGAGGAGGATGAGAACAACCACTAGTCGCGCCCCAAAGGCCAAAGTATGCATGCTCGGAAGGAGAGAGAGGTGGAAGCTCCGAGAAGTCAGAAGTGGAGTCCTCTGAGATAACTGGAGACCAAATAGGCTCAATTTCCAGCTTTTGACAAATGGATTTGACATTGTCCTTCATCTATCGTATCTCCTCCTTTGACTTTTTCAATCATGAACATCAAGTATGGTGCATAGCCATAGGAGCAGTTTGATGTGTAGGAGATGTTCACCATGTCATTCCTGATGTAATCGAAGATATCAAACATCCTTCTCCTGCTAATCACTTTCATCAAGGTTCTCAAGTAACTTTGAACACTCCCGGCATCTCCATCCTTTGGAGCAATTGTCTTTCGGAGCACTATATTGAGAGCAATGAAGAACGATTCAATGTTTTTGGTTGAGGGAGGATTGTGTTTGGGGCTAGTATCGTAAAGACAATACATCTTGTCCTTCTCCAAAACACCGAGATTGTGAATCGCAATCTCATTGCTGCCGGTGTCCTCAAGGTGCAATAGCCTCACAAACTCAGCATAAGTAACTGTGTACTTGGATCAAGCTCCGAGAAGTCAGAAGTGGAGTCCTCTGAGATAACTGGAGACCCAATAGGCTTAATTTCCAGCTTTTGACAAATGGATTTGACATTGTCCTTCATGTATCGCATCTCCTCCTTTGACTTTTTCAATCATGAACATCAAGTATGGTGGATAGCCACAGGAGCAGTTTGATGTGTAGGAGATGTTCACCATGTCATTCCTGATGTAATCGAAGATATCAAACTTCCTTCTCCTGCTAATAACTTTCATCAAGGTTCTCAAGTAACCTTGAACACTCCCGTCATCTCCATCCTTTGGAGCAATTGTCTTTCGGAGCACTATATTAAGAACAATGAAGAACGGTTCAATGTTTTTGGTTGAGGGAGGATTGTGTTTGAGGCTAGTATCATAAAGACAATACATCTTGTCCTTCTCCAAAACACCGAGATTGTGAATCGCAATCTCATTGCTGCAGGTGTCCTCAAGGTGCAATAGCCTCGCAAACTCAGCATAAGTAACTGTGTACTTGGATCCATGTGTCATCCAAGGCACTCTCTCTTCTTCATCGCTGGCAAAATAGCAAGTTGCAGAGAACTGAGCAATGACTTCATCATTCCAGTTGTATCTGAAAGAAAACAAGTCCTTGAGATCGTGTCTCTCTGCAGCCTGTATCACCTCCTCAAAGGCATCACAGCTCTTCCTTTCAAAATGGGTCTAGTCAATCCTTTGGTTGCGGACCACGGGAGTCTTCATTTGGAGGTACACGGTGATGTAGTAGTTTGAGTGGAAGTGACTCCAAAATCTCGGGTCAGCTGTAACACCCCAGCCACTACGGCCCTGGCGGTCGTTATTTCTCGCAGCTCTATAGGATCACAGACCAACACTATTCTTTTCTGCGCATTTTGTCCTCACTCGTGCGCACCGGGGAAAACTTCCCTATCGGTCACCCATCCGTAAATTGCTCCGGGCCAAGCACGCTTAACCTCGGAGTTCTTTGCAAGTGGGCTCCCGGAAAAGAAGGTATACCTTGGTGGTATGAGTTATTCTATCAATCCTATTAAACCTTGAGCCAGGATGTCACAATCCACCCCCCTTAGAAGACCTACGTCCTCGTCGGTCAGCTCCCAAGCCAGGAATGTCCCCTCTTGGCCACGTCATACGTTCAATATTGTCATACATACCATACAGTGTCCCTCCTAGAGGACCCATGTGTCATGCGTACGTACACATGTCCCTGACCCGTACACTATCGTTAAACCACGAGGGTCGGCTCTGATACCATTTTGTAACACCCCAACCACTATGGGCCTGGTGGTCATTACTTCTGGCAGCTCTATAGGATCGCAGACTAGCCCCACCGACAAACACTAGTCTTTTCTACACATTTTGTCCTCACTCGTGCGCACCCGGGAAAACTTCCCAGTCGGTCACTCATCCATAAATTGCTCTGGGCCAAGCACGCTTAACCTCAGAGTTCTTTGTACGTGGGCTCCCGGGAAAGAAGGTATACCTTGTTTGTATGAGTTATTCTATCAATCCTATTAAACCTTAAGCCAGGATGTCACATTAGCTTCCTTTTTCCCACTGCTATAGGCATCAATATTTCTTAGATTCCATGCTACATCACTTCGCTTGCCATTGAACTTCTCTTCTCAGGGGTTCCTATTCCCTTGTCTTGGAGTTGTCGTATTCAAGGGACCAATCAGGACAGAGGCAAGCCCCTTTCCTTTGCCTTTGGTTTGGCGTGGAGCCACGGAGCTAGGACTAACCACATCTTTCCCTCTGGAAGCTGGTTTCTTAGCTGGAACCTTTCACTGCACCCTAGGTGGAGTGGGCGAGGAATCAGTGGCACGGTCTCTGTAAAAGCCCTAATTTCCATAAGGCAAACTTCAGTTTGGACTAAAAAATTTGAATGATGAAAAGAATTAAAAATGAAATGAGAAAAACAAATTTATTCAAACTCCAAATGAGGGAATTCAAAAAAAAAACTTTACTAATGTTCAATTGAAGTTAACATAAAGAGTTGAGTTGACCAATGGAGTCCCAATATTCCAAATAGCATCCTTGCGAAGTTTCATAATTTTTGAAGCAAGTTGGCTATTTAATTCAATAGCTTCATTGAATTCAACTCAAATTCAAATTTAAATTTAAAGTCAATTGAAACTTACTCAAATTAACAATCTGATTCCAAAATCAATTTCTACACCTCCAAATTTGTCTACCATAAAATATCTAGAAATTATGGACATAGGTGGGTGGGAGAATTCAGGGTCAAGAGAAGATAAGCTGGAATATAGAGGTGGGACACACTGGTCATAGGCTCATTTTCGCCCCTGTTCATCCCAGGGCGCCACCTCCCGGCATGCAGCTGCCACAGAGCTGCTTGCGCTGTTGAGGTCGCCTCCAGCTGTCCCCAGCTCGCTCTGAACTCCTCCTTACCACCTCCTCAGCCCCCAAGTTGAGTCTTTCCTCCTTGTTCCATTCCCTGGCGCTACAGCTTCTCTCCCGGCGAGTTCTTACCCGCCCTCTCTGTTCTTTGGTTTTGCAGTCGATTGAACCCGTGCTGCGCCGAGGTACAAACATAGAGTAGTGGCACAACCATCCTCTCTATCTTCTCCACCGATTTGTTCCCTGTTTCATGCCTTGTGTTGGTTGTATTTCGAGGTTTTCTCGCCACCGACGGGGATGCCACCGAGAGAGTCCTCTGCTGCTCCGTGGACCCCCAACTACGGGCCTTATCAAGCTTCGATCCTTTAAGGAAAAAGGTTTGCAATCACGTCTAGTTCATGCTCACAAACTTTTAGCTTTTGTCATAGCTTGTAGCTCGGGTTTTCCTCGAAGAACCGATGCTTAGCTCTTTTGCACGCGTCGGTTCTTCAACCAAATTCGGTTTGCACGTGCAATAATTATTCGAATTTCTTAGCAAGTAGCTTCTAAACATTATCGCACACGCCCTAGCCAAAACATCCAAAAGTTATCGACCATACGCATAGGAATCAAAGTTCTTGCAACCGTCGGTTGAAAAACCGCGGGTTGTCGTCGAACATGTATTTGTGGCAATTTCCACCTCAATAGAAGTTCACTTTGGTCATCCTCAAGATCCCGGGGTGCTCTCCGATCTTTTACCGTCTGATTTAGTCCCTTGCCGAGGTGAATTCGTGTTGGCCGAAACCCTAATCGCCGCTGCCACCGTCGCGCGAGCTTTTCCGGGCATCCATCACCGTCGGGAAGATATCCATTGTGTTCTACGGCCAAATCTAGGTAGGGGCGGCGAGTTTATAGGGCTGTCATGCCCTGTAACGGTCGCTGGCGAGCAATCGCCGTCAGGCGCCACCGCGGGTCCAGCGAGGGCGCCACTGGCTCGAGGTGGAAGATGACACCGCGGGGCCCAGCGGTCAGCCTAATACGGCATGCCCCGGATCAGCTGTGGCCTAGGATCCCGTGTGGCTACATCCGTGAACTTTATAACCCTGGTGTTGCTTCAGCCCGATTGGCCCATTTTAAATCCTATGGGCCCAGCCAATATTCAAACCTTTTCCAATTGAAATTTAAATTCCATATTTAGTTCCCACTTCGAAAATCCATATCTCCTATTATAATAGTCCAAAAATTCCAAAATGAATTTTGTTAGAACCAGCATGAAGAATAATTTTCAGTGGTGCACTTGGATTTGTATGAAAGTCCATATGAATGTCTCCATAATTCAACTAAGTAAAATGCTTATAGAATTAATTCCTATAGTTCTGCTCTCTGGAAAAATACCAAATTTTTCCAGAGCCTTCACTTAAATATCCTCGAACTCCAGTAAATATTTCAGTGTCATTAGACTTCATTTACATGGTCTGATCACCTGTGTATTCTCTATGCTCACAAAAAAAGTTGTGCAAACTTCTAAATTAAATATCTCTTAGTATATAGCTTAAAATTTGTCAAACCAACTTTATTGGTTCGATCTTTATCCACACTAACCATAACTACAACCCGATCTTCATGAAAATCCCTAGATTTTCCTGTAGAGCCCTTTAAAGAAAATTCATGTTTGATTTTTATCTGATGATTCACTTCATAGAAAAATCTGAAATTTTGCCAAAATGTTCTTTAGTAAGTTTATGACTCATGTAAAAAGTTCACCTTCATTGGACTTTATTAACCTAGTTCAATCTGGAGATTTTTCCTAACTATTCATAGAATACCCAAACTCAACAGAATCTTTTTCAGTAAATTATCCAGCCTCGTAAAATCGATTTCTCCCTGTAGGAAACTTAGACAATTGTGAAAAAAATTTCCCTAGAACCAGTGAGAACCCCTTTTTATGGTACAACCACTGGTAGCCATGATAGACCTCTAGAATTACAATGAAAATTCAGAGAATGCTAAGCACTTAAGAAATTTTTAGGCCAATATATTCAATTGCCGTATCTAAAACTTACCTGGTTATTGCTAAATGACCATGTGAACTCCCTGTAATTTTATTAGGCTCAGGGAATCTGTTGAACCTGTATAAGTTGAGATCACATCCCTATGTACAAAACAATATCTATTTCACTTCATATGTCCATTGCCTAAGTTCATCTTGTTTCCTTTCTGTTGCTGTCCAGTCTAGCAATAGAACTTCAAGTCCTAACTAATATTAATTCTTCTTGAGTTATAATAACCTTCAATTGTTATAATAATAAATTGCAATCTTTTATTTGCATATCATTTTGATAGTGTTCATGATGAAGGTGGCCAACGAGAAGCACAACCTGGAGGAGTGGAATTCTCTATTGGATATGCTATGTCGTGAATTCTCCGTGAAGGCTACTAACTGATCATTGCTGACTTTTATTTCAACCGAAAGGTAGGCCCAGGTTTGCATTTAAGTGCTTTTTTAAGGTTTTGCTTTATACACACTGTACTGAATAGACTCGATATGTGCATTAGATCTATGTTGATTGAATACTCCACATGCATGACCAAATAATCCTTGGAGTGGATGGGTAGTATAAGATCCATCATATTATTAATGCTATGCTTAATTTTAAGTTAGATGATCGGTAGAAGTCGAGTATGTTGGACACTACTCGTGAGATTGGTCATATTTTATCGACCACGAGTCAAGTAGTTGATTTCTACTTGCGAGGGAAGTCGAGTGAGGGAAACCTACTCGCGAGAGGTTACTATAGCATTCACTCTTTAATAAGAGACGTGGACGGGGATTTGTGCAGGTGGGTTTGCCCACATTGTGCCTGGATTGGTAATGGCGAGGCAGGTGTTGGGGAGATGGATTGGTAGCCCCGTCTGTGGCAGTTAAGGCCCGTCTCGTGCTTGGCCCTGTTGGACATGTTTTAACTGTATCGGGTGCATACTGGCTATATGGAACCCAGGAAACCGATGTATGTTGAGGATCCTATGTTGGAACCTTTTCAATTGGCTTAAGCTGTCAAATATTAGTATAGTAGGAGGTAACTCACTCATGAACATCTCACAGCGGAGGTGTACCTTGAGGGAGCTTGCTGTTCGAGTCGATCGAACATTTTTGATATGGGTTAGTCTTGGGAATGGTGGCTGCGTACGACATCAGCGGAGTGTGCTGTTGCAACTCCGAGTATGGGCGTACGTGTCGTGCAGTTCGAGTGTCTACTGGTTGCAATCACCGTCGCTTGCGGTTATTTGAGCATACTTGGACACTGATTCTTGACGTAGTAAGAAAAAAAATGGAAATACTATGAATATGCAGCTATGAATAATTCTTTGTATTGAAATCTTGGCTGCTATAGAGATAGCATAATCAAATTTACAATGTCCAAATATTTAACTTGGATAAGGCTTATGCAACCTTGAGCAAGTATCATCATGGATGAAGCGTTTCTTGTTTGATTGTGGAATTCACAATGATGCTATGACCATGGATCGCATATGCTACTTTAAAACTGACCACTAAGGATTTACTTTCGACGAGTCCATTTCTGCAAATTCAGCTTTCCAGTCTTTAACGTTTCCAGCATGTGAGTTTTATGTTTAGGTGAGACGGTTAAGTCTTGCTGAGCCTGTGCTCACGGTTGCTATATTGTGGTTTTTGCAGGTATTATTAGCTTACACTTATGTTGTGGTTGTCCGTGATATATCTCTCACGAAAACCTTGCCGCTGCTCTCTGTTTCATGTTGCTAGTGAGAAGCATCCATGGGCATGGAGAGTTTCTGTTGTGCATAGTTAGTTGAGAGTGTGAGTATAAAATATTCCGCTGCGTTGTATATTATTTTGTAAAAGAGAATCATCTTGTCAAATAAAATATTTGTGTTTGTTATTTTGTATGGCTTTTCTTGTGTGCTGTTGGGTGCCGCATCGCACGACACCACCCAATGCGATTCCTGGAAGGTGTGGACCTCGGTCCCCACAGTCTTATCTTTTCTTGTTTTGGCCCATCAAGGCATGAGACAATGCCTGTTGATCCAGTTCAGCCTCGAAGTCGGAGATATCCTCATTTGAGTTCGACATGATTCTGACAAGTAACATATGAAGTATATGGATAAGCAAGGATGACATGGAATTGCATTGAATTGATGTAAGCTAGGGTTCTGATCAGGGCATACTAGACTTATCCGTTGTTCAGGGATGGACTAGTTCAGAGTAACGGACCTTTCCGCCCTGAGAATAGACTAGTACGTTGTGTGGCTGTTCAAAACCTAATTTATTGAAATTTTAGGCTACGCAATGCAAAAGTGATCTAGGGTAAATGGAATACATCAATAGAGCATGTATTGACTAGAAGTATTAAGCTATTGGAGCAAGAACAAGAAAAATTGAAGGTTCTAGGGTTTGGAGAGAAGTTTACCAAATCCTTCGATTCGTGGCGTTGAAAAAGTTCTTGTGCGGACTAGTCTGAGGTCTTCAATCACCTTGCAGTGAAGATCAATTCCCACAGATACTTGAGTGGGTTTGATGGAGAACTCGCAAATTTGCCGTGGGAGCACTTGAGTGAGGAGAGAGAACATGAGAGAAGTTGTGAGGTAGAATAATATTAGGTCTGCGCTGGCCCTAGGGGTTATAGAGTCGAAATATCGGACTAGTCCATGGTCGGACTAGACTAGTCCGGAGTAGCGGACACTCCGCGAACTAGTCTGCAATGTGCAGACTAGTCCAGGTAACCACGGATTAGTCTGTGGTCACCTGGACAGAAGAATATAAAACCTTGTAAGACCTATGCGTGCTGAATACATTGGCTTGTAGTGAATACACTTGCTTTGACGATAAAAGTTTTGAATATCACCAAAACACCTTGTTATTAAGGTCCGACTAGTTTTGGTTAGCTCCAGTGAGTTTTGTCTTTAGCTCCAGTGTGTTTTTGCTAAGCTCCGAGTTGATTTTTCTAGCTCCGACTTTTGGGATGACTAGTTCCGACTAGTTTTGGTTAGTTTTGGCAAGGTCCGGTGCTTGATCGCAATGCTCTGGCTTTTTAAGGTGAAATGTTTCAAACTTTCTTTACATTGTTGGAATGATTGCTTAGTATTCATTTGCTAAGTTTTTGGTGCGTTTTTGGTTGATATGGATGATATCGTGTTACCGTGGTTTTGCAACATGCTTATGTGAGGTTCTCACGTAAGGTGTTGTGTTCGGAACTAACTTGAGTCAAGTCGAGGACTTGGGCTCGTATGGATTGGTTGTTTATTCATGTGCAGGTGTTTCTTGAGTTCAAGACATGGCTGGTGATGGGATCCATTGGAATAGTCTCAGGGAGGAGATGAGGTTCCATCAACCAAATTCAGGAGGAATTGTGGTTGAGCTGATCAGAAGGTTCCGCAGCATGATTGAATCAAGAACAATGCATGTGAAGGTATTGTGGATGTCATTGAAAGATGTTTTCACATGTGAAAGGAGTGCATGGACGTGGCTACATGGTTCCGAGACGTGATGAAGAGATGTGGACGTAAAGAGTTGGTCGGAAAGGTCCAACCGACTAGGTTATGCACTCATGCTGCGGCTGAGTCGGGTTTGACTCAAATATGGAAAGATTTGAGTTGGTTATGATAGGATTTCGTGTGGGTCACGAATTTGAGTTGTTTAGGAATGTTTGATACGTTCCTAAGGTTTTTGGAAGTCTTAAGATTGCTTCTATCTGCATATAGAAGAATCCTAAGAAGTTATGGAAAGTTACGATTCGTGAACAGAGTAGGATTAGGTTCCTGATTTGAATTGAGTTGGCTTTTGAGCTGGTTATATAAGCAAGGGAGCCCAGAGATCATTGTGCACTACTTTGGTGCTGTTCCTCTTGTGTTCTATTGAATAAAATTCATAGTTTGAAGGAACTTTTGTGCCTTGTTCATTCAACTTGTTCCAGACAAGTTTTACTCGTCGAGTTTCTGAACAGCACTACCTTTCGTTGTTGGTTTTATCATAACTCGAGTTTTACAGATCCAATTGATGTGATTATCTATCATCTGTCAAAATTTCATGGTCATTGGATTTGTGGTCTATGATCTACACGAGTTTCTTTGCAGCATTCCAGAACTGTTTTTTTTTTGTCTCGGGTAGGGCATATTGACCTTTGTTTGATCTTTTGATCATAACTTGAGTTTTTATCGATGGATTTGAGTGATTCTTGTTGTGTTGTCTTCGTGACTTGATTCTCTCTGATATCTAGTACTTTTGTCACGGTGAAACACGTTTAGATTAGTCTCACACACGATTTCTTTAACAGATTGTTTTTCTTCTGAAGGGGTTGGGGTTTAATTGTTTCCGCTGCGTAAGATTTTTAAATCTACCATTCACCCCCCAATGGTAGCTTTTCAAGTGCTCTTCGATCCTACAAACCCTTCGTATATATATCTGAGGGTGCCTAAAAAGAAATAGGGGAAAAACACAAAAATAATCTTGATGAATATGATCAGTAAACATACAACAATCAAACTATGACTATAATTCACCAAGATCAAGTAATTAACATAGTTTTTATAAGAAAATAGAGAGAGATGATTTTTCAACACAATCAACATGATTTTGAAGATGGCATACAGATATGCAAGTTTTCAAGCCACGATCCGTGCATCAAGGATATTTAGTTCATTTTGGAGCTCACAAAAGCGTTTTTCATCAAGTGGCTTGGTAAAGATATCGGCTAGTTGTTTTTTAGTGCTGACACGGGAAATGGCTATGTCTCCTTTCATTGAGTGATCTTTCAAAAAGTGATGTCGGATGTCTACGTTTTTGGTTCTAGAGTGCTCAATAGGGTTATGGGCAATTTTAATTGCACTCTCGTTATCACAAAGGAGTGGAATACAGTTCATATTGTAACCGTAGTCCCTTAGAGTTTGTCGCATCCAAAGGAGTTGTGCACAAAAACTCCCGGCTGCAACATACTCTGCTTCGGTCGTGGATAAGTCAATTGAATTTTGTTTCTTGGAGGACCAAGAAACTAGGGATCTTCCTAGGAATTGGCAAGTACCAGAGGTACTTTTTCTATCTACCCTGCATCCGGCATAATCTGCATCGGAGTATCCAATGAGATTGAATTTTGAACTTTTGGGATACCAAAGGCCTAGGTTGTGTGTATGAACTAAATATCTCAAGATCCTTTTAACGGCTGTCAAATGACATTCCTTAGGATTGGCTTGAAACCTTGCACACAAACATAAAATCAACATAATATCTAGCCTAGATGCACATAAATATTGTAAAGAGCCATTTATGGAATGATATACCTTTTGATCCACGTTTGGTCCGTCTTCGTTGACATCCAAGTGTCCATTTGTTGCCATGGGAGTCTTTATGGGCTTCGCTTTGTCCATTCAGAACTTCTTGAGAATGTCTTGAGTGTACTTTGTTTTGCTTATGAACGTCCCTTCCTTTTGTTGCTTCACTTGGATTCAAAAAAAGTATCTCAACTCTCCCATCATGGACATCTCGAATCTACCTGTCATAATCATACTAAATTCTTGACAAAAAGATTTGTTAGTTCAACCAAATATGATGTCATCAACATAGATTTGGCAAACTAATAGATCATCATCAATGTGTTTGGTAAACAAAGTGTAAGAAGCTTTACCAATTTTGAAGCCATTTTCAACCAAAAAGTCTCTAAGGCACTCATACCAAGCTCTAGGAGCTTGTTTGAGGCCATAGAAAGCCTTACACAGTTTGTACACATGGTTGGGGTACTCTTGATCTTCAATACCGGGTGGTTGCTCCACGTACACCTCCTCCTTGATCGGTCCGTTGAGGAAGGCGCTTTTCACGTCCATTTGATAAAGCTTGAAATTATGGTGAGTAGCATATGCAAGTAATATACGAATTGATTCAAGCCTAGCTACTGGAGCAAAAGTCTTGTTGAAATCCAAACCTTCGACTTGTGAATACCCTTTGGCCACAAGTTTTGCCTTGTTCCTTGTTACCACTCCATGTTTGTCTTGCTTGTTGTGGAAGACCCATTTAGTGCCGACGACGTTGGACTTGGGTCTTTCATCAAGCTCCCACACTTTGTTCCTTTTAAAGTAGTTCAATTCTTCTTGCGTTGCCATCACCCAATCCGGATCTTTTAATGCATCTTCAACCCTGTATGGTTCCAAAGAGGATACAAAAGAATAGTGTTCAAAAAAATTAGCTATGCGATATCGAGTTGTTACTCTCTTTTGGATGTCACCGATTATGTTGTCGACGGGGTGATCTCTTTGGATGCTTTGTTGTAGTCTTGGATGTGGCACTTGTGGTCTTGATTCTTCATGATTATCATCTTCTTCACCCCCTTGATAGCTGACCTCATTGATGTTTTGATCACCTTGATCTTCTTGAGACTGATCTTGTGTGGAAGCTCCCCCTTGATCATTTTCCTCCACTTTTCGTTCATCTTCTTCATTCGCATTTGGAGGTGGCACATGTGGTCAAACATTGCCCAACACCATTCTTCTCAATGTTTGGCATGGAGCTTCTTATTGATGTAGAACGCATTGATCAACTTGCTCATCTTGAGGGCCTTTGGTTTCATTGAACACTACGTCACGTGCTACTTCAACAAGTCCGGAAGCCTTGTTGAAGACACAATAGGCGTAGGAGTTTGAATCATAGCCAAGTAAGAAACCTTCATCGAACTTCGAAGCGTACTTCGAATCCCTAGGCTTGTTGTTGAGAATATAGCATTTTGAACCAAAACATGAAAGTACGAAATGTTGGTTTTGTTACCGGTGAGTAGTTCATATGAGGTTTTCATGAGCGGACGATGAAGATAGAGTCGGTTTATGGCGTGACAAGCGGTGTTAACCGCTTCAGCCCAAAAACTGTCTGAAGTCTTGTATTCATCGAGCATTGTCCTTGCAATCTCAATGAGCGTTTAATTCTTCCTTTCGGCTACTCCATTTTGTTGAGGAGAGTATGGTGCTGAGAATTCATGCTTTATTCCTTCTTCATCTAGATATTCTTCAACTTGAGTATTCTTGAACTCCGTTCCATTGTTACTTCGTATGTTCTTGATCTTCAGTGAGAATTCATTTTGGTCACACTTGATGAACTTCTTGAGGGTTCCTTGAGTTTCTATCTTATCATGTAAAAAGAAAACCCATGTGTAGCGCCAAAAATTGTCAACAATGACTAAACTGTATTTATTACTACTGATCCTTATGTAAGCAACTGGACCGAATAGATCCATGTGGAGGAGCTCAAGCGATCTTGTTGTAGTCATGCCATTCTTTGCGGGATGGGGTGCTCCTATTTGCTTCCTGACTTGGCACGCTCTACAAGGCCTATCTTTCTCAAAAACAACAACATTTAAACCTCAGATGTGATCGCCTTTAAGGCATTTTTGAAGATTCCTCAAACCAACATGTGCTAGCCGTCTATGCCACAGCCAACCCATGTTGGTCTTTGCAATCAAGCATGTGTCAAGTTCGTATTTATCTTTGTTGAAGTCAAATAGATAAAGTTTTCCCTTTAGCACACCCTTGAATGCAACCGAGTTATCACTCCTTCTACAGACAGTCACACCCTCATTACTGAATAAACAATTATAACTCTTGTCACATAATTGAGATATGGACAAGAGGTTATAATCTAAGGAGTCAACATGTAAAACATGAGAAAGAGTGTGTTGTGATGAAATTACAATTTTACTGGTACCAAACACCCTTCCTTGACTATTATCACCAAAGTAAATGCCTTCACTTGGGTCATCATTTTCTTCATATTCCACGAACATTCTTCTTTTTTCGGTCATGTGATTGGTGCATCCACTATCTAGCACCCATTTTGCACCACCGGATGAATAAGCTTGCAACAAGAAATTATGCTTTGGTTTTAGGTACCCAAGCTTGCTTGGGTCCTTTGAGGTTAGTCACAAGTGATTTGGGCACCCACACATGAGACTTGGTGTTCCCATGGCGTGGCCCAACATATTTCGCATGAACTTTTCCATAAGCAGTTTTTGTGAGTACATATGAAGCATCAAAGGTTCTAAATAAAACTTGGTGTTCATATGAGTCTACAATGTTCATTTTATCAAAGTTACTATGTTTTACAACTTGAGAAGAAGTTTCTTTCATAAAATCAATGCGATCCTTGGCTTCTAGCATTTTCCTTTTCACCGTAAGAATACCCAATGCCATATTTAACATGTTGAGGTCTTGTGACCAAGTATGCACTACATGCATACTTGAATTTATCCTTGTCAAATATGCCACTTTGGGAGGGATGCTTTTATTTTGTTAATTTGGAATTTCCTTCCAAGTGGATATCATTTTTAGCACAAGTACAAGGAAAAATAGTTTTATAGTTGATGTGTTGAGAAGGTGTGATTGAAAAGGATGAAGACCCACTTTGCTTGAGTGACTCAACCTGTGTTTCAAGGATCTTATTAACTTTGGTTAAGTTAGCAAGTTCTTCCTTCATGGACACATTTAAGTCTTTTAACTTCAAAAAAGCTTCCTCGCTTGAAGCTAACTCAAGTTCTAGTGATTTACTTTGCTCCTTTTCAAGTTTAAGGAGCTTTTCAATCTTAATATATTTCTCCTTTTGGGGAATTATCATATCTTCTTGGCGATTGACAAGCTCCTCCTTATCAACAATCTTATCCATTTAAAAATTCATTTTTGCAGCTATTTTTCTATCTAGACCGCTAAGCATGTTTTCTTCATCACTATAATTATCAATATCACTATCAGAATAAAATGAGGAGGGAGGTTTAGTTGTGACCTTTCCTTTTCCTTCCTTGGCCATTAGACATTAGTGATCCGTGTCCTTCCTTGCGCCCATGGTTGGGTACAGAGTGGATTTCTTGATAGGCTTCTTGATGGCTACGGTGGCCATCTCCCCTTCTTCTTCGGATAATGATTCATCATTGGAGTCCCACTCCTTCCCTAGATGCGCTTGACCATATTGCTTCTTCTTCTTGAACGTTTTTTTGGTTGAGGCTTGTTGTCTTTAGTCCTCCTCTTATTTTCTTCATGTGGACTATCTACTATGAAATGGTCATATTCTTCGTAATTGTAGCACGTCCGTCTCATCTTGGGTCTTTGTTTGTCCCTTTGTCTTCCTTCGTTTGAGCTATTACCCTTTCTTCTTCTCATCATCTTCTTGAACTTTTTCATGAATAAGATCATGTCTTCATCATTGATGTCACTGCTATCATCATCACTATCATCTTCTTCAATAGCTCCTCGAGCTTCTTTTGATGCGGGTTAACAAGTTGACTTCAAAGCAACTCCTTTCTTCTTTGCCGAGGTAAGGTTGGCAATTTCCTTGACGTGCTTGGCTTGCTTATCTATTATTTCAAAGTTGATAATTTTGCTAAGAAGTTCATTCGGGGTCATTTTCTGATACCCGGGCCTTTCTCTAATCATAGAGAAAAGAGTCACGTTGTGAGGAATGAATGCTCTAAGAATCAACTTCACGACATCATGATCATTCCCCTTCTTGCTGCCATAAGCTCAGACTTTGTTGACATGATTCTTGAGTCTATTACACATGTCTTGAGGAGATTCACCATCTCATATAGCAAATCTTCCCAATTCAGCTTCGATCATCTCTATCTTTGCTTCACGTAGATGATAGTCACCTTCATGTGTGATTTGTAGAGTGTCTCATATCTCTTTGGTAATTTTGAGTCCATCCACCTTGGTGAACTCGTCTCGGCTCAACAAAGAAATGATCACAGCTGCAGCTTGAGCAATCTGATGAATTGCTTGTTTTTGACTTGGTGTCAACTCTCCATCGTTGTCCGGAGTATCTATCCCTATACAAACTCTATGCCACAAACTTGGGTTAAGAGATATGAGATGCAATTTCATATTTTGTCTCCACATTGAATAGTGATTTCCATCAAAGTAAGGTGCTTTGCCTAAAGAAATTGATAGGTAATGACTATTATTAGAATTTAAATGTTCATAGTCAAAAGGATATCGGGAGTAGTCGATGTGACTACTCCCCTTCATCTTCTCATCTTGAGTCTTCTTCTTTCCTTTTGGGGATAGTGCCTTTTTCTAGAGAAGAGCCTTGAGTTGAAGCATCTCCTCATCATCGTCCTCATAGTCTTGAATGGCATCGAGGAGCTTCTCCAGCTTTTGGGTCTTTTCATCGTCACCCTTCTCGTTGTTGAAGTTCTTGTGTACATCCTTGATGTCCGACATCGTCTCTTCGAGTGCTAAGTTTCTTTTGGAGAGTTTGGCTCTAATACCAATTGAATGTAGCCTAGAGGGGGGATGAATAGGCTTTTTGAAACTTTGTTGATCCCTGAAACACTTAATAGATTGGTCAAATACAAGGAAGGATAGACTAGTCCGGTACAGTGTGGACTAGTCTGGTGTACGTGGATTCAAAAGATCAAGATCAATCGTTAATTTCACCTCTAGTACTCGATGCAGCGGTAAGCAATTGACAACTTGGATGTATTACAGTAATGAAACAATGTATTGCAAAGATAAACTTTAATTACGATGTTTCAACATGAGTTACACAAGTTTAAGCAAAACCTAAATTATGATGAAGAACAAGAACACGCAAGACAAGGTTTTATCAATTCCACAGAAGAATTTACATCACCGTTGAGAAGTCCACGGAGGACCGGGTCTTCACTAACCCTTCCCTCGTTGAATCGCCATGTAGGCCGATTCTCTTCCACTAACCATGAAGGGGCAAATAACTCATTGAAGGGGGCTTTCTCACACGTTGAGGGCTCCCCAAAGATTACAGCGATGAACACCACCAAACACGCTCAAAAGATATACAATAAAACCATTAGAGTGTGCGAGAGATCAAACCCAAGAGATCAAGATAGTGTGGAAAAATTCTCTCCTTTGTCCAATCTCTAATCCTTAAAGATTTGATCCTTTTAGGTTTAGAATGAGTGGAGAGATGTATTTTTAGGCTCTTGGGAGATGTGACGGTGCAGGGGGTCGAGAGAGTTTGGTGTATGACCGTACACCTCTATTTATACTAGGGTTTACAAATGTTACCGTTAGAGTTTGCGATGTCCGGACTAGTCCGTGGTGGACTCCGGACTAGTCCGGTGTGCGTGTGTGCGAGAAACCTTAAGTGTTGATGGATAATGGACTAGTCTATTGAGTGGCAGACTAGTCTGATCTTAGTCAGAAACTTTTCGGACTAGTTCGACAGATATAGGACTAGTCCGGTCTGGTGAACACCGTGTAGGACTAATGACAAGTTCGCACTTGGAAGGACTTGTCCGATTTTAGTCAGAGTATTTTCGTACTAGTCCGGTGGATATCGGACTTTTCCAGTGTAGTGAAAAACCGTAGAGCTAAGGGCAAGTCCGGACTCAGAGGACTTGTCCGATTTTAGTCAGAGGATTATCGGACTAGTCCGGTTTATATCGGACTTGTCCGGTGTTGTACAAATGTGATGGGCCGCGGACAAGTCCGCACTGGGGAAGGACTTGTACATTTTTAGTCAGGGAGATATCGGATTAGTCCTGTGTATGTCGGACTAGTCCACACATGTTGATTTTTATGCAGTGAGTGTAATATTTTTCACTTGAGCTATTGGCTTGTGTTTCTCCAACACACTCCAAACAATATAATCTAATCTTTTTAGCTCCTGAGCTCTTTTCCCTTTAAATACTCATTCTCCTTCCTTTTCTCATTTCTTTAAAATTTGCGCTCATCTCAACAATTTTGTTAAGATCTCATTTGTTTGTCAGTAATCAACCAAAAACCACAAGGGATGCCGAGATGCACCTTCGGGATCCCGTCACCAGCCATGTCTTGACCTCAAGCAAAACAAACAACCAATTCTTCCAAGCACAAGTCATCGACTTGACTCATATTAGTCCGATAACCACAACACCTTATGTGAGCACCTCACGTAATCATGTTGCAAACATAGCAAGATGATATCAGCCATAACCACCAAAACACACCAAAAACATTGTAAGTGAATACTAAGCAAACCTTACCATAAGCGTAAAGCAAGTTTGAAACATTGCAATTTAAAAGCAGAATCATTGCTATCTTGCACCGGACCTTACCAAACTTAATCGGACCTTGCGCCGGACCTTGCCAAAGCTAACCAGACCTTGCGCTGGACCTAGCCAAAGCTAACCAGACCTTGTGCTGGACCTAGCCTAAGTTTGTCGGACCTCACGTCGGACCTAGCCAGAGCTATACAAAGCATGCCAGACTTATCATCGGACCTTGCCAGAGCTAACCAAAACATGCCGGATCTATTGTCGGACCTTGCCGGAGCTACTTAAAACAAGTCGAACCTATGTCGGACCTTGTCGGAGCTCGGACCTGGAGACGTACCTCGCTGAAAAGGGTGTTTCGACAAATTCAAAACTTTTATCGAAATAGCCAATGTATTCATCACACAAAGGTCTCACATACCGCTTAAGCTTCATTTTGATCATGGCTTCAAGAGTTGCCGTCTTGCCACCTCAGATGCCAATGGCCCATGCGTAGTCACTAACGGTGGTAGGGGATGTCGCGTCTATCTGTCTTGTCGCTGTAAGCTACCCACTTAGCAGAAAGGGGTAGGCATGCGGCATCTTCACTATGATTTGATTAGGCGTAGCGGTACCTAACTGTAGGTGTGCACTGCGCCGTGTGCCTGGGGAAGGCGCGTGTCTTCAATGCATGATTTAGACAAGGTGCATCGCCCCTTAACTCCTATAACCCACCACCCAGGGCAACTTGCAGGGTACATGGCAGCTCGGGAGCTAGCCTCTGCGGGGGAGGCCGGGACCTGATCTGCAGATCACGTGGCAGCCTTGGAGCCCGTTCCTGAGTAAAGCGGGGGATCTAGGGCCACTAGACACGTGGTTAAGACAAGGCCCGCCTCTGCGGGAGGCGGCCGTCCTGGTTCTTCGATCCAAAGGCTGCACCAGAGTCCACTGCCATGGGGGATTGGGGTCTCGTCTGGCTGGACACGTGGCCGCTTGGGAGCCTATCTCCTCGGGGGAGCTTGACCCCGGCTTGAGGTCTATGTGGAAGCGCCAGATCGCGTATCTGAGGTAGGGAGGAGTTCGGGCCTTCTGGACACGTGGTGGCGTCAGACCCTGCCTCATCAGGAAGGCAGGGCACTTAGGTGCTTTTAGCCTGTGCGCGAGGGTACCCGGTATGTCGGGTACAGACAAGCGTGATGGCTGACATGTACGCCACGTGGACGCGCCACGCGTGCAATGGACTGCTAAAGACACCCTTAATTAGTTTAGGGGGCTATAAATGCATTTTAGAAGTTGATGGACCTAAGTGACACACCCCTACAAACTGATTTACCCCCAGCGCATTTTACTCTTAAGTAAATACCTTAAGAGCTGCAGCACAAGCCATCTTAAGGCAATGACTAACATAAACATCATTGAACCAATGTTGAAAAATAGCATAAATCATTCATATTAACATGATCATATCATAACTATTTACACTATAGTGGAGGTTTGTAGTGTTTATGATGATATAATGAGAGTGGTATAGAATAATCATAAATACTACTCCTACCACATACATGGAATCCACAATCAAACAAGAAATGCTTTGTCCGATTATATGAAAAAAGAAGACTAAAGATAACATCTTTATTAAGAACAAAATCCCAAATACAAATAGGAAAATGAGAGCCATACCTTTCCCAATTTGGAATTGGAAAGAGACTCCTACTCCTTAACTACTTGGACTATGGACTAGATGCTCTCCTCTCTACAGCCTAAACTCCTCTAAACCTATGGAGTAGTGGATACAATAGAATAAATACTCAAGTGGTGTGTGTGTGTGTGTGTGTGTGTGTGATGTGAGGGTAGGGGGTCCTATTTATAGCTCGAGAATGGTTGGTTCCCACCATCAAAAGTGTGAATCAGTCTTCATCGTGATTAGGGCACCATAGGGAGTCGACATGTGGAAGCTGACCAAGTTTTTCGGCCGAAACCCCTAGTCGACCAAACACAGTGCGCTTCCTCGCGGTGGCATCCAGGTGGGTCCCATTAACTGATATGGGTGATACACTGTTGGATGGCCTCGGATACTTTTATTTGTGGGCCATTTGATCCATGTGATGCCACATGTCAGCGCTTAATTGGCTGGAATGAAAATTTATAGGATTGCTCCCCCTCTTTTACCTCATTTTCTATAATAAATGTCTGCATGCACTATTTCACCAATGACAAGTGGAAATAGGTTAAATAGAAAGGTGATGTGTGCAAGAAATGATATTTGCTTCACATAATTAATTTATATTGACGGGTGAAAATGGTATATAACTGTCATTAACAAACTCCCCCAAGCTTATCCTTTGATCAACCTGAGCAAAGTCAAGACTTTACGTTGATGATCAGGAGTTTCTACAATGTTTTATTTTTCAGAAGTACCATGTGCACAACAAAATATCCTACCTAGTATTGCAAAAATTGGCATGGTACTTCATCCATCTTAAGTCATGATGGGGCTTATTCCTTCTCCTATTCATGGGTGGTTAAAATATAGAATAGCAAATGGAGCAAGCATACCCTAGAGATCAAGTTTCACGCAAATTTTGGAGAGTTTCAATTTTAGATTTGATATACCTCAAAATTGATTATCTCGATCACTCCTTTGTGTGTAGTGGAAATATTTTCTCGCTAAGGCATTTTGCTTATACTCATCCTACCGCTAAATAAGGCTTGCATGTGGAGCATGGTAGGGAATATAGTAGGCATATTTGCAACAAATAATATTGCTAAGTCAAAAAAGCAAGGCTTAGAAGAAATCATTTCAAAACTATTTGATTCAAGACTTTTACATGTGTGATGGAGTGGTAGTAGATGTGGATGGTTGAGATGACTCCTATTTCTGTAGACTATCTTATTTTGCAGGGACAAAACATGGCTACTTTATTTTCTTTTTTTCTCATGCTTATGATGTAAGCATGCATTTTGTTTTTCTTTTAGCCATGTCTTCTAGTCCCTTTTTATGCAACAAACTTGGAGACAGTACTAAGCATGAAGAGTATGGAGATTCTCTTTTTATTGTGGAATGATGGTATGATGGAATTTTGCATACTTCTAGTGTAGAAGTATAGCATGTGCATGTGAAGTATTGAATTCAAAAAGAAAAGAATGAATTCTCACATAGGTCTATACTAGTTTGACTGGGCTTAGTGTGAAGACAAATAGCATATGCGTAAGGTCTATCAATGTAAAAATATCATATGGCTTTGGTAGGTATTTTCAATCAAATGGGAGTAACTTAAATCATTTTAGAATTTCTACATAAATCTAAGTTTCACTTTCAAACTAGGAATATCAGCCCTATCACTATATCATATTTCAGAATAACTAAGAATTGGATTAAGCTTTTGCTGCCCACAATTTCTAAATCAAGGCAAGAGTAATTTTAGCCAACGAAAGCAATATTTTTAAGAGTCGTAAGTTGTAAGCTAGGGACTTAGGAATATTAAAACACAACAACTATTCATCATTTCACCTATGTGAATTCTAAATCATTCATACTGCACATCTTTTATTTTCTTTGAAAGGAAATCTACTCTTTTTTTTTTAATATATGCAAGGTGAATGATGGATGAATGGAAAACAAATATGCAAGGTTTATGATGAAATTTACCTCAATTGGGGGTCCTCCCCCAAACTTGTTCTTCAATTACCTCCGTGATGAGTTTTGAACCCTTGAAGACGAAAGTATGCCATAAGATCGGCTTGTTGTTGTTGTATCGTGGAGTTAAAGTTGGTAAATTGAGCGCCCATGTGTTGTTGTCAATCTTGGGTACCTTGGACATGCTCTTGGAGAGTGTTGTAGATGTCTCCCATCCTCACTTCAAGATCTTCCATATGTCTAGTGAGATCCGTAATTCCTTGGCTATAGTCATGATGACTTATAGCCGAAGAGGAATAACATCTTTTCATGGACATTGGAGGCAGGCTGCTAGAGATTGAAGTGGATAGGGGTGGCTCCCACGCGGTATTTGGCCATCCCTGCCAAGAGGGACATTCGGTCTCATACGATGGAGGTTGAGTCCATCCGGGTGCATCACCTGTTGAGTTCTCTTCCTCTTCATATTCATGGACCGTGGAGGTTGTCAGAAGCATGGTCGCTCTCCTTGCACGACTTCTAGTTACCCTGCCAGAGACATTACTTATTTGGGCCTCCTCAATGGGAAGAAGATCAATTTTCAACCTTCGACATTTGTACAAATGAAAATCCGGGTTAGGTAACCGAATTTCATTGACAAAGTTGAGATAATAAAACATTAAGGAGCCATCCTGATCATGCTTAAGGGTATGTCCTTGCACTAGATAATCTTCATTTATTAAATCTCATTCGGTTTCAATATATCCAAATGAAGTGTATTCTAGTGCTCCTACCCTAGTAGCAATGCAGGTAATCAATGAAGTGCATTGAATTGGCCCTGTCCTTGAAATGTAATCTAACCATTTTGTCATCATGGCAATAACAGGAGCAACTTTTATCTTCTTAACCATGGCAAATAAAATTATTAGTTCATCATCGCGCACTACTCTAACATCTCCTCTAGGAAACATAGTCATAGCCTCCCATCTATGCATGAAGTGTAAAGTAGGATTGTGCAAGTGCCTATTTCTAGGAGCACTACATCTGACCTCACTAGTAAATTCATGCCAGGAACTTTGTCTATTCAACTTAGACAAAGCGTCTAAATCTAGCAAGCAACATTTATGGAAGCCTATGAGTTCACTTAATTCTTTTTATATAATGTTGCATTCTTTTTTATATAATAAAAAAAATACCATCAAATTTCTATTTTAGGGGTGCAAAGGAATTGCGAGGAGAGAAGGAGTGAACCTCTCTCCTCTATATGAGCAAAATTCTCCCATTCTACTGCACGTCAAATGGAAAAGAATTCAGAATTCATACATATTTTGGACAGCAAATCCAGATCATAATATTTCGTAAGAGAAAACTCACGATCTTGGAGGATCTTGTGTGCTTGATCTTCATCTTCACTTTGTATGTCAAGGTCGTCATCGTGGAGAAGTTGTCGCGGGTTGCTCCTCTCACACATGAGAGTGTCCTCACATACACTCCTCCTCCGTGGACTTGGTGTAGCAATGGAGGAGGGACGTGCACTTGAGTCTTCACCATGGCCTTAGCTTGCTGCCTCCTTCCTCTTCCCACACAAGCTCTTCATTCCTTTCATGGCCACAACAAGCAAGAACACTGTTGACAGTCCTTAAATGCCATATTTAGACCGTCAATTCACCTCACATGAGCATAAAAGAGAAACACAATGTAGTGGTAGGGTCAACAACTAACCAAATCCACAAGTGTTGGTGTTTATTTGTATGCATGTGAATTTAGACCCAAAATACCAAGACATGTATAGAGTAATCCATAAAATTGGATTTCGACGAATCAGGCGATGCCACGTGTCACCACATGGATCAAATGGGCCACAAATAGAAGTATCCGAGGCCATCCAACAGTGTAGCACCAATATCAACCAATGGGACCCACCTAGCAGAGACTTGGAGGAAGCACACCGCAAAAGGACCAAAGACCAGGTCGGCCGACCGCCCTAGTCGACCGACTAGGTCCTGGCACCAAACACAGTCAAATGCCACGTGTTGGCTCCTTTCAGCTTGAAGAAGTCATGGGTGACTGATTGGCGCCCAATTGGTGGTGGGAACTGACCGTTCTCCCCCCTATAAATAGAACCCCACACCTGACTTCACATACACACCAAAAGTTGCGAATAGAATACCACTCCAATGGTTTAGAGTAGTCCTAGAGTCTGCCAAGTAGAAGGAGGGTGTGGTGAGAGTTTAGGAGAAGGAGGGTTCGGCCTGTCAAGACCCTCTTCTATACTTGTATCCCTACAAAGGTGTACTCGAATCGAGTAAGCCCTTTTTGAATTCAATTCAAGTTTGATTCTCAATTCATAGTAGTTTGCACAAGTAGTTACTTGTGGGATCATTGCTTTAATTTACTAGAGGCTCTAGTTGTAGCTTTGTGTTTGAAACAACTAGAGTTGTTATTTAGAACGTAAGCGTGATGCTTAGATTAGAAATCACCAGTGAATATCATGTAGACCCACGGATTGAAGAGGTAGGCAGTAGGTTGTGACAGCCCTATCTGTCCTTTATAATCCTCTATGTTCGGCTATGCCATAGGCTCTTGGTGTGAGTCGTCCTAGTATTGCTAGGGGTAAACACGTGCCCAAAGCAATCGAATATTGCAAATTATTTTAATTTAGAATCAATAATTTATTTTGCTCTCTCTTCCTTGCCTACAAAACAACTTTGTGTCCTTGGGTGAATTGGTTCATAAGATTGCACACACGTTCCATGGATTCGATACACTTGGAATACTCTCTTAAGGGGGAGTGCTACACGACAGTTTCCGTGCGCTTGCATATTTTTATCTATGATGTAAGAAACACCAACAAGCATTTCTGGCGCTGTTGCCAGGGAACGGTTGCTATTAATCTTTGAATCTTGTTCACCCCCGTATCTATCTCTCTATCTTATCTTTCCTTTTCTTACAACCACCACATATATGGAGCAGCCCACCATTCTTTCATATTCTGCCCCAAAGGGCAAGTTCTGTGAGCCACCACCTTCTGTGGAACCCATTTGTTCTACAAGCTATGATCTTCGCCCTGGCTATATAGCCATGGTTAGGGAGCAATCCTTCTTAGGAACGGATTGTGAAAATCCTTACCACCATCAAAGAGAGTTCAAACAATTGTGTTCATGCCTTCTAATCAAGGGTATGACACAAGAGACTCTCGAATAGAAGTTGCTTCCTTTTTCTCTCAAGGAAAAAGCCAAACAATGGTACGATCACGACATTGGGAAAACAAGAAATTGGAGAGAATTACGAGACAGATTTTGTCTTGACTTCTTTCTAATTGCCTGAATTGTTTCCTTACTGAAGGAAGTACTATGTTACCAGAAGATGGAGAAGGAATCCATAGATGTAGCTTGTGATAGATTTTCCCTTTTGAGAAATTCTAGCCCAGATTTGTCTATCTCTGATCTGTTGCTTTTGCAACACTTCTATATGGGATTGAACAAAGAGTCTGCCCTACCTCTTGACATTACAACCGGAGGATCTTTCCTACGTAAGAAATCGACAGAAGGCATGGATCTTTTAGACCGAGTTCTATAAAATTCTTCCTTCATTATGGGTCTTAATGAGCCCCCTCAAGAGGAAGTAGTTTCAATATCCAAGGATAAATCCATGGACAAGGAAAAAACTATCACTTGCTTATCTCAACCCTTGCTGGAAGAATCCTCTCCCAAACAGAAACTATGAAGTAAGAAGAAATTCAACCTTCAATGTTTCCCTTCTACTTCGAGGAAGAGATATTTGAAGATTTTGGAATCACCTCGAAGTATTGTTGCCATAGGAAACCATTATTGCCATTAACTCCACCTGACCCACTTGATGGAGTGTTTATCCAACAGACGATCAAGGAGTTAACCTCTATTCTATGCAGGGAATGGACTGCAGAAGTTGAGCAATCACCCAAAATTCTTCGGATGACCTCACCTTTGGCAACTATTCTATGATTTATTAGAGGGACACTACAGAAGTACCTATACAACCCCACTATTGGAGCAAATCTCATTTCTAATTCTTGTGCTCTTGCCATTCTGGGCAATGTGTCATGGGTACAAACATGTTAATCCTTCTGAGATTCTTTCAGAAACATCCTTGAAGGATGCGGGGTTTTACAACAAGTGTCTGTGAGACACAAAGATGTTGAGGCAATCCCAGATTTCCATGTGTTCGAAATTCAAGATTTCGACATTATGATTGGGATTCCGATTGAGAAATTTCTCATGGAAACTCCCTTGGAAGGTAGCCTCAATGTCAAACTTGGAGGGAGGAAATTCTTTATTCCTATCCTGCGTTCAAAGAACACATCGATAGAGTCTCGCATCCAAGATGAGCCTTTAGAGGAGGTTAGAACTCTTCAATTCTTAGCTCCTCCTGAAATTGAAGGAGAAGATTTCATCCAAGAGGAGGAAGAATTTCAGAAGGTAATTATATTGCCAAAAGAAGAGTTCTTCCCAAAACCTCCTGTTGAGTTAAAAATTCTACCTCCAGGCCTACGTTATGCCTTTCTAAATGGCAATTTGAAAGCCTCTAGCATCATAAGTGACAAGCTTTCAAATGATGAGACACTCAAACTCATTGCCATGCTAGAAAAGCATAGAGCTGTTTTTCGCTATTCATTAGAGGATCTCAAGGGGATTAATCCAGCGTTATGCACCCATCGCATTCCCATTGACCCCGAGAGTGTCCCTTCAAGGGAATCTCAAAGGTATTGAATAGTGCCATGCGGGAAGTTGTCATGAAAGAAGTCTTGAAACTTCTGCATGCCGAGATTATGTACCCTGTCCCTCATAGTTAATGGGTAAGCCGTGTCCATGTAGTGCCTAAGAAGGGAGGTATGACGGACGTTCAAAATGAGAAGAATGAATTAATTCCTCAACAAACTGTCATGGGTTGGAGGATGTGCATAGATTACCGAAAACTTAACAAGGCTACAAGGAAGGATCATTTTCTAGTGCCCTTTATCAATGAGATGTTAGAGCGGTTGGCAAAACACTCCTACTTTTGTTTCCTTGATGGGTATTCGGGTTATCCTCAAATCCCAATCCTCCCCGACGATGAAAGTAAGATCACATTTACATGTTCCTATGGAACTATGCCTACCGGCGTATGTCCTTTGGACTATGCAACACTCCTACCTCTTTTCAAAGATGCATGATGTCTATCTTTTCCGACATGATTGAGGAGATCATGGAAGTTTCATGGACGATTTCTCCGTCTATGGGAAAACTTTTTATCATTGTCTAGAAAATTTAGACAAGGTCTTACAAAGATGCCAAGAGAAGGACCTTGTACTTAATTGGGAAAAGTGATGTTTCATGGTCTGTGAAGGCTTCGTGCTTGGACACTTGGTGTCCGAGAGCGAGATCGAGGTGTACAAAGCAAAGGTTAAAGTCATTGAAAAACTTCCACCTCCTATCAATGTTAAGGGAATCAACAGCTTTTGAGGTCATGCGGGGTTCTATCGGCGATTCATCACAGACTTCTCAAAAGTCGCTAGACCCCTCACTAACCTATTAGCTAAGGAAGCTCCCATTGATTTTGATGATGAATTCCTTAAATCATTTGAAACTCTCAAAAAGGAACTCATCTCAACTCCAATCATTCAACCTCTTGATTGGACGCTACCATTCGAAATCATGCGTGATGCTAGTGATTTTGCTGTTGGTGCGGTCCTAGGCCAAATCAAAGATAAAAAGCATCATGCAATAGCCTACACTAGCAAAACTCTAACAGGAGCTCAACTCAATTATGCCACAATTGAAAAAGAGCTTTTGGCTATAGGTTTTGCTATCGATAAGTTTAGGTCCTATTTGGTTGGACCCAAGGTCATAGTCTATACAGACCATGCTGCCTTGAAGTATTTGCTCAGCAAAAAGGATGCTAAACCACAGATAATCCATGGGATTCTTCCACTCCAAGAGTTTTACTTAGAAATACAGGATAGGAGGGGAGTAGGGAATTTCGTGGCAGATCATCTCTCACATATGGAACTCACCCAAATCATGGAAATTCCAATCAATGACTTCCTCCAAGATGATATGCTTCTCAAGAAGACTGACTCTCACCCTTGGTATGCGGATATAGTGAACTTCATGGTCACAGGATAAGTACCACCAAGAGAAAACCAAAAACAACTCATCTATGAGATTCGTAGACACCTTTTGGATGACCCATACCTCTATTGAGTTTGTGCCAATGGCCTTCTTCGGAGGTGCGTCCCATCAATTGAAGGCACCAAAATTATCGTGAAATGCCATGCTAGCCCATATGGTGGCAATTACGGTGTTTACCGTATCAGGGTAAAGATCTGGCAAAGTGGATTCTATCGGCCTTCTATGTATTAATATATAAAAGAATTCATTCGTGGATGTTGGCAATGCCAAATGCACAGAGGAATCTCAGCTCGCAATGTGATGCCCCAAACCTATAATCTCCAGGTAGAATTATTTGATCTGTGGCGTATTGATTTCATGGGACCTTACCCAAGGTCCTATGATTGTGAGTACATTCTGGTGGCTTTAGATTATGTGTCAAAATGGGTAGAAGCTTTGCCATGCAAAAATGCTAATTCCAAGCAAGCTAGGAAAATGTTCCATGAGTTCATTTTCCCACGCTTTGGCACTCCCTGTATGGTCATAAGTGATGGAGGGTCTCATTTCATAGATAAGACCTTCAGGAACTGTTTATGGGAGCTTGGTGTCTAGCATAACATTGCTACCCCATACCACCCACAAACAAATGGTCAGGCAGAAACATCCAATAAGCAAAATTAAGAATATTTTGCAAAAGAACAGAATGGAAGCATAAGCTACTCGATGCATTGTGGGCATACCATAACGCCTACAAAACTCTAATTGGCATGTCTCCTTTCCAAATTGTCTATGGGAAGACTTGTCATCTTCCTGTAGAGTTGGAACATAGAGCCTATTCGGCCATCAAGCGGTGGAATATGGACTTTCATGAAGTAGGAAAACACCGATTGAAGCAACTCTCTGAGTTGGAAAAATGGAGAGATAACGCATATCATAGTGCCAAAATTTAGAAGGAAAGAACTAAAAGGTGGAACGATAAGAGGATTATGCCTAAAGAGTTCAAATCCGGGGATAAAGTTCTACTCTTCAATTCTAGGGTTAAACTCTTCGGACATGGGAAGCTCAAAAGTAAATGGGAAGGACCCTTTACTGTAGTAGAAACCTTATCTCATGGAGCAATCACACTCCAAGGTGATGATGATCAGCTATTTAAAATTAATGGGCGCCGACTCAAATTATTTCTTGAATCCCAGGAGGAGGAGGCGGAAAAATAAATTGACATGATAAATCTTGTTGATTTTCACGCCATTTTTCTAAATTCTGTCTAAATTTTCCGCTCCAATTAATGGGCCAATCCAATTATTCATCTAGAGGGCCCATTAAGCCAACCCACAAAACCTTAGACCGAACGGAGCAAGGAAGGGTTCGGTCGAACCCTAGGTTCGACCGACCTCCCCCTTGTGCTGTTAGCTTTCTGTTTTCTCATGCGGACTCTCCCTACGTATCCCAACAATACTCTCGGTGCTATCATGCTTTCTCCGCTTATATATTGACAGGAACAGAGTGGAGAAAATTGCACCATTCATAAAAACACATCTCCTGTTCCTCCCATCCAAGTCATGACTGACAAGAAAATTGTGCCTCATCCCCACTCTAGCTCAACTTTCAACCTGAGCGGAGACATCACGCCGGCCAATGACAAGCCCCGCCTCGCTTTGGAGTCCGTCATGGCATAAGATGCCATACCTCAGGTCATGATCCCGCCACCAACGGTGACTCTGCATGGGCGTAGCACCATGTCTCGTGGTTCTGCACGGTTGCTCTCCGCTCTGAGCACACCCATGAAGTCGATGACGCCTGCACGACATCTGACTACGGCTGGCCTTAAGTCAGTCGAGACCCGTCTTTTTCCTAAAAAAGACGAGTCTCTCCCAATGCTGCTTCCTGGCGAGGAGTTCATGTACACTCTGAAGACCAAGGACGGTGACGTAGTGAGCCACCAATACAAGTCACCTACGCGTACCTCGCTTGAGTGTGTGGGATACCACTTTATGATCCATGGGGTGTGCAAGCCCGAAGGAGGCTATGCAAAAGGCTTTTTCAAGCAAATGGACAATTTGGCGATGGAGGAATTGACAGGCTCGTCACCCTCCAAGATTAGGTGTCACCTCTCGCCACCTGCCATCAGAGGGCCACCTGGCAAATTTGAGGACAGTGATGGGAAATCTCCTTGTGCCCCCAAAGTGGAACAACTTTCTAAGGACTTAGCTTCTCTCCGTTTGGAGAACAAGAAGCTATTGGACTTAGTGGCTGAAGGGCGCATTGAGAGGGCAAAACTGAAGGATGAAGTCATATCCCTCGAGGAGGAGATCGATGGTGTTCGCCGTGGCATGGGCGCCAAGCTGAGGCACATATTCAGTGCCATCGGGAAACCCAACATCTAAAACGCCCCATAGTTTAGATGTACCGACCGCATAGGATGCTTACGAACTTAGTTTAGTTTTATTCCAAATGTTTATTTTATTAAATTGAGATTGAATAATGTAAGCATCCCCATATTTTGAATTCAATAAAATGAACTTACCTGTTCATCTAACCCGGTAAAGTTCTCCCTCTAGTTTATTTGTGTCGAATAAAGAATTCATGGAACAAGTGTGGGGGAGGTACCCCAATTTCTTTGTCGATTTGTTTGTTGCATAAGTCTCTCAAAGGATCAAGTTTTTGACTTAGTAATACATGAATTGCAATATGTGTCACATCTATCCCAACCAAGCTCCAGATATAGCCATATTTAGTATGATAAAAACACTTTGAGAGACTTGAGGGATTCCAAATGAGAGATAAGGGCAATTGTTTCTTTGCCTTTCTGAATATAGCAAATCATCGAATCATTTTGACAGAGGAGATCCAAGAGAACTACATTCCAACCATTCCACTATTTAAACACCCAAGATTTATGTGGTAGCCCCATTCCACAAAGGGAATTCATAAATTGAGGTATGAGTTGAAATATCTAGTATTCTCTTTTTAAAACTTATAGCAAATTTATGATAGCACCTTAGTTATTTTTCTTGCCTTCACTCGGGGACGAGCAATGGACTAAGTGTGGGGGAGTTTGTTGACGGTTCTTAAGTGCCATATTTAGATCGTCAATTCACCTCATAATTAGCATAAAAGAGAAATACAACGTAGTGGTAGGGTTAAAAACTAACCAATACCACAAGTGTTGGTGTTTATTTGTATGCAGGTGAATTTAGACCCAAAATACCAAGACATGCAGGGAGTAATCCATAAAATTGGATTTTCACGAATCAGGCAACACCACGTGTCACCACATGGATCAAATGGGCCACAAACAAAAGTATTTGAGGCCATCCAACGGTGTAGCACCAATATCAGACAATGGGACCCACCTGGAAGAGACATGGAGGAAGCACACTGCAAAAGGAGCCAACACTAGGTCGGTCGACCCCCTACTCCGCTGACTAGGTCCTAGCGCCAAACATGGTCAAACGCAACTTGTTGGCTCCTCCTGGCTTGAAGAAGTCTTGGGTGACTGATTCGCACGCAATGGTGGCGGAACCAACCCTTCTCTCCCCTATAAATAGAAGCCCACACCTCACTTCACACATATCAAATGTTGAGAATAGAATACCGCTCCAAAGGTTTAGAGTAGTCCTAGAGGCTGCCAAGTAGAAGGAGAGTGTGGTGACAGTTTAGGAGAATGAGGCTTGGGCTTGTCAAGTCCCTCTTATAAAGGTGTACTCAAATCAAGTAATCCCTTCATGAATTCAATTCAAGTTTGATTCTCAATTCATAGTAGTTTGCGCAAGTAGTTACTTGTGGGTTCATTGCTTTAATTTATTAGAGGTTCTAGTTGTAGTTTTGTGTTCGGAACAACTAGATTTGTGATTTAGACCGTAAGCGTGGTGCATAGGTTAGAAATCACCCGTGAATATCTTGTAGACCCACAAATTGAAGAGGTAGGCAGTAAGTGGTGACAGCCCTATCTGTCCTTTGTAATCCTCCACGTTTGGCTATGCCATAGGCTCTTCCAGAGAGTCGTCCCAGTATTGTTAGGGGTAGACCCATGCCCGAAACAAGCAGCTACTGCAAATTCTTTTGAATTAGAATCAATACTTTTAATTCCTCTCTCTTCCTTGCCTACCAAACAACTTTGTGTTCATTGGTGAATTAGTTCATAAGATTACACACACATTCCTTGAATTCGATACGATTGGAATACTCTCTTAAGGGGAAGTGCTACACGATAGTTTTCGTGCGCTTGCAGATTTTTATCTGTGGCATAAGAAATTGCTACACGATTGCTATGAAGCAATTTCGGATTTTCACCGGAATGTCTTCAGCAAGACCCGCCATATAACAGACTAAAGAATCAACCAGTTGGAGCTGCATTGGTGGTTGGGTAAGCTCCGCAAAGTTTAGTTGGTCGAAGACCACCTTGGGCATCACACTCACACTTACTCCAAGGTCACAAAGTGCCTTGTCAAAGTAGTGAGCCCCAGTCGAGCAAGATATGAAGGGATATCCAACGTCCTTTAGCCAGTTGCCTTCCCATAGAGAAATTATGTTGACATTTTCCACGGAAGGTTCAAGCTGCCCTGGCATTTTGCCATTTTCCATTGGTGGAACAGCAGCTGGCAGTTGAGCCCACTGAGTTTCCAGCATCTTGTTCAAGCTTAGTTGATTCTTGAAGGCTGAGGATATTCCTTCAATCTTGGCAATGATATTATCTAGGGTCTTGTCATTAGCCGACAACTTCTTTGATAGTGCATCATTGATCTTCAGTTGGCTAATGGCAAGCTCTCTCAAGTAGGGTTGATTTCAATTGTTGCCAATGTTATTGTACCCTCCTTGAAATAAAGGGCGTGGTTGGCCCCAACCTTGACCTCCTAGACGATAACCATTTTTGTTCCCATTGTTAGCTACGTATAAAGCATCCTCACAGGTTTCTGGGCACTGTCAATGAGAAGAAGGCACCTCCAGCAGCAGCATTCACATGGTCACGAGTGGAAGAGATCACCATTTTGTAGAAGTTTTGAATAATCAGCTAGCGTAGGATCGTAGAGCACGTGAAAAGCTACAAGGGGGGTGAATGGTAGATTACAACTTTTTCAACAGAAACAATGGAAAACCCTTCGCAGAAAAATTATCTGTTAAAGAAATTGTGTGTTCATCCAATCTAAACGTGACCAATTGTGACAAAAGCAGTATATATTGTGGAAAATCAAATCACGAAGACGTCACAACAAGAATCACAAAAATTCGACGAGAAAAAACTCAAGTTATGATTGGAATATTGAACAAAATTCAATATGTTCTATCCAAGAAAAACAGATCTACAACACTATAAAAAACTAGTGTTGATCCGAAACCACAAATCTAATGACCATGCAATTTTTACAGATAATAGATAATCAAGTCGTGAAGACAACTCAAAAAGAATCATGTCATTTGGATTGGCAAAACTCGAGTTATGATAAAACCAATGAAGCAAGATAGTGTTGTGCAGAAACTCGACGAGAAAAACTTGTTTGAAACGAGTCGGATGAACAAGGCACAAAAGTTCCTTTAAACTATGATCTCTATTCAATATAACACAAGGGGAACAGCCCAAAATCCATGTACCACGATCTCTAGCATCTCTTGCTTATATAACCAGCCATGAGGCCAACCCAAACCAAACTAGGACTCGTATCCTACTCAGTTTCCACTGAAACTTTCCCTAACTGCTCAAGACTCTTCTATACGCAGATAGAAGCAATCTTAAGACTTCCAAACACCTTACGAACATATCCCACATTCCTAACAACTACTCAACTTCATGATTCACATGAAATCCTATCATAACCAGCTAAAATCTTTCCATATTTGAGTCAAACCCGACTCAGCCGCAGCCTGAGTCCATAACCTAGTCGGTTGGACCATTCCAACCAATTCTTTGTGTCCGCTTCACTTCATCATGCCTTGGAACCATGCATCCATGTCCATGCACTCATGCACATGTGCAGACACCTTCCAACGACGTCCACGATACCTTCATATGCATTGTTCTTGATTCAAACATGCTACGCAACCTCCCGATCAACTCAACCACAATTCCTCCCAAACTTTGTTGTTTAACCTCATCTTCTCCCTAAGACTAGTTCAATGGATCCCATCACCAGCAATGTCTTGAACTCAAGCAACACCTGCACATGAATAAACAAACAATACTTTCGAGCACAAGTCCTCGACTTGGCTCACGTTAGTTTTGAAACCACAACACCTTACATGAGAACCTCACATAAGCATGTTGCAAACCATAGCAAAAAGATATCAGCCATAACCACCAAAACACATGAAAACTTAGTAAAAGAATACTAAGCAAACTTTCCATAATCCAAAAAGCAAGTTCATAACATTGCAAGTTAAAAGCAGAACCATTGCAATGTAGCACCGGACATTGCCAATGCTAAACAGACCTGGATGTTACCATAGCTAGCAGAACCTAGCGCCGAAGCTAACCAAAGCTAGTCGGACCTAGCGCCGGAGCTTACCAAAGCTAGTCGAACCTAGCGTGAGAGCTTACCAAAGCTAGTCAGACCTAGCGCTAGAGATTACCAAAGCTAGTCGGACATAGCACCGAAGCTTACCAAAGCTAGTCGGACCTAGCACCGGACCTACCAAAAACATGTCGGACCTAGCCAAAGCATGTCATACCTTACGTTGAACCTTGCCAGAGCTACCCAAAACAAGCCGGACCTATCATCGGACCTTGCAGGAGCTCGGACCTAGAGTCAGTCCTTGTTAAAAGGATGTTTTGGCAGAATTCAGAAAATTTTATCATCATAGCCAATGTATTCAGCACACATAGGTCTCACAATCTCCCGTTGATGAATGCATTGGCAACACCACTTAGAATCTGAACATTGGCTTATTCACATAAAAAGTTTTGAAAACAATCAAATGAGAAAGAAATTTTAAAAAAAATACCCCCCTTTTGTAAATCAGAAATAAAATGAGAAGAAAAACAAAAAATTCTCACCTTGAAGAACTGTGCCAAAACACTTGTGAATGTCTGCAATATGTGTAGGGACCAGAGTCCACACATCCGAGGATCTCATTGGGTGGTGCTGTGTGATGCGGCACCTAACAGCACACACGAAAAGAATACCAAAATATACAAAGTTTTCATTTCATAAATATATTCAGAGTTTACAAAACAGTGTACATTAGAAGTACACACGCAGCGGAATTTAATACTCATATTCTCACCTATCTAAGCATAAGAGAAAACGTCCATGCCCTAGGACGCTTCTCACTAGCAACATGACGATCATTTAGCAGCGGTGTGGTTCACATGAGATTTATCTCGAAAACTCGAGTCTCATGTACAACCTGAACAGCAGAAATAAAACTAATACCTGCAAAAATCGTTAAAGCGCAAACGTGAGCATAAGGCTCAGCAAGATTAACCCGTCTCACTAGACATATGCAGGGGTAAGTACTAAGCATAGGTAAGGAATAGCATAAAGGACTCACCTATAAGTAGATCCTTATAATCATGTTTTAAGTAGCAAATGACATTCTTCAGGCACGGCACATCATAGACTCCACAATCAAATAAGAAACGCTTTGCCGATGATATGACATGCCCCAAAGCACATAATGCTATTACAGCTAAAGTATGGGGAAACTGTAAACTTTTAATTATACTATCTCTAAGCCAAACAAGGTTGCAATACAATAATTAAGCATATCAGTAATATTTATCATCATTCCATTACTCTTGTTTACTACGTCACAACTCAGTGAACAAGTGGTACTCTATTACCGCGAGGTACGGTGATTGTAATCAGGACACACCTGAAATACATGACACATACGCCCGCTCAGAAGTACCTTTCACTGTACTCCTCTCTCACGTCGTATGTGGCCACCTTTCACCCGTCATCCCAATGTCGAACCAGTTCTACCGTCCCAAAAGTAAGGTCCCTAACTGAGCACGTCGAAGTTGCTCCTTAGAGGTTCCCACCTTACGATCATCTTCCCCCGAAGGACAGCTGTATAAGTTTTGACACGAGGGTGCCCGAGCTACATCAGTTTAATGGACACCATTAATCCATTATGAAACCGGTACTATTCAAACTTCATCAACAGGGCCATACACGAGACGGTCCTTAACCGACACAGACAGGGCTACAACCAACCTCCACATTTGCCTTACCCTTACCGGCCCAGGCCCAAATGTGGTCGCAAGCATTGTCCCCCTCATCCGGGATCAGACAACCTTGCGCGTCACATCCTACAAGAACATCCCTGTCCACATCTCTAATTATTAAGAGTGAACATTTTGGTAACATCTCGCGAGTAGATTCCCCTACTTGACTTCTCTTGCAAGTAGAATTCAACTACTTGACTTGTGATCAATAAAATGTGACCCTGTCGCGAGTAGATTCCAACTACTCGACTTCTACCGGATTTTCTATACATTAGCAAAGCAGTTACTACAGGTCAAACTGTAACTCGTTCCCAACTTTCCCATAGGATTTATGGTCATGCAAGTGGAGTATCAATCACCCTATACGTAATGCACATATGAAACTTAAGACGTAATGTGAGAAATACTGCAAAACTCTGTAAAGCTTTTAAATGCAAACTGGGGCTTGCCTTAGTTTGCGCTAAGTCAAAGAGTCAGTGGCTTGATGCTTCACGAACCAGTCCTCTTCGACTTATTTCCGTCACGGCGTCTATCGCAATGTTTATGCATATAACACATAATATACTTTAATAACTTAACTAATGAATATGCACACATTATGCAATGTCATACTCATAAAGGAAGTATGTTTGTAATTCAAGAATGAATAAGGTGTATTGTTGGGTATTATATTGGATTTGGGTAGGTTAATTTGATATTACTTCATAATATAGAATGTACATAGGAAATTTCTATATAGTCATGGATATAAGGAAACTAAACAAAATTAAATCCTTATGCAGATGAGTACTTTTGGCTCTGATAATTTATCTCTGGTATACAGATGTGATGAAGAAAGTTTCATAAAAAATTCAGAGAATTTGATGGGAGAAACTGATCTACAAAATCCTATCAAGCTTTCATCATTTAGGAATTTGCAGATAAAACCTGAGGTTTTATCATGTCCAAGAATGGCACAGCTAGATAGTACTGATCAAAAGGAAGCTACTAAAATTGGTTTCACAAATTTTCAAGCTTACTACAGGAAGATATTGAATTTACAAGTCCTTATGAATTTCTGGATTTAATTTGTTATTTTCTGGAATTATAATTAACCTAGGCAAAGACTTTGAATTAAACCCTCTTAAACAACTTTTTTATGCCTGAAACTTTTACTGGAGCTTCTACATAACAAAATGATTGGTTGGATAAATTTCCAGAATTATCTGAATAGAATCCTATTTTCTATATTTTCCACAATTTATTATACTAATTTATTTATAGAATATTTTCTAGGGCTTTTCACGAATATTGGGATAGACCACTGGATAGCACATATCCTAAGGAGAATTACAAAGTTTGTTTCATCTAATTTGGAGCATTCTAGCGGAAGTTATAGTATTTCAAAGTTTAGGCATTTTTCAGGAATTCTTTTTGAATGGAAAAGGAAAACCGTTTAACATTGACACGTGGCCTCTAAATCTTCCCACCCAGCCGATGCCACACCGGGCTACAGAAATTAATCGCATTGCCACAGGAAATCCCGGTGCCACAGAAAATCCCTCGGGGGGGGGGGGGGGGGGGTGTCTTCTCCTTCCCCCCGACTCCGGTGGCTAGTGGCGGCGCCATGGCCGGAAAACCGCCGGCGACTCGCCGGAGAACGCCGAGCCACCTTCCCCGTGGCTGAAACTTGCCACCCGGGGGTTTTCGACCCTCAGATATTCAATGGTGGCCTCAGATTGGACTGAAACGGCCTGGAAACGTGCCTACACCAGCGACCGGCAGAATTCGACGATCGGCGACGGTGTTCTCGGTGTACGAGGCATGGGAAAAGATGGTTCTTGCACTGGAAGCTTTGTGGTTCTGCCCTGATCATCGGCCAACACTCCAATCACATTGAAATTGGCCAGAGGATTGGGGCACTGTGGAGCAGACTCTAGGCGGCATCGAGATTTGATATCCCGTCTAGCCGGAGTGGGGATATGGCTAGCTAATACCTCGGGAAGGTGCGCACGTAAGTGTAGAAGCTGGGGGCGGCTGGAATCATGGAGCTACTCACCAAGGAGGAAGGGCTTCGGGTTGTAGACGAAGAAGGTCAACGGCGCGCCGGGAAGAAAAACTGCGATCCCCTCTGGGAGGCTAGGTCCGGCGGCAGCCTCGGTTCAGTTATACGGCGAGTGGAGGGGCGCGCACCAAATCGTGGCTTCGCTTGAGCGGGGCTGCTGCGATTTGGGCGGCCGAGTGGAGCAACGCGGAAGGATGAAGAATAGCCGAGCGCTCGGTTCCTTTTATACCCGACCGACGGAGCGGAGCCGGAAGGCGTCGTGGACCGCCGTGGCACGCATGCACGCGGAGATCATCGAGCTGGAGGTCGCGTTGGAGAGCTTCTGGCCGCCTCCTCTGGCGCGTGCACGTGCAGCCGCTCGAGCAGAGGCGCTGCTGCAGAAGCAAAACGGAATACCTCTGCCTAGTGGGCCCCACTCTGCTCTTATCCCCTCCATTCTTTTATTTCTTTTTGTTACCCAAGCCTAGATGTGATAAGGACTCCAAATTCAGAAGAGAATTGGTCCTGTTATATTTGAATGGTTTGACAAATTTGAAAATCTGAATTGGCCAAATTGAAATTTGAATTAGATTCAAATTCACATTTATATGTTTTATGTATGTATTTTAATCTTCGCCAATTATTGCCTTTTAAATGGCCATGGGTTTCCAATAATGTGCTCAATAATTAGTCTACTGCAGATTTGAAATTGAACACTTAATTTGAATATATTTCTATTCCACATATCACATGTTTGGTTTCCTACAAATTTGAATTAGATTCAAATTCAGTTTTTATAATCTATATGCATGTAATTTAATTCTTTCCCCCAATATTAATGTATATAATGTCCAATGTTTTTAATTGCCTAACCTGATCAAATGGAGAATATGTTTTTGTACCTTGACCATTGATTTGAATATTTTGTACATTTCCATATATACTTTTATTTACACATGTTTGTTTTATTTCTTTTGATTTTTCCCTTGTGATCAAAGCACATAATTTCAGGTGTCTTAAATTTATGATTCAAGAATGTTTAGAATTTAAGCTTAGCTGGTTCCAAAAATAATAATAGGTTTAAACTATAGCTTCCAATAAAATTTTTACACTTACATCTATATGACTTTATTTGCTTTCATTTTTAGCTTGGTCCTCATTGTACATACTTAAACTATTATTTCATGTGCCATACATTGGAGACAAAAGCTTCCAAAAGTTTGGGATTTTACATTCCTCCCCCCTTAAAAGAATCTCGTCCCGAGGTTAAAAAAGGAGAGGAAATGTCGGAGTGTATCATCGTTGATACGATGATAGCAACTCCAGATAGTTGGAGCGAAGATAGTCTTCACTCTCCCATGTAGCTTCTTCAACGGTGTGGTTCCTTCATAACACTTTTTAGAACCACAACGTTCGATTTCTTGTCTCTCTCGTCTTCTCATCAATAATCCGGATCGGTTGTTCAACATAGGTCAGATCCGGCTTCAGTTCTTCCATGTCCTCAGATATAACTTCTATTGGAGTTTTGAGACACTTCCTTAACTGAGACACGTGGAATACGTTGTGTACTCTGGACAAGGACGCGGTTAGCTCCATCCGATAGGCTACGGGTCCACATCTTTCCATGATGGGGAATGGCCCGATAAATCATGGAACTAACTTTCCTTTTACTCCAAAGCCATAAATTCCTTTCATCGGAGAGACAAGAAGATACACGTGGTCTCCGATGTTAAAGCTCAAGGGACGACGTCGCTTGTCAGCATAACTCTTCTGACGAGTCTGAGCTGCTCTGAGGTTTGCCTGAATTAGTGTAACTCGTTCTTCAGCTTCATTGGTGAGATCCACTCCGAAGATTACTCTCTCTCCAGACTCACACCAATTGAGTGGTGTGTGTCACTTCCGACCGTAGAGAGCTTCAAAAGGTGCCATTTTGATACTGGACTGACGACCATTATTGTATGAGAACTCTGCCAACAGTAAATGATCATCCCAGTTCTTTCCGTGATCTATGGCACATGCCCTTAGCATATCTTCTAGGATCTGGTTCACCCTTTCAGTTTGTCCATCAGTTTGAGGATGGTATAACGAGCTTCAGATTAACTTAGTATCCATTGCTGCGTGTAGTTGCTCCCAGAAACGAGCAACAAACAACGATCCTCTGTCAGAGACGATGGTGCGAGGAACTCCGTGTAAGCACATGATCCGTGACATATACAGCTCAGCATACTTCTTTGCATTGTACACCGTGTTCACAGGAATAAAGTGTGCTGACTTGGTTAATTGGTCTATGATTACCCAAATATAATTGTGCTTGTGGAACGTGAGAGGCAATCCAACAATGAAGTCCATACTAAGATCCTCCCATTTCCATGCAGGGACACTTAAAGGTTGTAGTGGTCCCGCTTTCCTCATATAGCCAGCCTTCACTCTTCTGCATGTATCACACTTGGACACGTACATTGCAATCTCTCTCTTCATTTGTGACCACCAGAATTTCGTTCTGAGATCTTGATACATCTTGTTGCTTCCTAGATGGATTGAATACTTCGACAGGTAAGCTTCATCCAAGATCTTCTTTCTAAGTTTCATGTTTCGGGGTACTACTATACGATCGTTGAACCATAGATTTCATTGTTCATCTTCCCGGAAACATTTTACCTCTCCGTCTATCATTCTCTTCTGAATGTGGCACATAGCCTTGTTTTTCTTCTAAGCTGCAATAATCTCCTCTCGGATTGTAGGTATGAGAGCAAGATTATATAGAGCTCCGTAGGGAACCAACCGTAGACTTGGTTCTTACTCTTCATCCGGAATGATGGTTATGTTGTGCACATGAGATTTCCAACTCAAAGCATCGGCAACTACGTTTGCTTTGGCCGGATGGTAATGAATCTCAAGTTCATAGTCCTTTATAAGCTCTAACCATCTTCTTTGCCTCATATTCAAATCCTTTTGAGTGAATATGTACTTGAGGCTCTTGTGGCCTATGTATAGATGCACTAGATTTCCCATTATGTAGTGTCTCCACATTTTCAATGCCATTACCACGGCAGCCAACTCCAAGTCATGAGTCGGATAATGCTGCTCATGAGTCCGGGGTTGTCTTGATCCATATGCTATTACATGTCCTTCTTGCATCAAGACGCATCCCAGACCAGTGCCTGATGCATCGCAATAAATATCAAACGGCTTTGTCGTGTCTGGTTGAGCTAGAACTAGTGCCGTTGTGAGATGTTTCTTTAATATCTGGAATGCCTCTTCACAGGCTTCACTCCAGACATACTTGTTTCCTTTCTTCAGCAATTCTGTCATAGGCTTAGCCACTTTGGAAAAACTTGGAACAAATTTCCGGTAGTAGCCAGCTAAACATAAAAAACTTCTGACTTCATGGACGGAGGTCGGAGATTTCCATTTAAGTACCTGTACCACTTTGCTTGGATCCATAGCAATACCGTTTGTTGAGATAACATGACCCAGAAATGGTACCTTGTTAATCCAAAATTCACATTTGCTAAATTTGGCATATAGCTTATGGTCTCTCAATCGTTGAAGCACGATATTCAGTTGTTCAGCGTGTTCTTCCTCTGATTTGGAATAAACCAAGATATCATCTATGAAGACCACCACGAACTTGTCCAACTCCGACATGAATACCGAATTAATTAGATACATGAAGTGAGCCGGTGCGTTGGTGAGACCAAAAGACATGACAAGATACTCATACAGCACGTATCTTGTCGAGAATGCTATCTTGGGTATATCTTCAGCCCGTATCTTGGTCTGATGATAACCGAACCGAAGATCCATCTTCGAAAATACCTTAGCACCCACTAATTGATCGAATAGAATGTCAATCTGTGGAAGTGGATACTTGTTCTTTATAGTTACAACATTCAATGGACGATAGTCGGCACATAGCCTTAGTGTCTCATCCTTCTTCTTCACGAATATCGCTGAGCATCCCCAAGGTGATGAGCTGGGACGTATGAATCCCTTCTCAACTAACTCATTCAACTGTTCTTTTAGCTCTGCCAATTCCTTGGGTGCCATCTTGTAAGGTCTTCGAGATATGGGTGTGATTCCCGGTATTAACTCAATCTTGAATTCCACATCTCGCTCAGGTGGCATGCCTGGCAGATCGTCAGGAAACACATCTGGGTAACCCCGAACAACTGGAATGTTCTCTAGCTTGGCTTCCGTGTTATACACCACTAGAAGTTGTGGTGTCACATTCTTCAGAACCAAAGTATGCTGCTCGTGCCTTTTAGAATTCAGTTACACGATACGAGCACTGATATTGAAGATTGCATCATGATGTGTCAACTTCCCAAGATAATGTCAATTTTCTGCCCGTCCAATATAATGAAGGTGGTAGGGTAAATTCTACCATCCAAACATAGAGGTGCTCGGACAATAATCTGGTTGGCTGACATTTTTCCTCCAAGTGAATTTATTGTATACGGTGTTGATAGCGTTGTTGATGATAATTGACGCTTCAACACGAACTCCTTGCTGATGAAATCATGGGTTGCTCCAGAATCAAATAACACAAATGTTGGTTGAGCATTTAAGCTGAACATACCCGCTAACATGGGTTCTCCTACTAGAATATCCTTGACAGCTATAAAGTTGAGGCTGCCGGCTTTCATTTTCTTCTGTTGCCTACGAGATTGAATATTTCTCGGAGGAGCAAGTTCTAGACTGATGTCTTGTTTAGCTGCACGACCTTCTAGAACTAACTGCTCTTTATCACCACCACTATGTATTGTCCTTTGCATTGCCTGCAGCGGAGTAACTTTTCGTGCCACTCGTGGAGGTTGTGTACAAGAACTCACTTGCTGCTGCATCTCAGGTTCTTCCATCCACTGCATTGGTGGTAACCAACTCTGCATCGGTAGCTGTCTTGCAAGTACCCGAACTTCCAGTTCGTCTGGTAAATGATATACCAGTTGATATTTCCGAGGAGTACCACTAATATCATCCGTTTATGTGATGCTCTTCCTCATCTCCGCCTGACAACAAAGAGAAGCATCTTCCTGCCATATAGCATTACTGACCAATTCATTACAGTCTCCTTTGTTGAATAGGACCAATCTCTCACGAAGTTTGGCACTCAAGCCTCGGAAAAATAGGTCACACCTCGAAGCATCTGTACTCACATAGTCTAGTGCATATTGTGCCAACGGGTTGAATTCTCTGGAGTACTCAAGAGCACTCCTCCCCCCTTGGGTCAATTCTACAAACTCTTCAAGCTTTGACATGATAATCCCACTCGGAATATACCGAGCACAGAACGCATCACGGAATTCATTCCAATTCATGTGATGTCCTTCAATGGTCATGGCGAGATACTCTGCCCACCAAGCTCCAGCAGATCCATGAAGCTGCTGAACTGCAAAGTCCACCTTCTGATGTTGGAATATTTGGGCCTAGGCCCAACTATTCTCTCTTGAATTCCAAAGGTGTAAAGGAGGCATTAATCCCACATTGACTATTTGAGGAGAGTAGCACTTATTTATAAGGGAAGCTATTTTCTATGTGTGGAATATGTGAGAGAATGGTAGCTATAGCCACAAACAAATCACACGCACGCGCGCGCGCGTATTCGCGTATTCGCGTATTTTCGCGTGAGTTAACGCGTGACTTGTGACTTGCGACGTGGCGACTGGCGCAATAAATCTGTTCTCTCTCTTTTGATAAAACTGACACTAATATGACTTTAATTTGCTGCAATTCGTGGCACTTTATGAGTCAGTTTTTGGAAAATAATGGTATGCAGTAACTGACGCAATTATGCTGCAAATACTGAAGTTTATTGTCTTCAGTTACTAGAGCTTAATTGTGCTGCTTTACTGTATACTTAATTCTTTCAGTTACTAGAGTCTATCACTATATATACAGAATGAGTGCTTTCATTCTGGAGTACAGAGGTGAACAGACTCACTAGTCCACCGTGTTGAGCGTCAGCTACAGGCTAGTCCATCCCTCCTGTCGGCGTGTCACCGACGTGTGGGAGAGCAGTGTCTCCGAAACCACGTCCTAGTGAAGGATCTGCACGGATTGGGACGAATCAGGTTTTTGGGTAGCGTTCGCGCGACTGCTCAATAGAAGATCTGCTTCATCTACGATCTTCTTCACACACTCCTCTCGTCATTTTTCAAGCTGGAAGCGTCAGCACTGTAAGTGAAGATGAGTTTTCTACGCATGAATATGATAGATATAATCTGTTTTATTTGCATGTTCATGTTCATGTTTTGTGGACTATCTATCATCCGTAATGTTGTAATTTTAGGAATTAATTTTGTTTCTAAAGTGCATTGTTTTCTAACATTCCAAAAACCTGATAGGCACTTTAAGATGGGTAATAGCTTTGCTGATGCGATGAAACCTGAGAAGTTCGCTGGTTCGAACTTTAAGAGATGGGCTACAAAACTTGACTTGTGGCTCACTGCTATGGACATATCTTATGTTCTAAAGTCTGTAGATCGACCCATGACTGTTGAAAAACAGGCTGAGTTTGATAAGGCTAATGTGATGGCAGTGGGTTGTATTTTAAGTGTGTTGTCCGACAAACTGTGTGATGTTTATATGACTCATAAGAGCGCAAAAGAGCTCTGGGAGGCCATCGAACACAAGTACGGTGCGTCGGATGCTGGACATGAGTTGTATGTCATGGAGCGCTATCACGATTTTAAGATGGCAGACAACCGTTCAGTGGTTGAGCAGGCTCATGAAATACAACTTATTGTCGGAGAGCTCCAACAACTTGGACTAAATTTGCCTGATCGATTTGTGGCTGGGGGCATTATTGCCAAATTACCTCCATCTTGGAGGGGATTTGCCACATCTCTGAAACATAAGAGACAGAACATTTCCGTTGAGGATTTGTTGGCTTCTCTTGATGTGGAGGAGAAAGCTCGGGCAAAAGATGGTGCGTCCAAGGTGCATGAAGGACAGTCCAGTGCTAATGTCATGCAGCATGCTGGACCAAAGAAAGGGAAAAATAAAGTTGTACACACCACCAACTTCAAGAGAAAGGAGAAGAAGAAGATAAACATGGCTGAGGTTGAATGCTATGTCTGTGGCAAGGTTGGGCATTTTGCCAAAAAGTGCACAGACAGGAAAGGCAAGAAAACTCAGCAAAAATCTGCCAACATGGTTATTAGCAATGCTGGAACAGCAGGGTATGGTAATGCATATACTGTTTTAACAGCATGTCAACCTACCGAATGGTGGATTGATACAGGGGCTAATATTCATGTCTGTGCTGATGTATCTATGTTTTCTTCTTATCAGGCTACCCACGGTGCCTCCGTCCTGATGGGAAACGGCTCACGTGCTTCTGTTCATGGTGTTGGTACGGTCAGTCTGAAGTTCACTTCGGGAAAGACCGTGCAGCTGAAGAACGTGCAGCATGCCCCCTCAATAAATAAAAATCTCGTCAGTGGCTCTTTGTTGTGTCGAGACGGATTTAAGTTGGTGTTTGAGTCTAATAAAGTAGTCGTGTCAAAATGTGGACTCTTTATTGGAAAAGGCTATGACAGCGGAGGTTTGTTCCGCTTTTCCCTTTCACATTCTAGTAGCTCTGTGGTGAATTTTTTGAATAAAGACGATGAAGCGAGTGTTTGGCACTCACGTTTATGTCATATAAATTTTGGATGCATCTCACGGCTATCTACCTTGAATTTAATTCCGAAAATTCCTATAGTGAAAGGTTCCAAGTGTCAAGCTTGTGTGCAAGCTAAACAGCCAAGAAAACCTCACTTTGCTGTTGATGAACGAAATACGACACTTTTGGAACTCATTCATTCCGACCTCTGTGAAATGAATGGCATATTAACTAAGGGAGAAAAGAAATACTTGATGACATTTATTGACGATTCAACTCGTTACTGTTATGTGTATTTACTTAAATCAAAGGATGAGGCATTAGATCACTTTAAAATCTATAAGGCTGAGGTTGAGAATCAACTAGAAAGGAAAATCAAGAGAATTAGATCTGATCGTGGGGGAGAGTATTTCTCCAATGAGTTCACCCAATTTTGTGTTGAGAATGGAGTTGTACATGAAAGAACACCACCCTACTCACCTCAATCAAATGGGGTTGCCGAGAGGAAAAACCGCACTCTAACAGACTTGGTGAATGCCATGTTAGATACTGCTGGTTTATCTAAGGATTGGTGGGGGGAGGCAGTTTTAACTGCAAACCATGTACTAAATAGAGTTCCCACTAAAAATAGTGAGAAAACTCCATATGAAGGCTGGAAAGGAAGAAAACCATCTCTTTCTTACCTACGCACATGGGGGTGTTTTGCTATGGTAAATATACCAATAGTTAAAAAGCGTAAACTCGGACCTAATACTGTTGATTGCATCTTTATTGGCTATGCTTCGAATAGTCCTGCTTATAGATTTTTAGTAATCAGATCTGATTCACCACTTATACTTGTTGATACAATAGTTGAATCTAGAGATGCCACGTTTTTTGAAAGTATTTTTCCTATGAATGATGCACGTAATTCATATGGTCATACGCATGACACAAATTATCCTTCATTCGAAACCTTAGAACAACCTCTTCTTACACCATCAGAAAATCTATTACAGCCGTATGATGGAGAAAACAATGAAACAGCTCATAGAATGAGCAAGAGACAGAGGATCCCAAAATCATTTGGTGATGATTTCATTGTTTACCTTGTGGATGATACACCCAAATCCATCCATGAGGCGTTTGCATCTCCTGATGCAGACGATTGGAAGGAAGCAATCCGTAGTGAGATGGAATCCATCATGACTAACGGAACCTGGGATGTAGTGGATCGTCCATTTGGTTGTAAAACGATTGGATGTAAGTGGGTGTTCAAGAAAAAGCTTAGGCCTGATGGTACTATTGAGAAGTACAAGGCCAGGCTAGTGGCGAAAGGTTATACACAAAAAGAAGGAGAAGACTTCTTTGATACTTACTCACCCGTTGCTAGAATGACAACAATTCGGGTACTTCTTTCTTTGGCTGCCTCACGCGGTCTTCTAGTCCATCAAATGGATGTGAAGACGGCTTTCCTTAACGGAGAGTTGGATGAGGAGATTTATATGGATCAGCCAGAAGGATTTGAGATACCCGGTCAAGAGAATAAGGTGTGTAAGTTAAAGAAATCTTTATACGGTCTTAAACAGGCACCAAAGCAGTGGCATGAGAAATTTGATAGTACCATGACACAAGCAGGCTTTGTTGTCAACGAGGCTGATAAATGTGTATATTATCGATATGGTGGGGGTAGAGGAGTGATCATGTGTTTATATGTAGATGATATATTAATTTTTGGAACTGATATTGATGTGATAAATGAGGTAAAATCTTTTCTGTTCCAAAACTTTGATATGAAAGACTTAGGGGAGGCTGATGTTATCTTAAACATCAAGCTGATAAGGAATGAGAATGGGATTACTCTCTTACAGTCTCATTATGTTGAGAAGGTCTTGAGCCGTTTTGGCTATTTGGACAGCAAGCCTTCACCAACACCATACGATCCTAGTATAATTCTTCGGAAGAATAAAAGACTAGGAAGAGACCAACTGAGATATTCTCAGATTATTGGTTCGCTCATGTACCTAGCTGGTGCTACTCGACCTGACATTTCCTTCGCGGTTAGCAAATTGAGCCGGTTTACTGCTAACCCAGGAGATGATCATTGGCGCGCGCTTGAGCGAGTTATGCGCTATTTATGTGGTACAATGAGCTATGGACTTCACTATACAGGAGACCCCAAAGTTTTAGAGGGTTATTGTGATTCCAATTGGATTTCTGATGCTGATGAGATAAAGGCAACAAGTGGTTATGTCTTTACTCTTGGAGGAGCAGCTGTCTCATGGAGTTCTTGTAAACAGACTATTTTGACGAGGTCAACCATGGAGGCAGAGCTTACAGCATTAGATACAGCTTCTGTAGAAGCAGAGTGGCTGAAGGAACTCTTGATGGATTTACCAGTGGTGGAAAAACCAATTCCTCCAATTCTTATGTAGTGTGACAATCAAACAGTTCTTGCGAAGGTGTCAAGTACAAAGGATAATATGAAATCCTCAAGACATGTGAAAAGACGGTTAAAATCTGTCAGAAAATTGAGAAACTCCGGAGTGATAGCCATTGATTATGTTCAAACGGTGAAAAATCTGGCAGATCCGTTTACAAAAGGTCTATCAAGAAATGTGATAGATAGTGCATCGAAGGAGATGGGATTGAGACCCACGTGAGTTATACACAGCGGTAACCCAAACCTATGTGATCGGAGATCCCGTGAATTAGAATTTGGGAAGAACAAGTTGTATGTATAACTAGGAGAGTATATAACTATGTAGTATCCACTCCAGTGAAGATGCAACACTCTCCATTCTGTAAGGAAGGATGACTTTAAGTCTTAATGTGTTCGGAGGCTATAGTGCGAGATACTGTCCTACAGAGTATTCTTGTACGAACACACCTATATGAGCTGACTGTTGGTCACAGTCTGTGAGATTTGGGAACTCTCTAAGAAGCTCATGAAAGAGACACGGGAGTATGACTTATAGGCTCCACCCGAGGACTGGCCCAATAGGCGCCTAGTATCAGTTTGGTCTTTAAATGAAACCATCTCGCGCAAAACTACCAATTCAAGGCATAGTCCATTGTGTAGTTGTGAGTTGGCAGATTTTTTAGATCTAGATGGATGTTCAACCGAATAGGTCTCCATCGTTAAACTGATATATCAAATAACATTGTGGACATACGATAAGTAGTGTCAGTTATACCTTTGGAATTTGGTGGGGATTGTTGGAATATTTGGGCCTAGGCCCAACTATTCTCTCTTGAATTCCAAAGGTGTAAAGGAGGCATTAATCCCACATTGACTATTTGAGGAGAGTAGCACTTATTTATAAGGGAAGCTATTTTCTATGTGTGGAATATGTGAGAGAATGGTAGCTATAGCCACAAACAAATCACACGCACGCGCGCGCGCGTATTCGCGTATTCGCGTATTTTCGCGTGAGTTAACGCGTGACTTGTGACTTGCGACGTGGCGACTGGCGCAATAAATCTGTTCTCTCTCTTTTGATAAAACTGACACTAATATGACTTTAATTTGCTGCAATTCGTGGCACTTTATGAGTAAGTTTCTGGAAAATAATGGTATGCAGTAACTGACGCAATTATGCTGCAAATACTGAAGTTTATTGTCTTCAGTTACTAGAGCTTAATTGTGCTGCTTTACTGTATACTTAATTCTTTCAGTTACTAGAGTCTGTCACTATATATACAGAATGAGTGCTTTCATTCTGGAGTACAGAGGTGAACAGACTCACTAGTCCACCGTGTTGAGCGTCAGCTACAGGCTAGTCCATCCCTCCTGTCGGCGTGTCACCGACGTGTGGGAGAGCAGTGTCTCCGAAACCACGTCCTAGTGAAGGATCTGCATGGATTGGGACGAATCAGGTTTTTGGGTAGCGTTCGCGCGACTGCTCGATAGAAGATCTGCTTCATCTACGATCTTCTTCACACACTCCTCTCGTCATTTTTCAAGCTGGAAGCGTCAGCACTGTAAGTGAAGATGAGTTTTCTACGCATGAATATGATAGATATAATCTGTTTTATTTGCATGTTCGTGTTCATGTTTTGTGGACTATCTATCATCCGTAATGTTGTAATTTTAGGAATTAATTTTGTTTCTAAAGTGCATTGTTTTCTAACATCTGATACTCGTCACACTGGATAAAACCCAGTGTAGCTTCAATAACCCGGATCCAATGATGTGCCTCCAACGGATCTGTTGCTTCCCTGAAGACAGGCGGTTGAGTTGTCAGAAAATTCAAATAAGAACTTTCATTCAGATCCCGTTGTCGTGATGCTTGAATAAAGCCTTGTTGCACCAATGTCTGAAGCAGCTGGTTGTTCTCACGATGAGACTCAACCATTTGTGCAATAACCTCCGTCAATCGGGTCGACAGCGGTTCTTGCGGTCGAGTCGAGTCATTTCCGCTGTGACTAGACTCTCCCGTTTAAGCGCTGGAACGAGTGCGAACCATACTGCAAGAATGACCAATTACGGTTACGTTCCAAGATTGAATGACAGTCGTTGCTTGAAAACATTAACCGTATATGAATCATAAAATTTTGCAGCATATTCATACACGTTCAAACGACACTCTGATTCTAAACTTCTCCTAGACCTCTTAACGAGCTTTTTTCAATGCTCCAGTTTCATAAACTGAACATACATACATCTTGACATGTTGCACAACTTTGGCAAGTTTCAAACATGCCTGTCCATAAACAAGTTTCCATTTCAATTGCATTGGCCAATCTGCTGTACAAAATTGACCAGTTTGCAAAGAACTCAGATTCTACTACAGTAAAGAGTAGAATCAATCCTGAACTTGAATACCAAAGTTACAGACAACTTCATTAGCTTTCGAAAAAAAATCTTACTTTGCTTCGTGATCAACTCTGGAACAAAAGTTATGATATTTCAAAGTTGACAGAATTCTGGAAAAATTTCAACAGCACCTCTTTTGGAAGTGGCTGATTTGAACATCAATTTCCATACAGTTCTGCCCAAAATTTGGAAAAACTATGAATTACAAAGTTTTAACACATATCATAAGCTTTCCAACGGTGTACCCTAGGAGCTATAGAAATTTTTCAACAGGAAGTTATGGTGGAAAAACAGAAACATTCCAGAGAGGTTTTGGCAGTTCTGTTTTCAGCAACAGGTTCTACCAAACTGGAATTTTCACCACTTTGAAGATTGATTCAGTTCTGGAAGTCTATAAACAAGTTGTAGAGCACTTCAAGACCTTTCCAAAACTGTGTTACACACCCACATTGGTTAAATCTAGCAAGAGATATGCTCTGTACAAATCCAGCAAAAATTCTGCCAGAAAAACAGGGAACTCTGCTTTTGAATCTTTTTGAAAATCACTAAACTCCAATTGAATCTTAGTTCAACATCAGAGTTCTATAGTTAATATTAGATTTTAAAACTTTCTTTTGGTTCTCAATTCAAGGTTTTACTTGTCTTCAACAGAAATGAATTTTTGGGGTGAAGTAAGGTGTGAATGCATCACAACAATTATGTCGGTACTACGTTACCTCACAAACTGAAAATCTTTACCGGATTCTTAGCCGGCATAACGTGCTATAGGTGGCACTAAAACGATCACTCGCAAATGTATTCTACTCGCAATACGCTCAACGTGGTTAGTGTAACTGTCACTACACTCAAACTACTGATCAATCATATGGTACCGTACGGTGCAGTCTAGCCCGCACGGGCGATCAATTCACAAAAACATATACGAAAGTAAAACATTCGTCCCGTATCATTCCATACGGGCCGCCTCGAGTTAAGCCACATCTCGGGGTACATGACCGGGATTTTTACCACCCGACGGGGTCCCACGTCTTTGCATAATGCTGCACCAGTAGGAGGCGCATCGGGTTATGTCCCACCCGACGGGGGCTCCCACTAATTTTGTGTCACACTGGGGTACCGCGTGTCATATGCTCTTAGAAACATGGAGAGTTTCAGAGACTCATATTGACATTTCCGTGCCAAGCCATGGAAATATCACATATTATATCTCGTATGCAGAGTTTACCGAGATTGATCCGCTCTCGGTGGCGTACCTTACCTCTTACCTGACGTTAGAGCGTCGTTACAGAATATAACAACACATATGTTAGCTTTGACACCTTATGTAACTAATACTATAATAGACCTTATGTGGGCATATAACTAATCCTAACTTGACTACTTCGTAGTTTTCGAAAATAGGCTCTTTTCGGGCGCGCTATTCCCAATGAAGCTCTGATACCATGCCTGTAGGGACCGGAGTCCACACATCCGAGGATCTCATTGGGTGGTGTTGTGCGATGCGGCACCTAACAGCACACACAAAAAGAATACCAAAATATACAAAGTTTTCATTTCATAAATATATTCAGAGTTTACAAAACCGTGTACATCCGAAGTACACACGCAGCGGAATTTCATACTCATATTCTCACCTATCTAAGCATAAGAGAAAAGGTCCATGACCTAGGACGCTTCTCACTAGCAACATGACGACCATTTAGCTGCTTTGTGGTTCACATGAGATTTATCTCGAAAACTCGAGTCTCATGTACAACCTGAACAGCAGAAATAAAACTAATACCTGCAAAAATCGTTAAAGGGCAAACGTGAGCATAAGGCTCGGCAGGACTAACCCGTCTCACTAGACATATGCAGGGGTAAGTACTAAGCATAGATAAGGAATAGCATAAATGACTCGCCTATAAGTAGATCCTTATAATCATGTTTTAAGTAGCAAATGACATTCTTCAGGCACAGCACATCATAGACTCCACAATCAAACAAGAAACGCTTTGCCGATGATATGACATGCCCCAAAGCACATAATGCTATTACAGCTAAAGTATGGGGAAACTGTAAACTTTTAATTATACTATCTCTAAGCCAAACAAGGTTGCAATACAATAATTAAGCAGATTAGTAATATTTATCATCATTCCATTACTCTTGTTTACTACATCACAACTCCATGAATAAGTGGTACTCTATTGCCGCAAGGGACGGTGATTGCAATCAAGACACACCCGGAATACACGACACATACGCCCGCTCAGAAGTACCTTTCACTGTACTCCTCTCTCACGTCGAATGTGGCCACCTTTCACCCGTCATCCCAATGTCGAACCAGTTCTACCGTCCCAAAAGTAAGGCCCCTAATTGAGCACGTGAAAGTTGCTCCTTAGAGGTTCCCACCTTACGATCATCTTCCCCCGAAGGACAGCTGTATAAGTTTCGACACGAGGGTGCCTGAGCTATATCAGTTTAATGGACCCCATTAATCCATTATGTAACCGGTACTATTCAAACTTGCTCAACAGGGCCGTACACGAGACGGTCCTTAACCGAAACAGACGGGGCTACAACCAACCTCCACATTTGCCTTACCCTTACCGGCCCAGGCCCAAATGTGGTCGCAAGCATTGTCCCCCTCATCGAGGATCAGAAAACCTTGCGCGTCCCGTTCTATATGAACATCCCCGTCCACATCTCCAATTATTAAGAGTGAACATTTTGGTAACATCTCGCGTGTAGATTCCCCTACTCGACTTCTTTTGCAAGTAGAATTCAACTGCTTGACTTGTGATCAATAAAATGTGACCCTCTCGCGAGTAGATTCCAACTACTCGACTTCTACCGGATTTCCTATACATTAGCAAAGCAGTTACTACAGGTCAAACTGTAACTCGTTCCAAACTTTCCCATAGGATTTATGGTTATGCAAGTGGAGTATCAATCACCCTATACGTAATGCACATATGAAACATAAGACGTAATGTGAGAAATACTGCAAAACTCTGTAAAGCTTTTAAATGCAAACCGGGGCTTGCCTTAGTTTGCGATAAGTCAAAGAGTCAGTGGCTTGATGCTTCATGAACCGGTCCTCTTTGACTTCTTTCCATAACGTCGTCTATCACAATGGTTATGCATATAACACATAATATACTTCAATAACTTAACTAATGAATATGCACACATTATGCAATGTCATACTCATAAAGGAAGTATGTTTGTAATTCAAGAATGAATAAGGTGTATTGTTGGGTATTATATTGGATTTGGGTAGGTTAATTTGATATTACTTCATATTATAAGAATGTACATAATAAATTTCTATATAGTCATGGATATAAGGAAACTATACAGAATTAAATCCTTATGCAGATGAGTTCTTTTGGCTCTGATAATTTATCTCTGGTATTCAGATGTGATGAAGAAATTTTCATAAAAATTTCAGAGAATTTGATGGGAGAAACTGATCTACAAAATCCTATCAAACTTTCATCATTTAGGAATTTGCAGATGAAACCTGAGGTTTTATCATGTCCATAAATGACACAGCTAGATAGTACTGATCAAAAGGAAGCTACTAAAATTGGTGTCACAATTTTGTAAGCTTCCTACAGGAAGATATTGAATTTACAAGTCCTTATCAATTTTTGGATTTAATTTGTTATTTTCTGGAATTATAATTAACCTAGGCAAAGACTTTGAATTAAACTCTCTTAAACAACTTTGTTATGCCTGAAACTTTTACTGGAGCTTATACATAACAAAATGATTGGTTGGATAAATTTCCAGAATTATCTGAATAGAATCCTATTTTCTATATTTTCCACGATGTATTATACTGATTTATTTATAGAGTATTTTCTAGGGCTTTTCATGAATATTGGGATGGACCACTGGAAAGCACAGATCGAAAGGAGAATTACAAAATTTGTTCCATCTAATTTGGAGCATCCTAGCCAAAGTTATAGTATTTCAAAGTTTAGGCATTTTTTAGGAATTCTTTTCGAATGGAAAAGAAAAACCCTTTAATCATGACACGTGGCCTCTAAATCTTCCCACCCAGCCAATGCCACAACGGGGCCACATAAATTAATCGCGTTGCCACAGAAAATCCTGGTGCCACAGAAAATCCCTCGGGGGGGGGGGGGGGGGGGTGTCTTCTCCTTCCCTCCGACTCCGGTGGCCAGTGGCGGCGCCATGGCTGGAAAACGGCTGGCGACTCGCCGGAGAACGCCGAGCCACCTTCCCCGTGGCTGAAATTTGCCACCCGTGGGTTTTTGACCCTCAGGAATTCAATGGTGGCCTCGGATTGGACTGAAACGGCCTGGAAACGTGCCTACACCGGCGACCGGCGGAATTCGATGATCGGCGACGGTGTTCTCGGTGTACGAGGCATGGGAAAAGATGATTCTTGCACTGGAAGCTTCGTGGTGCTGCCTTGATCATCGGCCAACACTCCAATCGCATTGAAATCGGCCGGAGGATGGGGGCACCGTGGAGCATACTCTAGGCGGCGGCGAGATTTGAAATCCCGGCTAGCAGGAGTGGGGATATGGCTAGCTAATACCTCGGGAAGGTGCGCATGTAAGTGTAGAAGCTGGGGGTGGCTGGAATCCTGAAGCTACTCACCAAGGAGGAAGGGCTTCGGGTTGTATACGAAGAAGGTCGACGGCGCGCCCGGAGGAAAAACCGCGATTCCCTCCGGGAGGCTAGGTCCGGCGGCAGCCTTGGTTCAGGGATACAGCGAGTGGAGGGGCGCGCACCAAAACGTGGCTTCGCTTGAGCGGGGCTGCTGTGATTTGGGCGGCTGAGTGGAGCGACACGGAAGGACGAAGAATAGCCGAGCGCTCGGTTCTTTTTATACCCGACCGACGGAGCGGAGCCGGGTGGCATCGTGGACCGCCGTGGCGCGCATGCACGCGGAGACCATCACGCTGGAGGTCGCGCTGGAGAGCTGCTTGCTGCCTCCTCTTGCGCGCGCGCGTGCAGCCGCTCGAGCAGAGGCGCTGCTGCAGAAGCAAAACGGAATACCTCTGCCTCGTGGGCCCCACTCTGCTCTTATCCCCTCCATTCTTTTATTTCTTTTTTTTAACCAAGCCTCGATGTGATAAGGACTTCAAATTCAGAAGAGAATTGGTCCTGTTATATTTGAATGGTTTGACAAATTTGAAAATCCGAATTGGCCAAATTGAAATTTGAATTAGATTTAAATTCATATTTATATGTTTTATGTATGTATTTTAATCATCGTCAATTATTGCCTTTTAAATGGCCATGGGTTTCCAATAATGTGCTCAATAATTAGTCCACTGCAGATTTGAAACTGAACACTTAATTTGAATATATTTCTATATCACATATAACATGTTTGGTTTCCTGCAAATTTGAATTACATTCAAATTCAATTTTTATAATCTATATGCATGTCATTTAACTCGTTCCCCCAATATTAATGTATATAATGTCCTATGTTTTTAATTGCCAAACCTGATCAAATGGAGAATATGTTTTTGTACCTTGATCATTGATTTGAATATTTTGTACATTTCCATATATACTTTTATTTACACATGTTTGTTTTATTTCTTTTGATTTTTCCCTTGTGATCAAAGCACATAATTTCTGGTGTCTTAAATTTATGATTCAAGAATGTTTACAATTTAGGCTTAGCTGGTTCCAAAAATAATGATAGGTTTAAACTAGAGCTTCCAATAAAATTTTTACACTTACATCTATATGACTTTATTTGCTCTCATTTTTAGCTTGGTCCTCCTGGTACATACTTACACTATTATTTCATGTGCCATACATTGGAGACAAAAGCTTCCAAAAGTTTAGGATTTTACAATATGTGATCAGTTTCTCCCCCTTTGACAATGTATTAAGCATGGTACAAAAGAGAAATTTTAATTTGTTATGATCATATTATAACATATACATATAAAACAAAGCTCATCCAAGTAATACTATCAAGTAACTTACACTATCACATCAATGAAATACATAAAGTAGTGTAAGCCATGCTAGAGATAAAATGTAATTTTCAATTTAAGCAAGTCATGATCTCACAAACTTAACTATTTCAAAACTTGAAAGCATGACACTTGTTGCTGCATTTTTCATTTTTCCATATTATTTAAGGCACAAATTCTTATCATATAACATTTGTAAGAGATTATATGCCGCATCTTCCTTATTCTAACCAACCAAGCCTAGGTTATGTCATTTGACAATCAGAAGCTTAAGGACATGGTTTTAGTCATACACAACTTTTTATAAGTTCATATATAAGTGCAATGATAAGCCATCTCAAAAGAAGAAGTGTGATGCATGCATATTGTCTTCTTCTTTTCTCATTTTTATTTGATCATAAAAGCTCAACATGTGGATAGATGATTGATTAATTTTTTATTATTAAAAGCACTTGTGAGCATGCAACAAGTTCAAAACAGCAAGAATGTTCGTTCATGACCAGATTTAGTGTAAGTAATTATTCCAATTACTAGTCATAGCAAAAATGAGTAATGTAGTAAGAACTTTCAGCATGTAAAAGGAATCACCAAGTCATATGTGTATGAAATACTATGTTCATATTATTTTAAATTCAGATTCACATATGACTTCCCAAGTCTCAAAACTCCCCCTCGATTTAAGCCTTGAGGATGCATAACCCCTATTTCACTATGAATGAAACAAAAACGAGAGAAATTCAAAGGTTTTGTGAAAATATCAGCCAATTGTTGTCCGGTATCTATATGGTGAAGCACAATGTTTCCTTTTTAAATATTATCATGGAGAAAGTGATACCTAATGTCAATGTGCTTTGTTCTCGAATGTTGCATGGGATTTTTAGCAATGTAAATGGCACTAGTGTTATCACAAAATAGTAGAACACAATCTAGATCAGCCCCATAGTCCTTAAGTGTTTGAACAATCAAAGAATTTGTGAACAAGTAGTAGCAGCAGCTACATATCCGATTCAATCGTGGCTTGTGGAACTGAGTTTTGTTTTCTAGAGGACCAAGCAACAAGTGAATTACCAAGAAAATGACAAGCACCCGAAGTACTTTTCCTATCAATTCTACAACCCCCAAAACTAGCATCCGAGAAAGCATTCAAATAACGGTTGAGGAATAAGAAAAATGCCAAATTCTTGAGTTTCATGTAAGTACCTGAGAATCTTTTGATGGCTTCACGATGTGAAGCACGTGGGGAAGCTTGAAATCATGCACAAAGACATACAATGAATTGTATCTCCGAACTTGATGTCGTGAAAAACAAAAGTGATCCGATCATGCTTCTATATTCTTTTTGGTCCACGGGTTCACCATCTTCATCAAGTTCAAGTGTCGTTGTTGTACCCATTGGTCCGAAGAGGCTTGCTTTTGTTCATGTTGAAGTGCTTAAGAAGGTCTCTTGTATACTTCGTTTGATGCACAAAGGTACCTTCCTTGGTACGATTGATTTGTAGCTCCAAAAAGTACGTGAGCATACGCATCTAAAATTCTGAACTCATCATAGTGGAAAACTTGGACACATGATCATGAGAAGCACAGCCAAAGATAATATCATCCACATACACTTGAACGGATAATGAGTCATTGCCATGCTTAAGCACAAAAAGAGTTTTATCAACCTTGCCCATGGTAAACCCCTTTTCAAGTAACAATGTTTTTAACCTATCATACCATGCTCTAGGGGCTTGTTTGAGACCGTACAAGGCTTTTGACAGTTTGTAAACATGATGAGGAAAATTTTAATTTTCAAAACCCGGTGATTGTTTGACATAAACCTCCTCATCTATGTAGCCATTAAGAAAAGCACTTTTAACATCCATTTGATATAACTTGAAACAATTTGATGCAGCATGTAAAATCCCTAATTTCAATAATTCAGTTCAGTTACGACAGAATTTTTTTATTAATAAAAAGAAATAGAAAGGCAATGAGAAAAACAAATAAATAGAAACTCCAAATGAGGGAATTCAAAAAAATAAACTTAGCTACTGTTCAAGTTAATTTAACATGAAGACTTGAGTTGACCAATGGATTCCAAATATTTCAAATAGCCTCCCTGCAAACTTTTATAATTTTTGAAGCAAGCTTGCTATTTAATTCAATAGCTACATTGAATTCAACTCAAATTCAAATTCAGGTTTGAATTTAAATGAAACTTTGTCAAACCAACTATGGGAATTCAAAATCAAATTCTATATGATTAATCCAGCCATCCCACAAATATCTAGCAAATTTTGGAATGAATTAGGTGGTAGAATTGATGGGGAAAGGATGAGGATGAGGTGGGACCCACTTGTCATCCAAAGCAAAGTGTTGTTTTGGCTCTCCAAGTGACACCACATGCCATGCAATGTCCAGGCATCTGCTTGCACTGTTGTGGTCGACTCCAGCTGCCCCCGGCATGACCTGGCCTCCTCCTTATCTCCCCTTCATGGCCCTGAGCTGACCACTTCTTCACCTTCAAGTTTCCCAAGCCATATTTGCTTCTCTCCCGATTCCTCCTCTGTCCAGCCGATTTGCAGAAAAGGTACTCTGTGTTGAGCACTTTTCTTTGCCTCTATTCACTCCCCAAGCTCTTGCACAGCTTAGTGATCAAGTTCTTGCACAGCTAGGCCATCCCCGAAGCTGTTAACTTCGAAACCGAAGCCGCCGGAAATCTCCTCTGTTTTGCCGCGCCTTTGCTCATCGTCGACCCGACGATACGGCCATCATCTCGACTCGGTCCTAAAAGGAAAAAGATTCGCATAATCATGTTCTAGCTGCTCGTAATGTTTCATCCCATGCCATGCCTCCTATCCATGTATTTGCTTTTCTTCCGACGAACTTCGGTTATGAGTAGAATTTCTTCGCGCGTGAGATTCCTTTTATACAGTTAATTATTCCTTGTGCACTTGTGATACGTTGTTTTATATGGCCAGGCGCCTCACCTCGAAGAAGATCCATCGAGTTTCATCGAGTATTCACGCCAGAATACAATTTTTCCCCATCCGCCGGTCCTTCCTTCCTCTGTCCATCGGCGCTACCATTCTCCAAGCCATTTCACTCCTTCCTACGGTCAGATTCTTGTTCCCCATGCTTTTATGTTTCTTCCCGAGGTTTTCCCGATCAGTTTCACCCACCGGAGGGCTCAGCTGGCATGGCCGAAACCCTAATCGCCGCCGCCGCCGTCGCGTTGCCATTTTCGGCGACCTATCACTGTTGAGGACTGCACCACCGTTTTCCTCGTCTGATTTTAGGTGGGGGCGGCAAGATTGGAGTGCCGCCATTCCCTGGAGTGGGCTGCGGCGAGGGGCCGCCGTCGGGCGCCGCCGCGCGCCGTCGGAACCGACGGTGTTGCGAGGTAGAAGACGAACCCCGCGGGGCCTGGCCAGCAGCCAAAGAAACGGCGCGCCCGGATCAGCTGCAGCTTGGGGATCGTTTGTGACCACACGATTAACACAGTAACCCTCCGTGATGCCACCCAGCGATTGGTCCATTTTAATCCCTTGGGCCCCCCTGGATTATTCAAACATTTCCCATTTGAAATTTATTCCAGATTTTGCCTCATCTTGGAAAATCTATAACTCCTAGGATACTTGTCCAAAAATTCCCAAATAAATTTTTTAGAACCAGCACGAAGAGTATATTCCAGTGCTGCACTTGGATTTGTATGAAAGTCCATATCAATTTCTCCATAATTAAAATAAGCAAAATTCTTATACAATTAATTCCTATAGTACTGCGCTTTGGAAAAATACCAATTTTTTCAAGAATCTACAGTGGAATATCCTTGAACCCCACTAAAAATTTCAGGCTCATTAGACTTCATTTACATGGTCTGATCGCCGGTGTATTCTTTATGCACATAAAAATAGCCAAATTCATTTAGAAATTATACAAAAACTTGTGCAAACTTCTAAATTGAATATCTCTCAGTATAAATCTTCAAAATTTGTCAAACCAACTTTGTTGGTTTTTCTTTATCCACACTAACCAGAACTACAACCCAATCTTCATGAAAATCCATAGATTTTCCTGTAGAGCCCTTTAAGGGAAAATCATGTTTGATTTTATCTGCTGATTCACTTCATAGACAAATCTGAAATTTTGCCAAAATATTCCGTAGTAAGTATCTGAATTCCTGTAAAAGTTTCAGCTTCATTGGACTTTATTAACCTAGTTCAATCTGAAGATTTTCCTAACTGGTCATGGAATGACGCAAAAACAACAGAAATATTTTAGTAAATTATCCCAACTTGTAAATTCCATATCTCCCAGTATAATGCTTAGAAAATTATGAAACTAATTTTCCTAGAACCAGTGATACCCCCTCTATACGGTACCACCACTGGTAGCCATGATAGACCTCCATAATTACTCCAAAATCAGAGAAGGCTTTTATTTGTTGAAATTTTATAGACAACAAGCTTCCTTGAACACATCCAATTTCTGGTCCAGATCTTCCTCATAGCACCTAATGTCCCATGTAAAATTTCTAGAACCATTAACCTTAAATTCATATACTTAACTATCTTTCCTTTGAACTATAATATAATACTGATATTGATTAACTTGCATAATTCTTTGCATATCAATTAGTTGCCGAGCTCAAGAGGACCCCGGAGCTACTTGAAGTCATCCCTCTGGAGATTAACTTTGATACCGTCTCGCAACAAGGCGATCCCCGGATTGCATTTAAGCGCTATTACAAAATTTTGATTTGTATCACCTATGTCTAGGATGAGTTATGTGCATTAGGGCTAAGGTTATTGAAAAATCCACTTGCATGACCAGATCAACCCATGGAGTATTTGGATAGTTGTCAAGTCATCGTGTAGACTATGCTATGCTAAATGTTGTATAGGATTTGGTAGAAGTCGAGTAGCTGGAATCTACTCGCATGGCTAGGACTTTTTCACATGGAAAAGGTTCAGAGAAATGGAGTAGTAATCTGAAAACGAGACCGGGAAGGGGCGTAGGATGCAGCAAGACGTGGTCTTGGGTGCGTAGCCCTGCCTGTGTCAGTTAAGGACCAATCCGTATGCCGCCCTGCTGAGCAAGTTTGAACTGTACCGTAGTCATACCGGATATATGGGGTCCATGAAACCAATGAATTATGGGAAGCTTTTGTTGAGACTTTTTCGATCGCCTCAGTCTTTTGGCCGCAACATAGTAGACAAAAACTTGCTCACGACATCTTCACAGCGGAAGTGTGCACCCTGAGTGGGGATACTGTCCTAGACGATTGAATCGATTCAACTTGGGCGGAACTTGAGAAAGGTGGTTGCGTACGACGTCCGTGGAGTGCACCGATGTGACTTCCTGTACGGGCGTATGTGTCGTGTATTCTTGGTATCATTGATTCGAATCACCGTCCCTCGCAGTTATGAGTACCACTTGTTCACTGAGTTGTGACATAGCTAAATACTTGCACTTGAGATGAGAATTAATTGCTGCTGTTATGAACATTCACTACAAGAATTCCGACCTATTCCAACGATTGTACTGCAACGAATACAAAATTGTTGCAGTAAGCTTGGCTTTTTTGCCACGATTCACTAGTTCGTGGAACTAAGATCTATCATCACGGAACACAATCGTTGCATTAGGATCTGTTGCCACGAATCACTAGTTCATGGCATCAGGATGCTAATGCAACGGACCACAATCATTGCATTAGGATCTGTTGCCACGAATCACTAGTTCCTTGCATCAGGATGCTAATGCCACAGAACACAGTCGTTGCATTAGGATCTGTTGCCACGAATTACTGGTTCGTGGCGTTACAGGATCTATCGCCACAGACCACAATCGTTGCATTAGAATCTGTTGCCACAAATTACTTATTCGTGGCGTTACAGAATCTATCGCCACAGACCACAATCGTTGCATTAGGATCTGTTGCCACGAATTACTGGTTCGTGGCGTTATAGCTTTATTGTCATGGAACACAATCGTTGCATTAGGATCTGTTGCCACGAATTACTGGTTCGTGGCATTACAACTTTATTGCCACGGAACACAGTCGTTGCATTAGGATCTGTTGCCACGAATCAGCAAATAGTTGCATTTGGACCGTAACGCAACGAAATAGAATCGTTGCATTAGGATGTGTTGCCACGATACTCTGGTTCGTGGCGTTAGTATCAATGGCCACGGACCCCAATCGTAGCAATTAGGATGTGTGGTCATGATTCACTTTTTTGTGGCGTCAGGATGCTAATGCAAAAAACACAATCATTGCATTAGGATGTGTTGCCACGAATCACTAGTTTGTGGCGTCAAGATGCTAATGCAACGGACCACAATCGTTGCACTATGATCTGTTGCCACGAATCACTGGTTCGTGGCATTGCAGGATCTATCGCCACAGACCACAATCGCTGCATTAGGATCTGTTTCCACGAATTACTGGTTCATGGAGTTACAGCTTTATTGCCATAGAACACAATCGTTGCATTAGGATTTGTTGCCACAAATTATTGGTTCGTGGCGTTACAGCTTTATTGCCACGGAACACAGTCGTTACATTAGGATCTGTTGCCACGAATCAGCAAATAGTTGCATTTGGACCGTAATGCAACGAAACAGAATCGTTGCATTAGGATGTGTTGCCACAATACTCTGGTTCGTAGCGTTACAGCTTTATTGCCACGGAACACAATCATTGCATTAGGATCTGTTGCCACGAATTACTGGTTCATGGCGTTACAGCTTTATTGCCATGGAATACAGCCGTTGCATTAGGATCTGTTGCCACGAATCAGCAAACAGTTGCATTTGGACCGTAATGCAACGAAATAGAATCATTGCATTAGGATGTGTTGCCATGATACTCTGGTTTGTGGCGTTAGTATCAATGGCCACGGACCCCAATCGTAGCAATTGAGATGTGTGGCCACGATTCACTTTTTAGTGGCGTCAAGATACTAATGCAATGAAACACAATCGTTGCATTAGGATGTCTTGCCACGATTCACTGGTTTGTGGTGTTAGGATGCTAATGCAATAGACCACAATCGTTGCATTAGGATCTGTTGCCACGAATTACTTGTTCGTGGCATTACAGGATCTATCACCACAGAACATAATCGTTGCATTAGGATGTGTTGCCACGATACTCTAATTCGTGGCGTTAGTATCAATGGCCACGGACCCCAATCGTAGCAATTAGGATGTGTGGCCATGATTCACTTTTTCGTGGCGTCAGGATACTAATGCAACAAAACACAATCGTTGCATTAGGATGTCTTGCCACGATTCATTGGTTCGTGGCGTTAGGATCTATCGCCACGGGACCACAATCGTTGCATTAGGATCTGTTGCCACGAATTACTGGTTCGTGGCGTTACTGGATCTATCGGCACAGAACACAATCGTTGCATTAGGATGTGGTGCCACGATACTCTGGTTCGTGGCATTAGTATCAATGGCCACGGACCCCAATCGTAGCAATTAGGATGTGTGGCCACGATTCACTTTTTTGTGGCGTCAGGACACCTTTCATTTACCTAACATAATGTCTGATTTAACTTCAACCAATTAGATGATGATACATAAGCGCGGAGTACGCATGGAAGCACAAACGAGAGCACCGAAGTTGCATCCCCGGATGGTTGCCACGTAGTTCACGCTCCAAATCTTACAGCTAAGGGCGATTTGTACGGTTCCCTCGACTGTACCACCCTGCCCTGATGATTGCCACGTACGCGAGCGCATCGAATCTTGCAGGGCGCACGGGCACACACGAACTCCACGTTCGAACTTTGCTCAGCGATCCGAATAACTCGACGCTCAGCGTGCACGATCGATTATCATGCGCACGAATAATATTATGAAATTATCAACTTTGATAATTCAATAATCTCAATCAAGTTTCATCCAACCTACCAACGAAAAATTGGATCGTCCAGTCCATCCAACCAAACGTTAATTTGGATGATCCAAGACATACAGAAAAGGATGATCTATCTCCAATCGAACTTCGACGTCGAACCAAACGCAATTGATGACTGAGCACTTTGTCACATGTCACTAGAGTGTACGCACAAATGACAAATACACGGCCTCAACACCGGGTTTAGGGTGCATCGTGGACTAACCACATGACCCGACCAAACAGTCACGTAATTACCATACACCTGCAAGAGCAACCATCTGGCCGCATCCACCAACGCATCCCCACCCAACGAAAGGATGACGAGCTATGGCAGGTGAACACGTTGCAGCGGCAGCGCAATGGAAAACGGTGGCAGCGGACGGTGACATATCTGGATGTTGGCGTAGTCGACCTCGCACATCTTCCGCGAGTCGGTCACCTTCCGCGGCGAGCTCAACCACATTGGCAGAAACTCCTCGGTTTCGCAGTCAAAGCATGACTTGGAGAAATGGGCCACCAATGGATCCCGACCCTGCGAAAGGATGACGAGCAGCGGTAGGTGAACAACATGCAGCAGCGGCGCAATGGAAAACGATGGCAGCGGACGGCGACGTACCTGGATGTTGGCGTAGTCGACCTCGCACATCTTCCGCGAGTCGTTGACCTTCCAACGGAAGCCATGCAGGTGCTTCGTCCACAGCCAGAACGCCGCATCTGGCGATGTGACGTTGACAAAGCAGTAGCCCTTGTTGGCCTCGGACCTTGGCAAATGCAACAAACGAGGTTAAGTATCAATCATTAAAAGACCGGAGCTTGATTAGTATAATCATATATTTCAAAGCATAGGTGTGGTACTTGAAGTCAAATGGATTGTGAATAAAATGGTAAAACCGACTTCACGCGACCAACTGCAATTTTCGCGTTCTCCTCGGCGCAGTGCTGATCAATGATGTTCATTACTTTTTGCCTCCTGACGACTCAGTGCTGGACTAACGATGCTGATGATCTGCAATATACTCAACGATGTAAAACATCAGGTATTAACGCATCAACAATGGCTAGCAGCAAGCAGATTTAAAAGTATGTTGCAGATCATCAGCGTCCTCAGTCCAAAAGCAGGATAGAAGCGGCGCCGTGGCCGCCGTGAACTCAATAATGGATGAGGAGAAGGCTCATCGCCAACGGATCGAGGGGACGGAATCTACACGACCGCTATGGGCGATGAGCCTTCCCCTCAATCCGTTCTCGAGTGGCGGGCCAGTGGTGGGGGCGCAAGGGCGGCGGGCCGGTGGCGTAGCCATGGGCGCGGCGGCGGGGGCGCGATAGGCGACGTTGTGCGGCAGGGCCGCAGAAAATTTATTTCCGGTTGCCTATGCCAAGAGCTGGGCCTGCCTTTAAGACCATCCGCAGTGGTTCACGGTAAAGCAGTGATGGGACGTAGAGCGGTTCCAGTTGAATTCAAAGATGCGCATGCGGGATGCATAACCTCTGCAGTACTGCAGGTGCAGTAACAGTCACTGACATGTGGGCCCCACGGATAGCCGGACCCACATGTCAGTGACTGTTAATGCACATGCAGTACCGCATGTGATTTCAACGCATGCGCTTCGCGCGCCTAAGGCGCCTCGATGACTGGCGCGCACGTAAGCTCAGTGCGCCCGGTCGCATCAGCCGCCTGTACAAATGGCTACGGCTTTAACGAAGGACGAAACCTTTTATGCGACAAACAACAACGTATAATACTTCCTCCGCCCCAACTCAACTATATTTCTATTTTGGTCGAACTAATTACCTTTGACAAATGATTTATATGGAATTTATTAACTTCAATAACATGTAGTACTAGATTGTATATTATGGAAATATTTTCATGGTGAATCTAAAAGTACAATTCTTGTATTGTTAAAACAGATCAAAATTGCGTAAATCTGAAAGATAGATTTGACGAAACCTAAGACTACCCTTTGAAAAAGTTTTATAATTTACATTAGTTTTACATATGTAATATGCACATAGGATATATCACTAAATAGTTTTGCAAAAAAAAAACGTGCAGGAGAAATATGTATATCCCATATATATGCTACTACAACGTAAATTAGGGGTGGGCAAATAAACCGAGACCGAAAAACCGAAACCGATAAAACCGAGACCGAAACTGAAAAGACCGAAATATCGGGTATCGGGTACTTTTTGGTAGCAAATATAAATAACTCTAAAATAAATATCAGGTTCGGACGGATGAATTCATTGTGGAGCTACATGTCACGTACTTAATTATACTAAAAATCATCATCTTCGCTGTCGTCCCCCCACAATGGAGCTACATGACCATCATTGGTATATGTATCGTCGTCGTCTTCATTTTCTGATGCAACTCCATCTACCTCAAACCGATCACCTGACGTTGTCATTATAAGAGTGGAAGCATCACCAATGTCATTCCTAGCCCATGCGGTCGTATCCTCATTATTGATATCATCAGTAGGCAGATCATCATGAAATGTCTCAGCGTCCATTGTCTCAGTCACATTATTTTCACTGTCTCCACGGGGAATGGAAAAAAGGTTTTGTGGCTTCGTTTTAACAACCGTAGCCCATTTAGGATGCTTCGCACTTGGAACATAAAAAACTTGTTCTGCTTGGGTGGCTAGAATGTAAGGCTCATACTGGAATTGAAACTGAGTAGTGTCAACATCTATCATTCCATATTGATCCTTTTTGTAGCCTCTGCTTTGGTTCTGACTACTTCCAAAAGGCCGATCAAGCCATTCACACTGAAATAACAGAACCTCTTGATTTTTTTCAAAATCAACAGCAATGATTTTCTTGATTACTCCAAACCAATCATGATCAGTGCCCCGAACAATAATACCACTGTTTTGGGTCCGTAAATCTTTTTCCACATCTGCAGTTCGAAAGAAGAAGCCATTGATGAATAACTAAATAAAAAAACGTGCCCGACGATCAGGTCCTCTAGATAATGCATATAGATAATCGGTTGCTTTGCCTTCTATGTGTAATGTCGTAATCTGTACACATTAGTATAACAGGGGTTATCGACGACAAACCAATTTCAAAACACATATTTGTTCAATATTTCATCAAAGTGCAAACTTGCATGTACTTACTCATTTCTGAAACCAATCAACAAACTCATCTCTATGGCATTTATCAACATCACGAGAATGAATCTATTTCAGTTCTTCAATATGCTCACTAAAAAGGGTACAAAATTAAATTAGCCATCTACAATAAGCCATATATATAGTATACAACATCTGAGTTATATGTTATTACTTGATCCATGGAGCGGCTTCTTCAATGTTAGTAATAAGATAATGCTTGATGTTATGTAGTTCCACCATAGTAAGTTGGTCCCATTTATACCCTTTTTTCGAATTATCAACTTCTGTAAATATGTTAGAATTATCAACAGAAGGTTCATTTGTAGCTGCAGCTTCATGATGTTCTGGCCTATTACGCTTGGTGCTGATGTTATCCAAAAACTGACTACAAAAAGTCATACACTCTTCGGCAATATATCCCTCAGCTATAGAACCCTCCGGGTGAGCTTTGTTACGTACATACCTCTTCAATGTACCAAGGTACCTCTCAATTGGATACATCCACCTGTAAGAAACAGGTCCACCCAACCGTGCTTCTTCGGCAAGATGGGTTGGAAGATGTACCATGATATCAAAGAAAGCGGGAGGAAACAACATCTCAAGCTTACAAATTGTTTCAGGAATTTTTTTGCTCATCTTGTCCAAATATAGTTCCGCCAATTCTTTTCAGGCAATATTCCAGAAAAGAATGTGATAAACTCAATTAAAGGTGCAACAACCTTTTCAGGCAATATGTTACGTATTGCAATAGGAAGGAGCTTCTGAAATATAATATGGCAGTCATGAGTTTTTAGACCCGATACCTTACATGCTTTTATGTCCACACATCTCTTGATGTTTGAGGTATAACCATCGGGCACCTTCACAATCCCCAAAAACTTGCACAAGGTGCTCTTCTCATCTTTGCCCAAAGTATATAATGCTAGTGGGAATGTGTACTTGCTCTTTATAAACTTCGGATGTTGATCTGGCCGTATACCCATATCCTTCATATCAAGGCGAGCTTGTAGACTATCTTTTGTTTTACCATCCATAGCAAGCAATGCCCCAAATATGCTATCACAAATGTTTTTCTCAATGTGCATGACATCCAAGTTATGCCTTATTAGCAATGTCTTCCAATAAGGGAGGTCGAAAAATAGACTTTTCTTCTTCCAAGTATGCTGTTTTCCTCTGTGTGCTTTCTCTTATTATTCGTCGGTCCAAAACTCACTTGATCAGAACACTCGTATTGTTGGAGTACTTCATCACCAGAGAGTGATGTTGGAGCCTCTATATTCTCTGCCTTGTTGTTGAAAGAACCTTTGTTTCGATGACATCTGTGATCCTGAGGTAGGAAACGACGATGACCCATGTAACAATGCTTTCGTCCATATTTCAACCAGAAGGCATCAGTGTTTATATGGCAGTATGGACAAGCTAGCTTCCCTTTTGTGCTCCATCCACATAGCATTGCATATGCTGGAAAATCATTTATTGTCCACAATAAAGAAGCTCGCATGACAAATGTCTCTTTCTTTAAACTGTCATATCTTTCAACACCATTAGACCATAATTTCAGTAGCTCATCAATCACAGGCTGCAGATACACATCAATGTTGTTTCCAGGTGACTTTGGCCCAGGAATTATTATTGACATCACCCAATAAGACTGCTTCATAAACAACCAAGGTGGTAGATTATAAGGGATTAGAATCACGGGCCATGTACTGTAAGAAACATTCATTACTCCAAAAGAATTGAAACCATCAGATGCTAGCCCAAGTCTTATGTTGCGAGGATCAGATGAGAAATTTGGGTGAATGCTATCAAAATGATTCCAATCTTTCGAATCGGCGAGATGGCGTAATATTCCATCATCCGCACGACCTTCTTTGTGCCAGCGCATGTTTGATGCCGTTGATTCTCCCACATAAAACCTTTGTAGACTGGGAATAAGAGGGAAGTGACATAGAATCTTGCATGCTACAAGCTTCTTGGATTTTCCACAAGGTAAAGCCTCTCTTGCATCCCCAGCAGTACTATTTTTCCATCTTAATTCACCACATTTTGGGCAACTATTCAGCAGAGAATAGTCCTTCCGGAATAACACACAATCATTGACACATGCATCAATCTTTTGGTAGTCCAGCCCGAGGTCACGAACTACCTTCTGAAGTTTATCAAGTGTATTAGGAATGCAGTGGCCCTTTGGAAGCGCAAATGAGAATAGTTCAAGTAACATCTCACAAGCTACTTTGCTCATACCAGTTAAACACTTTATATGGTAGAACCTGACAATGTAGGATAATTGGGTCAGCTGCGAACAACCTGGATACAACTCCTTTTTGGCATCAGTTAATAAGTCATAGAATTTCTTTGCATCCCCAGTTGGCTCCTGCTGGTTTATAGCATTTTCTTGATCATCAACATCTGCTGAAGTACCACCATGATCAGTGCCTCTAAGTAGACTGGACAACATATTTTGCATAGCACCATCATCAGAAATTATCTCCTCATTATTCGCTGATTCCTCAGCAATATTTTCCTTAACTCGTATTTCTCCATGGTGTATCCAACAAGTATAATCCAATAACATCCCATTTCTAAGTAGGTGTAAATGAACTCCCTTGCGTGTCTTGTGGCAAATATTACGACATCTCGTGCAAGGACAAGGCATAGTTCCTCCTTCACCAGTGCCCTGAAATGCAAAATTTAAAAATGACTTCATTCCATCCTGCCACTCCCTCGTATGCCTGTCTTTTCCCATCCATGTCTTATCTTCTGACATCGCTTCCTACAATTAAATCAGCCATTAGCCTATCTGTAAGAGGATAAATGTATAAGAACACATTATGTGAGCAATTGTACCTAGCTGTTGTTACTCCACGCGCTCCGGCCGGCAGACTCTCCTACAAGCGTGGCGGCCAGCGGATGCTCCTCCAAGCGTGGCGGCCGGCGGTTGGTCCTCCAAGCTTGGCAGCCGGCGGATGCTCCTACAAGAGTGGCGGCCGGCGGATGCTCCTACAAGCGTGGCGGCCGACGGATGCTCCTCCAAGCTTGGCGGCCGGCGGATGCTCCTCCAAGCGTAGCAGCCGGCGGATGCTCCTCCAAGCGTGGTGGCTGGCGAATGCTCCTCCAAGCGTGGCGGCCCGCGGATGCTCCTACAAGCGTTGCGGCCGCCGGATGCTCCTACAATCGTGGCGGCCGACGGATGCTCCTACAAGCGCGTTGCGAAGAGGGGGCCGGCGTTCCGGGTCGAAGGGTACCATAATAAAATATTATTTTTGTTTCTTATTTTCCTTCTTCATTCGGCGTGACAAAAATTTCTCGCCGTGGGCAGGCAGGCAGGACAAAAAAAGCTGGGCCACTTGTTATTTGTTGGCTGAAACTGCGCTGATTCACTTTATATTCAAGCTGGGCCTTCGTGCATTCATGACGCTTGCATAGAGCCGAAGGCCTTGAAAGGTCCGGTCCTATCACCGGATTTTTGTGAGATCCTCAAGGGACGCTGCTTCCAATGTTTGGCCTCTTCATCCTCGCCTTCTTAAACCCCCCCCCCCCCTATTGCTTCCAGGCTCAAGTTCCCCACTGATTCCCATCGATGCTCTCGTGTGTTGCCTGAGAAGTCCTTTGCCTCTGTTGTCGCAGTGCCATGCCTCGCAACAATGTTAGACGCGAGCAGGTACCTGCAGGCTCATCGTCCCTGCGCCCTCGTGAGGGGCAATGCACGGTTGTCAACAACTGCCTCATGACGATGGAGTTTATCCGTTTGCACCGCCAAGCAGCTGTTCTGGGACCCAGAGGAGGTCGCAGCGAGGTGACGCCCATGGAGATCACCCTGGCCATCCATCACCAACTTTAAATCCCGCATTGGGCTTTCACCGTGTCAGCCTCACGACGGAGCTCATCATCCACCTGGATCACTACCTCGACTATACGCTGCTGTTCCACCCCAACTCCTCGGCCTCCTCGTCATTAGGTGACTCTTCTGACGGACACTCCTCGGTGTCCTCGAACTCGTCTGGGGACACCTTCCCGCGGCCGAAGAGATTCTACTGGCGGCGTGGGGAAGTGGATGAGGCGGATAAGCAGCTCTTTTAGTATGGCTACCAAAGTGTCCTAGCTCATGTGTTATGTTTCCTATGGAAATTAAAATCCTTTACAAATCCTATCCTTCAAAGGGAGCCTATGTTTGAGAGGATTATGACTGGATTATTTTTTGTGAAAAGATTTTCTGTTTAACATTTCGGTTGTCCTTCCTTTTTTAAAACATTTTCTTCCTCATATTGTCTTCACTTTTTTCTTTCCAGTCCTAGCTACCGGCCTGTTGCATTTTACTGTTACTACTACTTTACAGACTGCTTTGCGGGCCCTACTGCGGGCGATCTCCTGGCAACTCCACCGGTTTGGGGACAAGGAGGGTTTGGCAATCGGAAAATTCGAACTAATTTTCCAAATATAGTACATCCATGAACAAGAAAACCAAGTACATTTAACTTAAAAACATTACTCCCTACATCCCAAAATACTTGTCCCTTTCGATGGAGGGAGTATCTCCGTCCCAAAATACTTGTCGCTTTGGATGGAGGGAGTATATTACAAACACAAGAAAAGATAAACTACAACTAAAACCATGAAACAAGAAACTACAGCTAAAAACATGAAACGAAAAACTACAACTAAAAACATGAAAAGAAAACACCTAAATACTACTCTACTCAGCCTCCACCTCCTCCTCCTCGGGTGATCCTCGGGCTCCTGACCCTCCTCTAGCGCCTCGGGCTCTGGTGCACGAAGGTGACCCAGTCTCAAGGCTGCTGCCACGACGAGGTTGCGACGACCCGCGACGCTGAGCTCGCCCGCCATTATCTCCCAGAGGGAGTCGAGACGAGAGGCCACGTGCGAGAGGCCGAAGACGTAGTGTCCCGTGGTGTCCATTCTAGTACTTTGTGGAAGGGTACCGAGCCCAAGGCGTTCCATGGAGTGAGATGTATCCATAAATACATCTCGGGCCATGTTGAACAGGAGGGTATCCTTCACGCGCAGCGGCGAGGGGGGGTCCAGCCGCGGCCGCTTATCGGTGGTCGGGTCCCTCGGCGGGCTCGGTGGCGAAGGGTTGCTCAAGCTCGAAAGCATTTGCTGTATACTAGCCGCGGCTAGGTTTTGTGGCGAGAAGAGAGGATGTTGGAACGGTTGTGCGGAAAAGACGATGCCGCGGGTGACCATCTTATACTCCCTCCTTCCCAAGTGAACTCTATTTTTAGGATACAAACTGCACATTAGTCAACACATAAAATTACCCTAACACCCTTCATCAATACATATCCTCCCACTTTCCATTCATGGCCAGCAAGTTGCTACGGCAACAAAGGACAGTAGCTGAAAATGTGCAGAGCACACAGCTGACATGACCATACAGTGAAAGTAAAGTTGAGCTGGGACAAAAAAAATTGGATGGAAATAACTGCCTACACACCACCATCCCTCTTCTCCGCGCATACTAAAAACCACCGGGCATCTCATCGTCTTCTCCGCGCGTACTAATAAGGAGTAGTAAGACGACACACCATCCTCTACACCGCCACACACACCATCCTCTTCTCCGTGCGTACTCTTCCTCTCCGTCGCGCGCGGCCTCATTGGTTCCCTTCGAAGACCATGGAGTTCCCATTGCCGCACGATATTGCGGTCCTGATCGCGGGGTGGGTCGCCGCAACCTCCACCCAGCCCATGGACGACCTCTCCAGTCTGCGCACCACCTGCAAGGCCATGCACGCGGCATGCCGTGATCCCGCCGTGAGCAGGCGCGTGGTGCTCGAGCAGGAGAGCAGCTGGGAGTTGTTCCAACGGCATGGGAACGGGAGCTACGACGCCCTCGTGGAGCACCTGGCCAACGTGGGCAACCCTCATGCATGCTACGTCACCGGGTTCGACCTCGTCTTCAACTACGGATGCGCGCAGGCGCAGCGGGGCACCCAGTTCCTTGCCCGGGCGGCCGCGAACGGCCACAAGGTGGCAGCCTACATCCTCGCCATGCTCCACTACAGCGCCGACCGCGGGGACCGCGACGCCCTCGAGTATATCCGGCAGGTCGAAGGCGAGGTTCACGTCGGCGACAACACGGCCGGGTCCATCGCGATGAAGAGGACCAACACGTAGTGTTGCCGGTGTCGGAATCAAGCAATGCAGAGGCTCGACGTTTTCGTGAGCTGGAGGTTACTGCGTAGGCCTCCTCCGAGACCGCAGCCGGTGGCGCTGCCCGACATTGACGATTACGTTTGCCGCTGCCCAACAGGGGGGAACCAGGGTCTTGCCTGCTGCGGCCGGCGAGGGTGGTACGAGTGGACCGTCTTCTGTACTGAGAACTGTAGGATTGCGCGCGAGTATGACCTGTTCTGCCATAACATGTTGTACTCTATGGGTTATATTCCCTCCATTCCCTTTTCGATGCGCTACCCCTAGTTCTCCTAACGCCAATGAAAAGTGAACAAAGGGAGTATTGTATATAAAATAGAATTGTATAAGGCATGTTGATGTGTTTCTCCTATATATGCAAGCTCGTCTCTGATGAATGTTGCACTTGTTGTGTTTCCCCTATGCACACTCGTCTTTTGTTTAGCCCCGTTTGCATCAAAGGAAACTCACACTGCAGTTTAAAGGAATGGATTCCTCCGGAAGTGACACATGTGTTTTAAAAATTTTTAAAAATCTAGGTTCTATAAATTTTGGCTTCACTAATAATAAAGTTTTATAAATTGCTAGTTCTATACAGGTTCATAATTAAGTAATACTAGATATAAACACAGTGATATAAACAAGGACTAAAATAAAGCATACACATAAAATCTCTTCAACCAGCAACACATTGATATAAACAAGGATTAAATACTAGATCTAAACATCGACGGAACCAAACAATAGTGTTCAACGTACCATTCTAGGCAACAAACTAGTTAATTTGACAGTACTAGCTCTTACGTAATCAAAAAACACAAAATAAACTAATCGGCACATCTAGTCCGCACCACATCTCTTCAAGCAGCACTTTTAGTCCGACAGCTAGCTCCATGCATCGTCCTGCACCACCACCTTGCTTGGGTCTACCTCCATGCATCCTGCATCATGACAACCTTGCTTGGACCACCGTCATTGTTTTCAGCAGCGATTAGTTTATGGCATCATCAAATCTGGAGTAATATTTCTAGATCATTTGGGGCTGAAAAAATAGTTAACACACTATATATGAGGAGAAAGATTAGGATATTATATGCTACCTGCACTATGGACAACATATCTGACGCTTCATTATTCTGGTCGCCAGGATCATTCTGCCCCAAGTCATCTGGGGCAGCAGGCGGAGGACCTTGATCATCAGGATAAGGACCAGGCAAGACTGGTCCGTGGTAACGGTGGGGGTTGCCATTGAAAGGCGGAGGGTCCTCCTCATCACCCGGAAGGTGGTCCACAAAATCAAGACCTAGGACGTAAACTGGTACAGTCCATGAACGTCCTTCCCTACCGACTTCGTTGCCTCTCCTGAGAACAAGGCTTCGAGGGATGTCAAGTGGATTATCCACCATCACCAGCAGAATGACCCTAGTCGGGTTTAGATCATTTTCATCCCAATGAAGTAACTGGCCAAAACTGGAGCAGGTTTGTTCGATAAACCTTCGCTCCTTTAGATCCAGAGGATAACCAAGTAGCAAAATCCAACACCTTCTAGTAAACTGAGCACGACGCATATTAATACTTGCCTCATCATGTTTTTCAAATCTGAACTCCCGATTCCCGACCACGTGGGGATTTGCTAGGATCAAAGCATCTCTCTCCAGTTTATTTCTTAACTTGTAGTACATGCCAATCCCATGGGGATGTGCACCGTAAGTAACTATTTGCATTCTTGCCTGATCTTGGATGTACACTGCTATCTTGTCCATAAATTCATTACACTGGGCAGGAGTTAGTACCTCATTTGTGACCGCAACCGCATATTCCTCATTTTTCTTCGTGATTTCGCCAGATATGTGGCACACACATCTGGTCCTTCTCAGAGGACCACCATCTTCTGGGATCATCAGTCGCGGACAAAACCGACGGGGGTCGATGGAGAAGTTTGCCATTAATGAGCGATGAGCGGCGAAGAAACAAATCTGCCTGAGAGAAACAAAGGGTGTACTACTAGTATTTAGAGGTTGCAGTTTCTTAGGAGTCTCCGGAGTACTCCTATATTATAAAGCAAAACAACATGGAACCACCGCACATCCCCTGCAGTACTGCAGGTGCAGTAGCAGGGGCTGACATGTGGGTCCTATGGACATTGTAATGATGACACCGTGTATAGGGGTAACTTCCGGCCTGTTCCAGTCCGTGCAATGATAACATTGCGAGTCTCGTGACTGTTCAGATTTTTGCAGGAAAACAACATGACAAAACGTGAAAAGAAAAAATATCAAAAATAACAAGAGAAACACAACATCACGACTGGAGATGTTTTTCGATTCACGCACGAAGTGGGTTAAAGGCTAAAACTTGGCGTCAATAAGGAGATGTTTTTCGATAAAAGGAGAATTTTTCGATAATACATCAGACACATTGTTCATGAGCATAAAAGACATATTACATTAACATACTACCAACACATATATTACAAACAAGAGTAAAGAAAACATGGACGAAAAACACGTAGAAACAAGAACAAAACTACTCCTAATCCTATTCTACTCGGAGCCCTTGTCCACCTCCGCCGCCGCGCGTGCCGCGGCCGACGCATCCTCCGGCGGCTCCGCCTCCACCTCCGACGGCGGCGGCAACTCCTCTTTCGTCTCCACACCGAGCTTACAGGCGATGTTGTGCAGAATCTTCCAGCGGCCCTGTACCCCAGCAACCTCCGCGATCGTCTCGTGGAGGGCATCGAGACGAGCGGCCACAAAGCTTAACCTGAACAAGTAGTAGCCGACGGAGTCCATGCTGGGGAGCTGGGGAAGCCTCCCAAGACCCAGACGGCGACACATGAGAGATGTATTGTTAAATACATCTCGCGACATTGTGTCCAGCGCTCTTGCATGTTCGATAGCGGAGGACACGTCGTCTTCGACATCTTTAATTCGGCGCGTTATTTCGTCGATGCGGGCGATAAAGAGGCCGACAGTCTCCTGTAACCAGTCGGGCTGAGGAGATGCGGGCGCCACCATCAGTTCCACCGGCATTGCCGGTGGCGATGGAAATGGAGAAGGAGGTTCGGAGGATGTCGATGGCCTAGAGCGCTTCGGCGCGGGGCTATCCATTTGTGTGGCGACGGAGGTGCAGAGAAAGAGCAAGAGGTGGTCGACGGTGGCGGGGGAGAAGTTTGGAGGCTAGGATCTAAGGAGCAGTGCAGCGGAGAAGTAAGAGAACAGTGAGACTTTATAGCGGGTCCTCGTCTAATAGTTGGCTTGTGGTGAGGGGTCCCCGTCTCAAGGCGTCGGTTTTTCACAGGCGGTTTTTAACTTTATCTTAGGAGGGTTTTACTTACCAACCGCCTGATAAGATATTTAATCAAGACTATTAATCAAGAAGAAGTAAATATCTTCACAGGCGGTTGGTACTTAATAACCGGCTGAGAAGATGTTTATCTCAGTCGGGTATTACTTACCAACCGCCTGAGATAATGCACGATACTGTTCTTTAGTTTCCTTATCCCTTGCTTCTTTTTTATTGAGATTCCAATATAAATACTCAATCATGTTTAGATTATGCAAATTGTGTCCAAATTCAATGATTCTTTCTTCTACATTTGTATAAAATTAACATCTACCACCTGAACAAAATATTTTAAAACTTGTATAGCTGACATTGTAATGTTTTGGTAAATATCGAATTAATTTCTACTCACATATTATTCACATTTGTGTATCTCAAGATCCTTCACTCAAATTTGTTTGTATGAACATATTTGTATCATTTATACATGTATGAATTTTGTTAATTTTATTTAAAAGCATTCCAACATGTCAAACTTCAAAATATCCATCATTCCAACTAAATGCTCATATACATATGAGGCATTCATCAAATTATGAACACACATTGATTCAAAAAAATTTAAAAAAATATGAAAAAATTCATAGGGGTTGGTATGATGAGTAAAAATGTCCATTGAAAAAATAAATGAAAAAGGCATTATATTCATCAAGATACAAAAATGAAAAATAGCATTTGTTGTATGTTTTTTATGTTCTGACCAATTTCAAAAGATTTATGAAGTGAAATTTAATGGTAAGCTTTACTTATCAATAATATTACAAGAAAGTGGAATTTTGCCTTTTTAAAGGACCCACATTTAATCAAGAATATTAATCAAGAAGAAGTAAATATCTTCACAGGCGGTTGGTACTTGATAACCGCCTGAGAAGATGTTTATCTCAGTCGGGTATTACTTACCAACCGCCTGAGATAATGCCCGATACTATTCTTCAGTTTCCTTATCCCTTGCTTCTTTTTTATTTAGATTCCAATATAAATACTCAAACATGTTTAGATTCTGCAAATTCTATCCAATTTCGATGATTCTTTCTTCTACATTTGTATAAAATTAACATCTACCACCTGAACAAAATATTTTAAAACTTGTATAGCTGACATTGTAATGTTTTGGTAAATATCAAATTAATTTCTACTCACATATTATTCACATTTGTGTAACTCAAAAAAAAAGATCCTTCACTCAAATTTGTTTGTGTGAACATATTTGTATCATTTATACATGTATGAATTTTGTTAATTTTTTTTAAAAGCATTCCAACATGTCAAACTTCAAATTATCCACCATTCTAACTAAATGCCCATATACATAGGAGGCATTCATCAAATTATGAACACACATTGATTCAAAAAAATTTTAAAAAAAATCTGAAAAAAATTCATGAAGGTTGGTATGATGAGTAAAAATGTCCACTGAAAAAATAAATGAAAAAGACATTATATTCATCAAGATAGAAAAATGAAAATAGCATTTGTTCTATGTTTTTTATGTTCTGACCAATTTCAAAAGATTTATGAAGTGAAATTTAATGGTAACCTTTACTTATCCTTAATATTACAAGAAAGTGGAATTTTGCCTTTTTAAAGGACCCACATTTAATCAAGAATATTAATCAAGAAGAAGTAAATATCTTCACAGGCGGTTGGTACTTAGTAACCGTCTGAGAAGATGTTTATCTTAGTCGGGTATTACGTACCAACCGTCTGAGATAATGCCTGATACTGTTCTTCAGTTTCCTTATCCCTTGCTTCTTTTTTATTTAGATTCCAATATAAATACTCAAACATGTTTAGATTCTGCAAATTATGTCCAAATTTGATGATTCTTTCTTCTACATTTGTATAAAATTAACATCTACCACCTGAACAAAATATTTTAAAACTTGTATAGCTGACATTTAATGTTTTGGTAAATATCAAATTAATTTCTACTCACATATTATTCACATTTGTGTATCTTATAAAAAAAGATCCTTCACTCAAATTTGTTTGTATGAACATATTTGTATTATTTATACATGTATGAATTTTGTTAATTTTTTTAAAAGCATTCCAACATGTCAAACTTCAAATTATCCATCATTCTAACTAAATGCTCATATACATATGAGGCATTCATCAAATTATGAACACACATTGATTCAAAAAAAATTTAAAAGAATCTGAAAAAATTCATAGAGGTTGGTATGATGAGTAAAAATGTGCACTGAAAAAATAAATGAAAAAGGCATTATATTCATCAAGATAGAAAAATTAAAAATAGCAATTGTTGTATGTTTTTTATGTTCTGACCAATTTCAAAAGATTTATGAAATGAAATTTAATGGTAACCTTTACTTATCAATAATATTACAAGAAAGTGGAATTTTGCCTTTTTAAAGGACCCACATTTAATCAAGAATATTAATTAAGAAGAAGTAAATATTTTCACAGGTGGTTGGTACTTAATAACCGCCTGAGAAGATGTTTATCTCAGTCGGGTATTACTTACCAACCGCTTGAGATAATGCCCGATACTGTTCTTCAGCTTCCTTATTCCTTGCTTCTTTTTTATTTAGATTCCAATATAAATACTCAAACTTGTTTAGATTCTGCAAATTGTGTCCAAATTCGATGATTCTTTCTTCTACATTTGTATAAAATTAACATCTACCACTTGAACAAAATATTATAAAACTTGTATAGCTGACATTGTAATGTTTTGGTAAATATCAAATTAATTTCTACTCAGATATTATTCACATTTGTGTATCTCATAAAAAAAAATCCTTCACTCAAATTTGTTTGTATGAACATATTTGTATCATTTATACATGTATGAATTTTGTTAATTTTTTTAAAAGCATTCCAACATGTCAAACTTCAAATTATCCATCATTCTAACTAAATGCTCATATACATATGAGGCATTCATCAAATTATGAACACACATTGATGCAAAAAATTTAAAAAAAAATCTGAAAAATTCATAGAGGTTGGTATGATGAGTAAAAATGTCCACTGAAAAAATAAATGAAAAAGGCATTATATTAATCAAGATAGAAAAATGAAAAATAGCATTTGTTGTACGTTTTTTATGTTCTGACCAATTTCAAAAGATTTATGAAGTGAAATTTAATGGTAACCTTTACTTATCAATAATATTACAAGAAAGTGGAATTTTGCCTTTTTAAAGGACCCACATTTAATCAAAAATATTAATCAAGAAGAAGTAAATATCATCACAGGCGGTTGGTACTTAATAACCGCCTGATAAGATGTTTATCTCAGTCGGTTATTACTTACCAACCGCCTGAGATAATCTTCTTCTCCGACAAGTTTGAATTATCAACCGCCTGAGATAATTACCTTGTGATACCCGAGTCTGAGGAACACGATGAACACACTACACATTCATTCATTCACACAGTTGAAGAACACACAAGATACTCATTCATTAACAATATTCAATCACATATTTCACAAAAGAACACACAAGATACACAATATTTACACAAGAACACACAAGAACACACAAGATACACAAGTAATATTCAATCACATAGATGACAAAGATAGATTTCATTCATTAACAATATTTACAAAATAGAAGCAACTAAAAACAACAAAGAATAACTAATTAAATCCTACTCCTAGTCCTACTCCTCTTCCTCCTCCTCCTCCTCCTCCTCCTCCTCGTCCTCCGGTGGCGACTCTGGCGCCGGGGCAATAGGAGACAGGGTCGGTCGCATCGGCTGCACTGGCTGCACTGGCGGTGCAACCCCCAGGTTGCTAGCCATCGCCTCCACCAGCGTTTTGCGTCCCTCGGGGCCAAGAACCTGGGCCATCATTGCGAACAAAATGTTTAGACGATCAGCCACCCTCGTGAGGGCGTAGAGATAGTGGCTGATGGTACCCATTCTAGGATACTCTTGAAGGGTACACAGCCCCAAGGCACGCATGGCGCGAGACGTATTGTTGTACGCCTCTTGCGCCATGAGGAGGCACTGCTGGGTGTTGATCCTCTCAGGGGAGCTGCAACATGGTTTCTTGCAAGGTGGCTCCCTCGGAGGGCTTGGCGGCGGAAGGTCGGCCATAGTGGTGTTGGGTCGTCGGAGCAGAGGGAGACGAAGAAAAGAAGAGGATTCAAAGTGAGCGACGCGCTTGTGGAGAACTAACGGGTGATAGCGCGTCTTTAAGGCTGCGCGGAGTGGAAGATGGAGCAGTTGGTCTACCGCGCATTGAAAGGTCGTGCACGGTCGTCGACATGTCTTCATAGACAGTTGGTGAGGGGTCTTTATGTAGGCGTTCATCAAATTATGAACACACATTGATTCAAAAAAATATCAATGTAGTAAATATCTTCTGAGGCGGTTGGTAAGTAAAACCCACCTGAGGTAACCGTCTTCTCAGGCAGTCGGTACTTAAAATCCGTCTAAGAAAATTGGAGTTTATATATACCCCTCGGCAGCGTAGGAAAAACCTAACCTGCCTGAAACACTTAGACACCATTAGGCTGCCAAAATTTCGTTTGTCGCCAACTATTCGCCCTTGTCACTTCCAGGTACGCCGTCGAGCTTTGCCGTCGCCGCCGAGCTTCGCCCTCGTCACTTCCAGGTACACCCTCATCGCTGAAAAAGAGTGTCTCTTCTCGCCTGCAGCTACCTCGCCTCGCCTCACCTCACCATCCAAATCCAAGTGCCAGACATTGTGATTCTTAATACTAGAAAAAGGCTGGAGGATTTGCTTTTTGTCCCTTGCTTGATCAGTTATAGGTTCGGAGTTAGGCGCCACCTAGTAAACCTCAAGAACGTGGTCGCCACTCTGAACGAAGCTAGCCTATTTAGAATAAGAAGATAAAATTTCCATTGTTGGTGAGCAACTTTAACATGCTTGTCACCCTCGCAATGTATAGGAACCTTTTGGTTAGTCGCCTTAAACCCTAGAATGCCTTATCGAATCCTAGAATGCTTCCATCTTTTTCTTCATGCAACACTTCATGTAGAGTTAATATGCCATTTATTAGATTTTTTGTCTTATTAGTTCTAGCATGGAAAGCCCTAAGAAGATTGGTCCTGGTAGTAACAATAAAGAAGACAATATGGAGTTTACTAACTCCAGCAGTTCAGTCTCCTATCACACTCCATCGGATCCTGTTCCGAATATAAAAATTAAAAAGACTTCAGTGGATCTAGACCCGGAATATGATCCTGCCGATGAGGTATGGGTCACAAATCTTGACTTCAGCAGTTCAAGTTAATGTTGGTTATCAAGTATACGAAGTCTTATAATTTTTTTCCACCTAGATTAATCGCGAAGACAATGAGGTGACATCGGCTTCTAAAACCGCAGAAGGTTCTCCAATGGATGAATCCTCAACTTCACTCAAGCGGAAACGAGGGCAATGAGGTCCCAATAAGGGTCCATTGGACCGCATCATGTACATAACAAGGGTCGGTCCAGGTGGGCTTCGCCAAGAACCACTGGATTCAGTTACCAAGTACCGTAATGCATGCAGTTTTCTTGTTAGGGAGGTTGCGCCGATCACAACCAAGAATTGGAGGAAATTACCCAAGTAGACCAAGAATGAGTTGTGGGAAAGGATAAAGAAACAATTCAAGTTCCCGAATGTCACAAAAGAAGTTGTAAAGAAAGCAACATTGGTCTCTTGCGACAAGAAGTTTCGATGCTGGAAGAGTGACATGAATGCTTATGTTAAGGCCGATAAGGTCCCTAGCCCGAGGAAGATGGGAAAAATCACACAAGCTCAGTGGCAAGAGTTTGTTCGTCAAAAGAGCACACCTGATGCTAAAGCTCTAAGTGCAACTAGGTCAGAGCTTGCAAAAAAGAACAAATACCATCATCGCTTGGGGTCTATCAGATATGCCCCCAAAGTGTAGAAATGGAATAAGATATTAGACGAAATTACCAGTAAGGGCAATCCTCACCCATTAGAAGGGTGCGATGAGTGAACTCAATGTTGGGTCTTTGCTCGGTCAGGTTTGACCAGCGAGGGCAAACTTGAAAAGCCCGACTCTCTGAATGAAGTAGAGGATAAAATGAAAGCAGTACTTGAAAAGCAACAGAAGGGTCTCTTCAAGCCGAAGAGGGAGAATGACCAACTTACCGCTATCTTAGGAAACCCTGAACACAGCGGACGGGTTCGAGCGGTCTCTTGTCAAATGTCTTGGCTAGATGGTTTCCCTCAAGATAAAGACACATATAGAAGACGTGAGAAGTTTAAGAAAACACTTGGTGAAACGATCGCTCAAAAGGTCAAAGAAAATATGCAAGAAATAATGGAACAACATAGACAATTGGGATAATTAGTGGCACTGAGTACAGTGATGGTTCCGATGCAAAAGGAGCAATTAGTATCTCCAACTGCCTACCCTAGCAGCGTTGGTTCCGTGCCAGGCTCAGGGTCAACCCATAAGTTCCCTATCGATGATATTACTAACGACAAATCTTGTTGTCTTCTTGTCCCGATAGGCAGAGCAAGGAACAAACCAAACAGGTTGCCACTGCTATGGAAGAGCCTGATCGTGACTTCAACGGGAATCCACTTCCATTGTATTATTCTGTGGTGCAAGTTCTTCAAATCATTGATAATGATTGTGAATATTAGTTCTTCAAATCATTGATAATGATTATGAATATTATGAAATAGACCACGTCACACCTGAGGGGATCGCGACTCTAGGGCAGGCTGTCAACCAATTAATCCTTTGGCACCGACGCGATATCGTGTTGGACGATGAGCCAATTTCTAGCCCCGTCGCATCTACAAATACTGCAACCCCATATTCTAAGGCGAAAGTGCATGAAGATCCACTCCCAGTCCAGGAAGATCCACTCCCCCAATGTCTCAGCAAGGATGATATCCAAGAGCAACAAGTTGGACAACAACTTCAAGCAGTACCAGAGCAATCTGTTGCTAGTAAAGAGCAACCAGTTGAGCAACAGCTTGAAGTAGTACTAGAGCCAACTGCTGGGAGTAAAGAGCAATCAGTTGAACAACATGTTCAACAACAAGCCTGTGTCCAACTTTCGACGACTACTCCTCGATCATCAGTACCTATCAAAGTTACCTCATACAAAAATAAGAAACCTTCATCAGCAGTGTCAAAATATTTGGAAACTATGAAGGAAAATATTATAAGATCGAGTGCATCTCATTCTTCTCATGAGCCATCATTAGGAGATATCGAGGAGTGGGAAGAAGACGGTGTCATGTATAATCGGCGGACGGCTAGTTAAACCAGGAGTTCCAATATACAAGCTTGAGGATGTTCCTCCTAAATTTAAGAATGGGAAGCCATTCATGACATCCGTACAACTTAGCAAACAACCCGTCCAGCTCATAAGAATGCATGGGTGGTACATCCTTGCCAGCACAAAATATGGTCTTAATTGCGTCACATTTCGTATTCCAAAAGAAGCATTCTGGAGCCCTGGAGTGGATAGACGAGTCATTTTATTTGAAGATCTGCGTGCCCTTTTCCATCGGGGCATGCTCAAAATCAACCTGCTACTCGTCTGGTGCTTGTAAGTGCTCTAATATTTTGTATTTGCTTTTCTTACTACACGCATACGCATTTCATGAGATTATAACAATTATGGACTTCTTCAATAGGATGCAATACATGGATAATGAAAAGTTGGAGTGCAACACAGGTATCCTTGACCCTACTAGGATTGCAAAGGTGCTATTCGACGTCCAGGCGGATCGAGACTCAGCAAAGTTAAAACACATGAAAAAAAAAAGATTTTGAAAAAGCAATCGCAAAACTTAAGAAGGATAAAAGGACAGAAGTTGCAGCTTACATAAGACATGTGATGTTTAACTTTGTCAGAGACGGCAAGGACCTCGTAAAGGCTGTGTACCACTTCGAGTAAGTTCGACACATGACATTGAAATAGCAATTATTGCTAATTGTTAACACGTGTGTTTGTATGTTTGCAGTAATCACTACATAATGATCTTTATCAAGCCAACGCAGGGAATGGCAACAGTCTTGGACTCGACCGATTTCTCACCAGATCGTTACAAAGATTTTCTTTCCATTTTGAAATTGTATGTTTATTCAATAATTTTAATTTACGCACATTTAGAATGTGTTGACAAGTTTTATATGACATTTCTTGTATTACAACGCTTGGCGGTTTTATGCGGAACGGCTTGGCGGTGAGAGACCTTCCAATATGAATGCATTGGACATTAAAACATATTATGCTTGTCCGAAGCAACCTGCTGGGAGTGTCTTATGCGGGTATTATGTATGCGAGCATCTTCAGACCGCCGACATATATAGAGTGAATCATGAGGATGTAAGTTATCCTTAATGTCGATACCTTATTTTCTTACTTTTGTATTTCATTTTTATTGTAACTAGCATATATTAATACTTATATTCTCTGCTGTTCAATATTACTAGAAATATTATTTTCATATTTTGATTCCAACTTCAAAATTCAATTGCTCATAGTACAACTGCTCCAAAAATACCAAATAAATTCCTGTATACTCTCATTTTGATCTATACTTTGAGATTGTTCAAACCAATACATTCTAAACCTTGTTATTTGTTATATTGCAGCACACGAGGAATTTGAATGAAGAATGGCCGGTTTGTAGAAGTATTCCTAGTAGAGGAGCCAACAGGATTGCTGCTGAACTCTGTCAATTCATTCGTCACGAAATTTTGCACAAAAGAGGGGAGTTCTTTGATGAGATGGTGCAGCAGTTGATGTGCCAGAACTTTGCGACTATGCCAATAGAAACAGTTTTTAGTGAAAATAAACTTTGAGATGAATTGTATCTGTAACTTGTACATATGTATATTGTTTGAGTGAAATTGACTTCTGTGATGATAATATTATTGACTTTTGTTCTGTGATGATATTATTGATTTTTGTTCTGTGATTATATTGAATTGACCTGGAAATTAGAAATAACAGCAGTAGTACTGCATAGGTTATACCTTATCACAGACGGTTATTAACCAACGGCTAGGCATGTCTATGAAAAATAATTATCACAGACGGCTAGATACAAGTAAAGAACCATCTGTGATAACCTAATTCTCTCAGGCGGTTACTGTTATGGTAGAAACCTGCTACGGTAAAAGGTCTTCACAGGCAGCTTGATGTAGGTAAACATCCGTCTCTGATAACACCATTATCATAGGCGGTTAGTTATGCTGCAAGACCCGCCTCTAATAAGACAATTATCACAGGCGGATATATATGCTGCACGGTCCCAACGGCTCAACGCGTCCCATCGGCATAATAGAAAATTAACATGTGTACGCCACACGTCCGACTATCCGAGCATTAATGCTTTGTCGTGATCACGTGTGATGGCCGGGCATGCATGCATGCTTTTGAAAGAGAGCCAGCGAGGTCTACATCATGTTTCATGCATGATTGATCACTTGTTGATGAGGATTTGTGATGTTGATTTTATTGTTTTATGATGACATTTCTCTTGTTTTGTAATGTTCTATGTTACTGAACTCAATGTTGTTCGTCTATTTCATATGTTATTTTCTTCTCTATCCGTTGTCTAATGAACTACGTACTCCGTATTTGTGTTCTATGTGTAACATGCATGTGCAAGACCTCGATCCACGATCATGTTAAATTGATGGTGTTATACAAGTGTTTTCTCTTTTTTGTTGAAAAAACGATCGTCATATTTATTATTTGTATATTATTAATATACATTAGTAAAATAAAGAATTAATATATAAATAAATATTATCATATGAAATATCAACATGGATGGTCCAATCCAACCTACGAAACAAAAACTTTTTGATCGTCGTACATCCAGTGAAACATCAACTAGCATGGATCGAGATCCAGTATACAAAAACATGGATGATCCTATCGAATCCAACTTTGACAACAAAAAAACGCACATACGCGACGGTCGTTCATTAACAGAGAATACAAATATATAGAATAGAGAGTTCATTAAATAACAGACAGAAAACAAAATAACAGATGGAACAGAGGAACAATGACATTGAGTTCATTAACATAAAACAATAGTACTACAAAACAAGAAAAAAAACATCACGAAACAAGAAAACTGACATCACAAACCCTTTCTTCCTCCTCGCGCGGAGGGCACGCGCGCAGTGCTACCGCGGCGGGGCTCGCCGGAGATCTCGCCGCTGGCCTTTCCAGTGCGCCAAGTAACTAACGCGCTGCACGAGGTCTGCGGATAAGTTAAGAAGCTGTGGTGCAGGGACGCGTGCGCGATGTTCCACATGGATAGAAGAGAGACGGAAGGATCTATGAAGATCGTCTTCCACAGTGGTTTAATTGCGCCGCACGAGGTCTGCAAAGAGTTCAATGCGCGGGAAACGAACCGCTCCCTCGTCTAATCTGCACAGACCATATATAAGGCGCGTCGTCGGTAATGCACAAGCACAGAACTTTTGCACTCCTCTCTTCTTCTTCCATCGTTCCACCTTCTAGCCCGACGCCGACGAACCACCACAGCCATGGCCAACCTTCCGCCTCCTAGCCCGCCGAGGCAACCACCCTGCAAGCGGATATGCTGCAGCTCCCCCGAGAGGGTGAACGACGACCAGCGCCTCATTATGGCGCGAGAGGCATACAACATTACGTCTCGGGCCTTCAACGCCTTGGGTCTTGGTACCCTTCCCGAGTTTCCGGGAATGGATACCACCGGCCGCTACCTCTACGCCCTCACGGGTGTGGCCGATCGCCTGGACATCTTGTACAGGACGATGGCCCAGGAGCTCGGCGCAGAGGGCCGTAGTGCCCTGGAGGCGGCGACGGAGAGGAACTTTCATCGTGGCAGGGTTCCACCGCTGGTGCAGCCGGAGCAATCGGCTCAGCCGGAGCGGCCGGCCCACTCTCCTCCTGCATTGTCGCCGGAGGAGGAGGAGGAGGATGACGACGACGATGATGACGACGACGATGACGACGGCGACCACCACCACCACCATGACGAGGAGGAGGAGGACCGCTTGTCGTGGTTTGAGAAGTTGGGGGAGAGGGCGGAGAAGGCGAGGCTGGCAGAGTAGTTTTAGGAGTTCTTGTACATATTTCTTTTGTAGTTTTAGGAGTTCTTGTACATGTTTAGCTTCAATTCTGTTCTTGTACATATTTCATGTGTTTTGTAATATATATATGTATTCATTCGTGTCAATGAATATTGGTGTGTTAGAGTTTCTGGATTTCAATCCAGTGAATGTGCTCTAAGTTTAGTGATGTGTTAATTTGTCACAAGTGAACCGAGCAAATTGGACAAAAACAAAAGATCTTTGGGTTTGAAGCTCGTCTCGGTTTGTAATTGCAAAGCTAAAGGAGACAAACAATGACTTTAAGCGCGTCTTGCATCACTTTGTGATCGATGGACATCGGATCTGTCGCCCATCGTTGTCTCCTATTTGGGTTTCTTACGTAGTGTAATTGGTTGATCATGTTTGCGGTCCATGCATGTTAGACATAGCTAGAATTAAAACACCTCAGTCATGTTTAACAATACTAACATGCATGCATATATATATATATATATACCTCAAACAGTACCTGACGATCTTTCAACAAAAAGAGAAAACACACGTATAACATCATGAAACATGATCGTGGATCAAGGTCGCACATGCATGTTGAACATAGAACAGAAATAGTATTAGACAACAGACAGAGAAGAAAAGAACATATGGAACAGGTGCGAAGGATTAGTCCCACCACGGAAAGTTGAGGTCAGTGCACCAACGTTATAAGGCATGGCGCACAGTTGCAGTTAAAAATCCGAATGAAAGTAATGCGTGCAGGACTAAGCCCATGTTCGCTGCAAGGCGTCCGCTGGCACGGACGCGCGGTCACGAAGTTGACTTAGGCGTGTACGGACGGATTTTTTTTTATATAACGAAAAAATTGTTTTTCCCCGCATGTAAATTTACTCCTAATGGGATGCATCGAGCCGTTGGGAACGAGAGGATGCAAACCGCGGTTTCGAGGAAACTGGGGCCACCGACCGGTTCATAATTAAGCGCGGTTTCCTCTAGCGTCCGATCATCTCGACACGCCCGCTTAGACGACGACCCGCTATAAAGGCTCATCGTCCTCTTGCTTCTCCGCCGCACCACTCCTTAGACCCTAGCCTCTAAACTTCTCCCCCCGCCACCGTCGACCACCTCTCTCTCTTTCTCTGCACCTCTGTCGCCACACAAATGGGTAGCCCCGCGCCGAAGCGCTCTAGGCCATTGACGTCCTCCAAACCTCCTTCTCCGTTTCCATCGCCGCCGGCAATGCCGATGGAACTGATGGCGGTGCCCGCATCTCCGCCCGCGGCGCCTGCACTTCCTCATCCCGGTTGGGTTGAGCAGACTCTCAGACTCCTCACTGACTGCATCGACGAACTCGATCGGCCCTTAAGGTGGCACCCGACTCCAAGTCTACCGCCGCTCATAGCGCACTAGCGCTCAAAGCAGTGGCACGGAAGGTCTTTTCTGACACAGATCGCTCGTGTCGCCGTCTGGGTCTTGGGACCCTTCCCCTCCACACGAGCATGGACACCGCGGGCCGCTACTATTACGGGTTGATGACTGTGGTCGGTCGTCTCGACGCCCTCCACGAGACGATCGCGAAGGTTGCTGGGGTAGAGGGCCTCCTGAAGATTAAGCACCGCGTCACCGGGAAGCTTCAGACTATGACGGAGGTTGAGGAGTATGAGGCGGCTTGGGCAGCGGCGGCAGCGGAGGAGACGGAGCAGGAGGCGTCTCTTGAGGCGGAGGTGGACGCGGCTATGGAGGCGGCGACAGCTGCGGAGGAGGAGCAAGAGGAGTCAGTAGCGGCGGCGGAGGCGGAGGCGGAGGCGGCAGCAGCGGCGGCTGCGGTAGCGGAGGAGGAGGAGGAGGCGGCACCGGCGGCGGAGGCGGAGGAGGCGGCAGCAGCGGAGGAGTAGGATGTGGTTTTCTCCCAGTAGAGTAGTATTAGGAGTAGATTATCTATTTCGTGATCTCTGAGTAGAGTAGTATTAGGTGTAGTTTATCTTGTTCTTGCTGTCTACTACGTGTTTTCCTATTACTTGTTTGTTAATGAAATATGTCTTTATGTTCATGAACAATGTGTTCTATATATGCAATATCGAAAAACTTCTTTTATCTAAAACATCTCCTATATGTTTGTAACTTGGGACCGTCTATATTTCTTGTGGCTGAATGAATGAAATCCGGTAAACATTATCCTTACAAGTAATAGAACTAACAACAGACATGATGCATAATTAACTTGATTAGGAAGTTACGTCATCTAAATTGCTAACTAGTCCATCGCCTGATGCAATAGGTGCATGAAAAGTACTTTATCCGTTGTAACTAATATCCGATGACATTGTTGATATATATATCGTATGTACCTGTGATACTCGTATCACAGGCGGCTTTGGATCGACGGCCTGAAGATTAGACATCACAGGGGAAAATGTTTTTTTTTGTAGTAGTAGTATATACTCTATATATGTTATCATTTCATTGCGACGAATGTTATATATAAAATGCTGATTGCTTACCTTTTACTAGACCATGGATTTGCCGTCCTCCTTTCGTGGACTTGGGTGTTCTGTATTTGCATGTCGTTTGCATTAGCACAATGATACATTTGGCGATTCATATTTTTGTTCGTATTTTTTTGGAATGTCCCACTACCACATGACTGCTTTTATATCTCCATGAAAACAAAGATGAACGGCAGGTAGCGGTCCCTCGAAAAAATTTTCGTTCTTCTTGGCGCGCACAATTGAGATTTTCACAATTGAAACTTCACTCCGTGCGCCCAAAATTCCAGTCCCATCCATTTGTAGCTAGCCACGACGAATATAAATGTGGGTCTCCCTCTAATCCCGCAGTGGCTTCCGTTCCTGGCAGACATGTTCTCCTCTTAGTGTTGTGTTCCAAACTTGCATTCCTAAGAAATTCCTGTGTGAGTGGTGGTGGTGACTGTGGGTACAACATCGAGCGACCAAGTTTGACGGGCTCTACTGAACCTCTTCGTCGCCGAACCTGCCCTGCGACATCCCGGACTCCAGTTTTGTGCTACGTAAGTTCTACACGATCCATGCCATCTTTTTATAGAGCTACTCCCTCCTTATCGCTTTAGTTGTCGTCCCAACAGCTGCAGCCAGTTCATTCCTAGTTGTCGTCCCAACTCCTTATATGCTCTTATGTTTCATGAATGTCTAGTATAAAATCTGATTAATGGTGCAATCATGCAATCAACTATCCTCAATCGTTAGATCTGCATCCTACAGTCGATTCATCTTTTTATTTTACCTTAGCATCTGATTGCATTTTACTTGTTTCCATATATAAAATACACTACACCTCTGGCCCGAAATAAATGTCGCTCCGACAGTTTATGGTAGTGTATTTCTAGTACATTTCCATGTCAGGAAAGATAACTATTAAAAACCGCATGTACTATGTAATTTCTTGATTTAGAAGTAAATGACGCCAGGGTTATGTTATCAACCACTACCAATGTTGTACTCTCATTCCTGTGTTCCAAACTTGTATTCCTAAGATTTTCAGTTCCCACGGTTTATACAAATTTTTCTTGTTTTCTTTCTCGAATTGTACGGTTTTTTTCCTACTCTTTCATTTCTAATTCCTCCATTCAAAACAAACATTTTCAGTTCATAGCAACCACACCACCCGATCTAAAATACACATCCTCATGTAATCTGACGTTATCACTGTTACTTACTATATATACTCTTTACTTTAGGAATAAGACACCAAACCGTCATGTCGTCTACAAGTAATCACGATGGGCAACAAGCACCTGGTATAACTATAAATGTGTTTACTATCAAAATACATATATTTATAACACGTTAATTCCTTTGCATCATATGCAGAGAATATTGCAGCACCTGATGCTCAGGAACCCGAGATTCGTCATCCCATGCTGGTACTACGAGTATAAATATCTACCAGGCTCTACTAAATATTTTAGCATTGCGATTGTAGTTTCCTAGTCCTAGTTAACAGTTAATCAGTATATGTGATGGTGTGTTTTATTGATGCCTACACACGCACGATGGGCTCTCCGACGCGTCTCCCTCCACCATCGCCACGTCCCATCCTTCGCGTGTCATGATGACCCCGCCGCCCGCAAACCCCTGTCGCCGCCGATCACTCCGGCACCGGCCGGCGCCCACGCCCTGCTGGTGAGTATATGTGATGGCGTTATTTATTGATGCCTACATGCGCACGCTGGGCTCTCTCGCTACCGCCACTCCGGCACCGGCGACAATGCCATGCTGCTGCTCACTTCAGTATCCTCAGAAACGTGTCTCCCTCGACCATCACCACGTCCCATCCATCGCGTGTCATGATGACCCCGCCGCCCACAAACCCATGTCACTGCTGGTCACTCCGGCACCAGCTAGCGCCCATGCCCTGCTAGTGGTCACTTCACTGTCCTCCCCGACGCGTCTCCCTCCATCTCCACGTCCCATCGTTCGTGTGCCATGATGACCCCGCCGCCCGCAAACCCCTTGCCATTACGGCGTACCTACTCCTACATGCTATGCGCCATATGACATGGCATACCCTAGAAAAAATAGTCCAATATCATTAACCCCTGTCCACTAAGAAATGTTAGTATCATATAGTTTAGAGATCCATGTACATGAGGGTTCTTTGCTGCTTATATGATCTCAATTCCGTTTTTTACACTGCCAAATGCGTTGTTGATGTCTGGTAATTAACGCAAGATTATATTCATGTATTCGTTCTAGTAGCACTTTAGGGCGAGATGCTAACATGCAGAGTAAAATATCAGTATGCAGTCCACCTAAATTTAATTCCTAGATCCACCACACTGTCCTCCTAGCCTCGAGACTTGCTCCGGGGTGATATCAATGGACGCATATCACCTGACTTATACGTTTTTACTGCACGCGATGCAGTAAAGATCCAATGGAATCACACCGTTGGATCTTTACTGCATCGCCTACAGTAAAAACGTAAGTCACGTGAGATCACCGATGTGATCTGGACGTCAATCCTCTGACTTAAAAGTGGTCACTGCAATGCCAAACTGAACACTAGCTTTGTTAAACGTCGCAAGCTACCCGCCTCATCTGTCGTGCATCCTCTACCTGCTAATACCGCTGACGTCCATGACTCGCCCTGCCACCAATTCGCCTCGAGACGCGCTCCTGCTGATGTCGGTCAGACCGAACCGTCAGTATTGCAGAGGATGAGCACCCGGCGAACCCTCTCTTTCTCTAGCATCGCCAGCTACTGTCTTGCCTGCTTCGCAGCTGGACTGAAAATCCCCTGCAGTACTACGGGTGCTGTAGTGCCACTGACTACTACCTGATGCCTGATTGTAGTGTATGAACAGCAACAAAGAAGTAAACAAGTCAATGCATCACCCAATATGGAGCAAAATGCTGTTGCGACGCGGTGTTCCCACGCTCGTATTTGCCGCACTCGTCCTGAAGATGGTAAAACATCAGACTTCTTCTTCTTTCACACTATTTGTACATGATACTAGGCCTCGTCATTTACTAATTTGCTTTAAACATTTACCGTTTCAATGACACTAATAGAAGGAAAGAAGTTTGGAAGAGGGGTGGCTAAAGGACTTAAGGTTGCTAAATTGCGCTATCTAGCATCCGCAAATAGAACGAATGATCAGAATCGGAAGCTACAAATTCAGTGGTCCGATAGGTTGGGTGCTGCGGTTGGTCCTAATTAGTGGCACTTTGTCGATGATGTGGTTATTACAACAAAAAAAAATGCACCCCTCGCTGGTGTAAGGATGTGGGCAGAGGTTGGCGATACTTCGAAGAGCGATATAGTGAGAGACATTTTGGTTAGTGTTGTGACACCCCACATAAGTGTTTTTTTCTAGCGACCTCCATCTTGTACGTTTATAACAATGTGATATACAATGTACAGAATGCCTAGGACTTGGAGGACACATATGATACCAGAAGAAAAATATTGAAGATTTCTGGTGAGCGCTACAAGGGGTGGCGATCAACATTGCATGCCACCTATACGAAGTATTCGACTGATGAGGAACGTATACAAAACAAGCCTGTTGACGTAGCAGATTCCGATTGGTTGGCGCTTATGGACTATTTTGGGTCCGAGCGATTCAAGGTCAGCTAGCTTTCTAATACCTTCATATCCTACAAAAACTATTTGATAACACCCATTCGTTAAATTAATTCTTAAAATTGCAGTCAATAAGCAGAACCAATTCACGAAATTGAAGTACTCAAAAGACAAAACACTTGCTTGGCTCAAAATCCTACGCCCAACTTAGTTACGAGAAGGTATGAAAACTAAATCATGCTTTTACTTTGCACTGCAATCATTCAATAAAATTTTACTTGTATTTGATGTAGCGAGACCCAGAGACCGGAAAAGAACCCGATGACATAGAACTGTGGGAGGCAAGCCATGTGAAGAACGGTCAATGGGCAAACAAGCAGGCAGAAGTTGTACATGTGAGAAACACTTCAAACAGTCCCCATTTAAATAAATATTTGCAATGTACATGTGACTTTTCTTTTTGTATATAGACCCAGGCACATGCCCCAATCAACGTCAAGGAAGTTGAGCTGGGAGTCCCAATCCCAGATGAGGAAAGAAACAACATCTTCCGGCTTACTTATATATCCGCAACCGGTTCTGGAGGATCACAGTTTCGGGGGCGTGGTTATATGACTAAACCTAATGTTTCTGAAAGACTGCGTATCCAGATGTCTGACCAGCTCGGCCAGCAAGTTCGATCCTTGCAAAATAGAATGAAGACCTCAGCTCTCAGGTACAAGAGTTGGAAGGAAGAAATGATAATATGACCTCTCAGATGGATGACTTCGTCCAGGCAAATGAACAGCTCAACCAGGAAGTTTGGGCTTTACATGATCAGATGGTAGCCAATTCTGCACGGCAAGAAAAGGAGCTAGCAGACATGTGAAGAAGGATGGAGATCTTGCAAAATCAACAACGGCTAGCAGCAACTCCACAAAAGCCTCCTGATCGCACCAAGTCGAAGCTGGATGTTCAGGAAACTACTCCTAGTACTACAACTCGTCACAGTGCTATTTTAATGGGTGCAATTTTGCAAACTGAAAAAAACTGTAAATAACATCGTCTCGCAACGACGCAAGGGTCCTTGAGCGTTACATCAATTGCCGTATGTTTGTTGTTAAGTCGACAGACGTGTCGTGTGCGAATAAATTGATTCTGTTGCCACTAATTTTCAAACCTGGTGCATTAGGATTCTAGTGCCGCTAATTATAAAACATGGCATTAACAGATTATTGTGACGAAAATAAACTGTTGCAATAGGAAGCTAGCTATTGCCACAAATTATAAAAAGTTGGACTACAAACATTTGGCTACGACCAAAAAAGCGTTGCACTAGACTGCTATTGCCACCCCCCAGAGAACGTCGCATGACGACCCTGTTGCAACAGATTTGAATATGTTGCATTACGAACCTATTGCCACACATCAGAAATCGTTGCAATACAATATTGTTGCCACGGTTTTGAAATTGTTGCAATACCGTACTATTCACCATGAACGTGAAATCGTTGCAATACCGTATTACTGGCCACAGCTGTGAAATCGTCGCAATACTATATTATTCGCCACGAGTGTGAAATCGTCGCGATACCGTACTATTCGCCACGGAAGTGAAATCGTTGCAACATCGTAGTATTCGCCACGAATGTGAAAATATCGCGATACAATATTATTCACCACGAGTGTGAAATCATCGTGATACCGTACTATTCGCTGCGGATGTAAAAATGTCGTGATACCATATTATTCGCCACGAGTGTGAAATCATCGTGATACCGTACTATTCGCCACGGATGTGAAATCGTTGCAACACCATACTATTTGCCATGAATGTAAAAACATTGCCATACCGTACTATTCGCTACGGATGTGAAATCATTGCAACACCGTACTATTCGCCGCGAATGTGAAAACGTCGCGATACCATAGTGTTCGCCACGAGTACGAAATCGTCGCGATACCGTACTATTCGCCACGAGTATGAAATCGTCGCGATACCGTACTTATCGCCACAGATGTGAAATCGTCGCAAATAACGTACTATTCATTGCAATACGTTAAATCGTCGCAATACGTTAAACCGTTGCAATACCATACTATTTGCCACGAACGTGGAGTCGTTGCAATACCATACTTTTTGCCACAAATGTGGCATTGTTGCAACACCGTTATTTTTGTTGCAATACGTTAAATCGTCGCAATACGTTAATCCATTGCAATACCATACTATTTGCCGCGAACGTGTAGTCTTTGCAATACCATACTTTTTGCCAAGAACGTGGCATCATTGCAACACCGTTATTTTCGTTACAATATGTTAAATTGTCGCAATACGTTAAACCGTTACAATACCATACTATTTGCCACGAACGTGGAGTCGTTGCAATACCATACTTTTTGCCACGAACGTTGCATCATTGCAACACCGTTATTTTCGTTGCAATACGTTAAATCGTCGCAATATGTTAAACCGTTGCAATACCATACTATTTGCCATGAACGTGGAGTCGTTGCAATACCATACTTTTTGCCACAAATGTGACATCGTTGCAACACCGATATTTTCGTCGCAATACGTTAAATCATCGCAATAGGTTAAACTGTTGCAATACCATACTATTTGCAACAAACGTGGAGTCGTCGCAATACCATACTATTTGCTACGGATGTCAAGTCGTCGCAATAACCTATTGCCACGACTGTTATCGCCACGAGTCGGAAAAACTATCGCGACGTTCTATTTCCTTGCGACAACAACCTATCACGATGAATTTCGACACAATGCAACGATTTTTTTCGTCGCAATAAACCAGAATCCTGGTATTGATTATATTATCATGGTATTGCTATGTTGTATGTATTGGTATAGGGCTCACTAAATTTAATTTCCACCTTGGGCATGCAGCATCGTGATGAAGCGTTTCTTGTTTGATTGTGCAGTTACGATGTTGTCCCGCGCAAGGTTTAAGCCGCTGCTATAAATCCGAAAATAAGGACCCACATTTAGGCGAGTCCATTATGCAAATCTGGCATCATATGTTTATGTCTTTACCCTCACGTACAGTTTCATGTTTAGGTGAGACAGTTAAGTCTTGCTGAGCCTTCGTGCTCACGGTTGCTTTAACCTCTATGCTTATGATTATGATTGTTCGATGAGACTCGGGACTCTCCGAGTAATATACTCACGTGGGAACTATGCCGCTGCTGTTTGGTTTTTGTGGCTAGTGAGGAGCGTCCGTGGGCTGGACGGCTTCTCTTTTGCTTATTAGACTGGAGTACGAGAGTTGTAATCTTATCTTCTGTTGTAGTTTATTATTATAAGCTATTTGTAAACTGAATATATTTGTAAATATCAGCAAATGATTTATGTAATACACATTCCTTTACATGTGTGTTGTTGGGTGTCGCATTGCACGGCACCACCCAATGCGATTCCTGGAAAGTGTGAACTCTGGTCCCCACACAACAAAAGCTAACAAAATTCTTATGGCTTCTAATCTAGCAACCGGAGCAAAAGTTTCATCAAAATTTATACCTTCAACTTGTGTGAAACCTTGAGCAACCAACCTAGTCTTATTCTTAATCACAACCCCATCCTTACTTTGTTTATTTTTAAACACCGATTTAATTCCAATTAAAGTGTGACCTTGAGGTGGTGGTACAAGTTTCTAAACATTATTTCTTTCAAAATTTTCTAACTCTTCTTGCATGGCAATAATCCAAGATTCATTTGTGAGTGCGTGTGATATATCTTTGGGATCAAAAGAAGAAACAAAATCAAAATGAGCGTGAGAGTTTGGATCACAAAACCTAGACCGTGTGACTCGTTCGTGCAAGCTCCCAGTGATTTGTTGTGGAGGATGACTTTTGAGGATTGGGAGGGGAGTAGACACTTCACAAGATCCTTGTTCTTCATGTTCATCACAGATCGAAGAACTTGTGGCTTGAGGCTGATCTATATCAGCTGCAGTAGTTGTTGAACTACAGGAATCGCGATAATAGACGACGACCAAGTTTATAGACAATGTTCCCATCGTCTCTAAATTAATAGACGATTGTACATTCTAGCCGTCGTCAATAAGACCATAATTGACGACGGTTGACCTAGAACCGTCGTCAATTACTTAAATACGACGGTGGGCCATCATCTATTAATGTCCGTCGTCAATAATGGGCTGAACCGGGCCTGCTCTAAGTCTGTATAGACTACGGTGACCAGGGGTCATCGTCTATAAGGTGTAATATACGACTGTTGAATTGTACCATCGTCGAGGCTGCCACCGCTCTGGTGTTCACACTCGCCGCGCCGCCGCTGCCCCCGCCGAGGTTCACCGCTGCCGCCGAGGTACGCCGCCCCTCCCAGCTGCCTTCTCCCTACCGTGGGATGCCTCTTCCCACCACTTGCCGCCCCCTTGCAGCCGCCTCCTTCCCACCGTGCACCGCCGCCCCCTCCCTATCTGCCCTATCAGAAGCTTTGTCCCCGCCGCCCACTCCCCGTCGCCCCCTATCGGCAGCCCCATCCCCGCCGCCCTCCACCGTGGGACACCGCCCTCCCGCCGCCCTCCACCGTGGAACACCGCCCCCCGCAGCCCTCCAACGTGGGACACCGCCCCCCCCCCCCCCCGCCACCCTCCACCGCGGAACACCACCCGCACCCCCTGCTGCTCTCCACCCACTGCCTCCGTCTTTGCCGTCACCGAGGAAGAAAATGGGCGGGGGTTTGCGTTTTAGGAGATTTGTGACAAGCACTACTGCACTAAGGAATCAACAAGTGATTTCTGGTTCATTCGTAAAACTCGAAAATCCATGGATTTGAGTAGTCTGTAGCTTCTGAGGTTTTGTCTTAGTTGTTAAGGGTAGTTTAGGGTTATTTGTCTTAGTTTTTATCTATTATCAAAATGTTCTAGTGTCATGACTATAGAGCTACTAAAATGTTGATCATGTATTGTGGTACTTCACTGATATAACGCCAATGTATGCAATTTATTGGTATTGTTGTTCCGTTTGGTAATGAGGTTTAGTTTTATGTGGATTCTTCCTCTCATGTCTTTTGATTCAATTATCATCTTCTTACATGATTAGCAGGATGTCCTGATCTCTCAGTTTTGAGAAAAAAAAAGGAACAACACTGGTACATGTTTAGCGCGTGCTTGGCTGTAGCAGAACTTCTCCGTACATTACTGCCCTTCTAGGACACCATGATTATGTGCTTGTTGTTGTGCAAAATCAGCAGTATGATCAATGTCATTTGCTTCTGAATTTTCAGGCGGCAGCATCAGTTCTTCGTCTTCATTGATGAAAATACTTTCCCCCTATGGATATGGATCTGGACCTGCAATATTAGAGCTAGTACTTGGGCAAGCTTGATAAAAAAACCTCTCATCTCTCCAAAATTTTGTTAGTGTCAAGTAAAATCACACGGTAGCCTCTAGTATGAGGTGGATAAACAAGAAACATGCCATCAACAGATCTAGCTTCAAATATATCATGATTACCATGTTTCTTAACAAAGCATTTACAACCAAAGACCCGAAAGTGTGTGACACTAGGCCTATGTCCAAATCAAAGTTCATATGGTGTTTTTCCTAGCTTAGCAATTAAGAAAACACAATTTGAGACATAAAAAGCGGTTGCAATTGCATCTGCCAAAAAATTTCTAGGAGTTTGATATTCATCAAGCATAGTCCTAGCCATCAACTAAGGTTCTGTTCTTTCTCTCTATAACACCGTTTTGTTGAGGTACATAAGGTGAATAAAATTGGAAATCTATTCTATTTTCAGCACAAAAGTGATCTAACGATTGATTTTTAAATTCGATTCCGTTATCACTTCTAATTGCTTTTAAAGATCCTTGGTGATCAATTGATAATCTAAGAAATAAAGTTCTAAAGTGGCTAAAAGCTTCATTCTTATATGCCATAAAGTAAACCCAAGAGTATCTAGAATAGTCATCAACTATTACAAGAACATACCATTTAGCTTCGAAGGATTGAACACGTAAAGATCCTACGGTGTCAAGGTGCAAAAGTTGACCCGGTTCAGTTGCCATGGTCATTGTGGGAGGAGCATTTGAACCTGCAAGCATATTAGCATGTCCACAAGTAGAGCACACAATTTCTTTGTCCCCTTTAAGCTTAGGCAGCCGACGTATGCGATCAAGAGCACTATCACACATTACATGATCAAAACCTACGTGACCCAATCTACAATGCAAAAAATATATGTCCTTTGAATCATTAGCAACTATACACCTATGCTTAGAGGATGACATATCAAAATCAGCTTTAAAAATTCTTCCAAACCTACACATATTAAAAATAAGCTCACTATTTTAACCTACAACCTTGCAGTAATTTTAAGTGAAAATAAATTCCAGATTTTCATCTAGCAATTGTGAAACAGAAAGCAAGTTGTATTTCATATTTTTAACAAGTGCCATATCTTTCAAAGTGTAGTGATTATTTACTCTAACCCAACCTTTTGCAATTATATGAGTTGAAGAATTATCGGCAAAAGTAACATTATCTACACATGAAACAAAAGAGAGGGAGGAGAACCAATCTTTGTTACCAGTCCTATGGCGTGATCAACCACAATCCATAATCCAAATGTTCTCCTTCCTCAAATGTGTAACCTACACAGAAGCACAATACGATGACTCAATACTGGGGTTAGTCAAAAGGCATTTAGGAATCCAGTACCGAGTCACATGATGTGCAACAGGAAAAACACAAAAAAGCTGACGCAAAAAAGCAGGTTTATGAGCCAAAGTTTGAGGAGTTTTGTACCCAACTACTGACTTACAAGGTGTTACATGTGTAGCAAGAAAAATAGTAGGTTTGGGAGCTAACTTTGCATGTTTTTGACTCATAAAATGAGGTTGCATGTTCTTGATATTTGGCTTAGCATGTGTAGCAAAAGTTGCATGAGAGTTATAAGATCTAGCTTGCATTCTTTTCTTTTTCTATTGTTTAGTTAGTCTATAACAAAAATCTATGAGATGACCATCTCTACCATAGTGGGTACAATGATATTTAACTTTGTGTTCATGTCTAGATGAGCAAGCAACATGTTTATTAGAAGTTGAATGAGACAGCATCCCTACATAATTGAAAACCACTTTTTTTTTAGGAACTGTTTGAATCAAACCACTTCCTAATGACATTACAATTTTACGTGGATGTGCCTTAGCATGAGCATGAGAATCAAAACCTAAACTAGTTTTGTCATTGCAAGACTTGGAAGAATTCAGCGGCATGTTTAAATTCTTATTCGGATTACAAAACCGCTCTAGTGCCCTGTTCATGTTATCAAGTTTTTTTGACAAGTTTAGGCAGTTTTCACATGAAGTTTTTCCTTTTACTTTGCAATTAGAATAGTATTTAACTTCATGAGAATGTAAAGCATTGTTCAATATATAAATTTCATCCATAGCATCTTGTAGTTTCTTATCAAGATCATCACAAGTAGAACAATGCAAAACAATTGTAGAACAGCTAGCATCTTTCAAGTTTTTATCATTAAGTGCAGCAAGCCCTCTGTTCTTTTCAATCTCTAACTCAAGTTTATGAAGTGTGGAGGTGTGTGCACTTCTTAGAGAGGACAAATTTTCATATATTAATTCACATGAGGAACACTAAGCTTTTTGTGCTTTTTCCTAACTATAACAGTGGCACGAGAAATAGCATCACACATTTCTTCGTAAGTAGGACATACCTCTTCATAGTCGCAGTTGTGTTCTGCCTCCTCCATACTTGATCTTTACTTGCCCACCATGAAGCACAAGTTGGCCAAATCATCTTCATCTTCGTCACTTCCGATGTCCACATCGCTAGCCAAGTTCTTGAAGTGCGGAGATAAAACTATTCACCAATTGGCGTCCTGTAAAACCCTTATTTTTCTTGTTGTTGTTTGTAGAGGAGTGATTCGTCCTTATTTGCTTTTCATCACAGGAATTAGTACTTGAAAGGTTAGTGCAATCTGTGCGAAAATGTTCTGTCTTACCACATTTGAAGCATCGTTGAAGTCCGGCACTCCCTCTCCTTCTAGTTCTCACATTTTGCAATGCTTTTGAGAATCAAGTAGAGATGAGTGCAAGTTCTTCCCCTGGAAACTCTTTAATCTGATCAAGGGTTAGAGAGGACAACAAAGCAAGTGTTCCACGGGAAGGAGATTGGCCGGAGCTAGGCATGTCACGTTGAGAAACAAATGCACGAGACTTGTTGGGGTTCTTACATGAGATTATGTCAATTTCACGAGTTTTCAATTTAGAATATAGAACATCTAAAGTAAGTGTACTCATGACATCACATTCACGAACAGATGTGACTTTCATCTCCCAAATTGACATGTATAATGCACTTAGTAATTCCCTAGCATTCTCAGCATCTGAAAAATTAACATTGATGCTACGGAGGTTGCTGGGAATTTTATTAAAGTTAGCAAAGAGGACGTCGATGGACTCACCTAGTTGCATCTCAAATTACATGTACTCCTTTTTGAACATGTCTTGCCTTACCTCCTTGATCGTTCTGGATCCTTCGTGGTAATCAAATAGAGCTTTCCAAACATCGTACGCAGATCGGAGGTGGGCAACATGGTCGAAGTCACTTTGAGTTAGTCCTTGTATGATCAAGTTCTGAGCCTTGTTGTTGTTGTCGACATCTCTCAGATTTGTAGCTGTAATTTGATCATTTGGTGGAACTTAGTAAGGCTTGTACACCTTTTCCCATATTGCAAGGCCTTGTGCCTGGATGAAAGCCTCCATGTGTGCCTTCCAAAGTTGAAAATCAATACCACTAAGCACGCAAGGTTTGACGAAGTATTTCACTATGATGATAATTCAAAATACGTGCAAATCAAAGAGATTAGAGCACCGTGGCTCTAGTACCAATTGCAGGATCGTAGTGCATGTGGAAATCTACTAGGGGTGGTGAATGGTAGATTACAACTTTTTCATTAGAAGCAACAAAAACCCCTCGACAAAAAATTGATCTCTTAATGAAATTGTGTGTGCGACTAATGTAAATGTGATCAATTGTGAAAAAACCAGTATATATTGTGGAGAATCATATCACGAATATGTCACAACAAGAATCATGAAAATCCGTCAAGAAAAACTCATGTTATGATTGGAAGATTGAATGAAGGTAAATCTGTTCTATCCGAGAAAAACAGATTTGCAACACTGAAAAGAAACTCTTGTAGATCCGAAACTGCAACTCCAATGACCGTGAAATTTACATAGAATATATATAATGAAGTTGCAAAGACAACGCAAAAAGAATAACATCAATTGGATCTGTAACTCACGAGTTATGATAAAACCACTGAAGAAAGGTAGTGCTGTGCAGAAACTCGATGAGAAAATCTTGTCTGAAACAAGTCGGACGAACAAGGAACAAAAGATTGTTTAAACTACAATATTTATTCAATAGAACATAAGAGGAACATCCCAAAATTCGTGTACCATGAGCTCTGACCTCCCTTGCTTATATAACCAGCCATGAGGCCAACCCAAACCAAACTAGGACTCGTATCCTACTCAGTTTCCACAAAAACTTTCCCTAACTGCTCAAGACTCTACTATACTCAGATAGAAGCAATCTTAAGACTTCCAAAACACCTTAGTAACGTATCCCACATTCCTAAAAACAACTCAACTTCATGACCCACACGAAATCCTATCATAACCAACTCAAATCTTTCCATATTTGAGTCAAACCTGACTTAGCCGCAGTCTGAGTCCATAACCTAGTTGGTTGGACCTTTCCGACCAATTCTTCACATCCACTTTTCTTCATCACGCCTTGGAACCATGCAGCCACGTCCATACACTCAGTGCACACGTGTAGACACCTTCCAACAACGTCTACGATACCTTCATATGCATTGTTCTTGATTCAAACATGTTGCGCAACCTCTCGATCAACTCAACCACAATTCCTCCCAAACATGGTTGTTGAACATCATCCTCTCCCTAAGACTAGTTTAATGAATCCCGTCACCAGCCATGTCTTGAACTCAAGCAAAACCTGCACATGAATAAACAACCAATACTTCTGAGCACAAGTCCCCTACATGACTCACGTTAGTTCTGAAACCACAGCACCTTACGTGAGCACCTCACATAAGCATGTTGCAAACCATAGCAAAATGATATCAGCCATAACCACCAAAACACACCAAAAAGATATAAAAGAATACTAAGCAAACTTTCCATAAGCCAAAAAGCAAGTTCAAAACATCGCAAGTTAAAAGTAGAACCATTGCAATCTAGCACCGGACCTTGCCAAAGCTAACCGGACCTGGAGCTTACCATAGCTAGTAGGACCTAGCACGTGAGCTAACCAAAGCTAGTCAGACCTAGCGCCGGAGCATAACAAAGCTAGTCCGACCTAGCGCTGGAGCATACCAAAGCTAGTCGGACCTAGTGCCGGAGCTTACCAAAGCTAGTCAGACCTAGCACCAGAGCTTACAAAAGCTAGTCGGACCTAGTGCCGGAGCTTACCAAAGCTAGTCGGACCTAGCGCCAGACCTAGCAAAAACATGTCGAACCTAGCCACAGAAGTTGGACCTAGCAAAAGCAAGTCGGACCTTATGTCGAAACTTGACAGAGCTACACAAAACAAGCCAGACCTATCGTCGGGCCTTGCAGGAGCTCGGACCTAGATTCAAACCTTGTTAAAAGGATGTTCTGGCAGAATTCAAAACTTTTATCATCATAGCCAATGTATTCAGCACACATGGGTCTCACAGCCAGTCATCCATCCCATGGTGGGGACAGGCCAAGATGTATTCCTGAAGGCGTTCCCAAGCCTCGAGAATAGACTGCTTGGCATCTTGCTAGAAGCTGGAAATTCTTCCACGCAGGGCATGAGTCTTGCCCAACGGGAATAACTTGGCGAGGAATGCCATAGAACACTTCTCTCAAGTGTCTACAACACTTCATCTCGCATAGAACCACTTCTTTGCTCTCCTAAGAAGAGAGAACAAAAATAGCCTAGGATGGACGCCATCAGGAGATATGTCCTTGATCTTAAAAGTGCTGCAGATCTCAAAGAACTGTTGCAGTTGAGCACTTGCATCCTCGTAAGCCTTCCCACAATATGGTTTGGCTTGCACCAAAGTGATCAGGCCAGTCTTGATTTTGAAGTTCACGTCTCCTGTGTTAACAGTGGGCCCAACAGGCACATGGTTAGCAGAGGGAGCCGACAACTCATGAATGGTCTTCTAGGCCATTGGCATTTCTGTTGTTTGTGCAGTAGCGTTGGCTTGCTTTGCCGCATGAAGATTCTGAGGAGTAATGACACGAGGTCGATCTCTCAGAAAGGTTTCTGGATCTTCAACAAGGTTTACCAGCAAGGGGAAACCAGACATACACTACCTTGTTTTCACATAAAATGTGAAAACAAGAAGGGTTATCCTACTAAAAACCAACCCAGGGTCCTATCCTATTCACTCAATCATGCAATACTTCAGCTGCCTACCCCGGCAACGACGCTAGAAATGCTTGTTGACATTTCTTACGTCACAAAAAAAATCAGCAAGCGCCCAGAAACTATCAATGTAGCTTTTCCACTTAAAATAGTATTCCAAGGGTTTCATTTATATTCTCCCAAAGGAAGGCTAGGTGAAAGTAGAGAAATCATCAAGTGTAGGGGATATGTTGGTCTAGATAGGGTTCTAGTAAGCATGGGTAATAGATAATTGTAGACGTAGTGTGACACACACAAGAGCATTCTATCCTGAGGGGGATAAATGGGTCAAGAGGGATCAGGCTAAGAGTTAGGTAGATACTCCTACTATGCTTCTAGTATACATATACATAGCCTAAGTTAGATACTAATGATCATATCAATGGTTAGATCTCATGCTAAGTTGTTCAACACCGCAGAGAGCCTGTGGCATAGCCGAACGTGGAGGATTACAAGGACATATAAGACTGTCACCACCTACTACCTACCTCTTCAATCTGTAGGTCTACGAGACATCCAACGCTACTTAACTATACTATCACCATGCTAGCATATTAAGTCATTACCTTAAGAGTTGCAGCACAAGCCATCCGAAGGAAATAACTAACATAAACATCATTGATCCTATGTTGAAACATAGCATAAGTAATTCATATTAACATGATCATGTCATTGCTATTTAGAATATAGTGGGGGTTTGTTTGAGGACCCCAGTCCTGCATTCCAGAAATCGCATTGGGTGGTGTCGTACGATGTGACACCTAACAGCACAACACACAAAACACACATTTATAATACATTAGGCCTTTATTCCGTAGTATTGTCAGTTTAAAAACAAATGTACATCAGTACAAGCAGAGGAAATATAAGATACAACTCACGCACTATAGCCTACTCTAAGCAAGAGTGAAGTCATCCGGCCCTCAGAAGCTTCACCGGTAGCAACACCCAACTTTCACGGTGACGTGCAGGGTTCCTAGTGAGCTTCGCACCCCCCATCGGGTGCTGCCTCACTAGGCTCGCCCTCAACTATAACGTTACCTGCAAAACAGTGGATCAACAAACCATGAGCTTACGCTCAGCAAGACTTACCCGTCTCACTACTCATACATGTAGAGGATTACTATTAAGAGTAAAATGTTCATAGCACTAGTATAGTAGTGGATCCTTATATTCACTTTTAAGCATCAAGTTAAGTATTAAATCATAACCTTAGTTTGCTTCTCAACTACCTCACCCAAGTTGCTCATCCAACCAGCAAGTTCCAGCCAGTTCCAGTTGTTACTATGTCACAGCGCAGTGAACAAGTATGCCCCCTTCCGCAAGCGACGGTGATTCAAATCAAGATACACCCGACTTGCACGACATACACGCCCGTCTAAAAGAGGGGTTTAACCAATTCTGTTGACGTCGTGTATGGCCACCATTCACAAGACACCCCACGCATTGAACCGGTCCCACTGTCCTGGCAGCAACATTCACATGACGACCTATGCTGTAGTGATATCTGCTCTCCTCATGACGTGAGTGGTGATGTCTAAGATGGTGGGGTATGCCTCAATACCCAGGTTAACAAGTTACATCAGTTTGTTGGCTCCACTAGAGCCAGTGTGCATCTGGTACATATTCAAACTTGTCCAGCAGGGCTGCACACAGACGGTCCTCAATCGACACAGGCAGGACTGAGCACACAGATCTCCACTCCGCTATTTCCTACTTTCCTGCCTGGTCTCAATCAACTACTAAGTGAGTTAATGTCCATTATCCCAATTGATTCCACTTCTACCAGTGCACGAGCGGGAAAAATGCCATACTCGAGTTATACTAGTAAACCCATAATAGATATATCAGCATAGCATTACTAAACATCATATAAGCAGTATATTAACCATAGACTCTAGGGATTCTCTGGTCATGTAGGTAGGGTATCGATCAATCCAAGACGTAATGCAAATACCATATAGACGTAGACATAGTGATAAAGATAATCTTGTTAACTTAAATGCAAACCGGGGCTTGCCTTGATGTTGATCAAAAGAGTAATCGAACTCCGGTGGAAATTAGTTAGTGGAATCCGTCTGCTCCTCGTGAATTCCTTCTATTCAACATGAAGATAATAATGCAATTGGTGTTCTATAAACTATATGTATTAGTGAATATTTAGTAAGAAATACTTAAGCAATTAATTATCACTGTTCTTGAGAGTATTTACAGAGGTTGGAACAGTTCAGAGAAGATTTAGGAGAAAAGAATGTAACTAGATGTAAGAAGTGACTAGGTGGTGATGAAGATTCATATCAAGAATTTCTTCACAGAAATTGAAAAAGGCTGATCAGGTGAATTGAGTTGACAATCGGGTAGAGAAGATCGTAGAGATGAGAGGAAATTTTGTTTCATAATTTTCTGTTCCATATTATGTTCATAATTAAATTTTGAAGTTGGAATGAATTTTGTGGTATTTTCTCTGGTATTTGCTACCCATTTCAGAACAGCTGAGACAAACTTCTTGATTTACATAAGTAAATAAAGTTAAACAGGTGTGGAGATTATCCTGGTGAACAATTAAGACATGATGTAATTTCTGGCAAAATTTGAGAATTTATCAAGGTGCAGGCTTCCCAGAATAAATGCACAAATCTTTTTAAAATATGAATTATACAGGATGATATAATGACTTTCATACAATGAACCTTAACTTTCTGTGAAGTACTCACTGAGAGGATTCCAGCAAAAAAAAATTGGTAATTTTTGAAGTTGTCTACATGAAGATATAGAATTTCAAAGATTGCAAGTTTTTTCTGAAATTTTCTTCAAAAGGAAAGCTGATCCAGGGCTGTCATTGGGGGCCCACTCGAATTTGAATCCCACCAGGTAATTGACTTCTGACTGACACTGGGACCCACTGTATTCTCTCAGTGCCCCCCTTTCCCTCGCCGGAGTAGCATCCCAGGGCATGAGAATTGGGGCAAAACAAAGCTAGCACGATGGCACACCTACTGGACCACTCAATGGGGCTGGACCTAGCTTGCTCATGATGCCACAAGTCCTAGGAGCACCAGGGGAGCACGAAACACGAGGAATCGCAGTCCAATTGGAAGGAAAATGATGGAAAACGAGAATACACCAATGACCTGGGCTTTGGGATCGGCGGCCACGAAATCTCGAAGAAATCCTTAATCAGACCACGGCTGTCCTTTTCTAATGACTCAATGGATGCGCAAGGAGTAGGGCTTCCTAATGTTTCACTGAATCGAAGCACAAACCAACATAGAAACCAAATTTCTCAACTAAATCCTCGCAGTTTAATAACCCGCGGCCATGAACTCGATGGCGTCCGGCCAAGCCAAGGTGAAACATTGGTGAATAACTTGCCAAACGTGCTCAGATGATGAAGGCAAACCTTGCAGCGTGGTTGAGCAGAAGAGGGAAGGCTTGGTTCGCCGGCAACACGAAGTTGCCAACGGCGGCTCTGTGGACGGCCAACAGCGATGCTGCAAAACAACCACGTTCAGCCAAGAATTCAATGAACCGGACGGTGCAATCGGCAAGGGATGAACTTGGGATGATTTTTGCTGTTGGTGGCTCAAAGGAAGGGTGAAAGAATCAATGGAAACGGGAAGGAAATAGAGAACGCGAGCTGGGTGCTGGCGGTGTCGTACAGGAGCAAGCTTCACAATGAAGGTAAATAGATGAGGGCAAGGAGCGATAGCTTCGACTTGAATGCCTCATTGCTGTAAAATTCAGTTGATAGGCGGCAAGCAGCTCGCTGGAGCAGTGGTAGTGCACCTGTGGCACAACCAGAGAGAGAGAAAGGAAATCTCCTGGTCACGTGTGTAGGATCCCTGACAAGTGGGGCCCACATGTCATAACCCTTTCCTCACAGAAACATGTAAAATGAGTTTGAAAATGGAAAACAGCTCTAAAATTTCTCAAACTTAGTAGTCCTCCTATTTTGGACATGGGGAATCTGATTGTACCCTCATATTTTATGTTTCAACCTTGCAAAATATTTGAATTTATGAACATTAGCTTACTCACTTTAATTTGCTTAAATCAAAACCTGAATTTGAACATTTTCCTTAAATCCTTGTTTTATAATCTATTTCCTGATATTGGAACTATAATGTATTTCTTGTAAACCTTTATGCCTCATGTGAATTTGGAATGGTAATGTTAAGATTGAAAACCCGAGAAATGGGTTTTCATAGTTTGTAGTGCTTATGATGATATCATGAGAGTGGTATAGAGTAGTCAGAAATACTATTCCTACCACATACATGGAATCCACAATCAGACAAGAAACACTTCATCCGAGTATATGAATAAAAGAAGACCAAAGATAACATCTTTATTAAGAACAAAGTCACAAATGTAAATAGGAATATGAGAGCCATATATTTCCCAATTAGGAATTGGAAAGAGACTCCTTCTACTCCTTTCCTACTTGGACTATGGACTAGAGGCTCTCCTCTCTACCGCCTAAGCTCCTTTAAACATATGGAGAGTAGTGTATACAATAGAATGAATACTCAAGTAGTGTGTGTGTGAAGTGAGGGTAGGGGTCCTATTTATAGCTGGAGAAGGGCCGGTTCCCGCCACAAAAAGCGCGCGACTCAGTATTCATCGTGACCAGGGCACACAGGGAGTCGACACGCGGAAGCTGATCGAGTTTGGCGTCAGGAAGGCGTTGGTCGAACCCCTAGTCGTCCGAACAGAAAGTTGGACCAATTCCAGTGTGCTTTCTCGGAGTGACTTCCAGGTGTGTCGCATTGATTGATATGGGTGATACACCATTGGCTGCCCTCAGATACTTTTGTTTGTGGACAATTTGATCCATGTGATGCCACATGTCAGCGCTTGTTTGGCTGGGATGAAATTTTATACGATTGCTCCTCCTCTTTTACCACATTTTCTTCAATAAATGCCTATATGCACTATTTCTCCAAGAACAGGTTGAAATAGGTTAAACAGAAAAGTGGTGTGTGCAAGAAATGATATTTTCTTCACATAATTGAGTTATATTGACTGGTATAATTGGTATATAACAGCCATCAACACTGCCGATACTCGACGGAGTCACTACATCAATGCCATCTCGTTCATCTACATCATGCCGTCGTCCTCTTTGTCAACAAAACCCTAGATCCCAGAGACACACGCCACGCCGCCGTTTCACGACCGGCAAGACTAGCCATGTAGCTGGTAGGTTTTATAGTTCGGATTTTACGACAAGAATTAACCTACCACTCGAAACATATCACGTACAAACTTCTGTCATCGTGCCTTGTTGTATCGCCACGGACTAGTCTGGCCCCGTGTGTGCTAGTCCGGTGTGGTGCGGACTAATCTGGCTGTACTGCGAACTAGTCCGGTATTCAAATTTCAGCAACCTCTAATTGTCACTAGAGCCACTGTAATTGACCCAAAACTGACATAAGCACTTGAGAACTAGTTGGAGTAAATTAGTAAACAACATTGTGGAAGTTTTCATCATAGCGGCCTGGGAGATATGGAAGCAACACAACAAATTCATCTTCATGGGAACCCAGCCATCACTGTCGGACTGGAAACAAATTCTCCTCCTATCTATCCCTGAAATGTAATAGATTCCCCTCCCCCCTAAATTATGCCATGCTAGAATGGATCTCTGGACTGATCTTCTCCATTCCTAGCTCAAGAATGCCAAGCTCTTCCGGTCCCAATCCAAGCTCTCAGCTGTAACTCCTTGTATCTCTTTTGATGCTCACTACTTATATTAATATAACATAGTTGGGGCTTTCCATACTGTCCCTTTCTCAAAAAAAATTAGTAAACAACAATAGTGAATTAATTAGCATGTGTTACACTTATAATTGTGCATGTATCCGCACCATTGCATATTGATTACTATGTGTGCATTGTATTGATTGAATGTGCTTGATTGCGATTAGATGGGTATGCTCAAGAGGTTACGATCGAGAAGCAGATATCCGAGGATCTTCATGTGCAAGACATTGATTTGATTGAGCATCGAATTGCGGAATATAAAGGCAAGTGTCTTTGACCATTTTGCTCCTGTTTTCAAATGTTCTGTTTGCAAAATTGTATGCTTGTGTCAAATTGATGGGAAACCAATGAATAGGTGTTTATTAGATTTGTATACCCATCCTTGTCGCTTGGGATATGATGTAGAGAGTTGGGAAGTGTATTTTTCACTTTTGCTCCACTTTACTTAATTGGAATTGGGAATAACTAAATGACTTAATTATGAATTAATGAACATGTGGACTATGTGAATTGATGATAATGACTATTTAGCAACATTGAACTTAGGTGATCTAAGCAAGAATGGTATTGTGGAATGGGTTGGATGGTATGGTGGTTTTGCTTGCCTTACATCTATGGACCGGTTCATGCGAGCATAAGCTAGGACAACAGTGCCACCACAAGGCCATTATGGGCGCAGTGTAGCTGAATAATTAAGTGTGCTGCTAGTATTGTATGGACCATTGGATGGTGCGGGGAACGGGAGTCGAGTAGGGCTGCCCTGAGATCTGCATGGCACACGTGGGGGCCCGTGGGTGGGAGAATGGAGATTCAAGTCTGCCAGTGAAACCTTAGTGGATCCGTACATACTAGTCATCCCTTTTGAAAGGCTATTTTGTGATCTCTTGGCCACACACCAACGGAAGTGTGATAAGGCATAATAGAGGTTCTTAGTCACCAACAGGTGATGAAATCATGAAAATGTGGACATGTGGGTATAGTGGCAAACCTCTGTAGAGTGTTAAAAACTATCATGATAGTCGTGCTCCCGGCCATGAGCACCTAGACAACTTCCATGATTAGAGAGTGGACATGGTTTTGGGATGGTTTGGGTATGTCAATTAAGTATGGTTATGGTTATGTCATATGAGCATGGTTGGTTATGAGAAGTTATGAAATTGGCATATGGTTATAATATTAATTGTTGGCTGGTTATACTTGATTAATGATGGTATATGATGACATTGGATATAGGACATATTGCTTACTTGGATTATGTGGAATTAAACATACCTAGACATTGTAAGTTGCTTTTACATGTTTGTGAACTAAAATTTGCTTGCTGTAATGAACTATTTAATTTCGTCCTTGTTTTTAGCTACATGTCATACTTTCCCACACTTGTTGAGTACGCCATGTACTCACCCTTGCTATTCCCACATTAATTCAGTAACACAAGATAATTCGGAGTACCCGAAGGACTATGAGGAGTACTAGGCGTGAGTGTTACTGTCAAATTGCCTGTGGAGATGGAGTCTACTAGCGCTTACTTTTTTCACTGCAATGTTATTAGAGATTGTGTTCGAGACCATTTGGATATTGTAATAAGGTATTCTCGAAGTGTACGAACGACACTTCCACCGGTACTACTAAATTGTAGCCCGCGGAGGTTCTTATATCAGTTTGGGCGCGTGAAGATCTTAGACAAGATGATGACACTGATGATTTATGTGGTTCAGGCCGCCTGAGCATAATACCCTACTCCACGGGGTGTGTGTTGTTGTATTGAGGATTCATTGGTGCTTGCGTGCGTATCCCCTTAGTCATCATGTACTGTGCGGCGCAACCCTTAAACAGTCTAAGGACTGGCTGTTACATCACTGGCCTGGCCCGACATGTGGCACTGCCATAGTTAACTGCCTAATACACAATCAACAAGTATTAAATGTGGTTAATAGAGTGGTAACACGCCTTAATGATGGCTCTACCCCTATTAACAGTTCCCCAATCACATGTTATTAATATGGCATTAATAACATGTCATCAGGTCTTGTAACTATTGCCTTAACTGTCCCTTGAAGGTCTGAGCGATTGGAGATCTTTCTGTCTTCCGTTGAAGTCCTAGCTCTGGAGGTTCGACACATGGCGGCTCCGAAGCTTCCCATTGTAGGGAGGTAGGTTCGGATCATCTATACACGTGGTAGCACTTGAGCTTCCCTCTACTGGGGGTTAGGTCCGGGGTCACTGACACGTGGCAGGGCCAGAGCTTTCCTATGTTGGGTGTTAGGTTCGGCCTTGTGATACATGTGTCAGTGTCGGAGATACCCAAATGAGGGAGGTGGGTCCAGTACTATGCAACATGTGTGGCCTTCAGAGATCTTCAACTTGAACGAAGGGATCTCCTTAGCTTTTCTTGCGGTATGATGGGGTACTCGATATGCAAGGTACTGACACTGGCCCCCGGGCCCACCTTTGGGAGAAATCCTTTGGGTTAAGTTATGATACCGGAGGTGGGGTCCTCTTCGATTACCACGCTGCGGCTTCAAAAGTGCAGTTGGGGTGATGGTTCGCTGTTGAACCATCGCCACGTTGCTTTCCTTGAATGCGGCAAGTGATATCTGTGCGGCAGATCTCACGAAATTGAAGGTCGTCGGTTCCCAATACAAAAATCGTATCGGCTCCGAGCGCCTTGTCAGGCTGCCGCCCTCGGGCTTACCGCCGCCCATCATGACAACGGTTCACCTGGGGCAAAAACTCCGACTCTTCCGCCAAAGTGGATCCGAGCCCATTCGTCATTGGTGACATAGATTTTTGAGAGTGTAACCTTGGTCCCCTTGCGGTTTCCATCTAAGCATTGCAGGGGCTAACTTAATAAGGAAAGCCCACACAGTCTGAGGACTCTTCACACTTTGAATTGAACTCATACTCAGAGCCTCCCAACCTTCGCATAGCTTTCCAACTTTCGCTTCACTTTGCCGTGATGGAGTTGGGTCTTCCCCGCAGCATGGTCCAGACCAAGGAGGAGATGGTGAGTGTCCGGACCTACATGGGTTGGTCCAGTGACTCCTGCAACAAGGACATCCGCTTCGGCAAGCTACCCTTCAAGAAGGAGCGTATCGGAGATATGGTGTACTTCTAAATGTACGCCATGGTGGGTCTGATCCCACCCTTCTCAATCATCCTCCTGATGCTGCTGGACTACTACAACCTCCAAATTTATCATATCGGCCCCCACTCCCTCTTGCTACTGGCGACTTTTGTCCACTTTTGCGATATGTGGGTGGGCATGCCTCCCTGGATCGAGTTGTTCCGAACCTTCTTTACGGTCCATACCACCGATAAGGGGACGGAGCTCATCGGCCTCTATATTTCTTGAAGCGAAAGAATTGCCCCATCAAGTACTTGAAGTCCTTCCCCTCCGGCAAGTCGGATGATTTGAAGAAGTATTGGGCGATCATCATGGTGGAGGAGCATGAGAAGCTAGAGCTGCCCGATGGTCTTCCCAATGCCAACACCAATGCCTGGAACGTAGTTTCGAAGGTGTCGAATGCACACAAGCCCGTCCTGGAAAGGATCGAAGAATGCATAGAGGGAGGAGTGACCCCCCAAATGGTCTTCAGCAATTTCATGGTGAACAGGTGGGCTCCGCTGAAGACTAGGGAACGACCCGCATGGGCGTTCAACAGTGAGATGGATCATGACTGAATTGAAGTCAGTTTGAACACCAACTTGGATGATGAGGCTTTGAGGATCTATCTCAAAAGGATTCAAAATGGAGGTGTCTCCCATGATGCCGTGACTCCGCCAGCTGCCTTCCTTCCTCTAAACATGGTTTCAGAGGTCAGCAGGGAGGTCCGGAGGAGAATGCTGGCATTGGATGACTTGGGCGTGGTAGAGAGGCGCCCTGTCTCTGGGGTTACAATCCCTGGAGCTTCTAAAAGGGTGACTGCCCCTGCCATGAGCCGGAGAGTCGATGATGTTGGCAAGGGCAAGGGTAAAGCCAAGGAATCGGCTGAATGATCCAGGCGCAAGAGGAAGTTGAGGCATGTTGACAGGAGCCCTGTCGGGTCTACTCAACCTCCAACAGCCCCTTCTCCCTAGCAAAGGAGACCTTCAGTGACCACACCTGCTTCGGTTCTAGCACCCTCGAGGGACTCAAGCTCCAGTAGGTCAACTCCACCCCCGCTGCCGGGTGTGAGCTCCTGGTCCGGAGGTCTTCCCAGCCGAGGGAGGTTCTGGCTGAGAAGACTACAGCTGCTGCAGATAGCTCCCGACCAAGGTCCGAAGTTACTATCTCACCAAATTTGGTGGGCTCTGACTTTGGGCGTCAGAAGAAGAGATTCCACGGTGACTGGGTGGTAGCATCCACAGGTAATCATCATCAACTTACCTTGAAATGATAGTCTTGTTTTTGTTATGTTTTTAATCTTCTCGACCTTTTGATTCCAGGGTGTCGAGAAAAAATTCTACTACGGCTACTTGAGCTGAGCATGTTGAAGCTCCAGTTTCAACCAACGAGCCTCCCTTGGTTGTGGCAGAAGACACGGCAGCTCCGGTGCCAGCTGTCGTGGACTTGGATCCAGAATAGACGCCCGGAGCTCCCGTGGTAGCGCTGCACCACAGGGGAGAAGTTGTTGAAGATGCTCCAGTAGCACTACCAGCAATAGCACAAGAGGTTGAAGCTCCGGTGCAGGAATTAGCAGTGTTGGAAGCTCCAACACTTGAGCCGGAGGTATCAAAAGCTCCACCGCCCTCGCCAAAAGTGGGTGATGATCCGGCGATTGAGCTGGAGGTGCCCGAAGCTCTAGCCTTTGTGTCGGATATAGTTGAAGCTCCGACAGCTGAGCCGGAAGTGCCTGAAGCTCCAGCACCTGAGCTGGAAGTGGTTGATGTACCGATGCCTGAGCCGGTGGTGGAAATGGCTTCGGACGAAGCTCCAACGACCGCTCCGGAGGTAATTGCTCCGGAGGTGTACATACCTGAGCAGGAACAACCTGAAAAAGCGGTGGCAGGCCCTCCATCCGCGGACCTTTGGCATCAGCCCCAGAGGTAGAAGTCCCCACAACAGGATCTTCCTCAACAGTGGCTGAGGAGCTGCCGGAGGGCAGCCCTAATGCCGTAGAAGCTCAGGGAACCACGCTTGTGGCGTGGGATCCTATTTTTGTTTTTGAAGACCCTCTGGAGCAAGCGAAGATGACCCCAGTAGGTCCGAAGCCTTTTCTTTTGGCGTTGTCTATTGACAATGCATGCTCGAGCCTCCGATAGGTCCAGCTCGCCTTCGACCATGACAGCAAGGCCCTTGAAGAGGAGCACCACTCTTTGAGGCGCTGGCGCAACAGGCTCCACTTTGAGACCAAGCTTGCATAGGCGAGGCTTCCTGATCAGAAGGAGTGGGTCGAGAAGGAAAATGCCTGGTTGGAATACTAGGGCAAGTTGCTGGAGGAGAAGGAGGCCGCCATCTGGGATCTTGACGCTAATTCTCGGGAGATTCTTGAGAAAGCCAAAGAAAGGAATGATGCTGCTGACAAACGTCACAACAACCTCAATGCATTAAACGAGATTCTCCTGAAGCACCGAGCAGACCTTGATGCAAGGGAAGAGAAATTCCTGGAATAGCAGGAGGATGTTTTGAAAAGAGAAGAGGAGCTCGCCGAGAAGCTGACTCTGGCACAACAAAATTTGGCAGATCGCAGTAAGAAGCTTGATCTGCAGAGCAAAGAAGAAGAGGAGAAGTACTGCAAACTAGGGCAGGAGCTCTCAAAAAGAGAAGCTTATGTTGCCAATAGAGAAGGGAAAGTAAGAGGTAGGGAGAAGGACCTGGCCGAACGGTGGAACCGCATCCACCTCCGGGAGATGGAGCTAGCTCACCGCAAAAAGCAAGTTGCTGAGAGTATGCAACAACATGCCAAAGTGGTCGAGCGCCTCGCTCGGGAAGGTTTGAAGCTCGCGGCCGCCAGGAGGTCACTAGAGGAGCTGCGGAGCTCGAGGGCAACAAAATCCCTGCAGGTACGGGATTTTGTGGGGCATGCGGACAGAGCGTTGGTGCCACTTGGCTTTAGTCCAGTACGCCCGGAGAACCCAACACCGAAGCTGGACCAAACGCTAGTGGCACTTGGCTCTAATAGCAGCAAACTCGATGCGATGGGTGATGTCATCACCAACCAGCTGGAGACGGAGGGAAAATATCTGGCCAAGAATGTCACCGATTATGTCTTGGCGTGTTACAAGAGCCGAGACCGCCAACTTTCTCTAGATCCAATCTTCGAAGGACTCATTGCAGAAGAGGACGATGCTGCCAGGGCTAGCGTCCAAGAAGCTGTTGAGAAGGTTGCATCATTTTTCTGTAGGACTTAGATCCTCCAGTAGCTAGGACCCTTTCTTTTTGCCTTTTATTTTATTCCTGATTTTGTAATACAGTACTTTGAATGGATGAAATCCACTGTTTCTGCAATGAATACCATTTTGTTGTCCTTGTCTTCAATATACTATCCTTTATATTGTTTGCCCCTGGTAGATGTACACAATTTGATTGAGAACATGTACCAAAGGGATTTGACAATGTCTTGATGACTTGGTGGGACGCTCGGTTCCGAAAAATGAACCAAGCTAACGCATATGTGTGCCCAGGATGTTCATCACACATACACGAGTGCAATCACAAAAGAGTATACAGAAAATTACCACAGAACAAGATTTATTAACCAAGTTTTATTACACAAACCAGATTATCCTCAAATACAAGCTCTAATGAATATTAATGACAAGTTCAACTAATGCAGCGGAAATAAACTAATTAAGCATACTAAACAGCTAGGTAGCATAAGCAATAGGGTATAGCGCAGCTCCAATAACACCACAGGCAAAGCTGACGGTAGACACGGCCTAGAACTCCGCATTATCGCCATTAAACTCCCAATCTTGACCTGCAACTGTTGGTTGGGGGATTGCAAGAGTGAGTACATGTCGTACTCAGCAAGTGTGGAAAGTATGACATGTGGCTTATTCAAATGACGACAATAATAATGGCAAAGTGCTGAAAAGTACATCAAAACATTTGAAAAGCAATATATTATATGTATGTGAAGTAAACCCATCATAATCATAAGTAATATCATAATACCAATCTGAATTCACCATCCTCATCCATAATTCCAGATTTCATCATCGCCAATAACCAGATTCAATACCAGAAATAAATTCATAACCAGCCATAACCATTACCAAACCATAACCATCCCAAATACCATCCCAGTACTAAGTTTCTTCTAATCATGGAAGTTGTCCAGGTGCTCATAACCGAGAGCACGGCTATCATGATAGTTTTATTTAACTCTGCAGAGTTTGTACCTCCTTACCCACGTGTTTGTGATTTCATCACCCGTCGGCGACTAAAGAACCTCCCTTATGCCAATTACAATTCCTTTGGTGTATGGCCAAGAGATCACAAAATAGCCTTTACAAAGGGATTACTAGCCTATTTAGACCCCACTGAGGTTTCACCGGTGGTGATGCCTCCATCTGAGCACATCTTCAACCAAGGGCCCCCTCTTGAGCCATTCGGATCCCAGGGTAGTCCCACCAATCATCAACAAACCCAATCCGACTACCCCTTCCCCGAGCATCCACAATGGTCCAAACAGTACTAGCAAAGCCCTAATTAGTCAGCTACGGCGCACCCATACTTGGCCTCGTGGTGGCACTGTAGTCCTGGCTTATTCTCGCATGAACCGGTCCTTAGATCTAAAGCAAGCGAACCACCATAACATCCAACCCATCCACATACCAAGCTTGCTTAGATCACCCATTACCATACCGTATTGACCAGTTCACATTAACCAGAATATCATTAATGCATAATTAAATTGAGTGGTATAGTTGTTTCCCATCCCAGTTGATTAAACGAAGCAAAAAGGTAAAAAGCCCATCCCGACTCTCTACCATAATTCCAGGTGACAAGGGTGGTTTAACAAAGCTAGTAAACTTCCTATCATAGGATTCCCATCAAATTGACACAACATGCAATTTATAAACAAAACATTTATTTTTAAAACAGGATCAATATGCTTCAAGGACACTTACCTTGCTCTTGCTGTTGATTAGGATCAAAGCCTTCAAACTCTTGGTGTTGTAGATCCTCCGCGGCACTTTCTAGCACCAATCCGTCTAATCCACAAAATAAACATACAAGACAAGAACACAATCAAAGAGTGCACAAATATTACTCAATATGACATGACATGCATGATTAATGCAAGTGCAAGGTAGAACTTGTTAATAGATTGCTTTTAATGATCACTAACTAGTTCTAATAGCTTTTAACAAGTTTATACAGGTTTGGATTCGATTAGATCAAATTATAGAATTAATTCAACACAATTTAACCAGAAAGATCGAACTAGTCCGCTAGGGACCGGACAAGTCCGCACTCTGCGAGATCAGCGGATTAGGGTTTTCTAGATCGACGTGAATTTGGAGGTTAGGGGTTGAATTCACGTAAGGAAAAGAGGATAGACGGTATACCAGGTGTTTAGAACTCCAATGAGTCAAGAAACTTGGAGGTAACACTTGGATCTTGGTGATCTAGGGTTGGTGATGAACTTGGGGATGAATTGGTGGTGAAGAACAAAACTTGGTGGAGATCTTGATCCTCTTTCGTTTCCTCCTCTTCTTCTTCTTGCTTGGGATCTTCTCCTCCCTCCTTGATGGTGGCTCCCCACGAACTAGGGTTTGGGTGGGTGGAAAAGTGGCAAATAGATGTCAATCCAAGGGGTGGGGCTGTTTATATAGAGGTGGAGGCTAGGGTTAGATGGATTTCGAGTTTGGGATGAGTAGAGGCCGGTTTAGAGTCCCACATGGGCTCTAAAAGAGTTAGGCACGACGTCCCTAGGCCCACTTAACATGAAACCCAAGAAACAAGTCGTAAAATAAAAGATCAACTCGGAGTCACGAAATATCGGACAAGTCCGGACAGGACCGGACTAGTCCGAAATCATCCAGAGAGAAAATCGGACAAGTCTGGCCAAACATCGAACAAGTCTGACTTTGAACAGAGAGGAAAACAGACAAGTCCGCTGGGACATCGGACTAGTCCGGAATAGTCCAGGGACTTAGCAAATTTTCAAGGATTCTTGGAATACCGGACTAGTCCGCACAAAATCATACAAGTCCGAAAGTTTCCAGAGCCAAAATCGGACTAGTCCGCAGCAAAAACGGACAAGTCCGTTTTTAGTCAGAGAGAAATCGGACTAGTCCTCCGTAAAATCGGACTAGTCTGCACTTTCATGCGTTTTAAGTGCGGTTTTGTTCCAAATCAATTTTAAACTTGTTCCTCTTGTTGTGGGTTAATGTTAAACACGTATATGAGTGCATGCAAGGCATGATGCATGAAAATGAGGGTGTTACAAACCTACCCCCCTTAAAATGAATCTCGCCCTCGAGATTCGACGCGGAAGAGAAGAGATAGGGAAAGTCCTTCTTGATATCATCCTCCAATTCCCATGTTGCTTCTTTTTCTATGTGGTGTTTCCATTGAACCTTACACCATCTAATAACCTTGTTCCTTGTGACTCTCTCCTTGGTTTCCAAGATTTTGACCGGTTGTTCAGCATAAGTCAAATCTTCCTCTAGTTCCAATTCTTCCATTGGCACTTGTTCTTCCAGTACTCTCAAGCACTTCTTGAGCTGGGAAACATGAAAGACATCATGGACATCCGAAAGATGAGCTAGCATCTCCAACTTATACGCTACTTCTCCCCTTTTGTCCAAAATCTTGAATGGTCCAATATAACGAGGTGCGAGCTTGCCCCTTATGTTAAACCTCTTATGACCTCTCATTGGTGACACCTTGAGGTAAACAAAATCTCCTATTTCAAAGGCTAATTTCCTTCTCCTATTGTCCACATAGCCTTTTTGCCTTGATTGGGCAGCCCTCAAGTTTTCACGAATTACTCGGACTTGCTTTTTGGCTTCTTGCAACACATTCGGACCAAATACTTGAGTTTCTCCTGCCTCATTCCAGAATAAAGGTGTCCTACACTTCCTCCCATAAAGTGCTTCATACGGTGACATTTTCAAACTTGCTTGGTAACTATTGTTGTAAGAAAATTCAGCGTATGGCAAGCTTTTGTCCCAACTTTTCCCATGCTTCAAAGCACAAGCTCTTAACATGTCCTCCAAAATCTGATTGGTCCTCTCAGTTTGTCCATCCGTTTGAGGATGATATGCTGAACTGAAATTCAACTTCGTCCCCAAAGCTTCATGCAATATTTGCCAAAACCTGGAGGTAAATTGAGAACCTCTATCCGAAACTATCTTCTTAGGGACTCCATGTCGACACACAATATGCTCCATGTATATTTCGGCCAATCGTGCAGCTGTATATTTGGTCTTCACAGGGACAAAATGAGCTGACTTGGTTAAGCGATCCACAATTACCCAAATTGAATCATACCCGAACTGAGTACGTGGTAACCCAACTATGAAGTCCATTCCAATTTCTTCCCACTTCCATTCCGAAATCTTCAACGGTTGCAATAATCCGGCTGGCCTTTGATGTTACACCTTGACTCGTTGGCACACATCACACAATGCTACGTACTCAGCTATGTCCTTCTTCATGCTATCCTACCAATAGCAAGTCTTCAAGTCTTTGTACATCTTTGTACAACCAGGGTGAATTAAGTAAGGCGGGTCATGTGCCTCCTTTAATATTGTCTCCCGAATATGCTTTACATTAGGCACAACGATCCTCTTTACAAGCCATAAGGTACCATGTTCGTCTTCATCAAATCTGAATTCTCTCCCTTCTTCGGTCCTTTCTTTAATTTCCTTGATCTCCTCATCTGCGGTTTGTGCTTCTCGAATTTCTTGCTCCAAGGTTGGGTTTAACTCCATAATCTCCTTCTCATTTACAAATCCGAGGTTCAATCGTTCAAACTCCTTACATAACTCGAATGGTAACTCTCGTACTGTGAGTTGATGACTTACTCCCTTTCTACTCAAAGCATCGGCCACTACATTGGCCTTTCCCGCAAGATAGTTGATCCCCAAATCATAATCTTTGATGAGCTCCAACCATCTCTGTTGCCTCAAGTTCAGATCCGTTTGTGTGAAAATATACTTCAATCTCTTATGATACGTATAAATTTCACACCTATGTCCAAGAATAGTGCCTCCAAATCTTCAATGCGTGTACCACGGCCACGAGTTCCAAATCGTGTGTGGGGTAATTCTGCTCATGTTTCTTCAATTGTCTTGATGCATAGGAAACCACTTGACCTTCTTGCATCAATACACATCCAAGCCCTTGTCTCGATGCATCGCAATAACTGTCAAAACTCTTGCTTACATCCGGCAATTCCAAAATTGGGGCTGTTGTCAAACTCTTCTTTAGCTCCTCAAAACTATCTTGACAAGCTTGAGTCCATTGGAATGCCTTTCCCTTCATTAGCAACTCTGTCATAGGATTGGCTATCTTGGAGAAGTCCTTGATTAATCGACGGTAATATCCAGCCATCCCAAGAAAACTTCTTATTTCCTTGACGTTTTGCGGCAGTTCCCACTTCAACAGGTCTCTCACTTTTCCGGGGTCAGCCGACACTCCTCCTGAGATGATCTGACCCAAAAATGACACCTCTCTCAACCAAAACTGACATTTGTTGAACTTGGCATACAATTGATGCTCCCTCGATTTCTGTAGCGTAAGCCTCAAGTGTTCCCCATGTTCCTTCTCATCCTTCGAGTAGATCATAATGTCGTCAATGAACACCACGACGAACTTATCCAAGTACTCCATGAAGACCTTATTCATGAGGTACATAAAGTAGGCAGGCACATTTGTCAATCGAAAAGACATCACAGTGTACTCATAAGATCCATACCGTGTTCTAAAAGCTGTCTTGGGTATGTCCGATGGTCTAATCTTCATTTGAAAGTATCCCGACATCAAATGAATCTTAGAGAAGACACAAGAACCCTTCATCTGATCAAACAAGTCTTCTATGCGCGGCAAGGTGTACTTGTTCTTGATTGTCACCTCGTTGGGAGCTCGGTAATCCACGCACATCCTTTGGGATCCATGCTTCTTGTCCACAAACAGCACAGGCGCTCCCCAAGGTGAAGAACTAGGACGAATAAAACCCTTCTCTAATTGCTCTTGAATTTGCTTCTTGAGCTCCGCTAATTCCATAGGCGGCATCCTATACGGTCTCTTATCTATAGGTGCATTTCCATGTATTAAATCAATAACAAACTCAATGTCTCGATTGGTTGGCATACCTGGCAACTCGTCTGGAAAAACATCCAAAAATTCACACACCACCGGAATCTCCTCAATTGCGACACCGTCCATATGATTCAACTCCAATTGCTTCGGTGCGGTTTGAGATGCTTCAAATTCTACGGTGATCCCTTCTTTGTTGGTCAACTTCACCGTCTTCGTGGCACACTCAATAACTCCATTGTGCTTCCTCAACCAGTCCATACCAAGTATAATATCCAATCCTTGGGAATCCAAAACAATGAGGTTGGCGGAGAAGTCTACCCCCCTTATTCTAAGGAGTACTTTTGGACATACTATATTTGTCCTCATCTCTCCTCCAGGAGACTTAACCAATAGAGTAAACTTCATATGAGAGATAGGCAAACTATACTTGGCAACATACTTCGATGCAATGAATGAATGCAATGCTCCAGAATCAAATAACATAGTCGCAGGGTTGGAGTTGGCGAGAAACATACCAATGACCACGTCATCCGCTTGTTGAGCATCCTCCGTGGAGACATGGTTCACGTTGCCACGAGCGAAATTCTGCTGTCCATGGTTCCCTTGTGGCTGTCCTCCATTAGGTCTTGGGTTTTGCCTTGGTGCATTGCTTCCTTGACCAAGGCCTGACTTAGGACATTGATGCGCAAAGTGTCCAGCTTCTCCACAAGTATAGCACTTCTTAACTCCGCCAGAGTTATTGGGCGAGCTTGGTTTTGAACACTTGCAGCAGGAAAATTAGCACGAGGTGCATAAGGCATTGGAGGCCTAGGTGCTTGCATAATAGGGTGCTGCTGCACAAACTGAGTTGGTCGTGGTGCATAACCAGGGCGTTGAGCAGGAATAGAGGAGCTGTAATGAGGCGCATTGGGCGGCGCAGGGCGAGGGTGCACATTACTTCCTTGTTGCTGTCCTGGATATGGCACCTTCCTCTTATTGTCCTGCTCCATCTCACGGATCTTGTTCTCAACCACAATTTCTTTGTCCACAAGCTTCTGGAAATTTGCATAGTCGCAGTTGAGTAGTTGCACTTGGATTTCATTGTTCAAGCCCCTCATGAACAAATATTGCTTCCGGCTGTCCCAACTAACATCCTCAGGCGCGTACCTTGAGAGTTGAGTGAACTTATTGAGATATTCACTTACGCTTGATTTTCCTTGCCTTAAATTCTCAAATTATTGCCTCTTCAAGATCATAACACCCTCGGACACATAATGAGAACGAAAATTCTCCTTGAATTCGGCCCAAGTGATCCTCTCTTGATTCTCATGAGCATTGCAATAAGCATCCCACCAATCCGCAACTACTCCAACTAGTTGATGAGAAGCAAACAAGATCTTCTCCCGGTCACTGCATTGGATAATGGCTAGCTTCTTCTCCGCGAACTTGAGCCAATCATCCGCATCCATAGGGTCAGCAGCTTGAGCAAAGGTCGGCGGCCTAGTCCTCATAAACTCTCCCAATCGGTTATGAGGAGGCGGGGGTGGCGGTGGAGGCATGTGGGGCTGATTGTTGATATTGCCAGCCTGCAGCTGTCCCATTGTTTGTATCATGGTCTGCATGAGCTGGTTTTGCATAGCCAATAGCTGCTCAATGTTGATGGCTCCCTGAGTAGATCCTTGCCCAATGTTGTTCTGAGGCACTCCATTGTTCTCCTCCTCATCATTGCCATCCCTCTGGTTGCGTGTCCTCACCATATGAAGAAAAGCAATAGGTAAGAATTAGAACGTCCCCAACTATATGCATCAAGGGATATGAAACTAAACAGCTAGCTACACTAGCCTAGGTGGACATGGCAATGCTAAAGCACCCCAAAATCCTCTATTAAGCACACAAGCAACCAATATATATAGCAAATAGCACACCAACAAAATCAAATCGATTCCTAAGTGCTCCTATGTGCTCTAAAGTGTCCATTCTATCTAGGCTGCATCCTACGGACAACCCGTGGCTCTGATACCAATTTGTGATGCCCGGTTCCGAAAAATGAACCAAGCTAACGCATATGTGTGACCAGGATGTTCATCACACATACACAAGTGCAATCACGAAAGAGTATACAGAAAATTACCACAGAACAATATTTATTAACCAAGTTTTATTACACAAACCAGATTATCCTCAAATACAATATCTAATGAATATTAATGACAAGTTCAACTAATGTAGCGGAAATAAACTAATTAAGCAAACTAAACAGCTAGGCAGCATAAGCAATAGGGTATAGCACAGCTCTAATAACACCACAGGCAAAGCTGACGGTAGACACGGCCTAGAACTCCGCATTATCGTCATTAAACTTCCAATCTTGACCTGCAACTGTTGGGTGGGGGATTGCAAGAGTGAGTACATGTCGTACTCAGCAAGTGTGGAAAGTATGACATGTGGCTTATTCAAATGATGACAATAATAATTGCGAAGTGCTGAAAAGTACATTAAAACATTTGAAAAGCAATATATTATATGTATGTGAAGTAAACCCATCATAATCATAAGTAATATCATAATACCAATCTGAATTCACCATCCTCATCCATAATTCCAGATTTCACCATCGCCAATAACCAGATTCAATACCAGAAATAAATTCATAACCAGCCATAACCATTACCAAACCATAACCATCCCAAATACCATCCGAGTACTAAGTTTCTTCTAATCATGGAAGTTGTCCAGGTGCTCATAACCGGGAGCACGGCTATCATGACAGTTTTATTTAACTCTGCAGAGTTTGTACCTATTTACCCACGTGTTTGTGATTTCATCACCTGCCGACGACTAAAGAACCTCCCTTATGCCAATTACACTTCCTTTGGTGTATGGCCAAGAGATCACAAAATAGCCTTTACAAAGGGATTACTAGCCTATTTAGACCCCACTGAGGTTTCACCGATGGTGATGCCTCCATCTGAGCACATCTTCAACCAAGGGCCCCCTCTTGAGCCATTCGGATCCCAGGGTAGTCCCACCAATCATCAACAAACCCAATCCGACTACCCCTTCCCCGAGCATCCACAATGGTCCAAAAAGTACTAGCAAAGCCCTAATTAATCAGCTACGCCGCACCCATACTTGGCCTCGTGGTGGCACTGTAGTCCTGGCTTATTCTTGCATGAACCGGTCCTTAGATCTAAAGCAAGCGAACCACCATAACATCCAACCCATCCACATACCAGGCTTGCTTATATCACCCATTACCATATCGTATTGACCAGTTCACATTAACCATAATATCATTAATGCATAATTAAATTGAGTGGTATAGTTGTTTCCCATCCCAGTTGATTAAGCGAAGCAAAAAGGTAAAAAGCCCATCCCGACTCTCTACCATAATTCCAGGTGACAAGGGTGGTTTAACAAAGCTAGTAAACTTCCTATCATAGGATTCCCATCAAATTGACACAACATGCAATTTATAAACAAAACATTTATTTTAAAAACAAGATCAATATGCTTCAAGGACACTTGCCTTGCTCTTGCTGTTGATTAGGATCAAAGCCTTCAAACTCTTGGTGCTGTAGATCCTCCGCGGCACTTTCTAGAGCAAATCCGTCTAATCCACACAATAAACATACAAGACAAGAACACAATCAAAGAGTGCACAAATATTACTCAATATGACATGACATGCATGATTAATGCAAGTGCAAGGTAGAACTTGTTAATAGATTGCTTTTAATGATCACTAACTAGTTCTAATAGCTTTTAACAAGTTTATACAGGTTTGGATTCGATTAGATCAAATCTTAGAATTAATTCAACACAATTTAACCAGAAAGATCGGACTAGTCCGCTAGGGACCGGACAAGTCTGCACTCTGCAAGATCAGCGGATTAGGGTTTTCTAGATCGACATGAATTTGGAGGTTAGGGGTTGAATTCATGTAAGGAAAAGAGAATAGAAGGTATACCAGGTGTTTAGAACTCCAATGAGTCAAGAAACTTGTAGGTAACAATTGGATCTTGGTGATCTAGGGTTGGTGATGAACTTGGGGATGAATTGGTGGTGAAGAACGAAACTTGGTGGAGATCTTGATCCTCTTTCGTTTCCTCCTCTTCTTCTTCTTGCTTGGGATCTTCTCCTCCCTCCTTGATGGTGGCTCCCCACGAACTAGTGTTTGGGTGGGTGGAAAAGTGGCAAATAGATGTCAATCCAAGGGGTGGGGCTGTTGATATAGAGGTGGATGCTAGGGTTAGATGGATTTTGAGTTTGGGATGAGTAGAGGCCGGTTTAGAGTCCCACATGGGCTCTAAAAGAGTTAGGCACGACGTCCCTAGGCCCACTTAACGTGAAACCCAAGAGACAAGTCGTAAAATAAAAGATCAACTCAGAGTCACGAAATATCGGACAAGTCCGGACAGGACCGGACTAGTCCGAAGTCGTCCAGAGAGAAAATCAGACAAGTCTGGCAAAACATCGGACAAGTCCGACTTTGAATAGAGAGGAAAACGGACAAGTCCGCTGGGACACCGTACTAGTCCAGAAAAGTCCAGGGACTTAGCAAATTTTCAAGGATTCTTGGAATGCCGGACTAGTCCGCACAAAATCGGACAAGTCCGAAAGTTTCCAGAGTCAAAATCGGACTAGTCCGCAGCAAAAAGGACAAGTTCGTTTTTAGTCAGAGAGAAATCGGACTAGTCCTCAGTAAAATCGGACTAGTCCGCACTTTCCTGCGTTTTAAGTGCGGTTTTGTTGCAAATCAATTTTAAACTTGTTCCTCTTGTTGTAGGTTAATGTTAAACACGTATATGAGTGCATGCAAGGCATGATGCATGAAAATGAGGGTGTTACACTTGGACAATTCAAACTTGTAGCTTTTAGGTCCGAAGTTTATTTTCGACTTCACTAGGGAGCTTTTGTTGCATCGACGGCGGGCCCCCTAGGAGTTATCAGGGCTTGATAGATCCGGTGGTGCCCAATGTTAACGCATGGAAAGTCAACGGCGGGCCCCCAAGGGCTGTTGGAGCTTGGTATGTCCAATGACACCTACTGTCAACGTGTGAAACGTCGACGGTGGGCCCCTAGGGTTGTTGGAGCTTCTTGGCTTCGATGATATCCACCATCAATTGTAGAATACGTTGATGGTGAACCCCTCGGGTGTTTACACCATCTTTACTTGAACTAGCATTATACTTCAGGTCAACGGCGAGCCCTCATGGGACTTGCAGGAGCTTGTTAACTTTGGCAGCGCCCACTTTCAATGACCGAAATGTCGACAGCGAGCCCCCTTGGAGGTTGTTGGAGCTTAATAGCTCCGTCATCGTCCACCATCGCCATGATTTTTCTTTTTTCCTGTGCATCAAAGACAAGAAAAACCGTAAAATTCATCCTCCCATCTATAACTATTTTGCGACTCACTATTCTTGTTTGAGTTTTAGATCCAAAGAAACTCAGTATGTTAACAAGCGCATTGATATAATCTTTTCAGATCCATGTGCTTTTAGGACCCGCCCTACTCAGGCATGCCGTAATGTTGGTAGAGTGGCATACTTAGGGTGCAGGACCACGCTAAGTCGATAGCACATTTCGAACTTGTGTTGGCTTGGCGTTCAGGCGAGTAGACCACACAACAATGCTAAGATCTGAAGAGATCACCAATATAACTTGTACAACATATGAATAACATGGACTAAAGTTCGAAAAGAATTTCACAACTTGTTATAGACAAGAAGGAGAAGGATAAATAAAAAAGAATGAGCCTGCACAAAATTAATGCACGTGGAGTCTGCTTTTATACAACAATGCATTTAATTATAGATCTGGATTACCGGGGCGACAAGAACACTCTTAGGGTATGGAACCAAGCTAAGCATGGTATACATCTTGTACTAACCCAGGGCAAGTAGCTACACTTTTAGTGTTGCGACTGTGTCAAGTGTTGCTTAAACTTCTCGAACCCTCCGAGAGGGGTCTGAATGTTCTCCTAGAGGACCTACCTGACTCTGTTTGTAAACTCTATAATTTACATTGCATATAATTATAGACTCACCTCCGTGACACTAAGTATAAAACTTACAGAGGTGCTCAATGTTCCAAGGATTAGGAAGCAGGGTCCCATCCTCAGTTGCCAAGCGAACGCATCCGGGACAGGATACTTTGGTCACTCAGAAAGGACCTTCCCAGGTAGGGGAAAGTTTGTCCATTCCTTCAAGAGTTAATATTCTCCACAGCACCATATCGCCTTCCTCGAGCTGTCAGTTACGCACATGCCTTTGATAAAAGCGCCGGAGCGCCTGGCGATAATGTGCATTCTGAACAGCTGCTTGGCGCCTTCCCTCGTCGACGAGGTCAAGGTCTTCACACTGGAACTGGTCCTACGCGACTTCGTCGAAGGTTCAGGCCCGGAGTGACCCCATGGTGATCTCCGGAGGAAGGAATGCTCCAGCTCCATACACCAGGAAGAAGGGTGTTGTGAGACCTATGTGTGCTGAATACATTGGCTTGTACTGAATACATTGGCTTTGATTATATAAGTTTTGAAATTCTGCCAAAATACCCTTTTTAGAAAGGTTTGACTCTATCTCCGAGCTTTTGCAAGGTCCGACAATAGGTCTGACTTGCTTTGTCAAAGTCCAACATGTTTTTGGGTAGCTCCGATGAGCTTTGTCTTTAGCTCCGGCATGTCTCTGATAGCTATGGCATGCCTTTGTTAAGCTCTAATATGTTTTTGCTAGGTTCGACTTATGATGGTTAGCTCCGACATGCTTTTCTAGCTCCGGCTTTTGGTTTGACTAGTTCTAACTGGCTTTGGTAAGCTCCGACGCTAGGTTGTACTATCTTTGGTAAGCTCCAGCTCAAGCTCCGGTTAGTTTTGGCAAGATTTAGAGCTTGGTCACAATGTTCCTTCTTTTTCTGTGAAATGTTTTGAACATTCTTTACATTGTTGGAAATATTGCTTAGTATTCACTTGCTAAGTTTTTGGTGTGTTTTGATTCATATGGTTGATATCATTTTGCTATGGTTTGCAACATGCTTATGTGAGGTGCTCACGTAAGGTGTTGTGTTTGGAACTAATTTGAGTCAAATCACGGACTTGGGCTCGTACGGATTGGTTGTTTGTTCATGTGCATGTGTTGCTTGAGTTCAAGACATGGCTGGTGATGGGATCCATTAAACTAGTCTTCCGTAGAAGATGAGGTTCAACAACCAAGTTCGGGAGGAATTGTGGTTGAGTAGATCGGGAGGTCGCGCAACATGTTTCAATCAAGAACAATGCATATGAAGGTATCGTGGACATCGTTGGTAGATGTTTGCATGTGTGCAAGGAGTGCATGGACGTGGGTGCATGGTTCCAAGGCGTGATGAAAAGATGTGGACGTAAAAATTTGTCTGAAAGGTCCAACCGTCTAGGTTATGGACTCAGGCTGCGGCTAAGTCGGGTTTGACTCAAATATGGAAAGTTTTGAGTTGGTTATGATAGAGTTTTGTGTGGGTCACGAATTTGGGTTGTTTTAGGAATGTGGGGTACATTCATAAGGTATTTGAAAGTCTTAAGATTGCTTCTATCTGCATATAGAAGAGTCTTGAGCAGTTATGTAAAGTTACGATTCGTGATTTGAGTAGGATTAGTGTCCTAGTTTATATTGGGTTGGCCTAAGGGCTGGTTATATAAGCAAGGGAGGCCAGAGCTTGTGGCAGACGACTTTGGGGCTGTTACTCTTGTGTTCTATTGAATAAAATTCGTAGTTGAAAGGAACTTTTGTGCCTTGTTCATCCGACTTGTTCCAGACAAGTTTTTCTCGTCGAGTTTTCTGCACAGCACTATCTTTCTTCGGTGGTTTTATCATAACTCGAGTTTTAAAGATCCAATTGACGTGATTCTTTTTGGATTATCTTCACAACTTGATTATGTATCATCTGTCAAAATTTCACTGTCGTTGCATTTGTGGTTTCTGATCTACATGAGTTTATTTGCAGCGTTCCAGAACTGTTTTTCTCGGATAGGACAGATTGACCTTTGTTGGATCTTTCAATCGTAACATGAGTTTCTATGGACGGATTTGAGTGATTCTTGTTGTGTAGTCTTCGTTACTTGATTCTCTCTAATTTATATCTCTTTTGTCACGGTGAAACACGTTTAGATTAGTCTCACACACGATTTCTTTAACAGATTGTTTTTCTGTCGAAGGGGTTGGGATTTAATTGTTTCCGCTGCGTAAGATTTTTTAAATCTACCATTCACCCCCCTCTAGTATCTTTTCACATGCTCTTCGATCCTACAATTGGTATCAGAGCCACAGTGCTCTAATCTTTGTGATTTGATCGTGTTTTTGACTAATCGTCATGGAGAAATACTCCGCCAAACCTTGTGTGTTTACTAGTATTGATTTTCAGGTTTGGAAGGAACGTATGGAAGCCTTCATCCAGTCTCAGGGCTTCGCAATATGGGAGGAGGTATACAAGTCATAAGAAGGGCCGTCAAATGATCAAGTTATAGCTACAAATCTGAGAGATGTCGACAAAAACAACAAGGCTCGGAACTTGATCATACAAGGATTAACTCAAAGCGACTTCGACCGTGTTACACACCTCCAATCTGCATACGATGTGTGGAGAGCACCTTGTGACTACCACGGAGGATCCAACACTATCAAGGAGGTAAGGCAAGACATGTTCAACAAAGAATACATGCGCTTCGAGGTGCAACCCAGTGAGTCTATTGATGACCTTTTTGATTGTTTTAATAAAATTCTCAGTAACTTGCGTAGCGTCAATGTTAATTTTCAAATGCTGAAAATGCTAGGAAATTACTAAGTGCGTTATATATGTCAATTTGGGAGATGAAAGTCACATCTATTCGTGAATCTACTGTCGTGAGTACACTTACATTAGATGTACTTTACTCTAAACTAAAAACTCATGAAATTGACATTTTATCACGAAATAATCCAAATAAGTCTATTGCATTCGTCTCACAACATGAAATGCCTAGCTCTGGCCAATCATTGTCTTGCAATACTCTTGCTTTGCTGTCCTCACTAACCCTGGAGCGGATCGAGGAATTTTTAGAAGAGGAGTTAGCACTCATCTCTTCTAGATTCTCAAAAGCATTGCACAATGTGAGAACTAGAAGGAGAGGAAGCTCCGGACCTCAACGCTGTTTTGAATGTGGTAAGACATGACACTTTCATACATAATGCCCTCATCTTTCAGGTCCTTCTACCCGTGAGGAAAAGCAGAACAAGGTCAAGACCACCTCTGGAAACTCCAACAAGAAAAAGAAGGGTACTATAGGACGCAAGATGATAAACAGCTTCATCACCGCACTTCAAGAACTTGGCTCAAGCGATGTGGACATTGGAAGTGACGAAGATGAAGATGATTGGTTAAACTTGTGCTTCATGGTGGGCAAATCAAGATCAAGTATAGAGGATGCTGAACACAACAGCGACAATGAAGTGGTATGTCCTACTTGCGAAGAAATGTGTACTGCTATTTCTCGTGCCACTATTATAGTTAAGAAAAAGGACAAAATGCTTAGGGATAGTGCTGCTAAAATTGAATCACTAGAATCTGAAATCAACCGCTTAAAACCTTTGATTCCTAGTAATGATGCATGTCCCTCATGTGATTTAATATATGAACAATTGTCCTCATTAACAAGTGCGTACACCTCCACACTTGATAAACTTGAGTTAGAAATTGAAAAGAAAAGGTAGCTTGCTGCAATTAATAATAAAAACTTGAAAAATGCTAGCTGTTCTACAATTGATTTGCATTGTTCTACTTGTGATGATCTTGATAAGAAACTACAAGATGCTATGAATGAAATTTCTATATTGAACAATGCTTTACATTCTCATGAAGTTAAATATTGTTCCAATTGCAAATTAAAAGGAAAAACTTCATGTGAAAATTGCCTTGATCTCTCCAATAAACTTGATGACATGCATAGGACATTAGATCGGTTTTGTAATGGGAGTAAGAACCAAAACTTGCTGCTGAATTCTTCCAAGTCTCAATGATAAAACTGGTTTAGGTTTTGATTCTCATGCTCATGCTAAGGAACATCCACCTAAAATTGTAAAGTCATTAGGAAGTGGTTTGATTCAAACAGTTCCTAAACAAAAAGAAGTGGTTTTCAAATCTGCAGGAGTGTTGTCTCATTCGGTTTCAAATAAAAATGTTGCTTGCTCATCTAGACATGAACACAAAGTTAAATTTCATTGTACCTACTGTGGTAGAGATGGTCACATAGATTTTTGTTATAGACTAGCTGAACAATATAAAAAGGAAAGAATGATTTCCAGATCTCATAACTTTCATGCAAAATTGGCTGCACTTGCTAAACCGAATGATAGGAACATGCAATCTGCTGTAATGTGCCGAAAACATGCAAAGTTTGCTCCCAAACCTACTGTTTTTCGTGCTACACATGTAACATCTCGTAGTACAGTAGTTGGGTACAAAAATCCTCAAGCTTTGTCTCATAAACATGCTGTTTTATCTCAGCTTTCTCGTGTTATTCCTGCTGCACGTCGTGTGACTCAGTACTGGATTCCTAAATGCCTCTTGACTAACCCCAGTATTGAGTCATCGACGTATTGTGCCTCTATGTAGGTTACACACTTGAGGAAGGAGAACATTTGAATTGTGGATTCAGGTTGCTCACACCACATGACCGGTAACAAAGAATGGTTCTCCTCCCTCTCTTTTGTGTCACGTGTAGAGAATGTTACTTTTGCCGATAATTCTTCAACTCCTACAATTGCTAATGGTTCAGTTAGAGTAAATAATCACTACACTTTGAAGGATGTGGCACTTGATAAAAATTTGAAATACAACTTGCTTTCTGTTTCACAACTGCTAGATGAAAATTTGGAAATTATTTTCAATAAAAATTGCTGCAAAGTTGTAAATTCAAATAGTGAGCTTATTTTTAACATGTCTCGGTTTGGAAGAGTTTTTAAAGTTGGTTTTGATATGTCTTCCTCTAAGCATAGGTGTCTATTTGCTAATGATTCAGAGGACTTATATTTTTGGTATCGTAGACTTGGTCACGTAGGCTTTGATCATCTAATGTGTGTTAGTGCTCTTGGTCGCATACGTGGGCTTCCTAATCCTAAAGGGGACAAAGAAATTGTGTGCTCTTCTTGTAGACATGCTAAGATGGTTACAGGTTCACATACTCCTCTCACAATGATCATGACAACCAAACTGGGTAAACTTTTGCACCTTGACACCGTAGGACATTCACGCGTTCAATCCTTCGAAAGTAAATGGTATGTTCTTGTGATTATTGATGATTATTCTAGATACTCTTGGGTTTACTTTATGGCACCAATGAATGAAGCTTTTAGTCACTTAAGAACTTTATTTCTTAGATTATCAATTGATCGCCCAGGATCTTTAAAAGCGATTAGAAGTGATAACGGAACCGAATTTAAAAATCAATCTTTTGATCACTTTTGTGCTGAAAATGGAATAGATCATCAATTTTCTTCACCATATGTACCTCAACAAAACGGTGTTATAGAAAGAAAGAACAGAACCTTAGTTGAGATGACTAGGACTATGCTTGATGAATACCAAACACCTAGGAAATTTTGGGTTGATGCGATTGCAACTGCTTGTTATGTCTCAAATCGTGTTTTCTTGCGCGCTAAGATAGGTAAAATACCATATGAGCTCCGGTTTGAACATAGGCCTAGTGTTACACACTTTCGTGTCTTTGGTTGCCAATGCTTTGTTAAGAAACAAGGTAATCTTGATAAATTTGAACCTATATCTGTTGATGGCATGTTTCTTGGTTATCCATCTCATACTAGAGGCTACCGTGTGCTTTTACTTGACACTAACAAAATTGTGGAGACTTGTGAGGTGTCTTTTGATGATGCTAGCCTAGGTACTAGCTCAAATATTGCAGGTCCAGATTCATATCCACAGGGGGAGAGCATTTTCGTTGAAGATGAGGAAGAAGTGGTGCTGCTGCCCGAAAATTCAGCAGCTAATGATATTGTTCCAGCTCCTGACTTTGATTCACAGCCAGCACCGACGACCACCATTGTTGGTCCAGATCCTCCTCGAGTCACAAGATCATCAATTTGTGATGGACATGAAGAAAAATAAGCTAGTAAAGTGTCCACTCCCCTTTGGGTCCTCAAAATTCATCCCCCACAACAAATTATTGGAAGCTTGCACGAACGAGTCACACGGTCCAGGTTTTGCGATCAAAACTCTCATGCTCATTCTGCTTTCGTTGCTTCTTTTGAACCCAAAGATATATCACACACACTCACTAATGAATCTTTGATTACTGGCATGCAAGAAGAGTTAGAAAATTTTGAATGAAATAATATTTGGAAACTTGTACCTCCACCTCATGGCCACACTTCAATTGGAACTAAATGGGTGTTTAAAAATAAACAAAGTAAGGATTGGGTTGTAGTTAGGAATAAGGCTAGGTTGGTTGCTCAAGGTTTCACTCAAGTTGAAGGTCTAGATTTTGATGAAACTTTTGCTCCTGTTGCTAGATTAGAAGCCATAAGAATTTTGTTAGCTTTTGCTGCATCTAAAGGTTTTAAGCAATATCAAATGGATGCTAAAAGTGCTTTTCTTAATGGCTACATAGATGAGGAGGTTTATGTCAAACAACCACCGGGTTTTGAAAATCCAGATTTTCCTAATCACGTTTACAAACTGTCCAAAGCCTTGTACGGTCTCAAACAAGCCCCTAGAGCATGGTATGATAGGTTAAAATAATCCTTACTTGAAAAGGGGTTTACCATGGGCAAGGTTGATAAAACTCTTTTTGTGCTTAAACATGGCAATGACTCATTATTCTTTCAAGTGTATGTGGTTGATATTATCTTTGGTTGTGCTTCTCATGATTTTGTGTCCAGGTTTTCAGCTATGATGAGTTCAGAATTTGAGATGAGTATGATGGGAGAACTCACATACTTTTTGGGGCTGCAAATCAAGCAAACCAAGGAGGGTACCTTTGTGCATCAAACGAAGTATACAAAAGACCTCCTAAGGCGCTTCAACATGGACAAAAGCAAGCCTCTTCGGACACCAATGGGAACAACAACAACACTTGAACTTGATGAAGATGGTGAACCCGTGGATCAAAAAGAATATAAAAGCATGATCGGATCACTTTTGTACCTCACGACATCAAGACCGTACATACCATTCAATGTATGTCTATGTGCACCGTTTCAAGCCTCCCCATGTGCTTCACATCGTCAAGCCCTCAAAAGGATTCTCAGGTACTTACATGGAACTAAAGAATTTGACATTTTTCTTCCTTCTTCCTCGACCGTTACATTGAAAGCTTTTTGGATGCTGATTTTGGAGGTTGTAGGATTGATGGGAAAATTACTTCCAGTGCTTGTCATTTTGTTGGTAATTCACTAGTTGCTTGGTCCTCTGGAAAACAAAACTCAGTTGCACAATCCATAGTCGAATCTGAATATGTAGCTGCTGCTAGTTCTTGCTCGCATATTCTTTGGATTGTTCAAACACTTAAGGACTATGGGGTTGATCTACATAGTGTTCCACTATTTTCTGATAACACTAGTGCCATTTGCATTGCTAAAAACCTCGCGCAACATTCTAGAACTAAGCACATTGACATTAGGTATCACTTTCTCTGTGATAATGTTGAAAAAGGAAACATTGTGCTTCACCATGTAGATATCGAACAACAATTGGCTGATATTTTTACAAAACCTTTGGATTTCACTCGTTTTAATTTTATTCATAGTGAAATAGGGGTTATGCATCCTCACGGCTTACATTGAGGGGGAGTTTTGAAACTTGAGAAGTCTATGTGTGAATCTAAAATTAAAATAATATGAGCATAGTATTTCATACATATATGACTTTGTGATTCCTTTTACATGTTGAAAGTTCTTACTACATTACTCGTGTTATACATTTTGTAGTTTTTTCCATGTCTAGTAATTGGAATAATTACTTACACTAAATCTGGTCATGGTCGAACTTTCTTGCTGTTTTGAACTTGTTGCATGCTCACAAATGCTTTCAATAATGAAAAATTAATCAATCAACTATTCACATTTTGAGCTTTTATGATCAAATAAAAATGAGAAAAGATCAAGAGAATATGCATGCATCACACTTCTTCTTTTGAGATGGCTTATCATTGCACTTAGATATTAACTTAGAAGAAGTTGTGTATGACTAAAACCATGTCCTTAAGCTTCTGATTGTCAAATGACACAGGCTTGGCTTGGTTGGTTAGAATAAGGCAGATGCGCATATAATCTCTTGCAAATATCATATGATCTAAATTTGTGCCTTGAAAAATAATAAAATGCAGCAATAAGTGTCATGCTTTCAGGTTTTGAAATAGTTAAGTTTGTGAGATAATGACTTGCTTAAATTGAAAATTACATTTGATCTCTAGTATGGCTTACACTACTTTATGTATTTTATTGATGTGATAGTGTAAGTTACTCGATAGTATGACTTGGATGAGCTTTGTTTTATATGTACATGTTATAATATGCTCATAACAATTGAAATTTCTATTTTAAACCTTGTTGAATACATTGTCAAAGGGGGAGAGATAATAGATAATATGTGAATTTTTAAAGATAAGTATGCAAGGAGGAGAATTTGATCACATTTTTAAAGATAAGTATGCAAGGGGGAGAA